>OZ010590.1:90588678-90721178 GCA_963932145.1 Acanthosepion lycidas | reverse complement strand
CACCGGGGGTGTTGAAACAAAATGGCTATTTTTGTAGTGATTTTAAAACATATTTATGTTATAATTTTTTTTTTTAATAAATAATTATTCATATATAATTACAGACAGACAGAGACAGAGACAGAGAATTAATGCAAATATAAAGTTTGTGTTTGTTACTTTGTTGATTGGTGTTACCTTCAGCATCCCGACTGCAGAGTTTGGTAGACGGACATTACAACAATCACTGTCTACTAGCCAGGGTGTATCAGTGTGTAACAGTGTAACCCGGATATAAGAGAAACCCGGATATAAGAGAAACCCGGATATAAGATAGATTTTCTCTGGTCCAAAATCAGAGCCTGTGTTGATGTATATATAATAGACCAAACCCGGATATAAGAGAAACTCGGATATAAGAGACTTCGTATCCGGTCCCGACATCTCTCTTATATCAGGGTTACAGTACACTGTATATATAATTTTGTTTCCCTGCTTTCTTTCTTTTTTTTAATCTTTCTTTCTTTCCCATTTTGCAAGCTGTTACTCTGTTCTTTTTCGTTTGAATAAATTCTCTCTCTCTTCCTTTCTCTCCTCTCCCTTTCTCTCTCCCTCTGTCTCCCCTCCCTGTCTCTCCCCCACTCTCCCACTCTCTCTCTCCCCCCCTCTCTCTCTCTCTCACTCACTTCCCGTTTTGCATGCTGTTACTGTCCTTTCTCGCTTGAGTAAATTCTCTCTCTCTTCATCTCTCTACCCTTCCTCCCCCTCTCTCACACTCTCTCTCCCTCTATCTCTCTTTTCTTTCAGGAAAATCCAAATATATTTCTTTATATCTCTTATCTTGCGATCAATTTCCTTCTTGAAGAGTTTTCCAAAGTATTGAATCTTTTCGAGTCATTTATTTGAAAATTATCTTGCATTGTTTTAATTTTAAAAAATGTTTTTAAAATTACATTTATTTCAACCAATATCAGAGATTAAAATCCAGAAAGAAACTGTTTTCTTGTAGTTGTCGTCTTTAAGTCCATTTTTTAGTCTTCCATCTCTCAACAGGAAAAAGTATTTTTGCCCCAGTTTGAAGGCAATCTCTGTAATTCAGTTGATAACAGAACAAACTTGATTTTGAGACTTCAATACATTAAAATAATCATGGGAAAAAAGAAGGAAAAAAATACATCCAACCATTTCCATTTTAAATTAAATGTCTTGATAAGTCAGTCGATAAGATTTGGTCAAAAATAGCTTCAAACAATTAGCATTGCATACACATACACAGACAGACACAAACACACAGATGAATATACTTTGTATAGATGTTTTATCTTCAATGTTTGCTTATTGTAATTGTTCCTTATTTGGACAGAGTGTAAAAATAGAAAGTAACAAAAATATTAGGTTGGTGCAAAAATAATGTCGTTTTCTCACATGCGAGAAAACGACATTATTTTTGCACCCCAACCTAATAGAACGCAAATAAAGAAAGAAAGAAAAGAAAAAAAAACGAAGGCAGGAAGAAAGAAACGAAGGAAGAAATGAAGGAAGAAAAGAAAGAAAGAATCAACAGAAAAAAAAAAAAAGTAAAAATTTAAAATTTTGATATAGGCGTTTTACTTAATTTATTCTCGGACAATGGTTTAATTATTTAACGAACACTTCGTCACACTGTGTGTGTTGAGCATTTCTCACAAAACGACAGATGCAGGCAAAAAAAAAAAAAATGTTGCAAACGGGTGATGCTCATTATTAATTTTTTGAAAAAGAAACGTCTGGCTTTAAGTAAGGCTTACTCCACATTTTTTAAGTGGTTTAAACAACTTAAAAATTGAAACAAGCTACTGCTGATTAATTGAAACATCAGTATTGCAAAGAACGTAATTCACCAATAGCAAGGTCCTTTATACACCGATATAAAATGCGTTGCACAGTAATAATGACACAGGTAAAAATGGCACATGTAAAAATGGCACAGGTTAAAATGGCACAAGTGGGAAAATAGGAAAGAATGTCACAATGTTCGGGAGTAGTAGTAGTAGTAGTAGTCCATTCTCCAGCAGAGTAGCAAATCTTCAGGTCTTACTGGTATTTGTGGATAGAGTTTTGCTATCAGATGGAAATGTTAAGAGAATCTTTTTTGTAAAGGTATCATGACCACTAGCCTTGATATGACTGATCCTGTACCAACTAAAAAACCACAACCATACTCCTGATTATGAAGCTATTGTATCCACAAAATGTTCTTTTTATCATGTCCTCACTTGGAAGTAATGCCTTTGCCTGAGTTGTTAATTCATCCAGGTTATTGCTATAAATCTGCTTAGGTTGGTCTTCTGTTTCTGCTGCTTTTCTCTTCATGTTGTTGGTGCATTTTGTGGATGCAATAGCCGAATAATCAGGAGCATGGTTGTGGTTTTTAGTTGGTACAGGATCAGTCATATCAAGGCTAGTGGTCATGATACTTTACAAAAAAGATTCTCTTAACACATCTTCATCTAATAGTAGTTGATCTTGCAATCTGTTTTGTATACATGTACCCTTAGAAGAAAATTTTCTCTTTTCCTTTATTACTTGCTATAACTTCCATGATGGTGCTGTGATAGAACCATTGATATCAATGGTGTGCTTGACGGCTCCAGGATAACTGAACTTTCGCTTTGTGCCATTTTTCCTATTTTCCCACTTGTGCCATTTTTACACATGCCATTTTTAACTGTGCCATTATTAGCTAAATTCATGAAATGCAAGATATGTGTTACAAAAAATCAAAACCTACAACCACTAATGACACAAAATAAAGAAAGATCAAAACTTTAGCAAACCAATGCTGTCTACGAATATCATTTGCCCACTTAGGTGAATGCTTCATTAATAATAATTCCAAATCACACATACATTTATTTCACACCTACTACATTATCGCACCGGTTAACATGCCCTTTATCTTGTAATAGCTGAATTAAATCAGATATCATCTACCAACATATAAAACACAAGAAATCCTGACAAATATTTACCAATAATACAAAAAAATACATCACATAAACAACGGCAAATATAAAAATCATTATTCATAAAAAAAACAAAAAACAAATACCCCTACATTGAGTAAAATGATATCAAATTTAGGAACAGACATGCGAACTTTATTTTATATCAAAAAAAAAAAAAAAAAAAAAAGAAGATATGTGAAGAAACGAAAAATACACAGAAAAGAAAACTCCGTGATCATGGATTATGAAAGCCGAAAGTATTTGGACATTGGCTAATTATTTTAAGACATTTTTTTATGTTTATACGTTCTTTTTATAGATCCAGATACATTCATATCTGCTCGATGTGTATTCAAATGTAAACAAATGACGTCACACATTATGAAATGGAGCAGATATGAATGTACGTAAGAGAATCATGGAAGATTGTAGTTTAAAAAAAAGTAAAATCGACCTTGCTAACCGAAACGTTCATCTGTGGCTCAATCGGTAAAAGCACGTCAGGCTATATGACGGTTCTGTATAGGATATTGGTTCGATTTCTGTCGGAGGACGAATATTTTCTATGAAAATGTCTCGGACATTCAGGCCGGTAAATGTTGTTAATACTGTTTATTTTAAGCAGAGAATTTACTTAAATATTTGTTTCTAAAAAAAAGAACGTATAAACATGAAAAATGTCTTAAAATAATTGTCGGACTTTGTCCATTTCATAATGTGTGACGACATTGGATAATGTATATTTATATGAAACCAGGAAAATAATCCAGAATATATAAAATAATAATAAAAGACTTCAACAAAGAACCTTCGTTGGTTTTTCGCTGTGTGTGTGCGTCTTTCCGAGGGTGCAAAGATACTCTAACGATCCTCGCCTAAAGCGACACTTTGACACTCAGCAAAACACACAGATAATCAGATCTGAGAGAGACATGTCAGTCCTTATGTAAATAATACGAACATTTGTGATGGGTACAATGATAGTAGATAAATGAAATGCTGTTTGAACACAAAGGACACGTGTTCAAGTCCTAGGCACCTGTTTCGTTGATTTCATTTGACATCAAACATTAGGCAAGATTCAAAATGAATAATGTTAATAAGAGGTAGATCGATAAAGACGGAAATATATATATATATATATATATATATATATATATATATATATATATATGTATGTATCCTTGTGCAGGTATGCAGAAAATAGAAAAGAACACGTTGGGTGCATAATCCGGGGTTCCTTAGTATTTTTGTTTTTATTTTTAAGACGACAGTGCTCCATACAGAAGTAGAGCTTATATTATAATACTATTTTTTGTTTAAAAATATGATTCCTTCGCTACATAAGAGTTCTCATATTTCAAAAACGAGAGCCGAAATCATCCAAATAATTAATAGAATTAAGTTGGATTGTGGTGTTTAGTCCCGTTTCATCTTCAAGCGAAATTTTAGGTTTTTTGAAACATGAGAACTCTTATGTAGCGAAGGAATCATATTTTTAAACAAAAAATATTATTATAATATATATATATATATATATATATATATATATATATATATATATATATTGATAAGGCTGAAAATGATAGATAGATAGATAGATAGATTAGCAGATTTAGATAGATAGGAACAGACTGAGATATATTGATAGAAAGAGAGAGAGAGAGAACTACTAAATTATAAATTGACGTATAATTACTGGTGAACACACACGCACGCATTTGCGTTTTCTTCTCCCTTCTCTCTTTCTCACGAACACCTTCTTCACAGCCACACACACATACACACACACATACATATACATACACACATTTGCACACAACACACCCACACACACTCTCTGTCTGTCTCTCTCTCTGTCTCTCTGTCTGTCTCTCTCTGTCTGTCTCTCTCTTTCCCTTGCACACACATCTGCGCCTCTTCTTCTTTCACACACACGAACAATAAGTTCCCTCTTTTATATAGGCCATTTAAACCAATATTATCAGGTCAGAGCTACAAAAGCTATTAAAATTTGTGTGCGTGTATTGTGTGTGTGTGTATATATATATATATATATATATATATATATATATATGTCTGGCTCGCATTTTCGGGTTGTTGACAGACGTTGAGTCATTGAACTGATACGAACAAATAATGTTAACACCTAAATCTTTTAGGAGTCCAAGCGGAAGAGCTTTTTTACCCATCACCCACTCCTAACCTTGTATTCTGCCCACCTTGAATGTTCTTGTCAGATGACAGGCGACACTCGATCCCACTGATTCTAATTTCTAAACAAATGATCGTCTGATTTCAAATCGGTGAGCCTTATTAATTGAACGAGGAAGAAGAAAACAACCATGATTCACACGGGTTTTAAAATACGGAAATAGCACTTTTAACGTCAAATACCTTTTATGCAGTATCTTTTATAATCTGCCTGGGTCTAACTCTCTCCAAGTTTGAATATAATTTGGTTGGGTCTAACTCTCTCCAAGTTTGAATATAATTTGGCTGGGTCTAACTTCCAATTTGACTGTAACCTAACTGGGTTTAATTCTATTCAAATTTAAATATAATTTCGCTGGATCTAATACTCTTCAAGTGTTTACACTACAGTCTGCCTGGGTCTAACTCTATCCAAATTTGGATGAAGTTTAGCTGAGTCTAAATATCTTCAAATTAACTCATTCCAAATTTTAATATAATTTAACTGAGTCTAACTCCAAGTTTGAATATAACCTAGTTGAGTCTAAGTCTCTTAAAATTTGAATATAATTTAGCTGGATCTAACTCTCTTCAAGGTTTTACAATCTGGTTGGGTCTCTTCATTCTTCTTGACCTTTCGCCCTAAACCAAGGAAAGAGTCGTTGGGATGGCGACATGCTGACCTCTTGATCATTCCCCTCCATCTGTTGCAGAGCCTGGATGTTCACGAACAGCTTTTTGATGGCCTCGTTATGTGGCGTGTCTTGGGCGTTTAAACCTGGCGGAGCCCGTCTCACTCCAGGTTAGACCACAACTAATGTCCTCCAACTAGGTGGCTCACCTTGGTCGTGAAGATGTGGCCGTTATAGTTCCTCTGAGAAACCCTTCCGGTCCTGACCGGTGACCTGTGTCGAGGAAGTGTTTTGCCCATTGATGCCGTGGGTCTCTATACCAATTTTAATATAAGTTTGCTGGGTCTAAACCTCTCCAAGTTTTAATATAATTTAATTGGGTCTATCTTTATCCAAATTTTAATACAATTTAATTCCGTCTAACACACTTCAATTATTTTACAATCTGGCTGTGTCCGACTTTCGACAAATTTTAATAAAATTTATTTGGGTCTAACGCTCGGAATGATGATAATCTAGTTTAGTCTAACATTAAGTTTATTGGAAGTGTGGAATCTTCCACATTAGCTTTCCACCCCTTTCGGAAAGATGTATTCTTCCTTAAAAAAAAGCCTTAACCAATCACCACTTCGTTTCAATAAATTCAATCTTCTATTGGTTAAGAAACACTAAACTGTAGCAAAGTCGAAGCAGATCCTTTTTCCCGCCGAAGCTCCCTGGAGCCGAATTTTATACACCAAACTCTATATAAACAGCCGCATGACTCAATTCAAGTCAGTCAGTCGCTCAAGTTTTGACCGACTGTTCGGTTATACTCTCATCCTACGGACGGGGGGAACCCGAAGGAGGCTACGCCGAAGGGCGGAGTCTCCTTCGGGGAGGTAGACCGGCCCTGAACCCGTTTATGCGGGTTCAATGGGCTATTTTTTGGCTGAGCCTACGGGTTCGGAATACCCACGTTAAAAAGGCCTTGTACCACATGACACCCTCGTGGGTGGGTGGGTGACTGAATATCGTCAGTCGCTCAAGTTTTGACTTGAACAACTGTTCGGTTGTACTCTCTTCCTACGGACGGGAGGAACCCGAAGGAGGCTACGCCGAAGGGCGGAGTCTCCTTTGGGGAGGTAGACCGGCCCTGAACCCGTTTATACGGGTTCAATGGGCATATTTTTGGCCGAGTCCACGGGCTCGGAATGCCCACGTTAAAAAGGCCTTGTGCCACATGACACCCTCGTGGGGGGTGTGACTGAATATCGTCAGTCATCAAGTTTCGTGAGATGCTACCAAACTTCACGCGTATCAATTCACTGACTCAACACCACTTCAAAATTCTCAACAAACTCAACACAGCACTCAATCGACCATTGTTCGCGTGGTAATCAAATTACAATTGACTTAAAAAGCAAACAGTAATTGTACAATTAATCAATTTAGCCAAACTGTAAAAGGCAAACAATTTTTCACAACTTAAATTCTAACAAGTAAATACACGCATACACACTAGTATTTGAACGAACACATTTGAGATTTTTCCTTGCAGAAACTAAATTATTTTAATTTCACTAACAAATCAAAACCATTAACTTTTATTGACCAAATTTCTGCATGAACATTCTTCATAAGCTTGTGTCAATTACCACAATCAACAAACATTCTGTTATCCTTGCATGTATATCTATTGTATATATAAACATCTCTTTATTGTTGGATCTCTAACCACTGTGTTTTTAGTAATTTCTTGCAATGCAAATTGTCCTTATATTCTTTATTTGATCTACATGTTGTGTAATAATGCATAATAAGCACGCATAATCTTTGTCTTACATAAATTACCTTCCGATACATTTTCCCTCAGCTACAACCCGCAACAGCAACATTGGCTATTTGTAATATATATATATATATATATATATATATATATATATATATATATATATATATATATATATGCCTGTGTGTCTGTGTGTGTGCGCGTTTACTTTCCATTAATTTTAATTCATTTTTCCTCACGCGTTCTAGGTTTCGTCAGTTTCACTGTATGGGCATAAGAAAAAAACTTAAAGCAGTGAAATCGTAAATGCCTTTATTGATAAATATATCTCTATGTCAGGGCATAGTTCTTTTTTTTTTTTTTTCTAGTTCTTTTTTTTTCTAGTTCTTTTTTTTTTTTTTTTTTTAGAAATTTTATTTGAGTCTATATAGGCAAACATTGATCATTTTATAACTTCGGTCTATAGGTCAGGTTTACATTTGAGTCGCTATATAAACATTCGTCGAGTTTATAGTAGAGTTACGTGAGTTTAAAATTAAAAAAATGTTAATAAAGAAGAAAACTGGATTTTTATCAGAAAGGAAATATTTAAAAAAAAGCTGGCGCTGTAAATATAAACACAAAGAAATATGCAAGTATTAAGAATTTTGGTTAAAGACATAAAAGTAACCAAACGACAACAAAGAGAAATACATGAGTTGGATGAAGAAGTACATGAAAACTGATTTCTCAATCGATTTAAATTCAGTTGAGTTCATGTGTTTTTGTATTATATTGTTGTGGTCACTACTCCTAGGTCAAGCAGCAGCAGTGGTAATCAAAATGTTTGCATGTGTATGACGGGTTGTCATTAGTTGCAAAGATAAAAGGAAATGCAATGAATGTAGAAGAAATGAAAGGAAATTTAACATGAAGAGATTTTCTTGTATTTTTATACACACAAATAAAGGAGTGACAAAAGGAGAGAACATATACTAGTGTGTACACAACCGAAAAGGAAGAAAAGACATTAAACTTAACTGTTAAGAAATGTGTGTATCTGTTCGTGTGCGATATGCATGTGTGCGTGTGTAAATGTTCAGTCGATCGGAGTAAAGAAGTCCTCGCCAGTCAGGACAAAGGGCCATGTTGAAACATTGCTACATACTGGCGCAAAAGAAAGAACCTTGTGTTCTTTCTTTATAGTCCTTAAACAGCGCCACCTGACGGCGTCTTAGCGGACCAAGTGGGGGTAATATCCGCAATATTAATCCTTAATAATGATTTGGTTACACGCTATGTCTTATATGCTACGCTATTTGTTCTTTTTGATAACGTCCGCCACCTGTTGACATCAACTTCTCCTCCCCGGCACAGCGGGTAACAACCACCACGAACTGCACCAGCTTCCACCCTCCCTATCACATTCCACCCTACAAAGAACCTCCGCCACATCTCCCTCTGCACTTCCAGACACAAACCACCACTATCATTGACTTTAGCAGTGCAAATGACGCCTTCAACACAGGACCCCCATCCAATGGACAACTGTTCCCACTGTTCCACCTCCTCTCTTCTTAGCTCTGCATATTCGATTTTGTATTGCGCACTTTTTTGTTGTCTATACGTTTTAGGCGCGGCTGTTTTCAGTCTTCCTTTTACATTTCTATCCGTATATATATATATATATATATATATATATATATATATATATATATATATATATATATATTACTTATATATTCCTTGCCTCTTTCAATTTTCAGAAATCTGCAAGGAGGTTTTTCGGGATCCCTATCATCTGCTTTTTCATGCTCTCCTTAATCTTGTCCCCGATTCAAAATTTTAAATATTATTACGGATTACTTATAATTTCATGCATGAGTCCCAGTATAAATAGTTATTGACCGATTATATATATATATATATATATATATATATATATATATATATATATATATATATTTGGCATTATATGAAGTGTTAAGAATATAGTAACTAAGCTCCGCAAATTGGAGGAGAGAGTTATCAATGATAATGCTCCTTCTCCGAATCTGGGGTTATCTCTCTTCTAACCTCTCTCTGTTTTTTATTTTTATTTTTAAATGTATTTTTTATCACATAAAATTTGCTGGGGCGCGAGAAAATTTTAATTCCGAAAATGCGGCCCAGGAGGGAAAAAAAGTTTGGGAACCACTGAGGCAGGATGAATGGTTGTACTATCATGCATTGGGTGTCCGTTGGAACCAAGTTCATCCCAGATCTGAAGTGAAATTAATATGTACAATCCATCGATAAAGACGCTGGGAAAATGGTCGGATGCTTACACCGGTCCAGAAAGTATCTTTACAAGAGTCAGATCAGAACGAAAATGTACTATTGTTGTCATATCTGTACTGGATCTACCCAATACTCACTTCCCAGAAGAAAAAAAATAAAACAGTTCAAAAGCGTAGGTAATGAATTATGTTCCACCCGCCAAATCCTCTCCCACAGACGCAACACCGCCAGCCTCTTGCTACTCAATGGTTGTTTACATAGAACGTGTTATAACAAGCTAAATTCCCTAGTTCCACGAGATCAGACGTTTACATCTAAGTCTTGCCACGTCGTATGCACAGCGGCACTGCAATCTTAACCTCCTCAAGTCTAGGATCAACCGTTACCTATCCTACACATCCTCATAATCTGCACTTATTTCTCCTACGTCCAAACAATAATCTCATTCAGTAGGCTTCTATCTTGAGTGACTCTCGGGCCTTGTATTGGAGGAATATTTATTTAAAAGAAATAAAAATGACACTAACTCCACGGAACGTGTTCTCAAGATATTAAAAATTACAGGATATTTTTTGAACGGGTTTCATATGAGAAAGGCCTTTTCTCTCTTTCTTTATCTTGTGCTTTCTCGTACGGTTTCTTTAGTACTTGATCCTTTAAAGTGAAATTCGAGACAATCTCAGCTGTTGACTTATTGTTTTATCACTGAGTCATAACAATAAGTGCAAGAGAATAGGCACTCAAATAAGAAAAAGAAAGAAAGAGCGAAAGAAACTAAAGAAAGAAACTAAAGAATAGTGTATGAAGGAAAAAGAGAAAATGAAAGACGTAATAAAAAGGAAGGAAATTTACAAGAAGAAAAAATAGAAAACGTATAAGAAAGAAAGAATAGAGCGCGTCGTATAAAAACAGGATGAGTGTTAAAGAAAGAAAGAAAGAAAGAAAGAAAGAAAGAATAGAGCGCATCGTATAAAAACAGGAAGGGTGTGAAAGAAAGAAAGAAAGAAAGAAAGAAAGAAAGAAAGAAAGAAAGAAAGAAAGAAAGAATAGAGCGCGTCGTATAAAAACAGGATGGGTGTTAAAGAAAGAAAGAAAGAAAGAAAGAAAGAAAGAAAGAAAGAAAGAAAGAATAGAGCGCATAGTATAAAAACAGGATGGGCGTTAAAGAAAGAAAGAAAGAAAGAAAGAATAGAGCGCGTAGTATAAAAACAGGATCGGTGTTAAAGAAAGAAAGAAAGAAAGAAAGAAAGAAAGAAAGAAAGAAAAGAAACAATAGAGTATGATGCAAAAAAAAGAAAATGAAAATCGGAATGAAAAGAAAGGAAGTCTATCTCAAAAAAAGAAAAGATAATAACGTATCAGAAACGAAATAAAAAACGAAAGAAAGAAATGAAAGAAATACGACTTTTCTCATATAAACTATTATTTTGATAATTAAAAAAAAAAATCTGTGATCAATGTTACTTATCATTTTAATCTCGTTTCTCCCGAATTGAAAATTATATTTTTAATCTCGCAACTTTTCATTTAGAAAAAAAAAACTGTTTGCTAAAAACAATTTGATATATTTTCAATAGTCATAAATATTTTCTACTGTAATTTGATTTATTCTGAAAAATGAAATTATTCTCTATCATATTAAAACTCGTTTGTTTTTTTAAGGGCAGACATTTCTCTGGTTTATGAATCAACAGCTAATTCCGGTATAATTAGGTTGGCTTGGATTAATTATTTGGGATTATAGCTCTTTACTTCAGTAATGATTTCCGCTGTCCTGGAGATTGAATGCGTCAAGGAGCAATGACAAATTAATAATATGCGCATTCTATCGCCCGAGTATAATACAATGAAATTTTATAATAATAACACTATCGATTAGTTTTTTACACTAAATGGCTACCATTATTAGATCTCACCAACAGTGATGGTTCTTATTACTGAATTTAAATGCTTCTTCCTTGAACTCAAACGGAAGGTCATCAGACTACACTGTGCCCAGGGGTAGGCAACCTTTTGTAGAGAGTGGGCCAGAAAGCTATGCATTGTGTTGGAGGAGGGCCATGATATCAAATGTATTATAACAATTTGTCTCGACCTTAGACTGTTTTTTTTCCAGATAGCTGCCTTGCTCTGGAAGGCTACCTTGCTCTGGAAGATTGCCTTGCTCTGGAAGGCTGCCTTCGTCTGGAAGCTTAAAGAAAAAACAACGAAGTTAATGATATATTATTTAAAGAAGGTTCCTTATTTTACTACAGGATAACAATTAACACAATCAACAAAAAATGCATATTACTTATAACAAACGAAATACAGTTAGAAATGGCAAATTATTTAATGAGACATTCGTTTCTGCTTATTGTTTGATAACTTCTTCACATCAGGTGAAATATTTGTTGAAGACAAGATCAAAGCATCATCCAGTTTAGTTTTCTTTACACTTCTTTATCGTGGATTCAATCTCTGAGTCCGCCATGTTCTTGTGGTGGACCTTCTTCTAGCAGGAATAAACGCACGTGTTCCTAATTTAACAACACGTAAACCCACGGTCCACTTACATAATCATCCAGGTGGTCATCACCCAATATAGTTCTTAAACGACTTTTAGTAGATTTCATTTTCGAAAAAAGTTGTTCACAAGCATAAGTATCTTCAAATAATGATACCATCATTTTCGAATTATTCAATAGGCTTTTCTATTTTCCATTTGTCAAAACAGATTTCTTGTAGAAGTCTGAAATGGATTCGGAATGAAATTTTGATTTTAAAAAAAATTCGTCGCATTGTAAGTTAATTAACTCCAAATTATATTTTTTCTGCAGCTTCCTCCACAAATTAATTACATAATTAGTGTCCAGGTATTAAGCTGTCGGGCCGGACAAAAATCCTTCGCCGGCCGGATGTGACCTGGGGGTTGCCTACCCCTGGGCTAGACGCGTGTATAAAATATTGTAAAGCATTACTTGCCAGTCGAAAATTTTCACGGAAGTAAATTTTTCTGTTCTCTCGTGTTCCTTTTTGAAGGTTCTTCTTTTATATGCTGTGTTCCGATCATGGCTCTCCCCAACTAAGAAACATGAACATTTCATCAGAAACAAAGAAAAAGAGGTCAACTGCTATATAATACCAGTCCCCCTATATAGCAATGAATGCTGGGCAGTTTCTTCACGGATGAAGAGAAGTCATTAAGTAACAGAAATGTGGTTCTACAGAAGCATGCTGAGAATACCAAGCTAGGTGTACAAGGAATTGAATTTATTTATTATTTTTTATATATATAAACTGAGATCGATATGAGTAAACAGACTTAGATAATCTTACTTCTATGTGTCGTGTCCATTCAGGACGTGGGTGATGATGACGGCTCTCCACAAATTTCTATACTATGTAGCTTTTATTAAAGTTTGTCTTTTTGCTATTTCTCCTAATCCAGGTCATGCCAACCATTTACACGAGCTCGTTAAGTAGGTTATTCGCAGTCTTAAATATGTCCTGTGAGTGTCATATTCTCCAAGCCCTCTTTCCTCATTATGTATCCGAGAAATTTCAAAAGTCTCATCCTGATTCTAAATAAAAGTGTCCTTTTTGTTTTCATTTTCCCTAAAACTTCGTCATTGCTCACATGTTCGGTCCATGTTATTCTCAACATCCTTATGTCACTGTGTAACCACATTGCTGTTGCTTCAAGTCTCTTCCTCATCTTTGAGAAGATTGTCCAGCATTCGCTGTCATACAGGAGGACAGATATCACGTAACAGTTCAATACTCTTTGTTTCTTAATACTTTGCATAGGTTTTAGAAGGCACCTTTATATATTCAGATTCGCCTCCGAATTTCGATGTGACATTTTCTGTGTTCTGTTAAAATAGTTCCCAGTTATTTAAATTTTTCTATTTGCTTGATTTTAATATCTCCAAGTTGTTGTTTACATCTTTGGATTTTCCTCTTAGTGACAACAATACATTCTGAGTGCTTACAATTGGTGGTCAGTCCATTCTTCTGACTTTCTTTTATCACCTTCAATGGGAGCACCACCCTCTCCGTTTCCTTTCTGAATCTGAAATTACATCCCTGTAATTAAAGCAATCGAATAGAGCCTTCTTCTTGAGCGCCGATTGAAAACGGTTCTCCTTTGGTGCGTCACTTCTTTTATTAAAACAAAATGCTTTCACACGCACATGCAGAGATACACAAATATGCATATGCACACATTTTCTTTTTCTTCTTGCTTCTTGCTTTTTACTTTCTTTCATTTTTGTCCTTTTTAGCTTCTTTTTTCATTCATCCATTCCTTCTTTCTTTCATTCTTTATTTCTTTCTTTCCTTCCTTCCTTCATTCTTTTTCTTTCTTTCTTTCTTTCTTTCTTTCCCTTCCTTCTTTCTTTCTTTTTCTTTCCTTCTGTCTTTCTTTCTTTCTTTCTTTCTTTCTTCATTAATTCATTCCTTCTTTCATTCTTTTTCCTTCTTTATTTCATTCATTCATTCTTTCTTAGATTGTTTCTTTCCTTCTTTCTTTCTTTATTTCATTCATTTTTCATTCTTTCTTTCATTCTTTTACTTTTCTTCTTTCTTTCTTTATTTCATTCATTATTTCTTTATTTCATTCTTTCTTTTTTTCATTCTTTCTTTCATTCTTTTTTCTTTCCTCCCTTCTTTTTTCTTTCTTTCTTCATTCATTCCTTCTTTCGTTCATTCCTTTTTCTTTCTTTCTTTCTTTCTTTCTTTCTTTCATTCATTCATTGTTTCTTTCTTTCATTCTTTTTTCATTCATTCTTTCTTTCTTTCTTTCTTTCATTGTTTCTTTCATTCATTGTTTCTTTCGTTGCTTCTTTCTTTTATACATTCATTTATTCATTCTTTCTTTCTAAACTTCCTTTTTCTTTCTTTCTTTCCTTCTTTCTTTCTTTCTTTCTTTCTTTCACTTCATACGACAGATTAGCTTTTGTTTCCCTCTCCCTTCACTTTATAATTTTCCCTTTTTATGCTTCACCTCTTCCACATCTCTCTCTCTCTCTCTTAAAAGCTTGTTTTCTTTCTTCTCTCTCTTTCCCCTCTTGTGCTCAATCGGTTGGTTTTGTACCCCATTTATTTCATACTTCATTTCACCTGAAAATCCGATAAAAAAAAAACCTTCAAATTGGTTCCGCTTTTTTCCCACGACTCACAAACGAATGCCCGACTCTCACTATTCTGTTAATCGACACCACAACATTATAATTACGTAAGCACTTTTCAGTAACTAGTAAGGTTACCCAGTGTTGTCACGCTTAAACTAAATTCCAGGATAATTATTCGTATTTTATCATAGTTAGGTTTTAGATGCAATTGAATCAAATAAAGCAAAATAATGCCATGGGAAAACTAAAAGCCAGAAATTGCTCATTCAAATTTTTAAAATTCTGGCGACAATTAGTTTCTCGAGCTTTCTCCTTTGTTTGACGCTGCACAATTGGTACTTATAAAATGTTTTCTTAACTTACCGTGGGGATTAGTTTCTACCCTATGACTATAACAGAAAGGATAATTTTAAAACATAGTTAATGGGATCTTTACCTTGAAATAAGAATAGAAATGTATGCGTTAACTTCTTGTGTGGGAAAATTTATAAAATTTGGCCTTTTATCTGTCTTTCTGACATTTAATATAGCGTGCGGTCAGTTTAACCGGATTTTAGAAAGAAAAAGAAAATCCGAGTATTGTGTCCAAAAATACAACACATTTTTTTATGCAACGCGAAGAAATGATCTTAACAGAAAAGGAAGAAGAACAAGCTAAATATGGCAGTAACATTTATACAGTCAGATACATGTATTTATACAGTCAGATACGTGTATTTATACAGTCAGATACGTGTATTTATACACTCAGATACGTGTATTTATACAGTCAGATACGTGTATTTATACACTCAGATACATGTATTTTTATATTAAAATCAATGTTCTTTGTTGTGGCCAGTAGTTCGTTTGTTTTGTTTTATTTTACGGTATATTAACCTCAATGGGCTATTTAATGCCAACAAGATTTTTATTGCTGCTAATATTTTTTATCTATCTATCTATCTATCTATCTATCTATCTATCTATCTATCTATCTATCTCAGTATATAATGGTTTGTTTTGTTTTACTTTGTCGGATATCAACCTCAATGGGATATTTAATGCCAATAAGATTTTTACTGCTGGTAATATATTCTTTTTCAAAAATGTATTACTGATAATAATTTTTCTTCAAAAATTTATTGCTGGTAATAATTTTTTACAAAGTATTTCTGGTATTAAAACCTAATTTTACACTTTCATAGTGTTTTGACACCAGTTTGGCGTTAACTATTTACCCAAAGCTGGGACCCTAACAGGTACTACCACCCCGGCTCAGAGTGGACCTGGGCACACCAGCAATTAAGATGTGGTTCCACGCTTCTCAAAACTACCAGATCAGAGGCCTTGCTTATCTGTCTATATTTCTGAGATGAGGTATTATGTACACTATTTATATTATTCGGACTATTGTCCTCATCTTTGTCGCCATTTTTATTACAACGTTTCGGCCGTTGTACGCTCCGGCCTTCTTCATGTGGTTGGAATGTCTAAATATGTGCAGAGGCCATGCTGTTGGACGTTTATCGTTTTATCCAGGACGACCAATAGTTCGATTGTTTGAAATGATTTTTCGCAAGTGTGTCTGCAAAGTTTCGAAGTATCTTGATTGCAAGTGATGAAATCAAGTGGTAAATGTGTGTGTGTATGTGTGTTTATAAAGCACATTGCTAATGAATCATGTGTGTTACTACTGACTGATTGCGTGCGATAGAAGTAATCTTAAAACACAGTGAGCAAAAATAGGGTATACAGGATTTACATTCGTCGCGGCTCTGTATGCAGAAAAATCATCGCTGACTGACTTGGTAACGTCTGTCTAAGCTGTTGATCGAGGATGGTCTTGTTCTGGATTGTCTGACTGTCTTTCGCCAACTGTTCTTCACTGAGTCGTTGCAGATATAGTCACTGACTATTACTGACGAGTCGTTTTTACCTTTTTTTGCGCGGAAATGTACTCCGTTTCCCGAACCCTGACCTATTTCTAGGTCATTTGGAGTTCAACCGCGCGGACGTCTTAGAAAGCACATCACATGACTTGTTCTCTCCAATCAGGTTCCAGAAACTACTTATTTAATTTAGAGCCATGTTTGTACAGAATTGTAAAAAAAAAGGTTTTTCGTATCTACTGAATTTAGTAAGATTTATTTGAAGTGATCTCTTACTTATTTGGGCTTCACTTATTAGGCGTAAAATAGAAGAGTTTGTATCCTATAATACGACTCTTACAAATAATGACACGTACGAAAGTTGGCTAAAGTGTAATGCCTTTCCTGTTTAATTACAACAGTTTTAATAGTAGAAGGACACAAAACATACCAAAATGAACACAAAAGTATCAGGATTTCAAATCTAGTCCTCGAGATAGGCCCCTTCCTTTGCAGTCGAAGTGTAAGGGTCGGATAATGAGTAATGTCTGTTCTTTAACTACAACAGATTCAATAGTAGAAGGAAAACAAGATATACCAAAATTAGCAACAAAGTCTCAGAATTCTAATTTAGTTCTTAACATCGTCTCCTCCTTGTCAATTGTGATATTCCACCATTGAATGAAGACATGTGTATTCGCCCTGTAAAATCTTTGCTTCTTTCACCTCATTATCATTGGAGAACAGCTGTTCTTTGAGTGTTATTAATGTTTTGCAGCTTCAAAAGCACTTTGGCATCATTCTGGGAACCAACTATGCACAGAACTTTGAGTAGCAAAGCCATTGCACTAAATTGCAAGGAACTACCAAGATTCCATTTAAGGGATTCACAGAATGTTCGCACCTGGGAAGCGGTCAATACTTGAATCGTAGCTTTGTTAAAATAAGAGTAAAGTGATTCCTTAATCCAGAAAAGTAAACCCACATAATTTCTTCTACGAAAGTAAAACAAATAAAATATTTAAAAAAAGAAATATCTATTTTAAAATTTGGGGGGATAAATATATATATATATATATATATATATATATATATATATAAATACATACAGTGTAACCCGGATATAAGAGAGTTGTCGGGACTGGGGAAGTCTCTTATATCCGGGTTTCTCTTATATCCGAGTTTCGTCTATTTTGTTTAGGTAAGTATGGCTCTAATTTGGGACCAGAGAAAATCTCTCTCATATCCGGGTTTCTCTTATATCCGGGTTACACTGTGTGTGTGTGTATATATATATATATATATATATATATATATATATATATGTTATTGTCCTTATACGTGTGGGTCATAGTTTCTTTTCAGTGACAACCGGTCATGGATACAGGTATTAGGTTGGTGCAATGTATGTATGACGATAAGCTACATCCGGCAACAAGTCCCTCTTCTGATCGGGAGGTTTTGAGGACCGTGGAGCCACCTCTTAATTGCTATTGTTCCCAGGTCTACTCTGACCCAGGGTGGTATTACCTGTTAGGGTGCCAACTATGAGCAAATACTTAATCCCCAAACTGGGGTCAAAACACCATGAAAGTATAAAAATATATTTTTATAGTAAAAATACCAGCAATATATTTTCATAGTAAAAAAATTACCAACAATACACTTTTGAAAAAAATTAAAAATTACTAGCAATGCAGATTTGAAAAAAAAGAATAACAGCAATTGTTTTTTGCAAAAGAAATTATTAGGTTGGTGCAAAAATAATGTCGTTTTCTCACATAGTAACATATGTTAGAAAACGATATTATTTTTGCACCAACCTAATACTAATGCACCCAAGATAATTAACTTTTAGCATTAAATGGTTCAAATTCCGCTAAAATAAAAAAAAAATAGAATCAACGTGCTCCTGGCAAGTTTTCATTTAAAATTATAAAATATATTTTTCTAGAAAAATTGTTCAGTGAAATTGCATTTTCAATGGCACAAATATTTTTCCTCATAATAAAAAAAAAATGCTTAAAAAAAAAAAAGCACAAAAATTCCAACAAGCAATGTGTTTTGCTTAAATAGGTAACTTAAGTCACTCTGTGTCTCCATCGCCGAATTGGTAAAGGCTATAGAAATGGTAGTTTCCATGATGGGGTACAGGTTCGAACCCTGACTTAGGCGCCATCCTTCTTTTTCAGGAGTTCTCAATCTATGCTGGTTGACATTAATTTTACTGTTTAAAAAATAAGAATAAAAAAACAGTTACAGCAATACATTGCACCAACCTAATACCTGTATCCATGACCGTTGTCCCTGAAAACTTTAATATATGTCACCACTAAAAATACCGTTTGTAGCAATTATATATACAACTTTCTTTATCTATATATTGTGAGTAGTTATTTTCAATGAATGAAAAGTTCTATTTCTATTTACAAGAGGACCAAATTTAAAATCGAAAATTGTTTATCCATTTAAGATATTACATTTATTTGAAAATATATTAATTTTAAGAAGACATGAAAATGAGTTGAAAGGGCAGAACATTTAGGCTTTTACTCATTTCCTATTACAAAGGGTTTGTTGCTAGACTAAAAGGGAAATTTGAATTTCATTCAAAATGAAATTTCAATCGTTATCTACTGTTTTATTGATTCCTCTTTTATTATTCTTGTTCTATGATAATGTGGTGGAGAATCGTCCTTCCTTTTATCGATTATTGCTTTCATGTTCGTTGTCTGTATTGAACATGAAGTGTCAACGTATAATCACCAACAGAAATATATTTAATTTGTTGGACTTCATTGATATTGAAACACAGGTCCACATTAGAGGCACGGGTACCGTTGATAAGAGATACTTCGTTGGATGGTGGGCACCTCGGCGTGGTGTAATGGTTAGCAAGCCTGTCTTGCTAGATCAATTACTACTGAAAGTAAGTTCGATCCTCCCTGGGTGTCCCCATACTTTCGGACTTGTGCCGCATCTAAGCTACGCTTGGAAAATTTCTACTTCGTTGGATGGTTTATTTACGGAGGTATTCAGTGATGAATGGATACGTGATTACAAAGAGCTTACGGCCATATCACATTGGAACACCGGTTCCCGTACGATCAAGTTAAGAAACGTCGAGATGGGTAACCACTTAGAAATACCAGGTGCTGTAAGCTTGAATGTGCTGGTGGTGTCATGGATAATAGCTTGAAATTTTTAATCGAAGAGCCGAGTTCCAATTAGTTATATTCACTTACGCGCTAATACCCTTGGTAAAAGTAGGAATCCACTTCTCCTCCAGATATGGATTAATTATTAAAACTTGTATCACTAAATCATTATTATTTTTAAAAAAATTCTAAGAATCTAAAAAAAACATTTTCTAGTTTAAAATAACCTGAAAAGGGTTGATAAGCCGTAAAAACGAATCAATCCATCTCTCAACAAATGGTTTACATGACAAACTCATTACCGTCAAGCCTCATTAAGTACTCTAATACAAATAAAAAAAATCTGTTTGAATTTCTGGGATGTAGAGTTATCAATATTTACACTATTTACATTCGGACTATTGTCCTCGTCTTTGCTATCACAACATTTCGGTCGTTGTGCTATCCGGCCTTCCCCAGGTATATATCGATCTGGCTAACCTGCAGGGATTCCTAAACTGAACCCTTTATTTAATCTACAGTGTTAAACTGTTCTCATAGTACTGCAGTATATTCAAATTCTTTCTTTTAGAGTATATTACTTTTTTCAAGATTTCTAAGCACAAAACAGCTCTGAGGCTGATTCGGTATAGTTTCGTGATGCGAAAAAGAGTTTCATTGATTTCGTTCCCAGGCAGAAGATTGAAATTTCTGTTTATTGTG
Organism: Acanthosepion lycidas; assembly: GCA_963932145.1. Lineage (NCBI taxonomy): Eukaryota > Metazoa > Mollusca > Cephalopoda > Sepiida > Sepiidae > Acanthosepion > Acanthosepion lycidas. The sequence continues at coordinate 90,700,533 of OZ010590.1, read as the reverse complement.
TGCCAAAGTGGTTATTATTTCTTTACACAGATCTTTTAACTCATAAACATGTAGACAATTAATGAAATCAAAATAGTACGCGGTGGTTAGCGATGAATAGTTATCTCCCTTGAAATTATTTATTAACCGGAAACGAGAATCCCACAATATTAAAATTCAGTGGAAAATTCTTCTTCTTCTATGTGTCGTGTCCCTTCAGGAAGTTGGCGATCGGGGTTTTCCACAATTTCCTGTCTTTTGTAGCTTTTAATAAATTTTGTCTTTTTGCTATCTCTCCCCTGATCCGCCATCTGTTCACTCAAGTTCACGAGGTAGGTCCATAGTTGCCTTCCTCTGTCTCAGTAACCTTCAATCTGTCCCGTTAGTATCAAATTTTCAAGCGCTCTTTCCTCATGTGCTATACCAATTTCAACTATCTCTTCCTGATGTTAAGTATAAATATCCTTTTTGTTTCCATTGTCTCTAGAATTTCGTCGTTGTCATGGTCGGTTCATGGTATTCTCAGCATCCTTCTGTAAAACTACATTTCTGTTGCTTCAAGTCTCTTCTTCATCTGTGAGGAGATTGTCCAGCATTCAGGACATATAGGAGGACTGTTATTACATATTTTTTTTCTGTCACGTCCTATAAATTAGCGCATTTTTGTGTAATTTAGTTCAATATCTCTGGGTATCATATATATATATATATAAACCACCGTTTTCTTATATTAATGAATCAAATAGCCTCAAGTAAATGAATCGTTTACATTTTAAAGATAACAATGCTTTATCAAACCCTACACACTGGCACTACAAAATCACAAAGAGCATTATCAAATAACAAAAGCCACATCACTTGAAAACTTCCAACAGCACCAACAACTAAAATGGGTAGCACATAGGGAAAATAATGATATAATTAAGATCTTGAATTTTCACACTAGAAGGAGACCGTCCAGAAGAGTTGCAGGAGATGCCGAAATCGTCTGGGAGCCGTGGTTGAAGCCAATGGTAATTTTATTGAATAAATTTACTCTTTAGTATTTCAAGATATTTTTGTGTAATTTTAGTAAATATATCTGTTAAAATGAGATGTCAGTATTATTTTCATTTTTGCGTAATTTGGACAATTTATCTCTCGCATCATGTATAACACTCCTACAAAAACCTTCGACTTTCAGAATTGGTGACGCGCCCTTGAAACTTGTAACTAAAAAAATACTATTTAATTTCAGTTGACGTGAAGCGTATAGAAACAGATCGTTTAGCAGGTTAGATTACGTTAACTGAAACTAACTGGGGCATTTACATGTATAATAATAGCTAACAGTATCAAACATATAAGAAACGTATGCGCATGCGTGAAAACACTCATGCGTGCGCAGACGCACACACGCATACACACAAACGGCTCATTCTGTATAAGAGTCATGTAAAAACATAAATCGACAACTAAAAAGTGAATATATATTTTAACTTTATTTAAGGTTCAAGCTGCAGAACCTTAAAACTATTTTAATTTCTTTTAAGGTATGTAACTTACTTTAAAGCGTTTTAAAATATTTTAAGTTATTTATGATATTTTAACATATTTTAAGACATTTAAAAAAAATTTAAGAATTTTAAGGCATTTAAAATTATTTGAGGACATATTAAGTCATTTAGACTTATTTTAAGGCATTTTAACTATTGTAAAGCATCCTAACTTATTTCAAGACATTTAAACTTATTTTAAGCCTTTTTAATGCATATTATCTTTTTAAAAAGCATTTTTACTCATTGAAATGCTTTTAAATTTATTTTAAGATATTTTCATGCTTACTTCCTTAAAGTTAGTTTAGTAATTTTATAATTAAAAGTAAATGCAGAAAAAATTAATAAAAACAAAGGTAAACCATTTTTTTAAATGTCGCATTATCTCACGTGTTCGTCCTGGGTATGACGATAAATTACACCCACTTTCGATCGAGAGATTGGAGGTTTCGAGGAGCGTCCAGCCACCCCTTAATTGCATTTGTTCTCAGGTCCACCCTGACCCGCAGTGGCAGTACCTGTAAGTGTCCCATCTTATAGGTAAATAGTGAATCCTCAAACAAGAATCAACAAAACATTTTTATAGCAAAATGTCAATCAATGCAAGACTAAAAATATATAACAATACATTTTTATAGTAAAATTACCAACAATACATTTTATGATCTACAAACTATATATAAAAAAAAAAACAAAAAAAAACAGAACCATATTTATTTCAGCCGTTGTGCGCTTCGGCCTTCATCAGGTGGTTGGAATGTCGAACTGAACCCTTTATTTCGCTCACTGGGGTAGACTGTTCTAGTTCCACGTACCATGTTTAATGGATGTCAGTTATCAGTTATCTCCTGTTAATTTCCCTCTCCAAGTTCTCCACTGCCTTAACCGGGTCCTGTCACTAGATCTAACTAACGCCTTTATCCACTGTGCCGAAACGTTGTAATAAATATGGCGACAAAGATGAAGACAATAGTCCGAATAATGTAAATAGTGTACATAATACCTCATCTCAGAAATATAGACAGATACTGAAAATATTTGTAGTTGAAAGCATAAAATTACGTACAAAATATTTAGGTTTTGGGATTAAATAACCCATAGAAGTTGATATGCCCTAAAGTAAATCAACCAAGCAACAATAGCTATTTATAGTAAAATAACCAACAATACATAATACTCTGTGGATGGAGGCATACAATTACGTTCAAAATATATTTAGTTGAAAATTAAATTTGTGTTCAAAAATATTAGATTTCGGCATTAAATAACACATACAGATGTGGATGTGCCGCTAAACAGTTTCAAACAAACAAAATCTCCCGTGTTCAAAATGGCTGACATAAAGATCGAAAATACAAACTGCTATCAAAAGGTTCAGGTGCAAAATAGCCTCTTCAAACGAACAAATAAAAAAAGGAAACATTGATAAAAACTGGCAAAATAACTTAATATAACAGGTATATATAATGATAATTATTTATTTGGCACCTGATAAACATGAGGGTAATATTTATGCAAGTCTAAATTATGCAAATATAGAGTGTCACATAATGGTGGGACACATTATAAAACGCAGATTGTGTGTGTATGTGTGTGTCTGTACGTTTGTATATTGGATCGGATTTCATACATTTTTCAACCGATTTCAACAAAACTTAACAGGACTACGTAAAATTACCTTGCGGTGGTTCTGACAGCGCCAAAAATTGGAAAACACGATTGTTTTTGCATGAAATCAATTTGAAAACACGATTAAGAGGCATTAATGAAAGGGGGGAAACTCATATCGAGTTATACTTAGTAATATCGAGTTATCGAGTTATACTTATTATAAAACCCAGGTTGTTTGTGTGTGCGTTCGGATTTCCTACATTTTTCAACCGATTTCAACAAAACTTCACTTTTTTTGGCAGGCAGTGTTTCTTATTATCTTGCACACTTTTTTCTTTATTTTTACATTCAGAATGCTATAAAAATTCCATTTACAAGACAATCGTTTATAATAAAATTCTATTCAATCGGTAGACTCATAACGATTGAAAACAATGTTTTTGCTTGAGTTTGACCAATTCGTAAAAAAAAAAACTAATTAAGACATGCGTGTCTGTTAACTTTAAACAATAATCTTTGTCAATTTTATTTTTCAGTCTTTATGATGGTCGATACTTGATCTATCTCTTACTGTTACATCACCGGGCAATACCGGGCTCTACTGCTAGTTTTAAATACAAGTATCTTGGATTCTAAAAATGACATAGAATACCAAATATATTTATTCTATAACTGATATACAAGAGTTCAACATTTTATTTGATTTGAATATTACATCACTGGGATGGTCACCACCACGAAGAGAACATGCACGAGCTCGCTCTCTCATCTCAAACAGTGTGGGCTAGCACATCAACTGGAATGGCTGCAATCTCTCTACGGATGCTTTGTTTCTAAAAAAAATTCTAAAATTCCCAGCATCCTTTGTTCGTGCGCATGTGTATTCGCACTAACATAACAAATTTAGTCTGATAAAATCCTGAAGGACGAAACGCGTCACAAATAAACTTTTTCCACTTTGTCATGCATTTTCCCCAATATTGTTATTGCTATATGAAATATATATCGTTATTTTTTTCTTTATTTTTTTTGCTGTCACGGAAGTTTTAACAGCATGAAGGCTCACCTTTCGGGGTGGTGCCAGTCGGAATTTCCTTTAGGCTGCAACGGTGGATCTTTGGCTGATAAAGTATGCTTCCACCTTGTAGGCAATTTTTTTTGGAGTCCACGACATTATGAGGGTCCACCGTCAGCAAAAGAGATATCAGACATCTGTAGGAAATAGCAAAATCTTAGATAATGTGTTGAACTATTGTATATCAGTTACGTAATAAATATATTTGGTACTCGATATCATTTTTATAATACAAGATGCTTGCTGTATCCCATCATTATGAAACACCCTTTAGATATCTACAAATATCTACATATATAAAATGTAATATCTCTCTCTTTCTCATCATGAAAATAAAAAACAACACTGAATGATAGCTGTCAGTTTCACGCCTTAAACAAGCATCAAGTCAGTCTTGCTGCATCATTAACACAGTTTTTATTTACAAAGTCTATTTCCCCGTTATTGCACACTATTCCTCTCAATATATAGTCAATTATAGACAATATGAAAGTATAAACACACACACACGCAGATATATATATATATATATATATATATATATATATATATATATATATATATATTCTTGGTAGCGGATGCGCACTGCTGATGAGTCCCAAATATAGGACGAAACGGCCGTCCAGTGCTTTCTGCATTCTGTTATGGTTTCTTCTAGACTTGATAAATTACTTAATTATAATTATCTCAAATCCTCCTAATAATTTCTATCACTTGTATATCATTGCTTGAACCGGCTTCTAAAGCTCTGGATGGAGCGGCTTGGGGACAGTAGTCATGGCTCGTGGGGGCACAGTTCTATGGGTAAGGGAAACTCGGATGAGTTCCACCACGGAATATGTGATCGAGTGGTGCTATATGAAGTCCAATTCGCCACCGAAGCCCGTTTGTACAGTTGGTATGGTGCCTGCCTGATACCGTAACTGCCCGGATTTCATTTCTCAGTAGCGGATGCGCACTGCTGATGAGTCCCAAATATAGAACGAAATGTCCGTCCAGTGCTTTCTGCATTTTGTTTGTTTTTTTATTTTTATATATATATATATATATATATATATATATATATATATATATATATAAAGTTTGATAAAAAAAAAACGACAGTTTACTTTTTATTGTATTTTTTCAATTTTCGAATCAGATGTCGAGTATTGTGCTCGAAGTTGAAGATAAACTGTCCAAAGTTCATATTTTATTATTTTTAGTGCTTTCTATTTTCGCAGTCATTGTCAACAACCGATATGCTGTCCGTGTCATAGTTAGAATTCCTTTCAAACGCTTCGCTATTCCAAAGAATACCACGATGCAGAAAAAGGAGTTAATACTGCCACACAGATACCACATCGATTCTAGATAATGGCTGTGAAACTCGAAAATACTTGAAGAAAAATAACAAAATATGAAATCTTCCATCACGACACCTACGCAAAAGAAAAACTACGCTCAACCCTTGCTGCAGAAGACTTGTACCAGTCCCAACAGTCTCACACTCAGATTTCTCTTTCCTCCCATCGGAACTAGCGAAGAAATCTATCTCTACAAAACATCTACGCAAAAAACTTTGTTAACTCGGACCGAGCCGCAAAATACAACTATTTTATACTCTTCTTCAACCAGATATAAAAGCTGTTGAACTGTTATTTCAAGACTTGGATTTGTTCATTCCATTCTCACTGCCGAGCACAAGCAACCGGGAAAATTCCTTACAGTATAGACAGGGTTAAACATTCGATATAGTTACACTTGTTCCATAAATCTGCTTTACATCTCGATAAAGAGATTAGGTACGTTGAATTGTCACCAAAGATGATCGACAAACAACACGTATGATAAACGGTTTTCTAAAAGGCATTAACTTATGTTAACTTATGTTTTCTCATTGAAAAGCAAACAGATTTAATAGGAAAAGATTTGTGGGTTCGAAGTTTTTAACGAAAACTGACACTGCTCAATCACAAAATATGTCCTAGATAATAGGGGTAATTGCGATATTTAAGATAACTGGAAATCAATATTAGCTTTTGCTATCGAATTGCAATGTCACACGAAGAGAAGCCCATGTAATTGGCTGATTAAGTTGTGCTGACGTTATCGGCAGTTTACATTGTTTACAACAAGTGAACTATTTATGACAATGTCAGTAAACTATGGTCAATATCCAGAAACGCACACACACACACATAATTATATATATATATATATATATATATATATATATATATATATATATATATATAAGAAAGTCTATGACAAAATCTATGACTTTCCATTTAAAACTGAGTTTCTGTTGAGTGTTTGGGGGTCAGTCTGCCGGGATTTTAGAAGAAAGATAAGATCCGACTGTCGTGTCCAAAAATATAACACAAAATTATAAACAACACTAAGAAATGATCTTAACAGAAATGGAAAAAGACCAAGCTAAATATGATAGTAACATTTATACAGTCTGATACACGTATTTATACAGTCAGATACATGTATTTACATATCAATGTTTTTTGTTGTGGCCATGAAGAGATCAATAGTTCGATTGTTTGAAATGATTTTTCGCAAGTGAGTCTACAAAAGTTTCGAAGTGTTTTTATTGCAAGTGAGGAAACAAAGTGGTATGGTACGCCAATATGTGTGTGTGTGTGTGTGTGTGTGTGTGTGTGTGTGTAAGACACACGCTAATGAAATATATGTGTGACTACTGACTGATTGCGTGCGATAGCAGTAATGTTAAAACACAGTGATCAAAAACAGGATACATAGAGCTGACATTCATCGCGGCTCTGTATGAATAAAAATCATCGTTGACTGACGCGTTGTCATGGTAACGTGTGTCTAAGATATTGATAAAAGCTCGTCTGGATCGCTGACTGTCTTTTGTTGACTGTACTTCACTGACTGTGTCGTTGCAGATCTTGTCGCTGACAAACCGTTTTTATGGCTTATGTGTCAGCTCCGAATCGTTATCTGAGTTTTGCGCGGGAATATACTCAGTAGCCTGAGCCATCATCTTTTCCCAGGTCATTTGGAGTTCAACTGCGTGGACATAGTAGAAAGCATTTCACGTGACTCGTGCTATCCAATCAGATTCCAGAAACCACTTATTCACTTTGGAGCCGTATTTGTATAGAACTGTAAAAAAGTTTTTTGTATCTACTAAATTTAGTAAAATTTATTTGTACCTGTCTCTTATTTGTTTGTGCTTCACTTATTAGGTGTAAAATATAGGAGTTTATATCGTATACCCACCATCCAATATATTGATAAATATTGAAAATATTTTACAACATTTAATATATGTTTTAAAATGAGTAACCCTATTTACTTTTCTACCCGATTTTGTAGTGACGTCTGCGGTGTGTGGTTGCCAGGGTGGAAAATGGTTCGCACACCTTGGTAATCGGTGGCGGTATAGAGTGTTCCGTCCTACTGTTCTTTATGGGTAAATCCATGTACACTGGTTTTGTTTTCGTTCCAAATGGGACGGGATTTTCCTTCAATTGTAAAGTGTCCTCTTTTACTCTGTTTAATGTATCATCTTTTTCTTGTTTCTCTGCGATAAGATCGAAGGTTAGTGTTTCAGAATCTAGTGATTGTATTGTGAAGCGGAAGAGTGCATCTGCCACGGTATTATTTAAACCAATGGTTCTCAACGATTTTTTTTACCCATGGACCACTTTTACTCTTAATTCTTTTTGGTGGACCCCCATAACCATTTGTTGAGGATGACTAAATCGAAAGGCTGGTCAAAATGATAAAAAAAAAACATGCTCTCACGATACGGGACATTGCAGAGATATTCCTCTAATACGAGCGTTGCAAGACATTTGAAAACATTTGGATGCGTAAATAGCTATGATGTTTTGGTATCACGCAAGGAAAAAAAAACACAGCACTGCATTTGCATCTGCCATTCTCTGCAGTTCAAGAAATACGACCGATTTGTGAAAAGAAGGGTTCACAAGAATTCAAAAACGAAATATATATTTTCAGCTCATGTATTGACATTATGATAGCGTTTTTATGTCACTTAGTACATTAATTTCCCATTTACAATTCAGAAAATGCAATGTGCTAGCCTTGCTATAATGATAATGAGAAACAAAAGTATATATATTTTTTGGAAAAATATATCTTCTTTCTTCGACATTTCTTCCTGTAGTTATCCTACTCTCAGTATCTTCATTGGATTGGCTTTTAATCTCTTATTAAATTTCTTGGAATGTTTAGAAAAAAGGGTCTCAAACATTTTTTACCCATAGAACACTTTTAATCTTAATTCTTTTTGGAGCCCCCCCCCTAACCATTCGATGAAAAAAAAAATTATTTTATCTTTTACTAATAGATAAGTTTAGGAATTGTATTATCGAAATAGAATATGTATATACTTTCTTTATATATAATCCTTATGCAATTTATATATTAAATTAATTTTATTATTTATATTTTTTTTATATTTTATATTGATTAATTTATATTAATATTTTATTTTATTAATATTCAAAATTATATTATTTATTATTAAAATATTAGATTAATTTATATAATAAATTATAATATTTATATAATATATAATTTTTCTATATATATATATATATATATATAATCCTTTTACAATCAAAACATCCAGTAGAGTAAAAGGGATGCTAAATTACATTTCTTGGTCACCTTTTCTGTTAGTTTTAGAGTTGTTTTTTTCGAATTTTAATATTTTAATATGGCGTAGATTACTGTAGAAATTGCAAATCTGATTTGTGACAACTGATCCGAAGTGAAATTGCTCTAGGGACCACTAAAATATTAGGGTGAATCCCCAAATTTTCTATGTTTTTTGTGTGCAAAAATCCCAGTAATGTTACATGGACCCCTTGGTCCATATAGACCCCGGTTGAGAACCACAGGTCTAAACCTTTAATGTAAAAGATATATGAAGTAAATTGGGATATATAATCCAGTTGTCGGGTATCTCTGGGTGTATATATTTTCTGTATTCACGTGCAAGCCTTGTGATCCGTGAACGCTACAGAATCTCGCCCTTAGAGCAGATGACGGAAGTGCCTTATTGATAAAGTAAATTGCGAGTAACTTCCTCTGGAAGGTACGGTATTTTTGTTATGCGTTGTTCAATTTTATAGAGAAAAAGGAAATTGTTTTTTATGAGCCATTTTACTTCTGATGTAGAACTGATCCGATTGAATTTTCCGAAGCGCCGCTCGTCAAAGTGAGTGTTGAGTTATCATTTAATACGTCTTTTAAGAAATCTTAAAAATAAATTAAGAATTTTCAAATATTCGTTTAAGAAAAAAGGATTATTTTTCAGTTTTTGAGATCTCACTATATTATCTTTGGGAGAAGATGATATATCAATACGATATTTGATGGGTGCGTTTTATTTTTGTTTTATCCTTCAATTACGCATTATTATCTTTACAAATGTTAAAAAAAAAGAAGAAAAAACTTGGGCTCGTCCGGGATTTGAACCCGGGACCTCTCGCACCCTAAGCGAAAATCATACCCCTAGACCAACGAGCCAACTGATAATGACGTCTTCGAAACTAACTATACTATTTAAATTAACTACAATAAGTTTTTACTGGAGCGATAAAATTTGCAAAAAAAATTGCTATAAGACAAATAAAAATAAAATGAGAAAGAGAAAGAGAGAGTGAGAAAGAGAGAGAGAGAGAGAGAGAGATCTGCTAAAAAAAATTAATACAAATCATTAATTTCTAATTACAATGTTCATTTCTTTTAGAGTTCTAAATGTAGCCTTGCACTAAACTTGATTTGATATGAATATCTTTGAAGCAGTGGACATTATTATTTCTTTTTTTTTTGTATGTTCAGAACAACGCTTACGTCAGTAACTGTTTTACGAAACTCGGGAACCGACGGGGTGGGGGTGTTGGGTTTAAACTAATATTTTTGGAAGAAACTTTTCAAGAACTCAGTTATGTAAGTTGTCATTATTATTTATATCCTACAAACCAGGATTTTAAATGTCTGACACAGAAATGATGGTGTAAAAAAGGAATTATGATGATTTCCAGTGAAATAGGTGCTGAAATGTTTTCAGACGAGCACATTCGCCCACGCATTTCGCAGAAAAATTCGCAACAGATACCAAGCCTGGTTGGAGTCGATTTCGTTGTTAAGAAAACTATAAATAGAAATAGCAAACGAATTTTCGTCGCATTTGAGATTCACACGCGCGAAAGATACACTCGGAATTATGTGCCACCAAAGAAGCAAACTTCCTTTATGAGAGATTAGAAAAATTTACACAACAAACTTTTTCACTCAATATCTTTCATAGAAAATTTTTTGTTTAAGTTAATAAATTCAACCTTTTTAATGAAAGGCAAACAACTTTTTAGACATTGAACATTTCCGAAACAGCAAAGAACTTTTTCTCTATACCTTTGTACACATCATTACAAACAAAGAAATTGTAAATTGTGTATATAAAATTTAATCTGTTGTTTCAAACATGTATTTTCTGTCGTGATTGAATATCGTTACCATTTGGCCATTTCTTATAGTTTATGTTTGCGGATATTGCATATTTTATTTACAGCACAATCTTAAATATCCACGCAACTTTCTTAGATCCACTACAAGCTGCTATCCGTAACAAGACCAGAAAAAAAGTATTGTCTGGAAAGTTTAACGTCTAACACAGAATCAGCATCCACCTCGCTAACACTGTGGGCCAATATAGTAAAGCAGATGACAATGTTATTTTAGCTATACTCGTATAATATTAAAAAATTCTAAGAAAATAATTTTATCGTCCGGTTCACACACCGCCCTGGTCTTTTGAACAGGATTCGAGGTTTATCCTTTGTTTCCTTTTTAGGGTTGGGTTTCTGGCTCCGTCTATAATTTTTTTTTTTTTATCCTCTTCCTCTCCCGGTAGCCCCCCTTGCGTTTTAGTGGTATTATTATCTTTTTGCTTTGAGTGAATTGATTTTTAAAAAATCTATTGCAGAATTTTGCCACTTACGAAGAGATTGAAGACATAAAATAATCAAAGCAAAGATGGTTGGTAAACCTTTGGAGCTGGTCCTGAATTAATTAAGTTACTGGTGTGTGTAACACAGAGGGAGCGCTCCTGAATTTTCTGTAGTAATTTTGGTAATAGGATTTCATCATCATTTATCTGTGTAAATTTTATAGGTTATAATTATAATGGTATTGTGAAAGTTTGTGTGTGTGAAAATTTGGCCATCTAAAAATATTCAACTCTACTTCAAAGAAAAAGGAAAGAAAAAAAAAAAAAGAAGATAAAGTGTAAATACAAAATACTTCCAAAGTATATTTCTAAAAATTGTTGAGGAGTTTTATAAACATTTTTTTTTTTAAATCTAGCTTCTTTTTATGACGACGGTTTTCGAATAACAGGAAATATTTGACACATTTAGTGGACCTCCTGGAGAGGCCGTGATATAAAATGGCCTGCGCGCCCAAATAAGGATATTCACATGAGGTCCGCTAACATTTAAAAATAAAAGACGATAGAACTGACAGGTCAACAAGAGGACATCAAAACGATAAACACAAAATTAATGCAAAATTTATTTACATCATATACAAAAGTAGTGTATAGATGAAAGGAACATGAACAAACAATGAATCAAGTCAATGAAGGCAGATTTAAGTAAATTGAGAGATGCTGACCGGATAGAAGGACATAGATAATATAGATGTGTCTAAATGTTTACTTTTAACATTTAGTCACAGCTATATTATCTATGTTCTTCTATCCGGTCAGTATCTCTCAATTTACTTACTTCCAGGTAAATTAAGTTGTCATGAAAAACCACAGTTCAAAAGTTCCGTTTAAATGTCTGGTGAAAGCGTTGAATAGTTGCTGGTTAAGTTCAACGATGAACCTTCCGCGGTATTTAAAGCCAAGTGTCCGAAATAGGTTGTTTCAAGTCTGGACGATATAGCTAAAGAGGAAGAAAGTTCAGTTTAAATGTCCGGTGTTGGCGTTGAGTAAACCTAGTGAGTTAGGTTGAAAGGAAACGCAGGAAGTTTATAGTTGAAGATAGGCCGAAATAGCTGTACTGTCCGGTGCAGGTGTTGATGAAATCCATGATGAAACGGTGGGAAAATAATAGCCAATGTTGCGTTAATGTCTGGGTATTTGATGGATAAGTCAAACGATGGACTTTCCGTAGTATTTAATCCAAGTGTACGGAATAGGTTGCTTGATGTCTGGACGATATGCAAGTAACAAATTCCTATGAAATCAGGTGAGTTGAAATAGGGATGACGGAAGTTCAGGCCTGTTGTAAGTGGGTCCATTAACGCCAATCAACCAGGTGAGTTACGTTGAAATAGGGATGCCAGTAGTAGGGACCAATGCGCAGGCGGAAGTCCAGGGCTGTTGTAAGCGGGTCTATTAACACCGATCATCCTGATGAGCTGGGTTGAAATAGGGATGCCGGAAGTAGGGACCAATGCTTAACCGGAAGTTCAGGGCTGTTGCAAACAGGTCCATTAACGCCAAAGATGGTCTCTCCTTGTATAGCGGGCAGTAAATAGCTGCGCAAGTCTAGAAAAGCCAGCAGTAAGGGGCTGTTGCAACCATTGTATGAGCAGATCCAGAAATGCTAGTAGTAGTAGGGGCTTTTAGCCGTTGAAAGTGCTGGAACGAAAGCCGGAAGAAGAAAGCTGATGCGGCCGGAAGTATGCACAGGTCAGAAACGGCAGAAGTGGAGTAAGAACGCTAGAAGCTAAAGAGTTGTGGTAGCCGAAAGTAAATAAAAGCCATGAATGCCGGAAGATAAGGGTAGACAGGAAAATAGCGTCTAGTTGGCAGAACAAAAATAAATGGGCTGTAACTCAATACAGAACCTGTTCACAGGGGCCTGCTATCCTTCTCCTTCTCTCCTCCTTGATCGGCGAAAAATCGCCAGGTTATATGACAAAGGTGTATAATAACAACTCCAGGGCTTTCTACGTACTCGTGTCTAAAGGAAATAAATCCCGAGTTGCTACGAAGTATAAAAGGTATTATATAATGTTCATGGGTATTTAGATTATGTTAGTAATAATCAAGCAACTAAAGAGAAATTAGGTTGATTATATAATCTAAATAGACTTGTCATAAAGGATAAAGAAATGAAATGGTGACACAATGAAGAAAAGAGGCCAATGTCTTGAAAAAAATATTGCGTCCGCCATAATCACGTGAACGGAGTAGCCGTGGACTTCGATACGCAGGAAGACTTCGTAACAACTCGAACTTTTTCTCCGACTACTAGTTGGACTATCACACGGACTGATTACTTAATACGTTGTCATTTATCTATTCCTGTTGCGCGGACCTAGCAGTAAACACATGAATGTGTGTGGATAACTAACAGAAAAACTTAAATGTGTTACTTGAAGAGTATAAGATTTTTAATCATTTTTAATCCACATGCTTAAAAGCTGAAAATTTGCAGATTAATTATTTGATATATGTGGCAAATATTTTGTAATTTTTCTTTCTTAATAAATTAAATATTATTTTAATATGATATTCACTCAGGAAGGATATCGTATTTCATTAATAATTTTCTATATAAATGGTTTTTATATTGTCTGAAACTCGAATTAATAGAATAATATGTTTTACTAATGTGTCCGTTATAATTTGAATCTGTCTAATTTCTGATTTGTTTGTTTTGCTATTTATAAAGATTTTTTAAAGTTTTTCTTTACAAACACTAAAACATAATTATAATGCAGGCATTAATTAGAGTCGATCTGTTTGAAAGTTGTTATAATAAAATAATGTTTAAAAAATAACCACTATGTATAAGAAAACGGAAATCAATGATAATTTTTAGCAGTCTAATTCTTCAATTATTGTACATTTTAAAAAGTATTTATTAATTTAATTTTTTTTTTTTTTTTTTTTTTTAGTTCTACAATTCCTTTTAAAGCTGAAAGTTGGTACAGAGGTCAATGTATTCTTAAATTTATTGGGATGGAGTTTACTTTATTCTTTCATTTATTTTATACTTTTATTTTTGCTAATTTTTATGCCCCTACATATCTGTAACACGAGTTTTGTATTGCTGTGTTGTCTGTAACTGTCTCAAGTAGGTTCCCGAAAACGTCAGTTTTGTACGTCAGTAATACGCAAAAATGTATGAAAATACATTTACAATACAATTTACAAAACACGAATAAGGAAATAGTATAGATTCTAAGTGTTAAATTATACATTTTTTAAATTTAAAGTGCTAAAACTAAAAGACCATATTTATCTATTGAATTCTGCTATGGATTCTTTTTTTTTTCTTTTTGCTTTTTTTCAAATTCAAATTTAACAAAATAAAAGCTAAAATGATCAATTAATGTAGGTATTAATTAAAATTGATCGATTTCAGCTTTTCAAACTGTTCATTTTAATGAAATCGATAATAAGTTTCATTAAAACATTTAGCTAAAAAACTCACAACATTTGTGTCTTTTTCGTTAGAAAAGAATATGTAGATGTCCCGATGGACTACCTAATATCCCGGCGAAAAACACATTTCAAATATTTGAATGTCACCTTTGAAGTTAAATTTACGCTTTATTTTAAATAAAATAGCCTAAAGTGTAAATAATGCTTTTAGGAATTTTTAAAACATTGGCACTTATACATTTATTTTTACTAATTTTTATGTCCCTACCTATCTGTAAAACGGGTTTTGTACTCCTGTGTTGTCTGTAACTGTCTGAAGCAGGTTCCCGAAAATCTCACTTTCGTACGTCAGTAACACGCAGTAAACTCGTCACTTATTGAACCGCCATTATAGACGGAAAATATAAATAATAAATTCAGAAATCTCTTTAAAATTTAATATTTGTTCTAGATATATGTTTCAAAGTAAATTAGTAAGAATTATTTAAGTGGTTTTTGTAAAAGTTATGCTTACTTTTTAAAACCTAATTGAAATAAACGTTTATTTATGCCCGGTAGCCCGTGAGCTGTCATCAAGATCACAGCACAACAGCAGTTTATACTGTCATCAGTGACTCTTAAAAGTCGCGCGATTTTTTTTTTTAATTAAAGAAATATGGAGCACCATCAACGCAATAAATTGGCATTGTTTATGCTTAAAAATAAATTATCAACATAACCTTATATTACCAATACTTGAATAATCTAATTTTTATACTATGCTTTAACTTAGAATGAATAATTTTTGTATACTTCATCAGAAGTATGAAAATAGATTAATTAAAAGCTACGGACATTTTTTGTGTGTCTGTTTGATGTCATAAAACATTTAACTTGTTTCCTGTTTAGGAACGGGTTTCCGGTACCTTTTAAATTCTACTTCAATTCTATACCTTTAAACATCTCCGCCTAATCTGAAATCTATACTGTTATTAGGTTTCCAGTTGTTTCTAAAGTTTTCTCTTTCACTGCCA
The DNA here is from genome assembly GCA_963932145.1 of Acanthosepion lycidas. Classification (NCBI taxonomy): domain Eukaryota; kingdom Metazoa; phylum Mollusca; class Cephalopoda; order Sepiida; family Sepiidae; genus Acanthosepion; species Acanthosepion lycidas. The sequence continues at coordinate 90,684,918 of OZ010590.1, read as the reverse complement.
GTAGACCCTTGCATCTTAGTGGCGTTATCGCCTTGCTTGGGGTAAATTGATTAAAAGAATGCACCCAGTGAAGTCTTATTTTTTTTTTTTAAACTATTCTGCATTTAAATTGATACGAAGGAAGAGCGAGGAAAATTGGTAAAGTTACTGAATTAGAGTTATTGATAGCTTTTTCACTTTGATTTCTTTCAAATTGCCATAAAAATTATTGACATTTTCAAGCATCAAGCGACCTTTTGAAAATGCTACCGTAATTTTTTTTTTTTTTAAATGAGCAATAATTACTTACTAAGATATTATTAGTTAGAGATATCATATTACTCTACCCGACCGGTAGGAAAAAGTAATCAGTCAAAGGAAGTAAGTAATCCAAAATTATTTACTTTTTTAAACTTCTGTTCAAAAAATAATCTAACAGTCGCGAAAATGAAAATAAAAAAATTATAAAACGTTCAAACAGGAAAATGGCATTTTTAAACGTTATATTTTTTGATACTTCACATGTTTTTATTTTATTAATAAAGAAACAACCTCTTCTTACGAACAGAAACGGGTTGAATTTCAAAATCACAGAGAAAAATTACAAGTCATATAAAAAAAAAATATAAATGTAAATTTTTCCCTTGTTAAATGAAAGAAAATAACGTTTTATTATAATTATTAATTTATTAAATTATGCAAGTAACAGCTCTCAATTAATTTTTTGAGATTTACTTTTAATTGAATTATTTTTAGGAAGGCTCGGAATAATTTTCCGCTATGTTAGTTCACAACTTTTTTTTTGTTATTTTTTTTTTTACTGAAATAACAATAACATCTTCACAGACTTTTGTTTAACAGTAAAAAAAAAAAAACTTTACGAACACCCCCACCTCATTAAAACGTACACTACACACAAGATATCGAAAAGGTGGGTTATTTGCATAACGTTAAAAAAAATAACCTGTTCAGACAATTATTGATTCATTCGTCAATGAATAAGTACACTATACTGACAATTTCATTAAAAAAAATCGGATAATTCTATTTTGGCCCTTTGGGACATTTTTAAAAACAGAGGCTAGTGATTTGTTGATTTCATTTCGGAAAAAAATGCATAAATTTTGTTTTTGTTAGTGTGTGTGTGTGTGTGTACAGAAGGTGCAAAGCCAAAAGTAAATTTGGGGGCCTCATGCGTCGTAAACGACGGAAGAGTCCCATCATCATATGAGAACTTTTTTTTATGAAAATGATTTTTTTTTTTAAATGAATGGATTGTTCCACTTTCTTTTCAAAAGTCCTTTTGCAGTTTTCTAATAATAGCTTTTTATTCTAAAGATTTCGAACAAGTTTCAAAAGCCGCTATGAGATTTCTAAGTTCTTTTATGAACTTTCATAAATAAAACTTTTGAAATTTCTAAAAACAAAATAAGAAACAACTCCAACATAAAACTTTTAATTCTCGCTCTTACGAGATTTCTAATTAAAATTTATTTATGAAAATTAAAAATACTCATCATCTGATTTATTTGTTGTTAAATATCACACATAAAGCTGTTAATGTTGATTTTAAACAATTAACTTTTTATTTCATTTTTAAAAATTAGAAATAAATTCTAGGTGTTATTATTACACTACAGTAATAAGTTAAGACGACAGTCTCTCTTGTTCAGTAATCAAATTAAATATTACTGAACAAGAGAGACTGTAGTGTAAGTGTAACTTAAATGAAATGCTGATTTCAAGTATAACTTAATGAATGCTGATTTTCAAAGCAAGCTTTCTGCTTGCTTTGAAAATCAGCATTCATTTAAGTTTTACTTCCTCGCGAACGCCGACACTTGCTGATATTTCTCTGAAATCATCAAGTCGTTTCATTTCATTTATTTACTGTTTCTGGAGCATTGCAATTTCGAGGATCGTGAAGGAGATAAAAATTTGTTTGACAAAATCAAATTACTATTCAGATACTAAAAAAAGAAAATAAAAAAGTTTGTGAAATTCTTAATAGTTGTTTTTAAAACTTTGGGGGAAAAAATGTTTTTTGCCAACGAGTGAAAATATAAAATCTTTTCAGTTGTTTACGAAAAAAAGAATTGCTTCTTTGACGTTTTTGTAGCTGAGCGGGAAGCAGTCAGCCTTTAACACAACACAACTCTTGACACATTTATGCGTCAGCTGGGAACTAACACCATTTAAATAGTTAAAGAAAACTTTATAGCAGCTGGCTCGTTGGTCTAGGGGTATGATTTTCGCTTAGGGTGCGAGAGGTCCCGGGTTCGAATCCCGGACGAGCCCAAGTTTTTTATTTCCAACATTTGGCTCTAACAAACAAAATTGATTACAAAATGATTGATTATTTTTTTTTATACTAAACAATTTTTTTTCCTTAAATTATAAAATTATTTTTACTATATTTTTTGTTTGTTTTTAGTGATTTTTCTCTCTTTTTGAAAATCAAAAATATTTGCTGCAAAACATCTTTTCTTTATCACGCGTTTTCCAATTGATTCCACGTGCTATTGTTTATTTATCTAGTTCTTAAGTCAAGGTCTTTAAAGGATTTTTTTTTTCTTCTCTTCTTTAGGATATTCAAGTCCTTCGAGTTCCTGAACCAAACAAATCCTTTATTTATTTTCATTATTTTAACGGTTTAAGGTTTATTTGAGAAAAAATCTGAATAAAAAATTGTGCATCTATAAAATAAAAAAATTAATTCAAAATCGAATGAGAAAAAATGAAAGAAAAAAATATTTACACTATTTATATTGTTTGAACTGTTGCCTTCATGTTTATGATTGCCATATTCATGACGTTTCAAGCTGTTGTACGTCCCGGCCTTCTTCAGGTGATATAAGTTGGAATTTCGAACCCTAATTCCACGTGCTATTGTTTATTTATTTACTGTTAGTTCAGCCAATACAAAACACAAGGTCCACACTCAAGGTAAAGGTTTAGAATGAGATTGTTGTAAGGGAGTGGGAGGAGGAAGTAAGACATGGATTTTATGTGGATGGATAGTATAGATATCGGTTAGGCCTTGACTTGAAGAAAGGAAGATTGTAGATGTCAGGGAAGTATCGATTCGGGAGCAACAGTTCTGGGGAAGTAGCAGACTGAGTAGAACTTCTTCCTTACCAATGGAATACGAAGGAATTTAGGATGATTCGACTTTAAACGTGGCATGGCGAGTGCTAAATGTAAAGGTCTGAGCAAGAGGAATTAATAAATGTAACTCGTCCGAACTTGTACCACAGAGTAGTGAAAGGCTAGCAACGTTTCGTCTGTGGGATAAGAGTCAAAAGTTGCGAATAATCTATCACTCACAAGGCCGCGTAAGCAGTTTTGAACTCGAGGCTGGACTGTGAGGATTGGACAACACTAGCCTAAATATGACAACGATACTTTATTCTTGGTCTGATCTGTCTCTTGCACAGATAGATGATGAAAATCTCTCTCTTCAACAAATATCATAAATTATTTTAATAAATTTAATAGTTTGTCCACACCATCAAAACTTACGATATATTTTGTTACATTTTTATTAGATTTTCACTTGTGAATTTTTAAATACATTTTTCCCAATTACCTATATTTATGTTTTCATATTGTGGGATTACCCGCACTTGGTTTACCAGGTTTACCAAGACGCCGTAAGGCAGCGATGTTAAACAGCTATAAAAACGGGATACATCATGTTTTTCATTTTCTTCCCTTTCAACATCCGGTAGTAGCCAGACAAACGCGGAACTCGTCCTCGGCTTGGGAATAATATATTTTCCTTGGTGGCTTAATTCTTTTAAAACACACACACACACACACACACACACACACACACACACATATGTATGCGTGTATTATAGACACATACAAACACACAACATTTCTAATAGCTAGGTTTTAATGTGTTCTTTCTTTTCAGTTATTTTTCTTTTTTTGTTAATTATTTATTAGCCATATGTAAATTTAAATATCGCCTTGTTGAAATTTGTTCCATTTCCTTTCACCTCCACTAAACAAGGACGACCCGTCATTTCAGGTGCAAATTTTGTTTGCCATTGGTTTTAGTTCAACTGCGTGCAATTTGCACTGCTCTTTTTAATTTCTTAAATTTTATTTTTGGTTTTGGTCTGTTCCTTTTTTTTCATTCCAAAAGGCCGCCATTGTCATAGTTAAGACATTGCCACCTGACATGGCTAATACAAGGGAGATAACTCTTAGTCTCCCATGCATATATTAAAAGTGGCGATATTAAAAGTTATTGAAAAACATATGCAAATCCAATTGGCGTATTAATTTTGTTTTTGAATGAATTCACCCCAAGCAAGGTGATAATGCCATTAAGACGCAAGGGGGTTACTGGGAATGAAAGAGAATGAAAATACTTTAGAAGAAATGTAAATCCAATCCTAAACGGGAAACAGAGGATAAACTTCTACTCCTGTTCAAAAGACCGGGGAGGAGTGTGAACCGGACAATAGACGAACCTACCTGCACGGTTTATAATAAAAATCGATCATACTATAGAGAGAGGAATGACGATTCGAAATTACACAGATAGAAAATGAAATATTTAATGAAACAGATTGTATATAATAAAATGAAGGAACCGCCCGATAAAATGACAATAAATAAATAAAATAAAGCAAAAATGATTAAAATAAGGAGACATATTTATTTCCACAAACCTTGAACAAGAAATAATGCAAGATCTGTCATGCAAAAAAAGCAGTCATCGAAACAGATTGGATATGAAGTACACGCGTAAGTTTTTACGGCAAATATGATTTGCATGGGTTGGGGCTATAGGGTTTTTTAAATAACAATTCTTGAATTTATTATTTCTGTAAATGTCTGTGTGTGTGTGTGTGTTCCGTAATCCGTGAGGTCGCAGAGGCACCACATTTGCTGCAACTATACTATAGCAACGGTGGTGTGTCTAGGGCAAAATAACCTGACGAAGCCCATCCCTCTTAAGGCTGATTTTGAATTCAGTTTTCCGACACTGGTTGCCGCCCAGTCTGTCCTGCTATTTAATTTAACCTGTAGCTGGAGGTAAGTGAACGAAACGGAATCAAGCGAGAATTGAACTAGGAATGTCTCATTCACTTTCTATGCCGATATTTTATTTAAACCACCCGCGTATGTAATATACAAGCGCTAAAGTACAAAATAAACAATAAGTAATGCTTGGCCAGATTTTGGGGGGATATGCGTCGGTCTGAAAACTGTTCATCCCCTTCTCGTACTAAGCATTGGAAGTCATAATTCCTGCATCCAACATTTATAATATGGTTGTTTCATAAGAAATGATAGTTTGTAGGAAATAAATAATGCCACGTACACAAAAAAGTCCCTTTTCAAAGATAGACATTTGATTTTTAACCGTCGTTGTACAAAAAAAAAATGTTGACACAATTATTGGCTGTCTGAAGCGTCATTTTGAACATAAAAAACAGCAATAATCTTCATTGCTTCTAAAATTTAGAAGCAATGAAGATTATTGCTGTATTGCACCAAACTTGACTTAATTTAATCTAAATTAAATTAAGTCAAGTTTGGTGCAAGGCAACATAAAATTTTAGAACAAAAAAGGAATGAGCATTGTAATTTAATTCGTATTCACTTTTTCGTTTTTCCCTTTTATCCGGACTTACCCACCCAACCCTTCTCTCTCTCCCTCTCTCTCTCTCTCTCGCTCTGATCTTTCTTTCTTTCTTTCTTTCTTTCTTTTTTCTTTCTTTCTCAATTTTTCTCTTCATTTGAGATATTTTTTCGTATTAATTTCATCACTACAATTATAATTTACTACGTAGTTACTTTCAGTTCCTATACTTAATTTCGAAGCTTTTATCGTCAGTTGGCTCGTTGGTCTAGGGGTATGATTTTCGCTTAGGGTGCGAGAGGTCCCGGGTTCAAATCCCGGACGAGCCCAAAATTGATTTTTTTTCATCGTCTTTAAGACAATCATGGGTATTTGAAGGACAAAACTGAAATAAAAAAAAAGCCTATGTAACGCACGCATCTTTAGTCTTATTTATCGAATATCGAAATAATATACACCTGACCTTCTTCCTTCATACATAGAGATATCTCACAAATCGAAAAATAATATTATTTTTAAACGTTATATATTTGAAAATTCTTAATGTATTTTTATGACTTCTTAAAAGATGAGTTTATTAATTCTAAACCGTACAAAGTAAATTATAAATAGTAATTACAAGTTTATATGAATTTTCAAGGGGGTGCTGAAAAGTTCTCAGATCGGATTAAAAAGTAAAACTTTATTTAGCCATTTCGCTTGATTATGTTTTCATAGTATAGGCTGCGAAGATTTTAGAAGCCCCTCATAATCACATTTGCACGTTCCATACATATTTCTTGCTGCTTCCTCTGCAAATTCGAAACAGAATCCATATGATACCTTCATCGTGCAGAGGGAATTTATTTACCTCCTGACGAGTGGACGGAGTGATTCCCGGGAAGGGGGGGGGTCCGTCTACAAAACTCTAGAGTCGGGATGCTGAAGGTAATATCAATCAGCTAAGTGACAAAGATTTTATTTGTTTGGTTTGGTTTAGTTTAGGGCATATCAACCTCAATGGGTTACTTAATACCGACAAAATTTTTATTGCTGCTAATATTTTTTTTTTAAAAATATATTGCTGCTAATATTTTTTTTTAAAAATATATTGCTGCTAATATTTTTTTTTAAAAATATATTGCGGCTAATATTTTTTTCCTGAAATCTATTGCTGGTAATATTTTTTTTCAAAAATGTATTACTGGTAATATTTTTAAAAATGTATTGCTGGTAATATTTTTTTTCAAAAATGTATTACTGGTAATTTTTTTAAAAATGTATTGCTGGTAATGATTTTTTTTTCTTCAAAAATTCATTGCTGGCAATAACCTTTTATAAAAATGTATTGCTGGTATTAAAACTTATTTTTACACTTTCATAGTGTTTTGACACCAGTTTAGGGGGTCAACTATTCGCCACCGAGTCAGGGTGGACCTGGAAGCACCACCAACTAAAAGGTGAATCCACTCTCCTCAAAACCTGATCAGAGACCTTGCCGTTTGATTATCGACTTACCCAGGATGGGCTTTTTTTGTATTAATTCTGTCTGTCTTTCTGTCTCTCTTTCTCTCTCTCTCTCTCTCTCTCTCTCTCTCTCTCTCTCTCTCTATATATATATATATATATATATATATATATATATATATATAGGGATATTCGACGTATGAGGGACAGCAACTCAGTTTCTAGCAGCCGACAGCCCAGACACCAGCACATATGCTATGATTATAATAGTGAGGGCTTTGTGCAGAACCAATCACACTTTTTGAAGGACCGAATACAGAGACCTGGTGCACTATGTGCCACAAGGTCCCCCAAACTAACATCCGTAGGTTTTGAATTCAGAGTTGTCCTCCTTCTAGACCAGTTACCATCCAAGGTTGTAGAACCCAGTCTGCTAATTACCATGAAGGGAGAAGAAAAGGATTCATATATATATATATATATATATATATATATATATATATATATATATATATATATATACTATCGCTATTGCCATGGAAGATGTCCGGGCGAACTACATTTCTTGGTTCCACCAGTTCAAACCTTCAAAGCTAAGATCCACCATGCGATATACACTGTCGACTCATCCTCATTCTCTCCTTCATATACCATTCATAAGGATGAAGTTCTACTCAGGCAGTTGCATTCGCCCACGTCCTGAAGAAAATCATCATCATCATCATCATCATCATCATCATTGAATGATCGTTTCATACAACCGAATTTTCTTTTCAAGTAACATGTGCTATTCATTTTAGTTGTTGCTGCTGTTGGTAGTCCTCAATTGATGTGGTTTCTGTTATCACTCTTTTCAATTGCAGTTTCCTTTCTAACCTTTTGTTCAAAGTAGTGTGCAATGTCAACAAAATTATTATGTCATTATTTTCTCTTCAAGTAATATGTACTATTCATTTTAGTTGTTGCTGCTGTTGGTAATCCTTCAAAGTAGTGTGGAATGTCAGAAATTTGATTATTCATATTTTTTCTCTTCGAGTTCCATGTGATATGCGTTTTGGTTGTTGCTTCTGTTGAAAATTGTTCCCTTTATATTTTTGCTTGCTTAATTCATTTCCTATCCGTATGCTGACGGTTTGACACCAGTCAAAATTTTATGCTCTTAATATCTCCATGGGAACTTGAACGTGGTGTAATCAAATATCAATCTAGATCAATTGCGACAATAGTGAGTTTGATCCTCACAGTGTGCCCACACTTTCTGCCTTGTGTCACATCTAAACTACGTTTAGAAAATCACCATCCTCTTTTATCTCCATACTTATCACCTTTTACTTTTCTCTTTGGTAGTTGAGAATACCAACCGAACACGTGCGCAACGATGAAGTTCCAGAGGCCACAAAAAGGTCATTTATACTTAACAACAGGAAACGACAGTTGAAATTTCTGGGCATGAAGAAAGAAGGTTTGGAAAATTTGATACCCACAGGACAGATCGAGGTTAAGATAGACAGCGGAAAGCAACACATGACCTACCTGGCGAGCTTGAGTAAATGGATGGCGGATCAGGGTTTAAGGAAGATAGTAAAAAGACAACATTTAATAAGCACTAAAAAAACAAGAAAATGTGGAGAGCCATGATCGCTAACGCCCTGAAGGAGCACAGTACATAGAAGAAGAAGAATAAGTTTGAATAAATGGTTGACGGATCGAGGTTTAGGGGAGATAATAAAAAGACCAAATTTATTAAACGCTACAAAAAACAGGAAATTGTGGAGAGCCACGATCGCTAACGTCCTTAAGGAACACAGCACATAGAAGAAGAATGAGCTTGAGTAAATGGATGGCGGATCAAGGATTAGGTGGGGGATAATAAAAGGACAATATTTATTAAGGACTACAAAGGGCTGGAAATTGTGGAGAGCCACGATCGCTAAAGTCCTGAAGGGTCACAGCACATAGAAGAAGAAGAATGGGCTTGAGTGAATTGATGGCGGATCAGGGATTAGGGTGGATAATAAAAGGACAACATTTATTAAACACTACAAAAGGCAGGAAATTGTGGAGAGCCATGATCGCTAACGTCCTGAAGGGACACAGCACATAGAAGAAGAATGAACTTGAGTAAATGGATGGCGGATCAGGGATTAGGGGGGATAATACAAGGACAACATTTATTAAACACTACAAAGTGCAGGAAATTGTGGAGAGCCATGATCGCTAACGTCCTGAAGGGACACAGCACATAGAAGAAGAAGAATGAGCTTGAATAAGTGGTTGACGGATCAGGGATTGGGGGTGGGGATAATAAAAGGACAACATTTATTAAGCACTACAAAGGGCAGGAAATTGTGGAGAGCCATGATCGCCAACGTCCTGAAGGAGCACAGTACATAGAAGAAAAAGAATAAGCTTGAATAAGTGGTTGACCGATCGAGGTTTAGGGGAGATAATAAAAAGACCAAATTTATTAAACGCTAAAAAAAACAGGAAATTGTGGAGAGCCACGATCGCTAACGTCCTGAAGGGACACAGCACATAGAAGTTGTGACGATAGTAAACAATGATTTTGTAAGTGTAGTTCAGATGCGGCACAAGGCCGAAAGTATGGAGCACTTACTGAGGAACGAACGCACTTTTCAGTCATAAGTGATCTAGCCAGACAAGCTTCTACTATTTTGGCATTAAATGAAAAAAAAAAAAATAAGTGTAATAATCTTTTAAAATATCATGTTTTTACATGTTTCAAAATACATGTGTGCGTGTGTGCTTGTTCCTGTGTTTCTCTAGATTATGCTAATTATTAAATCTTTCTTTATTTCTTTTTAACTGAACATTATTTAACATTGACGTCCTTACCAGGTCGGCATGTCCCACTGTCTGACCACTTAATTAATTGTGATCTCTGTTTACGTTTCCAGTCGAACGTACATGATTATAAAAGAAACGATTTACGTCAAGACTTGAGCATGCCGCTCGTCTAAAATCTTATAATTATGGACAGTTTATCATTGCCTGTCAGCAGTCATGAACCCGCAAACCCTGTTTTTGATTTTGGTAATATTTTCAGTGTGTGCGTGATACTCGAATATATCCTTTTGATAACCCAAGGCTGCACAAACGAGATGCTGCAACACAGACTGTTGGCCTACATTCTAGTCTGCTTATATGGCAGCGGTCCCCAACCACTGGGCCACGGACCGGTACCGGGTCATGGAACATTAGTTATTGGGCCGTAGACAGAAGAATAAAAACTTTTTTTTTCCTCAATTTATCGATTTGTTATGCACGTGACCGACACCGATCACCACCCCGGTCTTCGGAAGAATTGGCTTGCAGGATACCGGTCCGTGGAGCAAAAATTTCGAGGATCATTGTTATATGGCAAATTCTGTTGCAAGGCACATCGCATGTGCAAAAAAAAAAAAAAAAAAAATAATTAAATTTAAAATATTAAATATAAAATATTCAAAAATGTCCTTGTTTCCACGGCCGTTACCGTAGACATCAGGTCATGCTCTTAACGGTAGCCGTCTTGGTGTAACTAGAAGCTTTCAAGGACAGAACCCTGGTGTTTAGATTTCAATTTTTAAGCTTTCTAGCCTGTAAGAAAAGATTGACACCGTAACCGGAAGTGCATTGCAACAGAAACACCGGAAGTACTCATTGGTGATGAATATTTTCAATAATAAAAAATTCTAGCTTAAAATAGTTTCTGGTTGCTTCACTAACTCTGCATCCTGATGTCATTTATTTTCATCACAGTGTTAAGGAATGGATGTCTACTTGATTGGCAAACCATTCTTTTTTTCTGTCAGATTAAACCACATATACACGCATACACCTCCCTCTCCCCATCTCCCTTCTCTCTCTCTCTCTCTCTCTCTCTCTCTCTCTCTCTCTCTCTCTCTCTCTCTCTCTCACACACACACACACACACACACACACATTATTTATTTTCCTCGTCATTCCTTTTAAATTCTTCTTTCATACTTGGGCACAGTTGTCAGCCATCTTTTCTCACATTTATTCCATCTACCCGACTTTTTTCTTTCTTATTTTCCGTCACGTTTCCTTTCTTACTCTCCCCACTTTTCTCTCTCTTTTTCTCTTTCTCTTTTTCTTTTTCCTTTTTTATCAGACATTTCTTAATTCCTCCCCTCCATCTCTTTTATTCTTACTCATCTCCTCTTTTTCACTTATCCTAATCTATTTTCACATTCTAGCTATCTCCCTCTTATTTTAAGTTACTTTCTCGTTCTCTCTTATTATCACTTATTCTCTCTCACACTTTGTCTCTGTCTCTGTCTCCTCCCATTCTCTCTCTCCCTCTCTCGTTGTGCTACATCCCATCATTATCTCGACCACATTTATGATCTCCTGAACGTTTGCTGTAGCGTTTTTTAAACTCTTGTTTAGACTACAATGTGTGAAACACGGAGCATTTCACAAAAAATGAAACATGAAGCAGTTCACAAAGAGCGAAACATGAAGCATTTCAGAAAGAGCGAAAGATGAAGCAGTTCACAAAAAGTGAAACATGAAGCAGTTCACAAAAAGTGAAACATGAAGCAGTTCACAAAGAGCGAAACATGAAGCAGTTCACAAAAAGTGAAACATGAAGCAGTTCACAAAGAGCGAAACATGAAGCAGTTCACAAAGAGTGAAACGTGGAGTCCTTTATAAAGCGTGAAAAATGAATCAGTTTACACTTTAGAGTGAGTGAAACATGAAGCATTTTACAAACACGGAGCAATTTGCGTGTGAAACATGAAATAATTTACAATAAGTGAAACATGTAGCAGTTTACAAAATTGCAACATGAAGCAGATAGTAAAGCCTGAAGCATAAAACACTACAAAGAATGAGAAATTAAACAATTTTTTGTGGATTCCAGATTGAAATCCGGTACCAATAAATAACAAACGCCAGGAATGAATATATGAAAATAATGTATTAACGTAATAATACAAACTGGTAAAGCAGGTTAGTAGTTCCAGGAATACGGGTTAGTAGCAAAATATATATACAGTCTTTGGTATTAGGTTGGTGCAAAAATAATTTTGACGTATTTTTTAACGTCAAAAAACGATATTATTTTTGCACCAAACTAATATTTAAGTATCGCTGTATGACTTCTTATTGAGTCTACGTGCTCGCTCACTGTGACTCCTACAACGCTGTTACCTTACCCTCCTCTTCCGGTTACCTACAACCTTTTACTCTGTCACTCTGGACTCGACTCTTCGGTCTTGCTCGCTATTTATCGATCCACCCACGAGGACCAAATGTGGCACAAGGCCGGTTTAATGTGGGTATCTCCGAGCCCGTAGGCTCGGCCAAAAATATAGCCTTTGAACCCGCCTAGACGGGTTCAGGCCCTATCTACCTCCATGGACGAAACCTTGCCCTTCGGCAAAGCTTCGTCCGGCTTCCTCTCTGTTAACGCAGAGAGTCCGACAGCTGTCGCTTACAGTCAAAGACTGTATCACGACTCAGCTAGACTCGGAGGTCTCGCTCTCTCGGGTCTTCACGTAGCCGTAGTATATGTATATACTGGGTGAGTCCATTTGTGTAAAAAGGGGAGAACCCCTCAACACATTTTAAAAGTGAAGTATGAAGCAGTTTGCTAACACTGAAACATGATGAAGTTCAAGAAGCCTGAAATAGTTGTTGGGCTTCGGTTTCGAATATATGTAGCTGTTGATAATGCTTCTGTCCAAAATATCTTCGGAAGATTCGAATCAGCATTGCTCATACAGTTTCTATCAATGTCCGATTCCTACTTTCAGCCACTTCATTTTGCTCTGGTATCTTAGCAACAGTATGCTGATGGTGTACACCCTCCTTTTGTAGGTATTTTTCAAATTCTCTTGAAGTGTACTTTGCCACTGTTTTCAGTGCGTAATATTTTCACTTTCTGTCCACTAGACATTTCAACCATGTTTTTCTATCCAAAAAACTTCTTAAAAAACCTCTCCCTTGTGTTTCAGCCTGTACACCCATACAAATCTTGAGTTATCATCAATAAAAGGGACAATGTATTCAGATTCACTAGGGGATTTTGCCTCAATCTTTCCATAAATGTCACTGCGTACAATTCCAAGTAATTCAGCCGATCTGCTTGCACCAGTTTTTGGAAATGAAAAACGGTGAACGCTTTCCATCCACGCATGGTTCACAGAAGCTCATATCCTTAGTGACATTGGAATCAAGGTCAGTTAGTAAATGATCTCTTTGAGCTGGTTTCTGCAAATTCTTTGCTCCAAGATAACCAAAACGCCGATGCCAAATTTCTTCTTTACTATCATTACTTAAACATTTTGCTGTTGCATGGGCCGTTTCTAATTCTTCAATATAGTTCAAATAGTACAAGTTTGTATTTTTGGTAGCTGTAGCAATTGGTTTTTGTTTTACATCCAGAAACTGACAATTCCAGACATTGTAGCTTTAGCTACACTCAGTAAGTTTCATGATATTTTGGGAACATATAGAGCAGCATTTCTCAACCTTTTTACCCTTGCGCAACCCTTAAAATAAGTTACACGTCTCAAGGAACCCCTGCGCAAAAACAAAATCATATACCATATCTTTCTCATTTTATTTTCATCGTAGATCACGTGGTAAATATCATAGTATATATTTTTGAATAACTAGTTTAAGGAAAAATTAATACTTCTTTGTCAAATTTTTCGGTAATGTTAAATAAAATGCATACTGTTCGTTTATAATACTTTATTCAGGTAGTTTTCATTCGCACAAAATATCTAAACTCAAACGTAAAAAATAAACAGAAGTAACTAATATCATATACTTATAATATAAATGTAAATAGAACGAAAACAGATAATTGCTGCATCAGTTTTTTTTTTTTTTTAGTTTTTTTATCCTTTACTGGCAATGTTGAAAAGACATGAAGTAAATCAAGGCAAACTGTCCTGTGAACCAATAAATGGGCTAAGAAAATGTTACATTCAGAGCCATTTGATAAAGTCCACGCGGAACCCTTGGGGATCTTTTGCGGAGCCTTAGGGTTCCGAGGAACCCCGGTTGAGAAACGCTGTCTCATACAAGCTGCATTTTTGCCGCTTTCGATCTGAATCGTTCACATTCAGTTCATTCGTTCCAATTCCCAAATGATTCGACTGAATAACCTTCACCAAGAGTTATTTCCTATGCTGCATCCAGCTGTCTAAAGTTTAGAAACATTTGCACATCATAACACATGTGACACGTTGCTCCATAGTCCACACTCCTATTCCCCTTTTCCTTATTAGTTAGTAAGGCAGTATTTGCAAATAAACCAACAGAGTGCCCGTTTTCTGAGTTACTGGAGTCTCTTTCCGATTTCATCGTGGTATAGGCTTTCCTTTTGGAGAAATTCCTTTTCCAGTTCATCTCCTTTTTTTTTATATCGACCAAGTAGTCGACAGTTGCGTTTCACGTGCCCATTTTTACCACAGCGGTAACAATTTGGTCTATTTCTGTTATGTTTTGTCCCCATGACTTTGGATTCAGCACTGCCATTTTTTTTCTATAAACTTTGATTGCTCATACAACAGTTGTTCAGTCACCAATACCCACTTAGGCTCATCCTGACTAATTTCAAGCGCGCCGTCACCAAATCATTATGAGAATATGGTAGGCTAAAAGATGTACAACTTGATGCTCCTCATTAATGGAATCGCCGATGACTGATAATTCTTCATATATTTCCGTCATAGCTTTAACATGTCTGTTAACAGAATCACCTTTCAATTTAAGCGGATATAATCTTCTTCTCCTCAACGCTAACTTGTTGGCCGACGTTTTCTTTTGAAATTGGTCTGCCAGTTTTTTCCACGCCACAGCAGGATCGTCAGAGTCCCCAATTAAATACAAAAGTGACGGTTCGATTGACAGTACAATCGTTGTCATGGTACGATCTTTCTATGACAGGTATTTTAAGTACAAGTTCGCATTTGTTTTGGATTCAGGAACAAGCTCTATCTCTATTTACATTATTTACATTTTTCAGACTGTTGTCCTTATCTTTATTATTGCCATATTCACGACTTCTTTTTCGAGCATACTAAATGACATAATCTAAGGCCTAAATGCCTACACATTTCAGTTAACCTGATGAATATTTATGAGCGTCTTTAAATATAAAAATTCCCTTTCGAGGATGCCACATGACGTAATTTAAGGTCTAAATGCCTAGACATTTCAGCTATCCTGTTGAATATTTATGAGCGTTTTTAAATTTAAAAAATTCCTTTATTAGATAATATATGACGCATTCTAGGATCTTACACCTAAATTTTTCAGTTAACTTGATGAATATTTATGAGCGTTCTTAAATTTAAACATTTTGAGTAACTGTCAAATATATACTTGTTGCAAAATAAAACCATCACATTTGCCTTGATAAAAGTCTGTCAGATGACGAAAGGCGTCGGCTAAAAACTAAGTATGTTTGTAACGGAAATTTATTATACAATATAGATTTCAATATACATGGCACAATGGATAAAGGCGTTGGTTAGATCCAGTGACAGGACCCAAAGTGTGTGAGTTCAATACCTGGTTAAGGCAGTGGAGAACTTTCAGAGGGAAATTAACAGGAGATAACTGATAACTGGCATCCATTAAACATGGCACGTGGAACTAGAACAGTCTACCCCAGTGAGCGAAATAAGGGATTAAGTTCAACATTCCGACCATTTGAAGAAGGCCGGAGCGTATGATGGCCGAAACGTTATAATAAATATGGCGACAAAGATGCGGACAATAGTCCAAATAATGTCTAATGTACATTGTTATTATTTTGTGTGGGTTCCTGTAGCTTGAATAATTACATAAATGCGCCTGGAATATGATGCATACAAATCCATCACCATCTTCACAGGTACTAGATGACATTCCACGTGGTTGGACTACCACAATTCAAGAACGCGTGGATTCTTTTGATGAATTCTACTAATTAGTTCTGACAACATTTGATCTATGATTTCAGTTAGGGTTCTAATCTGGTCAATCTTTCGTTACAGTGACACATTCATCAGTGATGAAGTTTATAATATGCAGTTCCGTAATGATGAAAAATTTTCGCCTGCATTCAAGTCTGGTATCAAATGTTCCTTTTGATTTTGTATTATCGAAGCTATCGCCAATTTTAACCAATCTTATTGAACTACCCCTCTTTATGCAGCCATTAAGAGGGCGGCCTGTTTCTCTTTTATATTTCTTACTACAGTTGCACAGGATGGCGTACACACAGTCCTTCCAGTCATGTTCTCTTCTATGGGGGGAGGGTCTTACTCGGAAAAGGTGTCTGTGAAATGTCAAACCATTTTGAAGGTCGTTCTGATGTTATATGGACTACAGGTCTTTTGTATTTTCTCCGATAACCCCTTCACATACGGTAGGCACTGCAAGGACGTCGTAAAGCCGTAACATGAGGGGAAATAGAAAAATCAGGTGTAGCTGACCATATATCGAGGGAAAAGGGAGATCACTGTGGGATGAAGTTGAAATAATAGACAGAGAACATCACTGAAAAATACGAAAACTTAAGGAATCAGCACATATGCTAAGACACAAAAAATCTCCTAATTCGTCCAAGCATAGAAATGAATACAATACGTAACCAGTAATATGGAGTGCTAGAGAAAAGCAATAACAACAACAAAATTGCCATATGAGCTCTGGTTAAAAAATTATAACTGAGGCATTAAGTTTACACGTCCCCAAAATTCATGCACTGATGCCTCAAGGATACATAGCCCAGTGGATAAAAGCGTTGGTTGGATTCAGTGACTTGACCGAGCATTGCTCGGACTGTTGTCCTCATCTTTAACGTCATATTCACGACGTGTCGACCGTTGTACGCTCCGGACCTCTTCAGGTGAAATACATTTGAAT
This sequence comes from Acanthosepion lycidas, assembly GCA_963932145.1. Classification (NCBI taxonomy): domain Eukaryota; kingdom Metazoa; phylum Mollusca; class Cephalopoda; order Sepiida; family Sepiidae; genus Acanthosepion; species Acanthosepion lycidas. Next base: position 90,667,985 of record OZ010590.1, on the reverse strand, counting down.
TTCGATCCGAACCCTTTATCCACGGGGCGTAGATTGTTCTAGTCCTACGTACCATACCTTTTCTGGATATCTCAGTTTTCAGTTAGTTTCCTTTAGTAATTCAACTCACCAAGTTTTTTTTGTTCACCTCTGCTGTGGCCAGGTATTGAACTCACAAATCTTTGGGTCAAGTCACTTTTGGATTACTTCAACCAACGCATTGGTCCATGTGTCATTGGGGACAAAGTTGCAGTTTTCCTTAAAACTAGTTTTACATACGTCCTACATGCTGTAGAAAAGCTAGTAATTAATGTTATTTTTAACTATATTTTTATTCATAAAATATACACAAGTTTGTCATTTAGAAGGTCGATATAATGCACCTCTCAATGTAGGTTTATTACAATAGCAAACCATTATAGAATCAATGTCACCTTTCAGTGGACGATATCGATTTAGTTGTTACGGTCAGTTGAAGGATTTCCTATTCAAGTGTGTTATTTGTTTCGTATACTCATTTCTGTCTGTTCGTTCATTTCGTATCGCGACATAATCTTCCCAACATGCACTGCATTAATATTAAATTTATGACATTCAAGAAATGTAGATATTTATCCATCTCGTATTATTAAAGTCTTATAGCTAACATACTAATCACGATGAGCGAAAACTATGTCAATGAGACTCCTTGCTCGGAGTTCATTACTGTTCACTCAAGTGGAACTCTTACGACCCGTGGTTAAAATTTGCTGGGTCATGCTATGACTCCAGAAAGTACTTCTGCCAAACTTTATTTTTCCAAGAACCAGATCAGATCAAAAAATGGAACATTGCTGACAGATTTGAGTTGGTGTTGTCCAATCCTGACTTTCCAGATTTGTTAGAGTTTAAAGTCGTTTACGCGAACTAGTGGAGAGGCGGGAATATAATTTCCACTCTGCTGCCTCTTTCCCACAGACGAAATGTCACAAACCTGTCTCTACTCTATCGATATTTCCATTGTAAATGTTTGGACATGATTTATTCTTTAGTACCACCTTTATAGCTAGGACTCGGCATGCTACCCTCGCAGAGTCGAACCGCCCTCATTTCCTTCGTATTCCAATTGTAAATGAACGCAGGCAATTTTTCCCAAAGAACCACTGCCTGGCGGAACGGACGACCGTGAGGATGCTCCTTCGAACACTACAATCTTCAAGTCAAGAGTCAATCGTTACCTATCCTTCACATCCTCATTTTTTACTCTTAGATTCATATCATACACTTCATTCGGTAACTATCTACCTTGAATGGCTATTATGCCTTGTATTGGGCGAATATTAATAAAAATTAAAAAAAAATGGTTTTCTTTATATCATTGTATCAGGTTCGACGGTTTATTAAATCTATGTTCATTGCCTTTTTTCGACTTCCGGCCAACTGCGTATTCGCTTTCAGATTTTCATTCGAACCATTGTGCTCGTTTTTTGTTTTTTTTTTTAATTCTGATTCATACTACTCGTCCGTTTTCAGACTCTGATTCGAACCGCATTTTCAGATTCTGATTCAAACCGACTGTTCGATTTCAAAGTCTGATTAGAACAGCGTGTTCGTTTTCAGATTCTGATTCGTACCACATGTTAGTTTACAGTTTCTGATACGAACCGCGTGTTCGTTTTCAGATTCTGATTCAAATTGCGTGTTCATTTTCCGATTTTCATTGGAACCGGGTGTTCGTTTTCAGATTCTGATTCGAGCTTTGTGTTTGTTTTCAAATTTCTTATACGATGGGATGTCCGTTTTCAGATTCTGATTCAAATTGCGTGTTAATTTTCCGATTTTCATTGGAACCGTGTGTTCGTTTTCAGATTCTGATTCGAGCTTTGTGTTTGTTTTCAAATTTCTTATTCGAGGGGATGTCCGTTTTCAGATTCTGATTCAAATTGCGTGTTCATTTTCCGATTCTCATTGGAACCGTGTGTTCGTTTTCAGATTCTGATTCGAGCTTTGTGTTTGTTTTCAAATTTCTTATACGATGGGATGTCCGTTTTCAGATTCTGATTCAAATTGCGTGTTCATTTTCCGATTCTCATTCGAACCGTTATCTCGTTTTCAGATCCTGATTCGGACTGGTCGTTCGTTTTTCAGATTCCGATACGCTGCCACCACTTCTCAAATCTCCTTTCGTTTTATGAAAGATGCAACTATAAGGTTTAAACTTTATTTCATCAACCTGATGGCACAAAAAAAAAAAAAAAAAATCTACAGCTCAATCAAAAACCTCAAAATACTTAAATAATCTATGGGAATACAGCATTTTATTAGAGCTTTAAAACCCGACATTTTTAAAGTGTACATAATAACATAAAGATATATAAAACAATGGGAGAGGAAGAGAAATGGTAAGCAAAAATAAGATTTATAAATAGCCGGTTATTGCTTCTCGCTCTTCAGAGCTCAAGCGAAGACAAAACATAAAAATGACCGTTTACTCGTTTCGGAGAACGCGCGTCTGTTAGGATGGTTAACCAATCCATGTTGAAGATGCGTTCTCAGCATATTTGTCTTTGTCCAACAGCCACAGAACCCATCTGTGGTTTATACTGCAACTATACCGAACGAACTGTTTCTTGGAGAGAGCGCAAGGTTCCCAAGTAGGCATCTACGTGGTGGACGACGCTACTATTTACTCCTGCCTCAAAAACAAATCTAGTGTCGCTTGACAAAACTAACCTGGCCGTTTGTCTCGAAAAGAACCTCCAATCCGTTGTGAACTGGGGCAGGAATTGGCTGGTTAACTTTAATGCCTCAAAAACAAAACTGCTCTCTATTACTCACCACAGAGAACCATCCCTGCCCCCCCCCCCATTAGAATGTCTGACGGTCAACTGCACGAGAGCACCTCTTTGCAACTACTCGGTGTCACATTGACTGCTGAGCTGAGATGAAACAAGTACATTGAGTCAATAGCTTCGTCCACCGCAAGGAAAGTTGGCTCCCTATGCCGCGCCAGGAAATTTTTCTCGCCGGAGTCGATCCTTCAAATCTACAAATCAACCATTCGCCCTTGCATGAAGTATTGCTGCCATATATGGTCTGGAGCTCCTTCTGTTTGTCTCAAGGTCCTTGATAAATCCAGGCGGATATGCAATGTAATTGGCCCTGATCTGGCATCTCGTCTGCAGTCGCTCTCTCACAGACGTGCCTTCGCCTCCCTCTGTCTTTTTTTACAAATACTTTCATGGTAACTACTTCGATGAGCTACTTTCGCTGGTTCCCAGACTTCATGAATTTAAACGTTCTACTAGGCTGGCATCTCGCTCTCACCCTTTCACTGTCGAAACTGTTAAATGTAGCCGTTTCTTCTACTCGTATAGCTTCATGCCTAACACTTCTCGCCTGTGGAACTCCCCGCCTTTTCCTGTTTCCCTGATAGCTATAATTTCCAACTATTCAAATGTAATGTCACTCGACATCTCCAGATGCCTTGATCTATCCCATATCCTTCTCTTCATCCTTCCTCTATCACTCCTATTTGCACTCCAACTCTCTGTAACCTCTTGCGTACTAGTGGCTTCCCGCCTTGCTTGGGGTGAAACGCTTAAAAAAACCCCCCAAAAAACAGTACGTTCAATCCCTCGGTCACGATGACTTGTGACTTTGTGCTAGCACAACCTTTGACGGCCTCCGAACAGTACTGTAGGCCCAATTTCACCCTCAAGGCTCTGGGTCAACTAGTGATATGGTTTACGGACACTTTTCAAAGGTGACGCTAGCTATGATCGCCTCCCCAAGCCAATAACATCAAGAAGTCATCTTATTGACAAATCGACCATCGTGATATTCGGATTCGCTCCGATTTCGTGGTCGGAAAGCGAGCATCCCAAACAGTCGGTCACGTGTCCATATTAAAGTATATATAAGTATTTACACAACAACTAAAAAGGGAGAACATTATTATCAGAAATGAATCACAGACTGATTGCATTTTTTTTAGCCAAGTCACCATTCTATCTTTTCAGAGGGAAAATTACTTTTTACGACTTATTCTAATGTAAATAACTTAACAGAACTCTTTCATATGCAGGTCAAGATTGTAAATCCATTTCTATCTGAAACTTGACTCCTTTTAAAAACTCTTCCAGTTGAGACAATACTTGTCACGATGAACCGTGAGCTTTCAAGATAAAGTGGCGAGAAAAATATCAATGGTTCTTTTAAAAAAAACGATGTCAGACGTCAGAAGTTTTTTTTTTTTTTTTTTATTTCAGCAGTAAGATACCTCATTACCAGAACACCAGTCATTCAGGTCCCAAATTCCGAATATCTTTTTTGGGGGGCTTTTGCGTCTATCATGGTTGTAAATCATAGTGTCATACAGATAAAGATAACGATACTATGCCGAATTTTAGTATGTTTTTTAAAGTTGTTTTATGTTGTGGTTAAAGTCTTGACAGAATTGGGTGACGTTTATTTTTACTGGTCATTTTTTTTCTCTCTTATCTGAGTTTGTCACTTTTTTAATGTTTATAGAAATTTGCAATCATTTATTTTGGTTTTAGGCATACAGTTCTTAACCCGAAGAGGACGAGATAATAAATTTTACTCCTACCCTTGCCCCATGTCCTCTTTCTATTCCTCTTTCTTCGATCTTTCTATTCCTCCTTCTATTTCTCTTTCTCCCATTCTTTCTATTCCTCCTTCTATTTCTCTTTCTCCCATTCTTTCTATTCCTCCTTCTATTTCTCTTTCTCCCATTCTTTCTATTCCTCCTTCTATTCCTCTTTCTCCCATTCTTTCTATTCCTCCTTCTATTCCTCTTTCTTCGATCTTTCTATTCCTCCATCTATTCCTCTTTCTCCCATTCTTTCTATTCCTCCTTCTATTTCTCTTTCTCCCATTCTTTCTATTCCTCCTTCTATTCCTCTTTCTCCCATTCTTTCTATTCCTCCTTCTATTCCTCTTTCTTCGATCTTTCTATTCCTCCTTCTATTTCTCTTTCTCCCATACGTTCTATTCCTCCTTCTATTTCTCTTTCTCCCATTCTTTCTATTCCTCCTTTTATTTCTCTTTCTGCCATTCGTTCTATTCCTCCTTCTATTTCTCTTTCTCCCATTCTTTCTATTCCTCCTTCTATTTCTCTTTCTCCCATTCTTTCTATTCCTCCTTCTATTTCTCATTCTCCCATTCTTTCTATTCCTCCTTCTATTCCTCTTTCTTCGATCTTTCTATTCCTCCTTCTATTTCTCTTTCTCCCATTCTTTCTATTCCTTCTTCTATTTCTCTTTCTCCCATTCTTTCTATTCCTCCTTCTATTCCTCTTTCTTCGATCTTTCTATTCCTCCTTCTATTTTTCTTTCTCCCATTCTTTCTATTCCTCCTTCTATTTCTCTTTCTCCCATTCTTTCTATTCCTCATTTTACTTCTCTTTCTCCCATTCTTTCTATTCCTCCTTCTATTTCTCTTTCTCCCATTCTTTCTATTCCTCCTTCTATTTCTATTTCTCCCATTCGTTCTATTCCTCCTTCTATTTCTCTTTCTCCCATTCTTTCTATTCCTCATTCTATTCCTCTTTCTTCGATCTTTCTATTCCTCCTTCTATTTCTCTTTCTCCCATTCTTTCTATTCCTTCTTCTATTTCTCTTTCTCCCATTCGTTCTATTCCTCCTTCTATTTCTCTTTCTCCCATTCTTTCTATTCCTCCTTCTATTTCTCTTTCTCCCATTCTTTCTATTCCTCCTTCTATTCCTCTTTCTTCGATCTTTCTATTCCTCCTTCTATTTCTCTTTCTCCCATTCTTTCTATTCCTCCTTCTATTTTTCTTTCTCCCATTCTTTCTATTCCTCCTTCTATTTCTCTTTATCCCATTTTTTCTATTCCTCCTTTTACTTCTCTTTCTCCCATTCTTTCTATTCCTCCTTCTATTTCTCTTTCTCCCATTCGTTCTATTCCTCCTTCTATTTCTCTCTCTCCCATTCTTTCTATTCCTCCTTCTATTCCCCTTTCTTCGATCTTTCTATTCCTCCTTCTATTTCTCTTTCTCCCATTCTTTCTATTCCTCCTTCTATTTTTCTTTCTCCCATTCTTTCTATTCCTCCTTCTATTTCTCTTTCTCCCATTCTTTCTATTCCTCCTTTTACTTCTCTTTCTCCCATTCTTTCTATTCCTCCTTCTATTTCTCTTTCTCCCATTCTTTCTATTCCTCCTTCTATTTCTCTTTCTCCCATTCTTTCTATTCCTCCTTCTATTCCTCTTTCTTCGATCTTTCTATTCCTCCTTCTATTTCTCTTTCTCCCATTCTTTCTATTCCTCCTTCTATTCCTCTTTCTTCGATCTTTCTATTCCTCCTTCTATTTCTCTTTCTCCCATTCTTTCTATTCCTCCTTCTATTTCTCTTTCTCCCATTCTTTCTATTCCTCTTTCTTCGATCTTTCTATTCCTCCTTCTATTTTCTTTCTCCCATTCTTTCTATTCCTCCTTCTATTTCTCTTTCTCCCATTCTTTCTATTCCTCCTTCTATTTCTCTTTCTCCCATTCTTTCTATTCCTCCTTCTATTTCTCTTTCTCCCATTCGTTCTATTTCTCCTTCTATTTCTCTTTCTCCCATTCTTTCTATTCCTCCTTCTATTCCTCTTTCTTCGATCTTTCTATTCCTCCTTCTATTTCTCTTTCTCCCATTCTTTCTATTCCTCCTTCTATTCCTCTTTCTTCGATCTTTCTATTCCTCCTTCTATTTCTCTTTCTTCCATTCTTTCTATTCCTCCTTCTATTTCTCTTTCTCCCATTCTTTCTATTCCTCCTTCTATTTCTCTTTCTCCCATTCTTTCTATTCCTCCTATTTCTCTTTCTCCCATTCGTTCTATTCCTCCTTCTATTTCTCTTTCTCCCATTCTTTCTATTCCTCCTTCTATTCCTCTTTCTTCGATCTTTCTATTCCTCCTTCTATTTCTCTTTATCGCATTCTTTCTATTCCTCCTTCTATTTCTCTTTCTCCCATTCTTTCTATTCCTCCTTCTATTTCTCTTTCTCCCATTCTTTCTATTCCTCCTTATATTCCTCTTTCTTCGATCTTTCTATTCCTCCTTCTATTTCTCTTTCTCCAATTCTTTCTATTCCTCCTTCTATTTCTCTTTCTCCCATTCTTTCTATTCCTCCTTCTATTCCTCTTTCTTCGATCTTTCTATTCCTCCTTCTATTTCTCTTTCTCCCATTCTTTCTATTCCTCCTTCTATTTCTCTTTCTCCCATTCTTTCTATTCCTCCTTCTATTTCTCTTTCTCCCATTCTTTCTATTCCTCTTTCTTCGATCTTTCTATTCCTCCTTCTATTTCTCTTTCTCCCATTCTTTCTATTCCTCCTTCTATTTCTCTTTCTCCCATTCTTTCTATTCCTCCTTCTATTTCTCTTTCTCCCATTCGTTCTATTCCTCCTTCTATTTCTCTTTCTCCCATTCTTTCTATTCCTCCTTCTATTCCTCTTTCTTCGATCTTTCTATTCCTCCTTCTATTTCTCTTTCTCCCATTCTTTCTATTCCTCCTTCTATTCCTCTTTCTTCGATCTTTCTATTCCTCCTTCTATTTCTCTTTCTCCAATTCTTTCTATTCCTCCTTCTATTTCTCTTTCTCCCATTCTTTCTATTCCTCCTTCTATTCCTCTTTCTTCGATCTTTCTATTCCTCCTTCTATTTCTCTTTCTCCCATTCTTTCTATTCCTCCTTCTATTTCTCTTTCTCCCATTCTTTCTATTCCTCCTTCTATTTCTCTTTCTCCCATTCTTTCTATTCCTCCTTCTATTTCTCTTTCTCCCATTCTTTCTATTCCTCTTTCTTCGATCTTTCTATTCCTCCTTCTATTTCTCTTTCTCCCATTCTTTCTATTCCTCCTTCTATTTCTCTTTCTCCCATTCTTTCTATTCCTCCTTCTATTTCTCTTTCTCCCATTCTTTCTATTCCTCCTTCTATTTCTCTTTCTCCCATTCTTTCTATTCCTCCTTCTATTTCTCTTTCTCCCATTCTTTCTATTCCTCCTTCTATTTCTCTTTCTCCCATTCTTTCTATTCCTCCTTCTATTTCTCTTTCTCCCATTCTTTCTATTCCTCCTTCTATTTCTCTTTCTCCCATTCTTTCTATTCCTCCTATTTCTCTTTCTCCCATTCGTTCTATTCCTCCTTCTATTTCTCTTTCTCCCATTCTTTCTATTCCTCCTTCTATTTCTCTTTCTCCCATTCTTTCTATTCCTCCTTCTATTTCTCTTTCTCCCATTCTTTCTATTCCTCTTTCTTCGATCTTTCTATTCGTCCTTCTATTTCTCTTTCTCCCATTCTTTCTATTCCTCCTTCTATTTCTCTTTCTCCCATTCTTTCTATTCCTCCTTCTATTTCTCTTTCTCCCATTCTTTCTATTCCTCCTTCTATTTCTCTTTCTCCCATTCTTTCTATTCCTCCTTCTATTTCTCTTTCTCCCATTCTATCTATTCCTCCTTCTATTTCTCTTTCTCCCATTCTTTTTATTCCTCCTTCTATTTCTCTTTCTCCCATTCTTTCTATTCCTCCTATTTCTCTTTCTCCCATTCGTTCTATTCCTCCTTCTATTTCTCTTTCTCCCATTCTTTCTATTCCTCCTTCTATTTCTCTTTCTCCCATTCTTTCTATTCCTCCTTCTATTTCTCTTTCTCCCATTCTTTCTATTCCTCCTTCTATTTCTCTTTCTCCCATTCTTTCTATTCCTCTTTCTTCGATCTTTCTATTCCTCCTTCTATTTCTCTTTCTCCCATTCTTTCTATTCCTCCTTCTATTTCTCTTTCTCCCATTCTTTCTATTCCTCCTTCTATTTCTCTTTCTCCCATTCTTTCTATTCCTCCTTCTATTTCTCTTTCTCCCATTCTTTCTATTCCTCCTTCTATTTCTCTTTCTCCCATTCTTTCTATTCCTCCTATTTCTCTTTCTCCCATTCGTTCTATTCCTCCTTCTATTTCTCTTTCTCCCATTCTTTCTATTCCTCCTTCTATTCCTCTTTCTTCGATCTTTCTATTCCTCCTTCTATTTCTCTTTCTCCCATTCTTTCTATTCCTCCTTCTATTTTTCTTTCTCCCATTCTTTCTATTCCTCCTTCTATTTCTCTTTCTCCCATTCTTTCTATTCCTCCTTTTACTTCTCTTTCTCCCATTCTTTCTATTCCTCCTTCTATTTCTCTTTCTCCCATTCTTTCTATTCCTCCTTCTATTTCTCTTTCTCCCATTCTTTCTATTCCTCCTTCTATTCCTCTTTCTTCGATCTTTCTATTCCTCCTTCTATTTCTCTTTCTCCCATTCTTTCTATTCCTCCTTCTATTCCTCTTTCTTCGATCTTTCTATTCCTCCTTCTATTTCTCTTTCTCCCATTCTTTCTATTCCTCCTTCTATTTCTCTTTCTCCCATTCTTTCTATTTCTCTTTCTTCGATCTTTCTATTCCTCCTTCTATTTTCTTTCTCCCATTCTTTCTATTCCTCCTTCTATTTCTCTTTCTCCCATTCTTTCTATTCCTCCTTCTATTTCTCTTTCTCCCATTCTTTCTATTCCTCCTTCTATTTCTCTTTCTCCCATTCGTTCTATTCCTCCTTCTATTTCTCTTTCTCCCATTCTTTCTATTCCTCCTTCTATTCCTCTTTCTTCGATCTTTCTATTCCTCCTTCTATTTCTCTTTCTCCCATTCTTTCTATTCCTCCTTCTATTCCTCTTTCTTCGATCTTTCTATTCCTCCTTCTATTTCTCTTTCTCCCATTCTTTCTATTCCTCCTTCTATTTCTCTTTCTCCCATTCTTTCTATTCCTCCTTCTATTTCTCTTTCTCCCATTCTTTCTATTCCTCCTTCTATTTCTCTTTCTCCCATTCTTTCTATTCCTCCTATTTCTCTTTCTCCCATTCGTTCTATTCCTCCTTCTATTTCTCTTTCTCCCATTCTTTCTATTCCTCCTTCTATTCCTCTTTCTTCGATCTTTCTATTCCTCCTTCTATTTCTCTTTATCGCATTCTTTCTATTCCTCCTTCTATTTCTCTTTCTCCCATTCTTTCTATTCCTCCTTCTATTTCTCTTTCTCCCATTCTTTCTATTCCTCCTTATATTCCTCTTTCTTCGATCTTTCTATTCCTCCTTCTATTTCTCTTTCTCCCATTCTTTCTATTCCTCCTTCTATTTCTCTTTCTCCCATTCTTTCTATTCCTCCTATTTCTCTTTCTCCCATTCTTTCAATTCCTCCTTCTATTTCTCTTTCTCCCATTCTTTCTATTCCTCCTTCTATTTCTCTTTCTCCCATTCTTTCTATTCCTCTTTCTTCGATCTTTCTATTCCTCCTTCTATTTCTCTTTCTCCCATTCTTTCTATTCCTCCTTCTATTTCTCTTTCTCCCATTCTTTCTATTCCTCCTTCTATTTCTCTTTCTCCCATTCTTTCTATTCCTCCTTCTATTTCTCTTTCTCCCATTCGTTCTATTCCTCCTTCTATTTCTCTTTCTCCCATTCTTTCTATTCCTCCTTCTATTCCTCTTTCTTCGATCTTTCTATTCCTCCTTCTATTTCTCTTTCTCCCATTCTTTCTATTCCTCCTTCTATTCCTCTTTCTTCGATCTTTCTATTCCTCCTTCTATTTCTCTTTCTCCCATTCTTTCTATTCCTCCTTCTATTTCTCTTTCTCCCATTCTTTCTATTCCTCCTTCTATTTCTCTTTCTCCCATTCTTTCTATTCCTCCTTCTATTTCTCTTTCTCCCATTCTTTCTATTCCTCCTTCTATTTCTCTTTCTCCCATTCTTTCTATTCCTCCTTCTATTTCTCTTTCTCCCATTCTTTCTATTCCTCCTATTTCTCTTTCTCCCATTCGTTCTATTCCTCCTTCTATTTCTCTTTCTCCCATTCTTTCTATTCCTCCTTCTATTCCTCTTTCTTCGATCTTTCTATTCCTCCTTCTATTTCTCTTTATCGCATTCTTTCTATTCCTCCTTCTATTTCTCTTTCTCCCATTCTTTCTATTCCTCCTTCTATTTCTCTTTCTCCCATTCTTTCTATTCCTCCTTCTATTCCTCTTTCTTCGATCTTTCTATTCCTCCTTCTATTTCTCTTTCTCACATTCTTTCTATTCCTCCTTCTATTTCTCTTTCTCCCATTCTTTCTATTCCTCCTTCTATTTCTCTTTCTCCCATTCTTTCTATTCCTCCTTCTCCCGTCTTTCTATTAGGTTTTGCAAAAATAATATCGGTTTTGACGTTAAAAAATACGTCAAAAAAACGATATTATTTTTGCACCAAACTAATATTAATATTATTCATTCTATTCCTCTTTCTTCCATCATTCCTCTTCTGCGTCTTCCTATTCACAAGACTTTCACTTTCTGTTCAAAATTTTTGCCTTTCTTCGCCGTCGCTTTCTCCTCCCTAACCATACAAATGCAAAAAAAAAAGCCATTGAATCATTTCCTATGCAAATTAGTATGAGTAAGTGTTGACTACAGAAATAGATTGCAAAATAAGAGATGCACTGAAAATCACTTGCTAAGTCAATACACGAGAAAACATTTGCAATGCAAATGCATTGTAAATTGCTTTCGATAGCATTCCATTCATTATATTCAATAAAATTTATTGTGAAGTGCGATTTAAACTAGCAAAAAAAAAAAAAGGCCCAATTTTTAATTATACCAGTCATCTGGTGATATATTTTAAGATTACGAAGCAGTAGCAAAATTATCTTTATAAAAAAGCCTTTCACTTTGTATTCGTCAAGTAATTTTTACCGTTATATACCCTTTACTCAAATTTTTCAAACATTAAGCTATTGATAAATCTGTCAACACTTCTTAAAAACACCTACCGCCGTGAAAAAAAAATTTTCTGCGATGTTTGTTTGTTTCGGTGGAGTAATGGATAATGGATTGCACCGAGTTCGAATTCCAGTCGAATCCATTATATTCACTTACATACTAATACCATTGGGAAAAGTATTAGTCCACTTCTTCTCTCTCCAGTTATGGTTAAATAACGGGATAGACTGGGTTCCATAGCCTTGGATGGCAACTGGTCTAGGAGAAGGACAACTCTGAATTCAAAACCTGCGGAGGTTCGTTTGGGGTACGTAGTGCACCAGGTCTCTGTTAAATTTCTTGCTTTGCGAAACTTTTTGTGAAAATAAGCTTATATCTAAAAATTAGGAATTGTGGTTTGTGGAAGGGCAGCGAGAAATTGAACATAGAAGAAAAAGTCTATATAGGATGTGGCGTGAGGAAGGTGTTGGTGTTGAAAGATTTGGCGCTGAGAGATTTGGCGAGGTAGGAAACAGTGTGAGAACAGGGAAATAGTCAATAAAAATAAAATGAAAGAGAAAAAGAGGGAGGAAAGAAATAAGACAAAAAAAGGGGATAAAATTTCTCTTGGAAAATCATTGTCAGAAAATGGGGGCTACGGAAAAAATAAACTGAAATAAAAAAAATAACAAAATACTAATAATAATGATACGAGATAGGATCAGAGTGTACAATGTCAATAAGAATAATAAAATAAAAGAAAAAAAAAAGAGGAAAGGAATAGAACAAAAAAATAAAAGGGTAAATATATACTAGCTACCACAGTCCTTTAGGGACAATAACTAGTTGTTTGCGAGTGGTAAGTAAGAGAATGTCCGATCTTGTTTATGTAAGTTTCTTTAAGTTATTTTCATGTCTTCTGGCATTGAGTTAAGTGACGTTTCCTTAGGCTATTTTCATTTTGTCTTTTAGTGTGGATTTGAGCTAGTATATATTTACACACCGTTTGATACACTCAAGTTCACATACACACAAGTTCACATCTATTTTTGTATGTCTTTCCCACCTTTTACTGTTAATATTTTGTTATTTCATTATTTCAGCTTATTTTTTCCGCAGCCCCCATTTTCTTACAATGATTTTCCGAAATAATTTTTTTATCCCCTTTTTTTGTGCTATTCCTTTCCTCTCTCTCTCTCTCTCTCTCTCTCTCTCTCTTTCATTTTATTTTTATTGCCTATTTCCCTGTTCTCACAATGTTTCCTGCCTCGCCAAATCTCTCAGTACCAACACCTTCCCCACCCCAGGTCCTATATGCTTTTTTTTTCTATGTTCAATCTCTCACTGCCCTTCCACACACCACCAATCCCAATTTTTAAATCTAAGTTTATTTTCACAAAAGTTTCGCACAGCGAGAAATCGAACAGAAAACGGATTTTTACTAATAATTCCATCTACGAAAAGGATTCTCCCCAGCCTCAAGAACTAGTGTTGTTGAGTTTCCTTTGTTTCTCTGTTTACTTCTCCCATCCGCTGATGAAGGACACAGGCGTGTCCGAAAATTCCGAACTTGGAACCTCAATCCCCGTGCTTCATTTCTGTCACGTCTTTAATATTAATTTTATATATATTCTTATCCATTTACTAAATTAACGTTACGGTCGGTTGAAATTTATAAAATGTCTCTTTTAAAACAGTCTTTCGGGAAAATAAATTTCTCATATCCACTATTATTACAGTATGATGGAATTTTCCTTTCAAACCTTTTGTCTGAAGTAGTGTGGGACGTCAGCATCTTCTATTCGAGTTACAAGTGTTATCCATTTTATCTGTCGTTACTTTTGAAAATCGTCAAATGTCGAGGTCTCTCCTATTTGGTAAGTTTCTTTACTTGTGATTCTGTAGACACAGTCCATGAGATTCGATGAAAGATGGATAATAAGACCTATAATGTTCATTCGCCCTTTTAAAAAGCCGTTTTAAATGATTGATCTGAAAAAAAAAAACGGTTGTATACAGCTGACAGTTTATACATTTCAAAACGAGTTGGACGTCATACTGGCGGAGAACACAACTAGAGATTTAATGTCAATGTTTCGGTTTTTCTGTTTAATTTCCTTTTCTCCTATACTAAATTTGTCATACTTGGTCCATCCAGTGTTTGGACAACAAAGTTAGCTCGCTTGAAGCGGATGCTAGTGAAAGAGAAAGAATACCAGAACTTTATATGTTTTATAGACATTTAATAATGCAAGGGAATAAAAAGAAAGCGTTTCGCTAGCTTATAAGAGTGTAAATTCTACACTGGCAATAACCAATGGTAGCAGTTTCCCGTAAGTGTTTCTTTTTTTTTTACTCTCCTATCCAATGATTTTCGACTGCCGTGTGCCGCGCGATTCTCTTAAGTGTGTCGCTAATCTTGTCACGGCATATGAGTGTGTGAAAGTCGTAATGGTACAGCGTTAGCATTTGAATAAATGAATAAGTATTAAACTTTTTTCAAATAATTATTTTCCATTTCAATACAAAAGGAATGTCTTACATTAGTTAAACAGGCTTTATCAGTTTTATTGCAATTTTCTACTTCTTAATTATGTGAATTTAGCTTTTTAACCCTAAATAACATCAACATAAGAAGCGAGAAAGACTACACTCAACAGAAGAAGAAATTCAGGTCTGCTTATCGCAAGTTTGACCAAATATTGAAGAAATCGCGGAAAACATTAAGCACAAGTTCCACACTAAATAAACTACAAAAATAGTTGAATAGAAACATCGAAATAAAGTAAGTTCATATTTCTGTGTGTATTTATTTTTAATTCTATGGTTTAACTTCATAACATTTAAGTGTATACGTTTTAAAAATGTTGCTAAGTGTGTCATGATATTTTCATTTGCTCCGAGGTGTGCCGTTGCTTAAAAAGGTTAAGAAACACTGCTCTTGTCCATACCATGGTGGGTACAAAACAAAAACGATCGTTCATTCGTATTTTGCACATCAGTCCAGGATGACGTCACTATTAGGCGATAACTTTTGGCCAATGAGATGGCTTCTTATATTTACTTCACCCTCAACATAAGTGGCATGACTCCAGTTGTTCCTCGGGTGTCATTCTTTTAATTGTAGTGCACTTTAATTTATAATAAACTGACTCACTGTTACAATCACATCATTTCAGGAACAACTTCCAATAAACGAATTCGAAGAGAAACTTACTTTGAAGAATATCTTACAAGTCAAATTCGTATAAAAATTCATTAAATTTTAATTATTTGTTATAAGATAAAGCATTCTTGTAATCAGATCTTTAATCAAATTTTAGTCGCAAATTAGTTAAAATTAGTCACCAAATACCAATCATCTTAACACCTTCCCTGGCAATTATTTTTGGAAAAATGTTTCATTGTCAGACGATTTTTTTTGTTTGTTTTTAATATAGCGTCTAAGAAATTTGAAGTACCCGAGTGGTGGAGAACACCTCTTCCAGACGTATGGGTTGACAAGTGGAGTCGTTTCAGGCTCAGAAGTGCATAAATCGATAAAAATCAATAATATATAAACACGTCTGTAGCTGGTTTTTGAACATTATGTGTTGGACGTGTTTATTCGTCCGTGTTAGAAAAAGACACTTTTGGTAAAAACGTATATACACGTCTACACCAGGGAAGGGCTTAAAACAAAACAGAACCCCATTTATCGAAAGTTTACTATATTGAATCTCTTCCTTTATCATATGTGTGTATTATTTCTGAATGCATGTATTTGCATGATAAATTGCATCATCATCATCATCATCATCATCTTCTTCTTCTTCTTCTTCTTCTTCTTCTTCTTCTTCTTCTTCTTCTTCTTCTTCCGATAATTTATTTAACAGTAGCAGCCATTTTTCAGCCGATTTCTACTACCAGCCTTCTGTTCATTCTCCTTGTGTCGAATAGTTTTCATTTCCTCTCGGCATAAATTAACTCGTCATTATTTGAAATTATATAAGGTCGTTTGTCATTTTGAAGTTAAAGGGTGTTACGCATCAACAATAAAAAAGATGAAAAAATGAGGAGAAACATGCACTAAAAAAGAGATATGGCGTGGAAAGAGGAAAAAAGCATTCAATACAATAAAGAGAATATGGCGAAAGATCAGATTCAATAATATTGACGAAATAGTTATGCAATACGATGATAAAAAGTACTAGAAAATCTTTTAGACAAAACATTTTAGCACTGATATGAAAATCAAGAAATAACGCCCGTGGATATTTACTTAACCAAAGCATAATATAGACTGAGACGTGATTGCCCTGAAGATCATGTTGCGCTGATAGGCAATTAATGATCGCACAATGTAAACTTCCTTTGAAATTTGGACTTGTTATACGAACACCGAGAAGAAGTTCTCGGATATAGCTGTTGAAAAAATGAAGTGTCGATAGCCTACAACTCGCTGTACGTACCACATCGGAAATAGTCGGACACTTCCGGAATTTAACAGTGGAAATATAAATATAGAAAAATCTTTTCTTTTCCTTTCTTTTCTCGGGGTTTCTATCCCCCCCTCTATCTCAGTTTCATTCTTATTTGCTCTATGTTTAAAGTCTGTAGGGGGACAGAGAGAACAGTAAGTAACAAGGAATATTAAAAATAATCACTCAGTCATGTGCCATAAAAAGAAAAAAAAACGGCGTTTGTATACAAGGTACTTCCTTTTGATAAACGGGATTTCCTAATCGTTTCAAACGGATAAGGAGAGTCACAAGAATATTTAGATCAAGACGACATAACTTTTGGCGAATATCTTTCATCGACCCAACCTAAAAAAGGAAAATTACCATCCGAAAAAGAAAAAGATTACCTTATTGAAAGTCTCATGAATTCATTGATATAAATAAATCCTGGAAACGGATTGTGTTAAAAGTCGGATCGAATGATTCATAAGAATGAGAGCAGTGAAGTCTCTGATGAAATTTTTAATTTTGATTGGTCTTAAAACACACTAGCCATGTGTTATATAATGACGGATTTAGTATTGGGTACACATAATCCTCTCTTGATCCACTCGTATAATAACGAAACCTCCTCATTAAACAAAAATGAAAAAATTTAATTAATTAAAACGTAGAAAGACAGTGTTTACGTAGACCGACAAAATATTTGATTATATGTCGTAAGCCCATTTGATGACAGAGGGGATGCAACTCCCCCCCCCACTAAGAAATCGATTTGACTTTAGCTGAAAATAACTGTAAATAAAAGAATTAATCAGAACATGAATTATTTTTTTTATTTATTTGACCATTTCATAACAGATTCTGATGACTCAGACTTTGACGGCTTTGAGGAAGTTTAAATGAGGATGTCGGAGTTATCTCCTCCCTAATTCCCTAATTGTTTCTCAGATTTCTCAGTAATGAGTCCTATAGCACTGGTAATAACAAAAATCCCTTATTGATCCACTCAGGTAATAAAAAAAACCTATTATTGGCCCATACTGGTAATAACAAGAATGCACTATTGATTCACTCAGGTAATAACAAGATACCTCTATTGATCTACTCGGGTAATAACAAAAATCCCCTATTGATCCACTCGGGTAATAAAAAAAACTATTATTGGCCCATACTGGTAATAACAAGAATGCACTATTGATTCACTCAGGTAATAACAAGATACCTCTATTGATCTACTCGGGTAATAACAAAAATCCCCTATTGATCCACTCGGGTAATAAAAAAACCTATTATTGGCCCATACTGGTAATAACAAGATTCCCTATTGATCTACTCGGGTAATAACAAGAATCCACTACTGATCTACTCGGGTAAAAACAAGAATCCCCTATTGATCCACTCGGGTAATAAAAAAACCTATTATTGGCCCATACTGGTAATAACAAGAATCCACTATTGATTCACTCAGGTAATAACAAGATTCCCCTATTGTTTATAATACGAACAAAACGAGCATGAAATTGGCTTCAGAAGCCATTATAAATACATAATCATTGTTTTCAAAGTAAAAATGGAATAAAAAAAACAAAAATAACATCTTTACTTATTTACTTATTTATTTCATGATGACACCGCTCTTCACACTCGGTAAGGGTTCAATTATTTAGTAATAATTTTGACATTTGTCCTTTTGTCAAATCTCTTCATTGTCCTTGTAGAGGACCGTGTGGGTTTGTGTGTTGTTGAATTGGAAACACGTGCTGTTTATTTCTGCTAGAAAATCCAACAAGAACAATGGCGGACTCAAGTTGAGTCCAACCGCAGATGTAAAGAAAACAAACAAGACCGATATATATATATATATATATATATATATATATATATATATATATATATATATATATATATATATATATGTATTAAACAACAAATTTACAAGTGACAAAGGCATCAACATTTTTGTGTGTGTGTGAACGTAAAGAGTTTGTATTTTGGTAAATGTTCGTACGTACGTGTATGTGTGTTTCATGGCGTTTTCCCACAAGTGGGCAAAAACGCGGATTTCTGTGAGAGATCACATTTTTAAATGTGTCTGCTGAAATGCAAAGTAGAAAAGAGAACGGGGCAAGAGGCCGCCCAGTATTTATAGTGTAGGGAGAGCGACCCCTAGTGAACAATTAGGGAATTAGGGAGGAGATAACTCCGACATCCTCATTTAAACTTCCTCAAAGCCGTCAAAGTCTGAGTCATCAGAATCTGTGAGGAAATGGTCAAATAAAAAAAAAATAATTCATGTTCTGATTAATTCTTTTATTTACAGTTATTTTCAGCTAAAGTCAAATCAATTTCTTAGTGGGGGGAGAGTTGCATCCCCTCTGTCATCAAATGGGCTTACGACATATAATCAAATATTTTGCCGGTTTACGTAAACACTGTCTTTCTACGTTTTAATTAATTACATTTTTTCATTTTTGTTTAGAAGATGAAGCCGTTCAGAAATTTTATTTCTAGAATAAAACAGGTAAAAACTTTAGAATTTTCCTATAATTTTAACTACGCTTTTAAAATAAAGTATAGATTACCTGTCTTACCTTGCCTGAACAGTAAGCTATCATCTGCGGATTTCGCCATACTGCAAATAACGAAGGAGAAATAGATGTGGAGAGAAAGAGAGATAGTGAGTGTGTAAGAGAGTGAGAGAGAGAGAGTGTAAGAAAGAGCTAGAGAAATAAAAGAAAAAGAAAGCAAGGTGAAAGAAAAAATGAAGAAATCTTTTAAAATTGTGCATACTCAGTAACGTGCAGAAGCGGGGGGGGGCAGAGGGTGCGATTGCCTTGGGCATCCATATTGGGAGTGTAGCCAATGAAAGAGTAAAATAAAAAAACTAGTTTATATTTAATTTGAATAAAGCGTTTATTTCATGTTTCATCTGTTTTTACATATTTAAAATGTCTGCCTTTCTCAGATTTCTCAGTAATGAGTCCTATAGCACCCCCCACCCACTTGAGTCTTCGAGGCATACAATAAAGGAGAAGGCCTTGGCATCACCTAACATCACCAAAGTACATCACTGTGAATATGTATTCTAAAATGCACACACACACACACACACACACACACACACACACACACACACACACACACATATATATATATATACTCATGAGCACTCTTTTCTCTATAAAATACTTGCAACTAATAAATATGCAATCAGTTGTATGAACGCATACACGGAAATTATTTCAATGGCGCTAGCAGAAATATATCTGCAACACTGGCTGTGTAAACACACATTTTAAATATTACACATGCGTATAGAGCTTAACCTCCATATGCCAGTGGATCAGAACCAATTACTGAGTGCACTACATCCTCATTGGACAAGAAATGTTAAAAACATTTCTAATGTACATTTTCATGTTAGTTATAGATTTTTGTTCAAGCTAAACACAATCCAGGCTCCAGACGCAAGTTTTACAATAATTGCTTCTGATTGGCCAATATATCTCAAAGTAATAACAACGCCTACGCACACGTGTTTAAACACAAAATACCGCCAAAAATCTTGAAATGTGTTCGCGAGCCACGCACGTGACCAGGAATGTAAATAAATACTATGCACGAACACAAGTTTACCAGTAAGCTTCGTGACGGATAACCAACTGCCAAACAACTCCACGTCACTCATACTTTTGAAGTTACAAAGTTAAATTTATTTAACACGAAACAACTCCAATACACTCACTCACCAACCTCTGAAATCACTCCTGAACTTTTATCAACTTTAGAACTCACAATTCCAAACTTTATTCTTCTGAATTACAAGTTCAATATTACAGTAAAAGGTAAATTACTTCTTAAGAACTTTCTGTTTAAAAGACACTTAATATTAACAACTTTAATATCAACATTAATGAACGATTACAAGGAAGACATTCTGAAACCTAAAACATCATACATATTTGCCAACATAACATATACCAAATATTCTGCTTGTACATTGTTTTGAATGTTTTATTAGTTTCTAATTAAATATGTCTTGTTCGTAATATGAACTCTGGTACAAATGTTTCCAAATCAAAATGACACGACTCTGTCCTACCTTTTCTTTGCATGCTGTACACCAACCTAAATAAATCTAATTGTTACGTTTTAAAACAATTCAGTTGAATTTTGTATTTTATTTTGATGTTAGTGGGAATAGTTAATTGAGACGCAATTTATTCTCAACAAATATCACCACATAATTAACCCATCCACTACATGCGAATGCACGTGCTCTTTCATGTACATTCAAAGGTTTGGTGTTTGTCATTTGTAAGTTAGATCAGGTGAATAATATTATTCACAACAGGTGGAAGGTGGCTTAATCTATTTTTGTTTGTGTAAACCGCTTAAAACCGATTAGGGTTGTGATCATGGATAAATTACAGGACATATACTATTTGACTAATATTCTACGATGTGTTAAAGGACCAGCGGATTGTCTAATATACGACACACCTGTGTCAGGTGAAAAATAAACCTTATTCGGTGAATGGGACACAAGCCGATCAAAGTGTGAGGTTATGTTCGGTGTAGGGTTTTCGGACTAGAGTCAGAGAGAAATGGGTTAAAATATGGACTCAGTTAAATGAAAGTAGTGATATGTGGCTGGAAGCGTTGTGTAAAAATGCGAAAGGAGAGTGATGGAATCGAAAGATTGGGAGGAAGAAGAGAGGGCATAGCGAAATGAAGGGGGGGCGGGTGAAAATGATTGAGTATTAAGAACAATAAAAGAAAAATAGAGAGGCTTACGTACGTAAAAATGTAAAATTTTATAAGGAAAAGATAAGGAGTTGAAGACGAATTTAATGAGAAACATTGAAAGGCAAGAGAGAAATCATAGGAAAAAGTGAAAGAAAGAAAATAAGAAAGAAGAAAAGGTGAAAGAAAAGAGAGAACAAAAGAAAGAAAGAAAGAAAAATACAGGGTAGAAAAGGGAGAACAAAATTTTGGTTGTTTGTGTTTAGTGGCATATCAACTTCTATAGCTTATTAAATACCGAATTTTAAATATACTGTATGCAGTTTAATGGCTTCAAATACAGATATTTTGTACATAATTTTATACTGTCAGTATAATGTATGTTTTTTTTTAGATATATAGTTTGTAGATGATAAAATGTATTGCTGATAATTTTACTATGAAAATGTATTTTTATACTTTACTGTTGTATTGATTGACATTTTGACATAAAAAGTCATTACTACAGGTCACTTTTATTTTGTGTTATGGGACCTTACCCATAATAACATAATGGACTATTCCATACGTAATAAATACTGCGCCTCAAGAGGAAGCAGGGAGTTCAGCCCGAAGTCGGGCGACTGGCTGATCAGCTGATCGGTTGAACTATCTGCCTACGGGCGGGGAGGAACCCGAAGGAGGCTACGCCGAAGGGCGGAGTCTCCTTCGGGGAGGTAGACCGACCTTGAATCCGTTTATACGGGTTCAAAGAGCATATTTTTGCCCGTGCCCACGGGCTCGGAAACCCCACGTTAAACCGGCCTTGTGCCACATGATGCCCTCGTGGGGGGGAGGGACTAAATACCGTTCAGCCCGAAGTCGGGCGAACGGTTGATCCGCTGATCGGTTGAACTCTCTGCCTTCTAGCCGGGAGGAACCCGAACGAGGCTACGCCGAAGGGCGGAGTCTCTTTTGGGGAGGTAAACCGACCCTGAACCCGTTTATACGGCTTCAAAGGGCATATTTTTGGCCGAGCCTACGGGCTCGGAGATCCCACGTTAAACCGGCCGTGTGCCACATGATGCCCTAGTGGGTGGGTGGGGTTGGTGACTAGATAGTGTTCAGTCCGAAGTCGGGCGACCGGCTGATCGGTTGAACTCTCTGCCTTCGGACAGGGAGGAACCCGAACGAGGCTACGCCGAAGGAGAACAATGGAAATAGTGCAAATATTTACAATATCTCATCTCAAAAATATAGACAGATATTGAAGATTGGTTTCGTGGCTCCAATGGAGCTAGTATTCATTTATAACTGGCTTGTTAGGCAGAGCTACGAAAGTGGATCTACTAAGTTCTTCCGGTATTTCACCACTATCGTATATTTAATTTATTATTTCCTTATTCTTGTCGAAGAATCAACCACTTTTTTATCGTTAGATTTACATATCTGCGTTTCATTTTGAATCAGATACTAGTGGTGTCAAGAATAGTCATTATTTCTGCAATGTTGTCGATTTTGTAATTGTCTAAGGCTGATAGAATCTCTATGACAATCTGGTTCCTGCTGTTTTGTTCCTATTCATCTCGGCCAATATCGGCTTAATATTTAACATCCTTCTCTACTTTTGCGCGGATATACAGCAGCATAAATGTTGAAATGCCGGTTCCCGTACGATCACTGAAGTTAAGCAAGGTCGGGCCTCGTCAGTCCCTAGATGGGTAACCGCTTGCTAATACCAAATACAGTAAGCTTGGATGTGCGGGTGGGGCAATGTATAATGGCTCGGAATTGTTAATCGGAGAGTTGAGTTCTAATTCCTGTTGGTTTCGTTATATTCACTTACGCTCAAATGCCATTGGGAAAGGCATGAATCCATCTTTTCTTGCTTCCAGCTATGGGTTAATTAGTAAGACTTGTATAACAAGATCATTATTATCTCAAAAAACATCTTACAATATAAAAATATTTTCTGGTTTTAAATAACGTACTAAGGGTAGAAAACGAATCGGTCAATCAATGAAATACTGATTAGTTCCGCAGGTATTATGTCTTTTATATTTATTTATATTCTCTTGAATATAAGGGGATAGAAATTGTCATGGCCACAAAGTGAGGGATCAAGATATATGTTGATTGTCATATAGAATAGATCCCGCACTTTATATTAACATTATAATTACGTGTTTGCTGATAAAGTATAAATGTCGAAAAGAGATTCTTACAATCTATAAATATTTTCTGGCTTTATATAAACTGCAAAGGGTTAATAAGTTGTGAAAAAACGAACCAATCAGTCAATGAAATGTTGATTAGCCCCGCAGGTATGATGTCTTTTATATTTATTTACACTCTCAAGAATATAAGTGGATAGAAACTGTCATGGCCACAAAGTGAGAGATCAGTATATGTATTGTTGTCATATAGAATTGATCCCCCACTTTATATTCATATTATTACTTGTTTACTGATGAGGTATAAATGTCGAAAAAAAGATTCTTACAATCTAAAAATATTGTCTGGCTTAAAATAACTTTACTTACTTTTCAGTAAGTGTGTGTGCGCGTGTGTGTGCGCGTGTGTGTGCGTGTGTGTGTGTGTGTCGGAGTTAACTCCTTCTTAATTGTCAAAATTGTTCACTAGGGGACCCTGTCTCTATACTATAAATACTGGGCGTTTTCTTACCTCGTTCTCTTTATCATTTCTGCATTTTCAGCGAACACATCTACAATGTAAGCTCTCGCAGAAGATTGCGTCTTCCCATTTGTGGGAGACGCCATGAACATTATACACACATACACGTACGCACGAACATTCACCAAAATACAAACTCTTTATGTTCACACACAAACGCAAACGTTAATGTCTATGTCCATTGTAAATTTTGCTGTTTAATACATATATTTGTTGATATATATATATACATACATACAGTTTAACCCGGATATAAGAGAAACCCGGATATAAGAGAGATTTAATATGGTCCCAAATTAGAGCTTGTGTTAATGTATATATAATAGACCAAATCCGGATATAAGAGAAACCCGGTTATAAGATACTTCTTCTCCGGTCCCAACAACTCTCTTATATCCGGGTTACAATATATATATATATATATATATATATATATATATATCGGACTTGCTGGTTTTCTTTACATTTCTTTATGGTGAATTCAATCGTGTTCCTAATTTAACAACCCACAGTCAGCTACAATATTAAGTAACAGGTAAAAAAAAATCAATGGCTTTTTTTTATCGTTAGATTTGCATATCTGTGTATCTTTTTGTATCAAATACAAGTGTCATCTGGAATAGTTATGTCGGTAGAAGCGCGCTTGTATAATTCCATCAGTTTCCGTTTAGGACGTGTCATGTCGAAACTTGTCTGGATGACAAGAAGAAAACCTCCGCGGGGGAATGAACTTTTTTTTATTAGAATTAAAAAGGGGAAGTAGGCCATTTCCTGTTGTCTGTATTTAATACCACGCATCAAAAGCAATCTTGTGAATTGCCCAAGTAACCAAGACATTGTGACGAATTTCATGTATATTAGAAGTGTGTTAAAAATTTACGGAAGTTTTTATCTTAAAAATAAAGGGGAAAAAAAATTCTTTCCTATTGTTATGTTTTCATTAAATAAAACAGTCATTTTGTATTCGCTTAAAATATATAAAATTCAACACAATGCACACGGATAACACTGGTCAACACGATTTTTGGTGCCAAGAAACAAAACATGTATTTTTTTTTAGCTAATTTGATGATGCTGATTCCGAAAATGACCCTAGTTTTTCATGGTTAGCTACCGTTTTTGCTATACTGAAATTGCTCATTTTTGGAAAAAGATCAATTTACGATTTTGTCTGATCGCAAAATTTAGTTAATGAAGGTCGTAGAAAACTTATCAATTTATGTCAGCCACCTGAAATAAACTATTTTTATAAGTGTTTTTGAGTCAAAAAATTTAAAATAGAATTATTTTTCCAAATTATTGCCAAAATTCAATTTAAGTGAGAAACTTTATCAGTAATACACTTTAGTAAACCTGATAATTAAGGTGTCATAAAAAAAAACAAAAAAAAAAAAACAAGTGAAACTCTAAAAGCTTCATAAATTTATCCCATCACTTTTATCCCATCACTTTTATCCCTTTACTAAAGAAGGAACTCAAGAGCATTTTGTTTTCACAGCTGGAAAGAAACCAGCTAAATACCTCCCAATTGAATGCACCTATTCCATTGTACATGATGCTGCTTTAGTATCAAAAGGGACTTAAATAATATTGAACATGACAGACAATCAAGAAAGAGAAAATATTTACCATAGATCTTATGTTCACGAAGGTTTTATTCCTGCTGTTAGTTTATTAAATGAGCTGATGAAAATACTTGTTGGTCTTGGTATATTCAATCGTATTATTTTTAAAGACTTAAGGTCTGATTATTATTGCAAAAATAGTATTTCTCAATAAGCAGACCAATATTTGTTGGTTTAAATACGAATTGAGAGGATTCTACGATTTTATTTTGAGAAATATTGTCATCGGTCAATATCATATATACAGAAAACAAATGAGAAAAATGCTTCATTTTGCCCCTCAAAATGAGATATTTCTGTACAGCAAAAACGGTAGATAACAAAAAAAAGTTAAGGTCATTTTCAGATTCAGCGCCCTCAAATTTGTTAAAAAAGATCTATTTCAATTTTTTTTTTTTTTTTTTTTTTGACCAGTGTAAAGAATTTACTGGTTCAAATTTCGACCAAGGCTATTCCATTTACTTTCGCAGTAATGCTCTTGGGTCGATTTGTCAGGAAGGAGACTTCCTGATGTTATCGGACTGGAGGGGCCAATCCCAGCATGCGGCACTTTTGGAAAGTGCCTGAAAACCATACCACGGGTTGACCCAAGCCTTGAGAATAAAATTGGGTAGACAGAACTATTTAGAAGCTGTCAATGGTTGAGATAGCACGAAGTCACAAGTCATCATGGCTGAGAGCTTTAACGTGCTGGCCTTGTTCAAATTGTTGATCATGCTAGATAACACGCTCTCTCTCAGAAACGGTAACTAAGCTCAGCATATTTGCAGTATAAACCACAGGTGGTCTTTGTGGGTGTTGAATAAACACAAATGCGCCTGAGCAAGCGTCTGCAATAAGGATTGGCTAACCACCCTAGTAGACGGGTATCCTCGAATCCGAGTGGCCAGCTATTCAATGCTTTTACGAAAGTCATGAATCTCATTCTTCTTCCTCCAGATATGGAATAACTAGCATAGATTGGGATATTTTAGTTTTAGTTTTCTTTTTGATTTGATTTTTTTTATAATTAACCTCAAAGTAAGGCGATAAAACCACTAAAACGCAGGGGGTTAGTGAGAGGGAAAGAAACTTTATTAAGTAGAATGGACAATAAAAGAACAGGTTTCAAAAAGACGGATAGTGATTGATGTTACACTTAAATCTTTGAAGATCGTAGTTGACAGAAAAACAAGAAGCCGAATGAGAATTCCGCAGGCGAGAAGTGCGAGAGAAGAAACCCTTAGAATAGAACTTACAGTTACATCTAGCAATTTCAACTGTAAAATGATGAAACCTAGCTGCGTTTATTCGTAAAGTCAATAAACCAAAGAGAAAAGTTCAACAGAAAAATCGCCGTGAAAATATTTCTATAAAAAGGAACAGGGAAGCGATTTTACGACGATGGGAGAGGGACTGAAGTCGAAGCCAAGATGTCAGGTCAGGACCGATAATATTGCAGATTCTCCTTTGGATTTTGTAAAGAATCTGTAGACACATAGCAGAAGGACCAGACCAGATGTAATAACAATATTTTAGGAAAAAGATAACTGAATTCACTCCCGCTCCCAACAAATAATAACCCTGGTATGATAAAGTCTATTAGTCCCTATGTATGAGTTCTGGACTAAAATGAAAAAAGAAAAAAAAAAGAAATAGCAGATGTAAATAAATGACTAAGTAACTACGACGTTCCGAAAGTAACACTTTCTATAGCATTCCACGAAAACTGCCAGACAAGGAGTCTACCACTTCGTCCCCGGCCCCTCAACCTCCGACGTCTTCTTCTTTGGGTTGAGGTGTCCACTCGGTCCGAACCGAACTTAGGAGTAACTGGCCGTACGCTCCCTGAGTACCCGTAGAATATTTCGACCGGTCAACTGGTCAAGTCCTGCTCGCGGTGTTGTCCATACGTTCATGGCCAACTGGGGATGTGGACACGGCTGTGAGAGTTGGCGCTAGGAAGTTTAGAATGTGGCAAAATAAAACAAGAAATAATATCTGCAGAAGCCAGACAACAATGGGAGAAATATTGACGTCTTTTATATAAGAAGATAACATCAGAATAGAGGTTACAGGGAGAATAAAAACAGTTAACATAAATGAGGAAAGAAAAAGAAAAAGACAAAATGCATCCAGCGAATTCCCAAGCGGGTTTGTGTGTTATAAACGCGTATTGAATCGCCTGGGGTAGGTTTATGACTAATAGTCCCGTCTCATACAGACTTTTCAGAACAGGGGTTAGTCTTCTGTCACTCCTCCAAAATTCTCCTGCAAATCTCTCGACTCACTGCGACGACAGTCTCGTGACTCTCTCGACGACAGTCTCTTTCCCCGACTCTGCTTTATTAGCAAAATCTAGAGTTTATATAGAAAAAGGATCAGCTGATCACAATTGACCCTCGGCCCGGCACGCAGCTACCACGAGTGCCAAAAACTACCCTTTGAGATGTAAACCTATTCTCCAATTGTTTACCTTATCTCAATCACGAGTTCTTCTCGCTTCACTAAAATTATACTTTGGGATATCTAAACATTGATTCAACCATATAATCAAAACAAATACGGTTAAACAAAACCAAGTATCTCGCCCATCCCCATTGTTTACTAGTGACCCAAGTTTAAAACATTGCCTCCTGTCCTGATGTCGTGTTTCTCATCGGTAAACGCACGTCTTAACCCAAATTGTACTTTGATATATAAACACCGTTTCCATTTATAGTCAATAAAAGTTATATTTGCGTGTGTGCATTCCTGTGGTGTGTGCGTGTACACCTCTCTCTGTTACAGGAGGAGACAATAACACTGTTGGATAGAACAAGTTTTCAGCTATAAAAATATTTTTGCAAAAAAATTTCACCCCCATTCGGAATGAACTTGCCAACGATGAATAAGACTTCCTTGATGAGTTGATTCTTATGCATGGCCGCTCGGAACGTAATTTTTTTACACAGTCGTAATCACTACCGCCTAACTACGCTCACATCCACAATTTGGTCTCTCTAGAAAGTAATGCTTCACTAGAATATCTAGTTAACTATCATCCCACAATAATCTAACAAAAAATTCGTTATTTTTTTTCTAGTGTCTCTGTTGCTTTTCCAACAGATTTTAATAATAGAAAATAACTGAAACTTGCCTCTAGACCATATATCATTTGCATTTTAATCGTTTTATTTTTAAACCCGAGTTGAAAACACGCTATTGGAGTTATTTTTAATCACTACTCAATAAAAAAATAAGTGAAGGATTAAAAAAAAACAAAAAAAAAACAAAAAAAAAACGTTAGCATCTGATCAAATAAGTTACGCGCGCATCCATATGGTTTGTTGTCGTCCTCAAGTAAAAATACGTCTTTTGATTCATCTATAGTTTGGGATTAAGATGCCAATATCTTCCTTCATAAATCCTGTAACCGAAAACATCTCGCCTTGAGAGAAGCACTCCGTATAAAACATCTAGGACCTAGTATTAATCTTACTTTTTTTAAGAACAGAAAAAATGTACTAAAGATTTTTTTTTTAAATAGCAGGACGCCATTTTGAATTCCAGCCGCATTTTTTTTTTAATTTATTCTCGGGGCTCGAAATAAACGCTGCTATCATAAAATGCACCTTACAATTACATCTTAAAAGACAACTGTAGAAAGAAATTGTCAACAATTAACAACAAACCTCTTGAAAATGACTAAAGAAGTGTCCGAAAAATGGAAAAATAGACACTACGGACAATTTTTACATTTCCTTAACCCCAACCAAACGGAACAATTTAAGAATACTAAAAAAAAAAAAACTTCCTTTCTGTCATTTTCAACAAAACAAGTTTGAAAGGAAGATTGCAGCCCAAATATACAATCTCTCTCTCTCTCTCTCTCTCTCTCTATATATATATATATATATATATATATATATATATATATGTGTGTGTGTGTGTGTGTGTGCGTGTGTGTGTGTATGTGTGTGTGTGTGTGTGCAGATATGTAGAAAAATAGGAATAGGAACAGGAAAACAGTGCTCCATACAGAAGTAGAGTTTAAATTCTAATTTTTTTTTAAATTATAATTATTTTTAAAAAAATTTAAAAAAAAAAATAATTATAATATATATATATATATATATATATCGTTAGGATGTTAACATTCTCTCTATGAAACCCAGGTTCGAACCTCACTATAGTCGATTTGTCAAGGAGGGGACTTCTTGCTTATATCGGCCTGGGGAGACGATCCCAGGGCGCGGCACATTTAGAAAGTGCCTGAAAAATATGCCACATGTTGACCGAAGCCCTGTGAGTGAAATTGGGTAGACGAAACTATTCGGAAGCCAACCGAGCTTTATTCAAACTGGATTGTGAGCTCTCTTTCTTTGAGAAACTGTAACTCAGAATAGTTACACTCTAAACATTTGGTGGGATCTGTGAGTGTTGAACAAAAATGGGGGTTTACAGGGAGGGAAAGAGAATGGGGAAGACTTTAGTAAGGATAAGTGAGGAGAAAGGACAATAAAAGAACAGTTTTCAGAAAGACAGAAGATGGCGATTGGCATTGTATTTAAGTCTTTGAATCAAGGCATTGTCTGAAGTTCATAACTTCTGAAGGGGTGATATGATTATTTGATAGAATTCTGGGTGCATTTTGCATTGTGAAGAAATTACAAGTTTCGTCTTCTTGTCAATCAAAAATCAGGAGATTTTTGCTGTCCAGATTTTACAGCAGTACTTCACGTTATGTTATGTCTTTCTTTCTTTCTTTCTTTCTCAATCTGTTTCTTTCTTTCGCAATTTGTTGATTTGTTTCCTTCTTTCTTTCTTTCTCAATCTTTTTCTCTCAATCTATATATTTCTTTCTTTCTTTCTTTCTCAATCTGTTTCTTTTTCTTTCTCAACCTGTTTCTTTCTTCTTGTCATTCTTTCCTTCTTTCGTTCGTTCGTTCTTTCTTTCTTTCTGGCATTCTTTCTTTCTGGCAGGAAAGCAATAAATCGGAAAGGAATTTCACAAATGAGAAGTGCGATTAAAGAAACTCTCAGAATAGAACTTACGGTTGCATCTAGATAGTTCAATAGTAAAACGGTGAGACGAAGCGGCCAATCTAGTAGCACACTTGAATTCATGCAGTCCAGGAACGAAAGAGGAAAACTCATCAGGACAATTACATTTAAATATTTACAGAATGAAACCACGTGACGGTGAGAAAGTGACTGATGACAAGATGCCAGGTCAGGGTAAAAAATACGACGCTATTAGTAAACAGATTGCAAACAAGCGTGCCTAATGTTTCAACTGTAAACAGAAGACGTTTCTAGCTATCAATTGTATAATTGTCTTTCATGCGTCGATTGCAAGCAGATGAGATCTCCAGTAATCATTTAAATACCGCTGAAAATACCAATCAGAAAAAAATACCACCCGCTCTCCGTTTACACGTTGTCACCCATGTATTTACTGCAAGCGTATATCGTCTATATCAGTCGTATAGCGCTTGTGTTTTCATTGCAGGCGCCATCAAAGTGTTTCTAGCTGTTAAATGCAAAACTGTTGTTTGTATTCATTGCAAGCGGCATCAGAATTTTCTAGCTGTTAAATGCAAAACTGTTGTTTGTATTCATTGCAAGCGGCATCAGAATTTTCTAGCTGTTAAATGCAAAACAGTTGTTTGTATTTCCAACAATACAGAAGAGATGCATAATTGCCATTTGTAGATGTTAAGAAACCTGTGGATTTTGTGTGCATTTTAAGTTGAAGGTGTGTGTTCAATATATAAACAAAGATAGAAGAAGCATACAAAAATACTATTTCTGCTATGGAAAAAGGTTAAATGTCTGTTGCGTATGTCCAATATTTCCTTTTTTGGTTCTGAAATGATTTATGGGAAGTAAGGATACGAACAGGTAAAGATAGTCGAGCTCAAGTCAGCTTCGCGATGAGTTGAGAAGACCGAACCTCTACTTCATGAGTAGGGCTGCGGAAAACATGTTTGAACGATGTCATTAGAAAGTGGAAAAAGAGACAGATTCTATCATTTCCGGAAGTGGTGTCATAAAATTGTACATGTGACCAGAAATCCTTTCCGGTTTCTTTATAACTTGCATGATGGGAAAATGAATTTTATTATTTTTTTTTTATTATTCTTTATTATTTTATTTATTGGTTTTATTTCATTTTCCCGCACACTCATGTTTTCACTGAAAGAAACAACGGTTTCAAGCTTAAATGTACAATGTAATCTCGGGTTTCCAATAACATGCAGAAGTGAATTATAGCTATCTGCTGTGTGCTTTAGTGCTTTCATTACAAGCAGCATAGGCTTCTAACCATAAAATGCATCTTAGTCTCTTGTGTTTCCCACAGAAGAGTTTTTTTTAGCTCTTAATCGTATAAATGTCTCTCTTATTTTCATTGCAAGAAGTCATTTCTATCTATAAAATGTCTCCCCGTGTTTCTGATAGCAATTAGAAGCGATCTCTTGCTATCAATTGTATGCTTACAGTTTTATTCGTGAGAAAAGTTTTATATATGAATGTCTTTCGTGCTTTATTGCAAACAGAAGTAATCCCTATCAATTGTATAAATGACTAATTTTTCCCATTGGCAGCAAAGGACATTTCTTACAGTCAACTGTATAATTGTCGCTAGTGCATTATTTGTAAATGCCAGATTTTTCTGTCTATCAAATCTATACTTCACTTTCTAATTATCAAATGCACATCTGTCCCCCCGCGTCTTTCTAAATGTATAAGAGATGTTTAGCTATCAGTTCTATAACTGTTTCACATGATTTCATTGCATTTCTTTTAAATCATTTCGCCCCAAGCAAGGTTTGTTTGTTTTGTTTTATTTTATGGCATATCAAACTCAACGGGTCATTTAATGCCGACAACTTTTTTTTTCCTGGTAATATTTTTGTTTTGTCAAAAATCTATTTCTTCTAATATTTTTTCCTCGAAATATATAGCTCGTAATATTATTTTTTCAAAAACGTGCAGCTGGTAATATTACTTTTTAAAAAACTTATAGCTGGTAATATTATTTTTCAAAAACGTATAGCTGGTAATATTATTTTTTCAAAAACGTATAGCCGGCAACACTCTTCTTTCAAATAAAACGTATAGCTGGTAATATTATTTTTTCAAAAACGTACAGCTGGCAACATTATTTTTTTCAAAAACGTATTATCAGAGACCTTGCTGTTGGACGTATTTTACCGTCTTACCCAGGACGCGGATGTAGTTTATCGTCATACCCAGGACGCGGATGTAGTCTGGGTGTTAACTATTTGCCCATAGCTGGGACCCTAACAGGTGCTACCATCCCGGGTTAGAGTGGACCTGGGAACACCAGCAATTAAGAGGTGGTTCCACGTTCCTCAAAACCTCCTGATCAGAGCCATTGCTGTTGGACGTAGTTTATAGTCTTACCCAGGACACGGATGCAGTTTATCGTCATACCCAGGACGGACCCAAGCAAGGTGATAATGCCACTAGGACGCAGGAGGTTACAGGGAGCGAAAGACAGTGAGAAACTTTTAATGAGGAAAAATGAGAAAAAGGACAATAAAAGAACAGAAAGGTAGAAGATGGCGATTGGCGTTGCATTTAAATTTTCGAAGATTGTAGGTGACGGCGAAGCAAGAAATCAGAAGAAAGTTCCACAAGTGAGAAGTGCGAGTAAGGAAACTATTAGAATAGAACTGACGGTTTCATCTAGTTAGTTCATTAGTAAAATGGTGAGACTTAGTTACCTGCGCTTAAAGGCATAGTGAAAAAAAATCATCATTTGCATATATATATATATATATATATATATATATATATATATATATATATATATATATATATATATATATATATATCAATTTTTCAATTTAAGCAGAACAGTTTTCTAGATATAAACTGTATATTTTTCACTTGTGTTTTTATTACCAGCTAAAAAATGTTGTTATCTATCAATTCTAGAAATGTCTTTTGTTTTTTCTCTATATGCAGAAGATATTACCAACGCTAAATTTAATAATTAAGATTACACCAAAAAGGAGGTATTGATGCTACAATTCTGAATTTGGCAAGCCATCTTCTGAAAGTTCTTTCATTCAGGCATTCTTCTCCACAAACTGATTGAATATTTCCAGTGTCTTCGGCTGCAGAGTTTCCCTTTTTTAAACTCATAAACTTCTTAGTGTAATTAATTCAGTAAAATTATTCTGTAAAAAGAAATTATATTAAGTTGAAGGTTTCTAAGTTCATATGATTATCAGTCAGTATCATTTGACATTTTAGAATAATGTAAAATTTTACGGAAATTACATAATATTTCGGACAGAACTTATGCGATGACCTGATATATGTGAGTAAAACAAAATTCATATGTTACTGCTTTCATGTGGTTAAACCAGTAATATATGAGTATTTTTTTTACTATACATACATACATTTAAGGCAAAAATCAAAACCTACAGCCATGATGACGGTTCACTAACCGAAAGAGCTCGTCAAAACACCATGGATTAGGGTCTTCTTTCAACAACTTACACTCAAATATAAAAAATCTTACGAGAAAGCAAGAAAAACAGAAAAAAGATTATTAAACGGAAAAGTTCCATAGTCTTTAACAACACATGGCTTATTGACATGCTGCCAAAATATACATACATACATATCTATCTATCTATCTATCTACCTATCTATCTATCTATCTCTCTCTCTCTCTCTCTATATATATATATATATATATATATATATATATATATATATATGTGTGTGTGTCTGTTTGTGTGTGTTGTGTTTGTGTATATTTTGGCAGCCTGTTTTCATTAAGACATGTTTCATTAAATAATTTTTTGTCTGCTTATTTTTAATAGGATCCTATAACTATGGACAAGTTTCTTAGTATCCTTATTAAAGAAAGAAAGAAAATAACCGAGTACTTTCAACTTTAGCACAATTATTTAACGAAACGTCTTAATATATATATATATATATATATATATATATATATATATATATATATATATATATATATATATATATATATATATATATATAAGTATTCAGAGTGAACGCAATGTCTCGACACAATGTCACAACCGTATATATACGCATGTAATTTTGAAGAATAAAGAATCCTAGCGCTCCACCTACACAAGTAATTCAACATATCAGCCGCTGTGTGTATGTCTGTGTGCACGCGCACGTACACGCGCATGCGCGTGCGTGTGTGTGGACGCAAATACTTGTTTTTTCTTTGCCCCCTCGTCCCTTCCTATATATTTTATTATTCAAGTCTGACCTAGTTGTTCACACAGACGCCGACGCAAACACACAAACACGCACATACGTACACATACGTACACACGCATACACACACACATACACACACAAAGAAAAGTACACATGCCACGTATATATATATGTTCATGCTCAAGTAGTGTTTTTGACAATGACCTATATTGTTTGCAAAATTGTATCACGTGAAAATGGCTTCGGTTGTGAATCAGACTATATAAACGCTGTTCTTTGCGCCGTCCGCTAAATGAGGCGAATTGAAGCGTTTCGATTGAGTACAATTGATATTTCTGCTATAATGGCTTATTTTACTTATTAAAAAATTGCATCATTCACTGTCCACCTCTTGAAAAACTGTATTTA
The DNA here is from genome assembly GCA_963932145.1 of Acanthosepion lycidas. Lineage (NCBI taxonomy): Eukaryota > Metazoa > Mollusca > Cephalopoda > Sepiida > Sepiidae > Acanthosepion > Acanthosepion lycidas. The sequence goes on along the minus strand of OZ010590.1, from coordinate 90,633,156 downwards.
TTGAGGCGTTTTTTATCAATTTCCATTCTCTATTTAACTATCTGTCTAAGCCAGTTAATATCAATCTTAGCCTTTTCTTATCTGCCCATTTATCTCTCTCAGTTTCTTTCTTTCTTTTCTTTCTTTCTTTCCAAGTCTGTTTTTATATCTATCTATCTATCTATCTATCTATCTATCTATCTATGTCAGTCTGTTAATATCAATCTTAGCCTATTCTTATCTGCCTGTTAATCTCTCTCTCTCTTTCTCTCGTTTAGTTTCTTTCTTTCTTTTTTTCTTTCTTAACTATCTATCTATCTTTTCATATCAATTTGCTGATCCGAAAGTTAAGTCACTGTATTATTTTATTGACAATTCTATTTTAGTCGTATGTTCATGAAGATTGACTAGATGTGTGTGTATATATATATATATATATATATATATATATAGATAGATAGATAGATAGATAGATAGATAGATAGATATAGAGAGAGAGAAAGAGAGAGAGAGAGAGGGACACACACACATATATATATATATATATATATATTTGTGCATGTTATAAAATGACTACAAAAGTTGCAATTTTGTTTCAACACTGCTGGTGCCTTACATATATATATATATATATATATATATATATATATATATATATATATATATAGATAGATAGATAGATAGATATAGATATATATATATATAGAGAGAGAGGGAGAGAGGGAGAGAGAGAAAGAGAGATAATATTAAATCCGTAAGTAAAAAGGATAACACAAATAGGTCTTTTTTTAAACTTACCTGCTGAAATAAATTTATTACCGGATTTTTCGAGATTTGTTAAGCTTTTTCCTTTGATATATATATATATATATATATATATATATATATATATATATATATATTCGTTGAAAGGTTGTTTTTTTTTATTTAGATACCTGTAATTGAGTAGATGTTCCGTGTTTTTAAACAATTTTTTATTTCGACTACAGACCAGCACACTCGTGAAAACATAATAAAAATAAGCCCTCTGTTAGGATACGCGCTTGTGGTGCACTTGTAGGAGGGACCACCTTCTGATCCGGAGTGCTTTGCCGCTCGGCTACAAAAAGTTTTATAGCAAGGCTTCTATTTGCCTTAGCGTACATTGACTCGTTCAGATTTTCTCGGAAGCCTTATTTGCTCATTTTCGTATCCGAAATGTAAACAAAGCAATTTCTAAAGAATTAATGGATTTATTTTTAATCCGACATATTTTTTACTAAATCTATTCAAATACGGGTATGTACGATTAAAAATAAACTTTAAATTAATAAAAATATGTTAGAATAGCAGGCCTAGTCTGCGCTCTTTAATTTACTCAGAGATGGTTGCGGTGAAAAGAGAGATAGATTCATAGCTTCCCCAATGACATTAGCCAGAAGTGAATGAAATCTTTTCATTTTCCGCGCCGCCGATAGCAATTATGTTCCACTTCACATCCACATAAGATCCTGGTCTGATCTATTTCCAATCCAAATCCGAGCAAATGAAGTCCAACCAATAACTCTACAGTACAACCTCTTATGATCTAAAGTACGAAAAAAAAAAAAAAAAAAAAAGAAAAGAAAAAAAGTTAGCAATGCACTGTATGCTTTCACTCCTCCGCCCATGTAAACTGTAGAAAAGGACTCGGCCGGATGACGTATTTTTTATCCCGTGACCCGAAGAGTCGTAGGGGCACCATGTGTACTCAGCCGCAGTAGAAGTGGTGTTTCTTGGGCAAGATAGCCTGACGGAGCCCAACCCTCTCCAGACTGGTTTTAAAGTCAGAGTTTTTCTTTCTGCTAGATCGGTTGCCACCTAATGTTATAGAACTCAGTCTGCCCTGCAATTTACTTGTCCTGCAATAGTTGAGGTGTGAAGAAGAGGATTCCTACCTTTCCCAAGGGTATTAGCGCGTAAGTAAATATAATGGATCTAACTGGAATTCGAAATCGGCTCTCCGATTCCTCAGTTCGAGCCGATATCCATTACCTCGGATGACGTATACGTGACGTTAAAGGTAAAGACGTAGTGTAGCAGTGACAGGGTAGTTAGAGCAGCTATATGATGTGTACCATTGAGTTGCAGCTTGATTGTTTCGTCCATTATCTCTTTGTAGTAGCAACTGATATAGATTTTTCTTCTTCTTCAGAAGCAGTAGCAAGATTATACCAGGGATATGTGAATTCTAACCAGCGGCACTGGTAAACTCCGACCTCCACAGGCTATGAAATAACAGGTCCTCTGGTTACTGATTAAGACCGTATTCACCCAACGAGAGGAAACAACGCATGAAATCATATTTCAATTCAACACTGGTGCCACTTAACGCATTGCAAACTGTATATTACATTATATAAGGTTTCCAAGTCGTCGACCATTAATGGTACCATTGTTGTCATCTTAGTATCAGTTATTAAGGCACATATGGCTCAGTGAACGTCACTATTGGGCCGTGAAAGTGTGGTACCCTATTGCTGGACCAGCTGAATACTGTTTCTATCTTTTGCAAGCAGACAATCTAATTCATATATGTGGAAAACCCTCAAGAGGTTACGGATTCAGCCGATCAGTAGGATGTTCTACAAGCTACTGGTGGCTCTGTAATGAGAGACTAGAGAAACGGAAGTCAAGTGTCACATACACAGACCTTGCTGCAGACCATTTGCAACTCCAAATTTGGAGAATTATCCACCTTCCTTTGGCGTAGTTACAGGGATTACTCTTCCCTTAACTCCAACCTGCTTCACTTCACCTCTCACATCGCTACTCCTCACAGGTGGGGCTAAATTCTGCTCCTTCCTTCTCGTTATTCTAACTCTGCCCACTTCTCAAGGCTGGCATAACTGTCTTTGTGACAAATCTAATTTTTAAAATGCGTAGTTTATTCTCCTCATTAATTTCAATTCTCTGACTCATTTCCTGGATCCACCTGACCATCGAAAACAAAAACCAGATCACCTTCTCATTTTAACGTTCCGAGCAATAGATAAAAATTATTTCCCAACTTGCTTTCGTCAGTGAATGAGTTCATTCTCTGTTTTCATTTCTCGGTTCCGTTTCGCTAACGAAAATAAAATTCCCGTCTGCTACTCTTTTTGCCTATGATACGTGTTTTTCTAATTTTCCAAGAAAGATAAAGTCATTTCCCAATTTGCTTTACCAACATGCCAGATTTTTGATAGATTAGAAAAGTAAACTCTCGGTGCATTATTCCAATTCGTAGGCGTGGGGCAACACAGATGGTCCTTTCTACACTTCAACATGACCAGGGAAAATGTCTTCCATTCTCTCTTTTTATCTTCCAGTTTATATTTCATTTGGGGTTTAACTCTATTTCAGCTTAGAATTAATTTTTAACCACCTCACAGCCTCAGTGTCACATTAATCCTAAAAGATAATAAATACAGCATAGTATTTGGTTCAAATATTTCTTATTACTTTAAACGTTATATTTTAGGGAATACACGTGGTTGTGTAGACACCCTGTTTTGTTTTGTTTTAACATTGTGAATATCTACCGGCCTGTGCATCCGAGGGTTTTAATATAGCAAGTTGGTTGGAGAAAATTCGCCTTGTAGGGGGCCATTTATTATGTTGGTGCAAAAATAATGTCGTTTTTTGACGTTCAACTTCAAAAGAAAAACGACATTATTTTTGCACCAACCTAATATCTTGAGCGCTGCATAACAGATTTAAACAGGGAACTTTTTTTTTTTTTTTTTTTACTGCTGGCACGATGTAACCTAGTAAAATCTGTCGCATGTTCCTTGAAGAGCAGATGGACATTGTCAGGTTACTGCCATTGGTTAGATTATGCCCTGTTCTCGTTTCTTAGTTCCGTTTCGCCAACGAAAATAAATTTACCGTCTGCTACTCTTTTCTTTTACTCATCATGGCACCATGACAATCTAATGCGTCCACACCTATTATATATTTGCTTGTGTGTATGGTTGTTGCCCTACCAGTGTGTATGTAATTATTTACTAACCTGTCACGGAGTGGAGGGTCATAATTATTGAGACTCCAGTAAAGATCATGCTCACGACACTAACATCCACCTTCGTCTCAGTCAGGTGTCTCCAATATGGTCGATATTGATACTGTCTGTCGATGGGACGAACCAGGGTGGTTGATAAATGCCTGTGGAGTCAAAGGGGAATTGATAAATAAATCGTGAGAGTCTACGCCTAAAACCTATCAATTTCCAGCCAAATATCAATGCGTTTGCTATTATTACTCATCAACACAACCACTTCATTAATGATATCAACTAATTCGATATAAAAAGGTATATTATTTTTAATGTGCTTATTATTACCAATATTATTTGTGTTAAGTTTTCTCATTATTATTATTATTATTATTATTATTCGCACAAACATGTCAAGTAAAAGGAAGAGATACAGAAATAAAAAAGAGTGACAAACGCAGAGCTAAAATGAATTTTATTCAAGGAAAATGGTAAAGGAATTTCTAGCATTAAATGAAATAAAAATTATTATTGGCTTGGAGTCAATTATCGGTCAAGGATTTCATTAAGTGGTTGATGGTTTACAAATTTTGAGGATTCTTGCTTTCTCTCTCTCTCTCTCTACAAGTACACAGACGCAGAGAGACAGCGAGTGAATCAACAACGCATGCTGCCTAAGGCCTCAATATGATTTTCAGACTATATATATATTTATATATATAATTATTAAAATATAAGTAAAAACGTTCAATACTTAACGAATGTCAACACAGTGTTTCGAAACACCTTTGACAAGAACGACTGCATTGATACATATATATCTAGGAGTAAGAGTCTCTGACTGATGTCAAAACGGTCGAGTTTCGATACTGGGTTGAAGCACTGATGAGCTGTGATACAGCGAAACAAGCTATCTATCTATCTATCTATATATATATATATATATATATATATATATATATATATATATATATATATAAATTGAACATTGAAGTCAACACTTAGAGGCGACAGACTGTTTTGTGTTAGACGCAATCGTCAGGCCACGATTGCGTCTAGCATAAAACAGCCTGTCGCCTCTAAGTGTTGACTTCAATGTTCACTGTTATATTTACACACGCTATATCTCTAATAGTGAGCACTTTATCCCATAAATATGGCACAGCTTCAGAGTATATTTCTTCATATATATATATATATATATATATATATATATATATATATATATATATATATATATATATATATATATATATATATATCCAGACATTATTATAGTGGATACTTCGTATTTGAAATAGAAGTCTCATTTTTATTTATCAATGGCGAACACAGGTTTGATCCCGACCGCGGAACACATTTTCTTTGGTACAATTTCTCGAAACGCAGGCCGATAGATGTAATACACACTGCTTAATCAATAAAAATTGAAAGTCTATTTCACATATGAAGTATCCCCTATAATAAGGCTTGAAGTAACAAAAATATTGAATTAGTAAATCCTTTAAAAATATATATATATATATAATTTTTATTGCTGTTAATATATATATATATATATATATATATATATATATATATATATTAACAATAATAAAAATTTAATTTCGCAAAAAAAAGATCAAATACGGTAATTCTGGAAGATACCATTTTAAGGTAAGCTGTCTTTGTTATCATAGTGTTTGATATCAATAAATAGATAATTAATGTTAATTTAAAAACGGTTACTTATCTTGTTTCTTTTCTGAGTTCCGCTGAAATTATGTCCACTCTTCAGAAGATGATTGTCAATTAAGTCTTCTGATCAATGCATGTAATTCCGTGTAACTCAGAAGAGACACAAGATAAATTAAAATTTACTTTTATTTACTATTATATATTTACTTAGTGTGTGTGTGTGTGTTTGTATATATGTGTGTGAGTAAATTTATGCATTCATTTCTTTAATGTGAATATTTAATTAAAAATATGAGTTGATTTGATAAAAATGCAAAGTTAACAGAGATTGCCTTCACTTTGCTATCAAAATGCAGTGGAGATTTACAATTCGCCGATCCAATTCACCATTCACACGTGACTCGGTGCGAGCGAGTCACGTGTTAAGTGGAGCAACAAAAAACCTGAAGCATTGGAATATCACAAGACAAAAGTTTGTTTTTTTTTCTTATTTTTCATCATGCAAATTGTTTTAGTGTGTTTATCCAACGTCTGTGAAACTATAAATCAGTGGTTTCCAAAATGGGGCGGAGTGAGATTTACTGCCCCCTTACGTGCAAGAAAAAAAACCCTAACATCCCTCCCCTAATGGATAGTCGATCTTTGATTGGATTTTCTTGGTGCTGGTATTACATGTCAAATGAGTATCTTAGTATTCCTCAAAATCTTTTTTCTTTTCATGCGCCGTGCCCTTTCAGGACATAGGCGATCATGGCTCTCCACTTCCCCTTATCCCTTGTAGTTCTCAATAAGTTTCGTCCCTCTGCCACCTCCCCAGACCACGTTCTGTCATCCACTTGCTCAAGCCCGCCAGTTATGTCATGCGTTGCTTTCTCTTGTCTCTCTTTCCCTCTATTCGACCCGTGAGTATCAGATTCTCCAGGCCCTCTTTTCTCATTACGTGTCTCAGAAACTTCAGCTGCCTCTTCCTGATGTTAAGTATAAGCCTCCTCTCCAAGACCTCATTGTTGCTCACACGCTCGGTCCATGATATCCTCAGCATCCTTCTGTAGGACCACATCTCCGTCGCCTTGAGTCTCTTCTTCATCTTTGAGGAGAATAATTGTTCCATAAATGGGACACACTGTAGAAACGAAGGCAAGATACACAATCACGTGAGTGTGGTGTATGTTATGGGTCAGATGTGCCACTACCTCCATCTGGCTGCCCACTTTTTTCTCACTGCCCCGCTGGATATTTTCACTGCCACTAGTTGGGAGTCGGGCGGTACCGCCCACTTTGGGAATCACTGGTATAGATAGATAAGCTCAGCTTAAGCGAATTTTGAACACCCAACAATAACAAAAACTAACCATATTACTCTATGATCGGCGCCTTATTGCTCGTGTCTGAAAAAGAGAGATGGAGGGTTTAGACCCTATTATAAATCTACGTCAAGGCATATCGTGACTCGACATGATTTTTACTGTTCTTATTGTCAGACACAAGGACACAACCCACACGATGAGCTGTCGTGAGCTAAAACGAGTACGGAAGCCGTCAGGGGAGGCGGTTTAGTGACATTTGAGAGAACGATTACACAGAACCGGCTTATGGAAAGACGTCGGTCTTCTGCTTCATATCAAACACACGTGATTGAAGTGGAGGGAGAAGACGCTGAATTAAAAAGAAGACAGAAGTTACACAGCCAAAGGCGGGATTTATATCTTAAAAAAAGACAATTTCTTTCTTTCTTTCTATCTATCTATCTATCTATCTATCTATCTATCTATCTATCTATCTCACCCTACTTGTCATTTTATCTAATCTTTTTCGTTTCCTCGTTCGTTTCCTGTCCACTGTCCTTGAGTAATAAAATGAATATTTATGTCTTATTAGAACGGCAGATGTACATGATTAAAGAGTATTTTATCACTAGCGGCATCATCATTGTTATTAGAACAATTATCTTTAAACATTGCTTGGATGTCGACGCTGACAGTCAAAAATCATCATCATCATCAACATTATCATCGCTATTATCATTATATATCACGAGTCCCGTTAGAGTCTAAGGTACACAACGTGTATTGTAGTTAGAGCAGCAGTAGCGGGTCTTGCGCATGTTAGCCTGACGGAGACCAACCCTCTCCAGGCTTGCTTGAATTCAGAGTTTTTCTTCTCCTAGACTAGTCGCCAACCAAGGCTATAGAACCCAGTCTGTCCTGTCATTTACCTATAACTTGTAACTGTGCGGAGAAGAGGTGGATTCGTACCTTTCCCTAGGGTATTAGCACGCACGTGAATGTAATGAACATGACTGGAATAAAATATTTACACTTTGTTCAAGCGCCATTTATTTTTTTATTCGTTTGATATTTCAAAGTTTAGTTCCATTAAATTATTTGTCAGCCTGTCTGTTATCATATTTCAATGTCTATCTATTCAAACCTATGTTTTACGTGGCTATGGACACGGGTCACTCCGAAAGTAATGTCACCGGATTTATTATGTTGGCCAGCAGCGTCAAAGGTAGGAGCTGATGACATGGCTGATTGCATCTTCCCACAGGTAACCCGTAGTTATTTTGATTTATTTATTTATTTGCTTTGTAGCAGTCTGGTAAAATAGCGACTGCCATGCAAGTGCGTACGAAGGGAAGAGCTGAGTCGTTTAATTCCTTCATGTAAAAAAAAAAAAAAAAAAAAAAAACTTACACGTATTCATCGTCGCTTGCTGAACATTTACGAAGACCAAACAATGGATGTGAACTCAGGCAGTGCGTTAAAAGTAGCGACAACGGTATAAATGAAAAGGTCCCTTCCAGACAGTTCTGCACAGCTGTCAACCCACGAAATAAAAAACACATGGATGTTGAAAATTTGCTCTTATCTAACGGTGATATTATGTTCTCTGTAACTGTTGTAGTGGCCATGAAAATAAATAAGAGGCATTACATTTGGAGCATCCACCGTAAATCGTATCGAGAATAGTTTGATGTTTATTTGGCATCGTAAGGCTCAATATAAACTGCTTTCGTCCATTTCGTCTTTCAAATAATAACTAACGCTGAAAAGAAAAAAAAAACGATTATGGTTTTATTATTTCAATGTCTTAGAACATTAGAACAAGCATTGGTATTATTTTGAGAGTTGAAACAGGAATAGGATGAAAGAAATACTAGTAACAAATTAATACTAAAATTAAATAGTTTTGCAACAGTCGTAAAACAATTCTTATATTTTTTTTCAAATGAAAACCCAGCAGAGCTTACTGAAATAAAAGGGTACTGCTATATTTCTTCTTTATATGCTGCGCCCCTCAGGGCGTAGACGATCATGGTTCTCCACAACTTTCTGCCCTTTGTAGCTCTTAATAAATTTTGTCTTTCTGTAATTTCTCCTAAACACTGTTCCGCCATCCGTTTACTAAAGCACACTAAGTATTTTATGTATTGTTTTCGACTATTCGTCATGCCTTTAATCTGTCCAGAGAGTATTAGCTTTTCCAAGCCCTCTTTCCTCATTATGTACCCTAGAAATTTCAACTATCTCTTCCTGATGTTAAGTATAAGTTTCCTTTTTGTTTCCATTTTCTCTAAAACTTCGTCGTTGCTCATATGCTCGGACCATAGTATTCTCAGCATCCTTCTGTAGAACCACAATTCTCTCGCTTCAAGTCTCCATCTTTGAGGATATCGTCCAGCACCTATTGCCATACAGGAGGATAGATATCACGTCTAATAATCTTTCCCTTGTTTCTAGCGAAATTTTTCTATTTTTTACTACTCTGGTTAGCTTTTGGAATGCTATCCCAATACGCTTTCGGATTTCAGTGTCAGACTTTCCGTCCTCTGTTAAAACACTTAATTCATTTATTTTAAAAAAGATAAAAAATGAAATCTTATTCATGATTCATTCTTCTCCTATGTGTCGTGTACATTCAGGACGTAGACAATCATGGTTCTCCACGACTTCTTGTCCTTTGTAGCTCTTAGCAATGTTTGTCTTTTTGCTAAATCTTGTGAAGTAGGCTATACACTGCTCACATGTTCAGTCACAGCATCCTTCTGTAGAACTACATTTCTTTTAGTTCAAGTCCCTTCTTCATTCTCGGGAAGTTATCCAGCATTCGATGCCATATAGGAGGACTAATATTGCATAGCAGTCCAATCTTTTTTTCTTTCTTTTGAATGACATTTTTCTATTTCTTAATACTTAATTCTTAATGCTTAGTTTTTAGAAAGCATCTTTCGCTGTTCTAATGCTCCTTCAGGTTTCGGTATCGAATTTTTCGCATTTTTCGCTGTCTGTTAAAACACTTCCCAAATATTTAGATTTTTGTAATCGGTTGATTTTGGTGTCTCTAATTCATGGTTCGCACCTTGCGTTGTTCCTATTCCAACTATACCTTCTGTCTTCTTACAATTGATGCTTAGTCCTTTCTTCTCGCTTTTCTTCACGATCTCCTGTAGAGGTGCCTGTACTTTCTTTTTTGTGTTTGCTATCAATACTGTGTCATTAGCATATCTTATATTGTTAAAATTGTGGTCGTCAATAATGAATCCACTTGGATTACTTACGAATTTATATTCGCTCTATGAAAAAGTATTAAGCTGCGACCCAAAGTGTCTATTTTTCATTTGTTTTTATTACGATAGATAGATAGATAGATAGATAGATAGATAGATAGATAGATAGATGAATAGATTGGGATGGATAGATAGAGCATTATGAACTGACTGAGGCAGACAGATAGAGAGAGATAGCGAGAGAGAGAAAGCGAGAGAGAAAAAATTCAACAGATTGAGATCGATGGATAGGTATAGAAAGCGTTATGAACTGAGATAGATAGATAGATAGGAAGGAAGGAAGGAAGGAAGGAAGGAAGGAAGGAGGAAAGAAGGAACAGACAGACTAAGTTAGAGTCGTTGGATTGCTGAAAATATCACCGACAGTCTCCATACTTGGCAGTCATAGGATACAGCATGGTTTACGACAAAATTCCCCTCTGCTTAATCAGTAGTGTTGTCTGGCCACTCCTTTCGCGGTTTACTTTGCCATTTTTCCCTGAATTTTTTTTTCTGAATGATGGCTTTGTTACGTGGACATTTTTCTTTTCTACTCTTGTTAGGTCCTCTTCATAACAACCAACATGCTGTCTAATAGTTTTCTGACATTTTCATTTGTTATGTCACGTTTTATTAGTACATCTACCTTATGAGTTTGGTTTTGTTTGGATTGAAAGAACCGGGAGTTAATCAATTTTTATCACTTACAAATTGGGGAAGTGATATCGAATCAATCACTATAACAATTGAGGAGTTGGAAATAACGGGGCTTTGGTAAGAGTTATAAAGAAAGGCAGACCAGTTATGATTGGTTGATGATGCTCCTTGCAAAAGCATCTTCCTATGAGTCTACGACTATTCTCTAAATTTGCATTGTTTTAAAATGAGCTTTTATCGTAGCGGAAGAGGACAGCGTCAGCGTAATCAAGGCGAACCTTGGCTGAACCGAGCATCCCACAACCCGGTTCAACCAGGTTTGCCAGATCTCAATCCCTTTTGAGCCTCGAGGGAGGCGCTTCTTCTGACCAAGTTTGTGGTCTTCCCCGTCGCGCAGAGTTGTACACCAAAATCAAATCCACGCGAATAGCCTCGTAAAACCCTTTTTGATTCACAGCCATCTCCGCCACAGCCACCAGGTGCGGGAAGGGAATAAGGAGAGAAGCTGACAATCCTGATGCACGGATGCAAACGGGTGCCGATAAGAAAAAGACAAGACACGCAACGTTTCTCAACCTTATTCTGGTCGTGGCCCCTCTTCAGTCCAATGCGATTTCTTTCTGTGCCCCCTCCTCATTTTCAAACTTGGCCTTGTGGCCCCTGAAAATATCTCATGGCCCCAAAGGTGTTATCGGTAAGGCGAATTCTATCCCAGACGAGACTGTTGCATTCACTTGCGCTCTAATTCTCTTGGGAAAAGCAGGAATTCATTCTCTCTCCCCGCAGCTATGGATTAAATAGTAGATATGTACTAAAATTTTAGCGTTGGGTAATAACCATTGTAAGACAAGGAAAAGTCTAATTTCCAATGTCACAGAGAAGGGAACAAGAAACCACACCATTATTTTACCAAGACGTGTAGAATTAGGTAATCAATAAAAGAAATCTATTGAGTCATGATCGCCTACGCCTTGAAGGCAACTGGCATTAAGTAGATTGTTAGGGGTGTGCAGGTAGTGTAACGGATATCGGCACAGAAAGTGAAATCGCCAAGTCGAGTTCAAATTCCGAACGAGACTGTTGGGTTCAATTCCCACATTTTCTTAGGACAGGCATGAATACATTTTCTCCAAACAGCAATGGATTAAATAGCAGGCTAGACTAGACTTCCTTGCCTTGGATGGCAATCACTCGAAGAGGACTCTACTCGCAATTCAAAACATTTGTGAAAGCAACAGAAAAACACTCCACTACTTATGGTAATTCACAGATAATAAAAAAGGGATCCGTGGAGAGCCATGATCGTCTGTTCTGAAGAGACATATAATAAAGAAAAGGAATCTGTGGAGAGCCATGATCGTCATAGCATTAAAAATAACGAGCAACGCTATTTTCTGTTTTGAGATGATCTTTGCAATGTATTTTGATTTGTTGGTTATTTTCGTGGGTCGTTTTACGATTTAAGAAGATACATAGGACACGTGGCAGGGTGGCTAGAACGTTAGCTTCCCGGTTTCGAATCTCATCATTTTCGATTAGTCAGGAAGGTGACTTCTGGATGTTATCGGTCTACAGAAAGCACCTTTGAAAAGTACCTGAAAACCCTACCCCACGGGTTGACCCAAGCCTTGTGAGACTATTTGACAAAATATACGATGGTTTTGCTAGCAGGAAGTCACAAGTCATCGTGGCCGAGAGTTTGGGCGTGCTGGCCTTGTTCAGACTGTTGATCACGCCAGATAACGCTCTCTCTCTCTCTCTCTCTCTCTCTCTCTCTCTCAGAATATTGTAATTAAGTCCCGTTCAGCATAGTTGCAGTATAAATCACAGATAGGTTCTGTATGTGTTGAATAAACACAAATGTGACTGTGCAGGTGACTGCTACAGGCATCCTTGGAGATTGAGCGATCATTAGCAAGCAAAATTCATAGATAATTTCGTCTATACTATGGTAAATACAGTCTTCATCCGATGCCCTACATTTGCCATTTAATAGACAAAACTAAGCTTAATGAAATTGCATTGTTCGATGATATTTTAATTTTGTATTATGTGTCTATATCTTTGAGATGAGGTATTGTGATTATTTACATTATTTACATTATTCGGATTCTTATTCTCATCTTCATTGCCATATTCACAATGTTTCGGCCTCTATAGCTCTGAGATGAGGTATTATGATTACTTACATTATATTATTCGGGCTGTTATCCTCATCTTCACTGCCATATTCACAACGTTTTCGGCCTCTATATCTCTGAGATGAGGTATTATGATTACTTACATTATTTACATTATTCGGACTGTTATCCTAATCTTCATATTCACAATGTTTTCGGCCTTTATATCTCTGAGATGAGGTATTACGATTACTTACATTATTTACACTATTCGGACTGTTATCCTCATCTTCATTGCCATATTCAGAACGTTTCGGCCTGCTTCCACGCATCTGAAGAAGGCCGGGGCGTACAATGGCCGAAATATCGTGAATATGGCAATGAAGATGAACAATCCGAATAATGTAAATAATATAATTTTGTATTGTCAAATTCTTTTCTTTCTTTAAACGCGTTTAAGCGTCAATATCAGTATTTACTAAGCCAATAAGCTTGAGTTTCAAATAAACAGGGTGGATGGAATTAAAAGGGTAGCTGGAATTTATAAAATATGTATTATAACTTCCAGTAATGAAACACTTTTGTTCTAGAATACTCGCAGGCTAAATTAAACGGTAGGAGGATGAAATTTCCTGAATATCAAGTAAAAGGGGAGGTTGGAATAAAGATGTCCCCGGTTGATTTTTCTCTCAAAACACAAAAGAACAATCAACCCCGGTGAGTGTATCTAAAATACAATGTCACTAATGTGGAAAACCACCGTAAACCAATTTCATTAAAGTAATAATCGTTGGCATGGTTCGCCTGCTAACAAGGTCATTGTATGAATGGCCTTGCTTGCTAAGCATTTCACAACAGTGAAACGTTTGTTTCTATGTAGGACCAAAATGGGGGTAAAATACGGGTATCTTAAATTGTTTTAAATTTTTAATGAAATGTCATTATAATTTGATTTATTCAAAATGTTTTTTTCTCTTTCTTCCTTTGTTTGTCACTCTCTCTCTCTCTTCTCTCTCTCTCTCTCTTCCCGTCCTTCCTCCTCTCTCGTCCTTATTCAGTTGTTTTTTAGAATTTCAACTGAATTGGTTTTAACATTTCAAATGATGTTTTTAACATTTCAAATACTGCCATTAATTTTCAAAATAAATCATAAAATTTTATATATCATTTCCGAAACATTAGCTTCTAAAACCTTTATATAAGTTTTATATGTGGAAAAGTTTATTTGTCTCATTTTAGAAAATAAGTACAACTGAACTGTAAGAAATGAAGAAAAATGATTTAGCCCCCCTCTTTAACATCTGATTTAGTCCTACTGTGGCGGACTTCACCACATTAATTTAACTTAGATTAGGAAAGCAAACTGAGGTGAAGAAAGGATAAGCCAAATACATCATCACACATAAAATATGTATTTAACAAGATGTACAAACAAGGATGTGAAAGAAAGGCATGCATTGAGTAAAACAAGAGTTGTCTCTCTTTAACTATTATTTGTATTCCAAAGTTCACTGAAAGAAAGAAAGTTTGTGATAGTTTCTGGTAATAAATGTTTTCAACAGTTTTGCTGTGTAAGGAAAAGATTATGTGAGTGTAAGGAATATTCAGCATGTGAGTGATGGTATGAGTGAGAAGATTGGCGCATAGGTTCAACTGTCGTGGATTCGTTTGGCAGCTGAAATCTCACTAATTATCTAACAATATTTCTTGCTTATATAGGTGATCATCGGCTCCGAATCGCTGCGCGGGAAGGATTCTTCTTCACGTACAGACAATATTATTGATTGGCATTGACCAATCAGCGAGCGAGTTTGGGGGAGACTCAAGAAAGCTTCTGGAATCTGTTTCTCCCAAAAGTGCACAAAATCGACTACATGAAAATATAGCGATTATAAAATTGTCGCATTGCTGCGATTTCTAAATTGTCTATTACAAAGTAGTGTTGATTTATTATCCAATGAATGCTTGTCGTTGTATGATTTGTATTTGTGTAAGTATGTATGTATTCGTCCGATGTAGATCGTCACACTACCGTAGACATTTTATTTTGTGTTACCGTGTCTGAAATATAACAAACGAGGCATTAGCCGCGGGTATGTGCAAAAAGTTTCCAGCGTTCATTTTTGCAAACTAAAAACTGAAAATAGCGTTTAAAAAACTTTCTTTTCTTTTTTTTTTTTTTTTTTTTTTTTGTTGCTAGGAACCTTTTTACACACGCTTAATATACATGCCTCAATCAATTGTGAGATTAGGGTGGATTTTCTGGGTTATATTGTCATTGGTTGCATTCAGACAGCTTCTTCCCAACAACTGATACTTTGTGAAAGAGGCTCCCGAAAGGATGCTTCCCATAATACGACAATCTTTCTTAACCTCTTCAAGTCTCGGGTTTTAACCGTTATCTTTCCTGCATATCCTCATAAACTATATTTCTTCCTCTATACGCGCATATAACAATCTCAATCAGTCATTCAATAACCGCCCTTGAGTCTTAGTAGCTTTATTGCCTTGTTTACAGTAAAAAAAAAAATCTAATTGCAGCAATTCAAAAGGTTGAATTAAAAAATGTTAAATTTATTTTTAAAAAAGTGAACTTTCAAAAAAACAGTATTCTGATATTTTGTTAAAATTTATTACGGGTAGAAATCTGTCCATCATGAGTGCTAAAATTTTAAAAAGATGTTTCAGTTAATCGTCACTACTAAAAACACGGGCGTCATTTCCTCCTCTCCAACCCCCTATATACAGTTACTAAGAAGGCAGCGAAAGTTGTTTCATCACTTTCAAAATAAGAAGTGGACAGATTCACTTGTCTAGCCAATGGAGAGGCCAGGCATCGGTAAGACGATTCGTGAATGTTCTCAGGCTGCCGAACATGTCTGAACATGTCTCGACTCACAAAAGAGTGGATTTATAAGAAACAAATAGGCGTCACACGAATACAGCAGTCAGTACTTTTCCTAAGGCTACACACCCGGCCTAAATATGAGTCTAGCTGTGCGCATTCCGGGGGTTCTAGCGGGCGAAGCAACTACTTTGTTTCAGCCAGCCTGCCTGAAAGACTGAGTCTATTACTGACTGCTAAGTTTCATTGCGAACGGGTATCGTGGCTTGATCATCTGGTAAAATGCTCACCCAAAAAAGAATGTCTTGCTTTTCTGTAAACACGATGAACGAAAAAAAAAAGTTGTTACACTCAGTAGTTGTCTATTATTGTGGCATGCAAGTAATAAGATCTGAATATGAATAGCAACAAAACACAGATCTATGGTTATTTAGAGTGCATATGATTACTAAAAATTATCTGGTTATTTAGGAAGCATAGTACTAAAAATTATATAAATATTTAGAGTGCATATGATTACTAAAAATTATGTGATTATTTAGAGTGCACAGTATTACTAAGAATTATATGGTTATTTAGAGTGCATATGATTACTAAAAATGATCTGTTTTTTTAGAGTGCATAGTATTACTAAAAAATATATGATTTAGAGTGCATATGATTACTAAAAATGATATGGTTATTTAGAGTGCATACGATTACTAAAAATTATATGATTATTTTGAGTGCATACGATTACTAAAAATTATATGATTATTTTGAGTGCATACGATTACTAAAAATTATATGATTATTTAGAGTGCATATGATTACTAAAAATTATATGGTTATTTAGAGTGCATACGATTACTAAAAATTATATGATTATTTAGAGTGCATATGATTACTAAAAATTATATGGTTATTTAGAGTGCATAGTATTACTAAAAATTTTATGATTATTTAGAGTGCATATGATTACTAAAAATTATGTGGTTATTTAATGTGTGCATCCAACCAACGCTTTTATCTACCGGGCCAATTGTGTTAAAGGAGATAACTGAGACACCCGGAAGAGGCATGGCACGTGGAACTAGAACAAGCTACCCCGGTGGATGAAATAAATAGTTCACTTCGAAATCCCAATCACTCAATGAAGGACGGAGCGTACAACGGCCGGTAGGTCGTGAACATGGCAATAAAGTTGAGGACAACAGGCCAAACAATGTAAATAATGTAAACCAGACCAAGCTAAACCAAACCAAACCAAACCAGACCGGACCCGACCGGACCAGACCGGACCAGACCAAACCAATTTCTTAATGTTCTGTTTAGTTCTCAATATCTACACTAGAACGCTGTGGATAAAATTATAAAATTTAGGTATTAATCTGACCCACATGTTCGACAACTTGTATGCAAACCGGAAAATATAATGAAAAAAAAACGAATAGACTGTTTTGCCAGTCCTGGTAAAATATACACTTAGGCTATTTAGCCAGTAAATATAAATAGTGTTTTAGAACTATGAGTATATTATATTTGAGATCGTCTTTGCAGCGGTTGTGTGAGCTGTATAGATAGGACTTGATTAACATGGATTCTGCGGTCTGTCAATGCTGTCTTGGTTCACCTAAAGTGCAAGAGAAAAAGAACCATACACAAGGGCGAATTTGGGATTTGTAGAGACTGCTATGCCTGAATTGCTTAAAATATTCAGAGACATCGATATTTCTTTTATTAATTGATGATGAATAAATGATTTTGACTTGTGTTTTAACAACTGGTGGTTGAAAAGATTAACAATTGATTGAAACTTCTGTGTTAAATCTGTGTGTTGTTATTGTGAACATTACCTGCCTTCATAACAATAAAAATATTTACCGGCAAAATAGCCTGGGGATTATTTTACTCTATTTTTAGACTCTTCCTTAAAAACAAGACAAAAAAAAAAAAGCAAACATAGATATTGTCGGTAAATTTGAATAAATATTGTTTGAATTAATTTTGTTGAGTATACGTTATTTATAGCATATACATATATGCATAGAAATGCCTGGGGTTTTATTTTAACGACACCGGCACAATAATTATATATATGTATATAAATACCAGGGGTTTTATTTTAACGACACCGGCACAATATCATATATATGTATATAAATGCCTGGGGTTTTATTTTAACGACACCGGCACGATAATTATATATATGTATATAAATGCCTGGGGTTTTATTTTAACGACACCGGCACGATAATTATATATATGTATATAAATGCCTGGGGTTTTATTTTAACGACACCGGCACGATAATTATATATATGTATATAAATGCCTGGGGTTTTATTTTAACGACACCGGCACAATATCATATATATGTATATAAATGCCTAGGGTTTTATTTTAACGACACCGGCACGATAATTATATATATGTATATAAATGCCTGGGGTTTTATTTTAACGACACCGGCGCAATATCATATATATGTATATAAATGCCTAGGGTTTTATTTTAACGACACCGGCACGATAATTATATATATGTATATAAATGCCTAGGGTTTTATTTTAACGACACCGGCACGATAATTATATATAAGTATATAAATGCCTGGGGTTTTATTTTAACGACACCGGCACGATAATTATATATATGTATATAAATACCAGGGGTTTTATTTTAACGACACCGGCACAATATCATATATATGTATATAAATGCCTGGGGTTTTATTTTAACGACACCGGCACGATAATTATATATATGTATATAAATGCCTGGGGTTTTATTTTAACGACACCGGCACAATATCATATATATGTATATAAATGCCTGGGGTTTTATTTTAACGACACCGGCACAATATCATATATATGTATATAAATGCCAGGGGTTTTATTTTAACGACACCAGCACAATATCATATATATGTATATAAATGCCAGGGGTTTTATTTTAACGACACCGGCACAATATCATATATATGCATCATATACATTTCAGTTATGATACTCGGAAAATGTCTAGACTTTGTCAATGGAGCCATCATCATCTGATTGATTGTCAGTTTAATTAAAGAGTTACTCTTTGCTCGTCATAGAAGAGTAGTGGTAAAAATGGGATCACCATAATCCTACAAACAACCCAGTGAAAAAGAAAAATGACTTCCCTCCCAAATCATGGATACATTCGAAAAATCTCATGCTCTGTGTTTGAGGAGATATGAATAGTGTCCTTTATCATGAAGTATTAAAACAAGACAAATCAATACGGAGAATTAGTATCGTCAATCGGAATCATTGCACGAAAATTTTCAGAAAAGGCGTCCATCATTGGTTAATCGTAAAGACGTATTGCTCTTACATGATAATACAAGACAACACAGCAAAAGATTGTGGCACTAAATATGATAGTTTTGCCTCATTCTCCTTACGCTTCTGGTCTTGCTCCATCTGACTCTCATCTTTTCATGTTGGTTCCAATCCAATAGGAAACAACTGCAAAAACATTCCCCTCCCCAAATTTATAGACAAATTTTACAGACGCCCACGGTATTTTTTCCTAGCCAATAAGATAGACCACTTCTCGGTATCATCCGACATATTCTTCTCTTCTATCCCTTTTGTGCGTTAACACCATTTCTTACATTGTAAGCTTTTTCCTTATTACTGATGCTTTGTCTACTTTTGTCTTGCATACATAGAAACATACACACACACACACACACACACACATATATATATATATATATATATATATATATATACATACATATATAGTCTGCTTAGTATTATCTTTGTCTTATGCCTTTCTTTCATTTCATATTGTTTATTACATACTTTGTTAATTCTGTTTGTTGGGCATTTCTGACAATTACTTTTAACCATGACCAATTACTCTACATCGACCACTGCAACATTTTATTAATTCTGAAGAGGTTAAAACTAATTCTGTGAGTTTCTCTGCAGGCATTGAAAGCTAAAGAATTTTACACAGAAAAGATCGACAATTTGCTAAACATATCGGAGTCTGTTATCAGTAATGGGCGAGGGAGGGGGGCTAATATTGCCAATTCTTAAATATATCAGTTAAGACCAAAAAAGCATTTGTTTCTCTTCTATCTTCAAATGCGATAGGAATTTTGTTGTAACCTAGAAAGTGTTACTGAATGAGGAATAACCAAAACGGACTTTGGAAATGAAATGGTAGTTTTTATCACATCAACAAAATACAATACTCGCCAGCGGTGTGAAGTAGGTAAACCACTGCTAGTGGTGGACTACTTAGCATATTACCTCCACTTATAATAGTCTTTAATGTATTCATGAGGATTGGGACATACCCATTAGTGTTCATAGGTATGGTATATAACAACTTACTTTCTAATATACAGTGTAACCCGGATATAAGAGACCCTGGTATAAGAGAAACCCAGATATAAGAGAGATTTTATCTGGTCCCAAATTAGAGCCTGTGTTAATGTATATATAATAGACCAAACCCGGATATAAGAGAAACCCCCGGATATAAGAGACTTCTCCGGTCCCGACAACTTTCTTATATCCGGGTTACACTGTAACAGTAAAATAGACCGGGTTCTCTAAACATGGTTGGTAACCAGTCTAAGAGAACGGAAACTTTGAATTCAAACACGGTGTGGAGCCTTTTAGGCGGTTGGAGATCAACTTTAACTTGCTAGTTTTTCATGAAGTGTTGAATGGGTAATACACATATAGATTTATGTGTGAAAAGGAAATAAATAGTACTTTTTTCCTTTTCCGATGTTTCAGTACACAAATCAATTTTTATCGTGTACCAGAAACCTATTTTATTTGGTTCTAAACCCATAGAGACTCATTTAATTCTAAACCAGTGTTTCTCAACCTTTTCTTTCTTGTGACCCATTTTTGGCGTCAAAAATATTTCACACAAGCACAAATAGAAAATCCATGTAACAGGAAATGCATTTTATTTACAAAAGCAAAATCTAGAAAATATAAATCCTGACTAATGACTAAACTTGCTCCCGGTGTCTATCAACTTGCCAAGTTGAACTTCCATGTCTTGGTTCAGCTTCAGGGATCAGTCTCCTCTCTTTTCAATCTGCATAATCAGGGCCAATTTTAAAATTTCTCAGGCCCACTTGTAGGTTGTGTTAATTGGTTAAATTACAT
Organism: Acanthosepion lycidas; assembly: GCA_963932145.1. Lineage (NCBI taxonomy): Eukaryota > Metazoa > Mollusca > Cephalopoda > Sepiida > Sepiidae > Acanthosepion > Acanthosepion lycidas. The sequence goes on along the minus strand of OZ010590.1, from coordinate 90,612,179 downwards.
GGATCAAAAATTGTTGAGTAAGTTAGGCTTCGTGATCAAATTAACAATTTCCTTTCACATTAAATGTTAGTGTTCAACAAACATAGAATAAAGACAACATGAGAAACAACAGTTTTTGCACAACAATGAATGAAATATTTATATAACCAAGAGATACAAAAACAACTGGAGTAAAGATGTCGTTTTGAAAAGTTCAAACGTCCTTTTGTGTTTGATGAAAAGTTATCAAAGTTCTGATTTGATAGATTATAATTTGTTGAATGGTGTGTACAATAATGAGAAAGTGTGTTTTGGTATTATTGTAATTTAAGAAAAAATAAACAGTTCAAGTTTGTACTTAAAGTAGAAATATTGTTTACGACTTACTTTAAGGTTTACGGAATTGTCGCTCTTTGATTTGTTTTTCACTTGTTCGAAGAGAATATTCTGTAGTTGGAATAAGTAGTTTTTAACAAGCTGTGTTTATGTTAATTGCAATAATTAACGTTGAACTTGAAAGCGTATGAATAAGATTCTTGTATCAAGTTGAATGTGGAAAACTTGAGTTGATTGTTCCTCATAAAATATTGCTATGTGAATGAGTATTCTTTCAGGCTGGAATCCTGTTAAGGAACTTTAACGTAAAGCCTGGAACTGTGTGAAGAGTTCAAAGGATTCCGATCGGCGCACTGTCGAAGATAAAAGACGTTTCATATTTTATTGCTAACTTTGGTCACGTGTTAGGCTCACAGAGGCTTTACAGATTTTGGCGGAATTATTTTTTTGATCAGGTCAAGAATTAGGTCGATGTTATTTAATATTAAGTGACCAATTAGAAGTTTAGATTTTCTGAAAATACATATTATGCGGAATAAGCTCTGTGATCCACTTTTTGTACATAAATTGATATTGATAAAAAAGTTGGTAGCGGGATGCTAAAAGCTCACGTCTAGAATCTAAACAACGTGAGATTAGATTAATTAAAATTTTCGTCTAACAAGCGCTAATGATTTGCTCTGAAACTAAAACTGATTTCGAAATATAATCTATTATGAATTTCTTTATACAGAACTAGCAGCATGGCCCGGCGTTGCCCGTGCTTGATTCAAAAATCGTACGACTCATACAGCAATAGATATCACTTGACTTAAAATATTTTTGCCCTTCCTTGCCTTTAAAGGAGTGCCCTTTGCCGTGCTGATGTTGCTACATGCCTTACTTCTTGCCTATCTCACACTGCGATTTTTTTCTAAGCTCTATACTAAACATTAAATCTGTTACGAAAAAAGAACTAAACAAAATGAACACAAAAGGACCAGCTTTAAAAAAGGACTCATAATTGGAGAAACTGAATGAAAAAAGAATGTTAACAACAAATACTTTTTCACACCCAACCCAATTCTGCGGAATCAGAATCAACGTTGAGTTTAAGCAAACGAATGAGCCAATTGGAGTAAAGTGCCATGTAGATTTAAATTTTTCCCACTTGTGACGAATGCAGCTATCAATTTTTTTTTTTTTTTTGCATGCTAGCATGCTAGTTAACATTCGTGTCAGTCAGCTGTTGGCTCTCACGCTGGCCAATAGAATCTTCCTGCGTATTCGTGGCTCTCACTCTGGCCAGTACAAAATGGCCGCAAACTACACTAAAACTGCCGTAGAAGCATGAAAGAAAATCGATTATTTCCACTATCGATGGGAGTTGGGAAATGCAAAGTCGGTCTTAGCCTTCCCGCTAACTTGGAGCATGTGCATGTAAATTTTGGTGCAAATCCGTCGAAAATTGCGGCCGTGCATTCGTTACACACACACACACACACACACACACACACACACACACACACACACACAGCCTTTTATAGATAGAGATTGTCCATTCAGTTTAAATTTATGTGCTCATCAACAGCAGCTGGTTCACGTTTTCCTCATCAGGAAACAGTTGATATTTGTCTTGATCATCTTTATTTAGTAATCCCCCCCCACACCAGCCACACACCAACCCACACTTTTTGTTTACTGAAGTTATCTTTATTTAGTTTATGAATTGCATAACTATATCAGTTGAATCCAATTTCGATAATATCATGTATTGGCAAATTGATAGAATTTCTATGGGCAGCCCATCGGGCCCCATCCATAGCTGATATATTTATAAATTTCTCCGAACAAAACCAGTTTTTAAAAAAGCAAAAAGTTATTTCGATATATTGATGATACTTTCTACGTGTTTGAGAGTGAGTTGGCGTATAAAGTTTTTAATAGAGCGTTGAATGGCTGACATCCAACCCTCCGATTTATGTGTGAAAAGGGTAATACAGCCACGAAGACGCAAGGGGGTTGCTGAGGATGAAAGACAGAGTAAAGGAAAGTAAGAAAACGTTACTGAGAGGAAAGGCCAATAAAAAAAGATTAAAACCTTTATTTTCTTAAGGACACATGGCACAGTGGATAAAGGCGTTGGTAAGATCCAGTGAAGGACCCAAAGAGTTGTGAGTTCAATACCTGGTTAAGGCAGTGGAGAACTTAGAGAGGTGAATTAACAAGAGATAACTGATAACTGACATCCATTAGACATGGCACGTGGAACTAGAACAGTCTACGCCAGCGAACGAAATAAAGGGTTCAGTTCGACATTCCAACCACCTGAAGAAGGCCAGAGCGTACAACGGCCGAAACGTTGTGATAAATATGGCAACAGAGACGAGGACAATAGTCCGAATAATGTAAATAATGTGCCGGTTTGTATACGTAATGGTCAAATTTCATAACTTGCATAGATGTTTGAAGACATCCAGGTTTGGGATAGCAGAACATCGAATAGATAATCGATGACGATGACGTCAATAGTAGGACATTACGTAATGTCCTACCGTTGACGTAATGTCCTAACCGGGTCATATTCAGACTTTATTTAAAAGTTTTAGAGATCATGTTCATTAAATCTCTACAACTTTCCCTTCCTTCCCAACAGAAGGAATAGCTGTTAGGTCTGAGTGGAATGCCTGTAATGTATATTATTAATATATGTGTATATATTATTCTCAGATAGGATATCTCTACTCTTTTAGCCGTGGGGTACCATTGTTTTATATCCAAGATTGAGCTCCGAAAGAGAAGAACGAAAACCAGACAACTGCTTTTTCTCCTTTCTTTTTAGAATTTCCGTTCAAAGTAATTATATTATTTTTTTTTTTTCGCCTATCTCACTTCCAGGAAATATGCTTGTTTTAATGGCAATAATAACATTTTATACCACGAGTAAAATCATTAAATTTTGATTTTGCTTGTTAATTAGTAATAATCACAGATGCAACTAAAATTCTTAGTTCCATTCAAAAATTACTGCTGGGCTAAATTTTCAGTACCTAAGTAGAGTATGGATACCTTCTGACGTCACCGATATATGCGCTCTCATTACGCACGACGCCATTACAGAAGTTTTTGTTTCTTTTACCATAAAAATGATGAAATACAAATAAAATGTTTTAAAAAATTCTCTAGGTTTTCAGTTCAAAAGGAATTCTCAGCTTGGAATCATTTTTAAATAAAATAATTTTATTTACCTATGGAAGCTGTTTCACCTCTGAATTTTTTTTCTTTTATAATTAAAAGGAGAAAAAAACAACCTTTAAATGTAATTTAAGACAGAGAAAAACAATTCTGATTCCTTCTAAAGTCTACTTCAACTCTGAAATTTTATTCACTAATTATTTGTTTCTTAGGAGTAGATAGTTTCATCAATTGTCCGATTCACACTATTGCCTTGTCTTTTGAACAGGAGAAGAGGTTTATCTCTTGTTTTCTGTTTCGGATTGGGTTTCCGGTTCCTTCTAACGCCTACGTCAACTGTATACTTCTAACATCTCCACCTAAACTCTGAAATTTTATTTACTCTTTATTTTTATCACAATAGGAGAAGATAGATTTGCCCGTCGTCCGATTCACACGCCTCCCTGGTCTTTTGAACAGGAGAAGAGGTTTATCGCTTATTTCCAGTTTAGGAGTGGGTTTACGGTTTTTTCTTGTCAACTTCCACTCTATCCTTGTAACATCGACGAATGAACTTTGAAATTTTATTCACTAATTAAATCTTGACCTCTTCAAGTCTAGAGTTAGCTATTATCTTTCCTGCACAGCCCCCAAGAACTTCACTTCTTGCCTTTTCTTACACCACTTCAATGCTTCACAGTAACCCTCTACCTTAAGTGGCTCTTGGGCCTTGTATTGAGTGAACATTAATAAAAAATAAAAATTAATAAAAATGTAAATTTAAGCACATTTAAATTTAAATTGTTTGTTCTGAGTTAAATTACATTTTGACAAAAAACAAATCCCGCTTTTGTTTACAAACAGGAGTTAGCGCTGGAAGATAGTTACACTGTTTGGTATTTCAGGCAGATTAAATCACTTGCTTTCATTTTTATTTCACCCACTTGATGACCATTGATTGTAAGAAGGCAGAATATATGCTTGCTAGGAACGGGGTCAAGATTGGAACTACGAATTGAAGTCACCAAAATCAAAACAAAAAAAAATTAAATATCTAAGTGCTTTAAAATCAAGAAAGTATGAAATTTTAAACGTCTGGAATATCAAGATCAAGCAAAACGATGAGATTAAATATTAGGTTGGTGCAAAAATAATGACGTAATAATGTCGTTGTTTGACGTATTTTTTAACGTCAAAAAACGACATTATTACTTCATTATTTTTGCACCAACCTAATATATGGGAAGCATTTTCACGGACAACTGAAAAAGTAACATCGAAATTCAAATATGCATTGGAATAGATGCCTTCCAAAAGCTAAGTAAAATATTAAGAAACAAGAAAGTTTCATTACAAACAAAGAGTACTGAACTGCTATTTAATATCAAACGTCCTATATGGCCGTGAATGTTGGATAATTTTCGAAGGGAAGACGAGGCAACATAAATTTGGTTCTACAGGTGGTTGCTGAGAATACCATGGACAGATCGCGTAAGCAATGAAGGAATCTTAATGAAAATGGAAATAAAAAGGACACTTATACTCAAAATCAGAAAAAGACAGCTGGAATTTCTAAACCTCCAGGAGTGACTCGTTGCGCCTTCTTGAGCTAAAATTCTCAGCTGACATGAAATGGAAAGACTATCCATTGCTAGGTCTGCTGTGAAGAAAGTTCTTCAGTGTGTGCTGAAAAAATTTTTCTCCCTAGAATCTATCTTACATATCTGTAAGTTTATCATTTGGTCATGCTTCGAATATTGCTGGCAAATAGGATCCGGTGCTCCTGCTATATATTTAGAGATTCACGATAACATCCAAACAAGAATATGCAATATTATTAGTCTCGACCTGGCATCTCGGCTTCAGTCACTTTCCCACCGCCGTAAAGTTGCTTCCCGGTGCCTTTTCTATAAATACTTTCAAGGTAATTGTTTAGATGAACTCTTCGCTATGGTACATAGACTTTATGAATTTGAGCGCAGTACTAGATTGTCGACAAGGTCTCATCATTTTACAGTTGAAATGGCTTAGATGTAACCGTAAGTTCTATGCTAACAGTTTCTTCTCTCGCATAAGATTCACTTATTAGCATCTCGGCTTCAGTCACTTTCCTATCACCATAATGTAGCTTTCCTGTGCATTTCCTTTAAATAATTTCATGCTAATTCTTCTTTTCACTATGGTACATAGACTTTATGAATTTAAGTGCAGTACTAGATTGGTGGCAAGGTCTCATCATTTTACATTTGAAATGGCTAGATGTAACTATACTAACAGTGTCTTTTTCCCGCACTTCTCACTTGTGGAACTCTCTTACAACTCCATGCTTTCCAGCCAATTATGAGCTACAAAAAATTAAATACAATGTCAATAGTTATCTATTGTTTTCCTGATTACTCTTCTATTGTTCTCGCTCCTTAATAATGTTTCTGTTTTCTAATTCTTTCACACCCTTTGTGTATTAGTCCCTTTACTACTTTGCATGGGGTGAATTCGATAGAAACACATAACGAGGAAGGAGGGCTTGGAAAATTTGATCATCACAGAACAAATCGAAAACTAAATGAAAGGGGCAAGTAGCAGACCACCTTTGAGTAATTTGTGTGAATGGGTGTTGGAATGGAAGAGCGTGATGTATGGCAAAAAAAAAACAAAAAAAAAACGATACTATGACCTACAAGGGTTAGAAATTTGAGAATCATGATTGTCCATATTTTGAAAGGATACGCTACATAGAAGAAGAAAAAGAAGGCGTCATTGTTAGCCTCTTTTTGAGCAGAAACATTTCCGCCATTTTTTTTAAAAGTCTGAGTCCTGTGCTGTAAGCATGAAAACGTTTTTTCTTCACTTTATCAAACAGCTAGTTCATACTGAGCTGTGTGGTTAATAGTGTCATCAGTGTTTATGAGAAGTGATAGCAAATATTGGTACCAACCCATACTCCATTCTAGGTCTGATCTGACTCTTATAAAGATGGCAATGAAAGTTGAATATTTTCTAGAGCGACACAATAAACAGACTATTCTTCCAGGGTATCCTTTGGGATGGACGAATATACGCGTTCCATTTTAGATCTGGAGTGAGCTTTAGCTCTATAAGCATTCGAAACAATGAGCCCCTTTGGGAACATAATTACTCATCAGGATCGGTGCAGGTATAGGTCTGCTCTGATTGCATACGTAACATGAAGTCCTGTCTCTTCATACCATCCTATTTCAGTGTCATTTCAACCACTCCTGTCTAAATCACAACAATTGAGGAACTTTCAACAACATCAACAGCTATAATGGCTATCACATGTAACTCATAGAGAATGTAAATGCATAAGTTGTTGACGTTTCCCACTACTTCAAACAAAAGGGTAGGATGGAAACCCCATAAACAAAACGGGCAATGACAGTTACTGGACTTGAGAAACTTATTTTCACGAATAATTTTTTTAATCGAAATATTTTATAATTTCTACCGAAAGTAACACTGGCTGTTTGGTCAATGAATGCCGAATGTTTCCCTATAAGGAAACGAGTGATATTGCCATGACCATTGCCAATGATAGCTAAAAATTATTGGATGGGATATATTTTCTATCACTGATCCTTACAAGGGGATCCTGTGTAATAAGAGAAAACGTGATAAATGAAACCATGGGTTTTCAGAGGTATATTGTAAATTCTGAATATTTTCACTAGACTATAAGTTCTGTCATGACAATACTGAAAGTGTTTCTCCTGTCGCAATTAAGTAGGAAGCCCGTTAAAAAGATCGTGGGTTGTAAAAATCCCTGAGTTTTGTGGGTGAAGTGTAGAATACTTTAATCATATAGCTTACGTAACTAGCGATTGAAGTGTTAATTACATAGATATGAGCAATAAAGAAGAGGCTAATGAAGTTAAGTAGGATTCGGTAAATTTAACCGCGAAGAATGAACGTGATAAAATTGCTCGGAGATCATCATCATCATCATCATCATCATCATCATCCCCTTAACTTTTGTAATCGTAGGGCGGATCCCAATGTAGAAAGCACACTAACTATTTCCATAATGGTCTATTAACGGCAGCTATCAGCACTTCAGGTACAGTCATACCTGTCCATTTTTTTGACATTGTCCAACCAGTTTTTTTGCGTTGGCGTCCTCTCCTACGTCCATCTTCAACGGTGCATTGCATGATGGTCTTGCACAGACTGTCGTACCTTGTATTGTGTCCAAACCACGTCATTTTTCTCCGTTTGACAGTGGCGAAAAGAGGTTTCTGGTGTCTATCTTTCTACCTTTTTCTGCAATTTTTAAAAAAAATTTTGCTCAGAGGTACATATAAATAAATTGATTATCACGGATTTCGAGTCCGAACAGTAATTGTTTCATTGTGTCCCAATCGATTATATTCTATATGATATTGATCAATGGGTAAAGATAGATAATCGAAATGATTTCATATTGTTATTAGGTTGGTGCAAAAATAATGACGTAATAATGTCGTTTTTTGACATATTTTTAACATCAAAAAACGACATTATAACGTCATTATTTTTTGCACCAACCTAATACAATATGCATAGGCTAATCGTCAGAACTCTGATGACCCGAACTGAGTAGTAGGGGAGTGAACACTGTAGGCGTGGAGTTCTGACAGTGATGAGCCGCCCTTTTTTTAGTTTTGAAAAGACCAAAAAAGTGCAACGATACTCAGACTGCTGCAAGAATTGGGATGATCAAGATGCCTCGAAACAGACAAATTCCTTCGTGGGGCAAGCTAAGAGGTGATTTTAGCTATCCGCTTGTCAATGGTCCTCTCACACTCTCTCTCCTTCTCTCTCTCTCTCTCTCTCACCCCACTCTTCCTCCTAGAAAAGATGCTAACATTACTGTACCCCATAAAAGGAAACGAGCTAAAAAAAAATGTCCGTCGTTTATGCAGCGTTGGGATCTGTGGAATTGAATCAAGAGACGACATGAAACGCAACAATGTTTTGTTTCCAACAGTGAACTTCATTTTTGGCTTTTGAACTTTTAAGCACTACAAGCTTAAAATGTTTTATATTCAGTTTCATCGTCATTAATTTCTGTTATATTTGATCATTGTCAAACCACGGATATATATATATATATATATATATATATATATATATATATATATGTGTGTGTGTGTGTGTGTGTGTGTATGCGTGTGTGTGTGTGTGTGTGTGTAAACATTTTATACATATATATGTAAACATTTCAGGTAGAGTATACCTTTAAAAGACAATATAAATAATAAAGAAAAAAGTAATTCTTAGCCGACGTGTTTCGTTCTCTGTGGAACTTTCTAATTTCTGTCTAGTCTTGAAAAAAAAAAAACACTCCCTATACGTAAGATATGTCGATGATATTTTCTTATATTAGTTAAGAATATGGATGAAATATATCAACCCCCCAAAACAATTCCAAAATAATTTTAAATTTGCATACGAACTTAATAGCAGTAATAAAATTCCTTTTCTAGATATTTGATAAACACTAATAACAATAAATTCACTATCTCCGCATTTAAAAAAAAAACTACAATACTCACCTGGTTGCACTCGAGTAAAGAAAAACATAATCTCCTGGTTACACTCGAGTAAGGAAAGCCATACACTTCTGGTTAGACTGGAGAAAGGAAAAACATACTCTGGTGATATGTAGATTAACCAATTAACAAAGACGGAATACCCAGCCTATATAACTACGCCCATTAGGAGGAGGAAAATTAGTACGCATGGACATTGAGTAGTAACACGAAGGACTTAGAATTTCACAACGCATGCTCTACCAGTTATACTCGAGTAATGGACAAAAACTATAGTGCACCAGGTTACACTCGAGTAAGGAAAACCATACTCTCCCGGTTACACTCGATAAAAGAAAACCGTACTATCCCGGGTACACTCGACTAAAGAAAATCATACTCTCCCGGTTGCACTCGAGTAAGGAAAACCATACTCTCCCGATTACACTCGAGTAAAGAAAATCATACTCTCTCGGTTACACTCGAGTAAAGAAAATCATACTCTCTCGGTTACACTCGAATAAGGAAAATCATAGTCTCCCGGTTACACTCGAGTAAGGAAAACCATACTCTCCCGGTTACACTCGAGTAAGGAAAACAATACTCTCCCGGTTACGCTCGAGTAAGGAAAACCATACTCTCCCGGTTACACTCGAGTAAAGAAAATCATACTCTCCCGGTTACACTTGTGTGAGGAAAACCATGCTCTCCCGTTTACACTCGAGTAAGGAAAACCATACTCTTCCGATTACACTCGAGTGAGGAAAACCATACTCTCCCGGTTACACTCGAATAAGGAAAAACATACTCTCCCGGTTACACTCGAGTAAGGAAAACCATATTCTCCCGATTACACTAGAGTAAGGAAAACCATACTCTCCTGATTACACTCGAATGAAGAAACCATACACTCCTGGTTAAACTACATTAAGGAAAACTATACTCTCCCGCTTATACTCGAATAAAAAAAAACATTCTTTTCTGATTACACTCAAGTAAAGGAAACCATACTGTCCCGGTTACACTGGAGACTTCTTGTAAAATCCTTGTATAACACCAAGAGACGCATATAGATAAGTTTGTTTAAAAATAAAAACAAAGAAAGAAAAGTCCCCTTTTCTTGAAAACTACAATTTTACCCACTAAAAATCACAAAAATAAAAGATTTAATAATAAAAAATAAAAAGAAAAGAAAAGCAGTGAGAAAACATTTTTAATTTGCAGATAAATAGGTTTTTTTTAATTAAATCTACAGATAAAGGGATCTTTTTTGAAAGAAGCATCTGGCTTTAACCGCTAAGAACAAGTGTTGTTTTTATTTTATGTTTTGTTAATAAAAACTTCTTTCTCTTATCCGTTAACTACAGGTAAGATATATTTCTTTGTCATTTGTCTGTGAGAAGAAATTGAAGAATGAATTCCTAGCGGGTCCCTCCCCAGGTTAAGCTAGTTTCTTATTTGTTCTAGTTAACGTGTGTGACTGTCGTTCCCAGACTTGTTCCAACTTTTCTCTTTTGTCATGGTCCTTGTCAAGATTCCCAATCTCCCCAATTTTTTTTATCCTCGTTTTTCTTTTTTTATCTTGATTGGACCAGCCTTTTATACTTCCCCAAATTGATTCCCGTTGCTCCTCACCTTCTTGATTCTGTTTATCAGCGGCTACTCTTTTTTTTTTTTTTTTTTTTTTTTTTTTAGATTGGACGAGTCCATACTAATATAGTTTTATTTTTATTTGAATATTTTTTTATTTTTTTTTATTTTACTTTTGATTATTGTGTCCCCGACCATTTCATTTCATGCGGACATTTTTACGTATTTTTGTAAAAGATATATATATATATATATATATATATATATATATATATATATAATGGACTCTCCCGTCGGTTTCGACGTATGAGGATCTGACAGCTTATTGATTCAGTTATGAAAGTTTATGCGGTAATCTTAAGTGGCATTTAAGACCCGCTAGTGATTTACAACGGAGGCCACATATGGAGCAAGAGTGAGGATTATGAAATGAGATCACTGTTAGATTGGGTGACCTTTTAGATCTTGCTCTCGCTTCTTGAAGATGATTCGTTCTATATATATATAAGTATGTAGGTGTCATTAGGTCCTAATTAAAAATGTTGTATTATGGTGCATGTTGGGATTGGATGGAGGAGAATGGTTTCTTGTGATTGCGCCAATTGTTACAGTGAACGAGTCGTGAGTCGGATTAGCTAGGCTTGGTAGAGACGGAGCTGACCAGACTTTTCCCGCTTCCCTTTCGGCTCTGTGCTACAAATATATGTATTCATGAATTAATATATATAAAAAAAAAAAAAAATGAAAGAATGAATGAAAGAATGAATAAATGAACGAATGAAAGAAAGAAAAATCCTCAAAACTGGAAAGAAAAAAGTATTGCAGGAAATAAGAAAAAAATTAACGAACAGGAGAAAGTGAATAAAGATACAGATGAGTTATTAGCTACTGCATTTCATGTCATTCGGACTTTTAAAAATTGGCCCTACAGTTCTTATGTACAAAAATGAGATATCTGTTATAAATGTTTACCAAACTGTTGTCGGAATACCTGCCCCTAACCTTTATTATTGTAATATTTATATTTAATATAAATACATGAAGTCTAAAATGTCATCAAATAGAGTAATTTCCCTGTCTTTTTTTTTTTTTTTTTTCATTTCTTTCATTTCTTATTTCATCTTCCTTCCTTCTTTTCGTAACAATATGCAAATCATATTGCTTCTTCATTATGGTCTTTCCAGACAACTGTAACTCTGAATCTGTATAATATTATATTATCATCCATAAAATCAGGCACCTTCCCCAAAAAGTGATAGATAAGGTTTCATAAGGCATTTTAAGAATGAAAAATATTATCTTTAAGCTTTTAATTTAGTTTTAATTCCAAGCTAATAAATTAAAATTAATATTTCCAATAAACAAAACACTTTGCTGTATTTCAAACCGAATTTAAATTGGTTGGAATCATTTTTTTTAAATTACTAAAATCGGTCATATTTACAAATCTATCAACATAATTCTCTTTATTAAAAAAAAATCTTTTAAATATAAAATATACTTTTCTGAAACTTTATTGAGAAAGATTAACTTATTTAAAGTTTAATTAATCTGAATTAAAACAAATATTACTTTTAGTTTAAAATATTGCAGTGCAGCATCTTTTTAATACGGAGGTGGATGTTTCTATAAAGTGTAGACGGATTTAGCGACAACTTAATGTTCAGTATTTTTAAGTAAAGGGCACATAACTGTAAAAATGAATCTGGAATGCCTTTTTATATAAATTTTAACAACCCAAAATCTTAAAAATTTAGGAAAATATTCTGAGCCATTTAATATTTTATTGAATTTAACGTACTTTGGCTTTATAGTTTTACTTACGAAACGCTTGTTGAGGAAATATTAGAAAATTATCAATAAAATTTAAATTTGCAATGGTTAGCGCTTTTATTTTATTTATTTATTTATCTATTTTGCTGGTTTTTATAAAAATCGGCACATTTATACGCAGGCACAAAAGAAAAATTCCGAATTCTTTTTAAAATACTGGTGGTCGCTGAATTGTATTAAATATTTCCATTCATGATATATATATATATATATATATATATATATATATATATATATATATATATATATATATATATATGCAGAAAATGTCTGTGTATGTATGTTCGTTATACATTTCCACATTTTTCAACCGATCCCGCTCAAAAGTCAAACCCAACTTTATTTTTTCCGGACCTCCCTGCGTATAGCCCAAAACCGCGAAAAACTATTCAGAAAACCAGTTTTTTGCCCATAACTCCCTGATTTTTCAAGCGATTTTCTCCAAATTTGACACGATCATTTCTTCTGACACAACAATTGCTTTGATTAATTTTTTTTAAAAATATTATTCGCGTTAATCGCAGCAAATCCGCGAATAACCGTAAAATTTGTTTTTTGTCATTAACCTCCGCAGTTTCCAACCAATTCGCTCCAAATTTTTCGAATTAATTTTGTATCAAGTTAATTCGCTTTAAATTTGCGATTTACTTGATTAAACTGATTTAACTTCTGCTATTTGATTAAACTGATTAAACTTTACTTCGCTCCAAATTTGGCAAAAATATTACTCATGCTTAAGGGATTGCTTTAAACTAATCCCTGTACGCAAGCCACCAATCTGCCATTGGGTGGTATGCCACTCGCGTTTACCGTTGGTGATCCGCTGTCGAGCCGCTAGCGTGTTCGTCATGGCAATGTCACCACTGGCGGACCGCTAGAGGCCTACGAGTGGCTTGCTGTTGGCTGCCATCAGAGCACCGCTGACGTTGCCAGTGGGCGACTAGCGCCTTGCGTGTAGGTATGTTTTGTCAAGTCAATTCGATTCTGCCTGGTTGTAGGACAACGCACTACACCTTTATGCTGCCAATTAATTTGACTTCATCTGATTCAGTGACCTGCAACATCAGCAAGGTTTTGGATAAAGATGACGTACTGAAAAGGTGTGAGCTCACTGGCTGAGATGAGTGCACGATGGTTCACAAAGGAGCTCTCGAAGCCCCGGATAGGATTTGCGAGACACAAGGGATTGTCAACATCCAATGGGACTAATATTTACCTAATAAGAATAAATTAAATACCTATAGACTTGGTTATAAACGACTAATATTTACCTCGAGACGCAAGTATAACTACCAATACTTTCCGACAGAATAAAGTATAAACTATTACTATTTACCTATGGCCTCACGTATAAACCCCAATATTTACTTAGACACCTAAGTATAAATGATTACTATTTACCTATGGCCTCACGTATAAACCCCAATATTTACTTAGACACCTAAGTATAAACGATTACTATTTACCTATGGCCTCGCGTATAAACGCCAATATTTACCTATAGACCCAAGTATAAACGATTACTATTTACCTATAGCCTCACATATAAACCCGGATATTTACCTTTACACCCAAGTATAAACGATCATTATTTACCTATAGCCTCGCGTATAAACCCCAATATTTACTAATAGACCCAAGTATAAACGAACACTATTTACCTATAGCCTCACGTATAAACCCTAGTATTTACCTATACACCCAAGTATAAACGATCACTATTTACCTATAGCCTCACGTATAAATCCCAATATTTGCCTATACACCTAAGTATAAACGATCACTATTTACCTATAGCCTCACGTATAAATCCTAATATTTGCCTATACACCTAAGTATAAACGATTACTATTTACCTATAGCCTCACGTATAAATCCCAATATTTGCCTATACACCTAAGTATAAACGATTACTATTTACCTATAGACTCGCATTTAAATGACGTATATTTATCTATTCACTCATGTATAAACGACTAATATTTATCTATCGATTCAAATATAAAAATGACTGATTTCCGCATTAAGTAACCCAACAATATGTCGCAAAATCTACCAACCAAACCCTATACCGCTCTAATATTGTCATTTCTAAGCACATCAAAACCTAAATATTAAACGCGTTTACAGTTTTAAACCTCCTGTGCTTAACATTACATGCAAAATATTTTTCCAAGATATTAGAACTGGCCTTGGTCAAAATGAAGAATCAATGACTTTTGCCTACAACTGCCATGCAGAAGATCTTGTTAAATATTAAAACCATGCGATTTCTTCAATTGTCTATGACAGAAATGGGATGTTGAAATCAAAACAGAATTCTCTGTTTCTTGGTCTAATCTAATAAAACCAGAAATGTCTTGAAGTGATAAGTCACGGTCCTTCTGAAACAGATCAGTTGAGATTTATCAAAATAAACAAAAAAGGACCGATCAGAAGATTCCAAAAGTGAAATCACTCACGAACAACACAGACAGGCGCATCATGCCCACATTACATTACGTTACATCATGCACATTACGAATACAGTCAAACGCAAAACATGTTCGACAGACAGAGAAACCGATCTTTTTTTTTATGATATTGATTTGGAGGCACGAAAGAAAATCTTTCCCTGTGTTAATAGTTAGTACCATGGTCGCACTGAAACGAGATATTCTTTAATATTCTTGAATAGTGTACATTGTTTCGAGACTTCCATTTCCTTCTTCGGGCAAACGTTCACTTTGCTTTAATTTCTTAAGTTTAAATGGGAAAGTGCAATACAGACTTATGACGGACACTAATTCAAAATTTCTCGAAAGAGAAAAACGAGAGATTTGCGCAGCAAGCACTTGTTATAATTCTATAAAATTGTTTTTACATCCTTCAGCCTGTCATAAAAAATAGGAGATTATTTTTTTTTACTTTGCTGTAAAACCACTCTTATAAGGATGAAAAAATTTAATGTAGTCCTTATTTCTTAATGATTCAAATTAATTATCGCGTTTTCATTGTTTTAATTTTATAACGTTATTCTATCAGAGTCGGTCTTAGGAGTTGAAGAGTTCAATTGGACACATCTTTTGAAGGGATAATCAAGGTCGTGGCAGTGACATGTACAGAGACATATGAAAAGTAAATAGACACTCTCATTTTCACTTTTCAATCTTATGAGGTGCCAATGCCCTACAGCAAGTATGGGCAATTTTTTTCGAACAGTGGGCCGCATGTCGGCACAGTACATCAAAAGGCGGATCACACTACTAAAAAAATAAAATAAAATAAAAATCATGATAATTTGTTCATTAAAGATATCATAGACATTTTGACAACAAAAGACCATGTGCTTAATCGGTTTTGTTTTTCTTTTTTTTAGGAAATATTCCTTCTATAATTAACAAAAACTAAATTCTCGGTGTAACATTATTACTGATGAAAGATTGATTAGCACACGCTGCTGTTTTCTTGAGAGAAAAATGATTATCATTGACGTTTTCTGTTTCTAAAGCAAAAGATTTTTACACGTATGATCTTCCTTAGGGAAAATCGCCAATGGTTTAAAATGCTGACAATCTTATGAAATTAAGCTTGCTATTCAGAGAGCCGATCAAGTCGTGTGTGGCCTCCGGGCATCAGTTTGTCCATGAGTGCCCTACAATATCCAACCAATCTCTATTGTTTGTTTGTTTTTGTTTGTTTTTTGTTTTTTGTTTTTTGTTTTTTCAAATTGATAGTCTTAACCAACATAGTAATCTCCAGAGAAGGAGTGTCAGTAGAAGTGTTTAGATTTTTATGGAACAGAATTGTTGGACAGTCAGAAGGATTCGGCTAGTGTAGAATATATTACTATTTCTCTTGCTAAAGTGAAGAAGTTCATCACTCAGTTTAGAAATGAAAGAAGAGAATATGCATCGCCATGTCCGGGACAACCTGGACTCTCCGATAAGTTCAGCAGTACGTGAAGAGTAAGCCAAGAAAGACAACTTCTAACATAGCAGCAAATATCTATTGATGTGAGTCACTGAACAGCACTGCATTACGTCCATAGCACTGGCTATCAGGAGAGGGCCACTTTGCTCACCTCAGCCAACATTAAAAAAGAAAGGAATTCAATAATAGTAGACTTTTGGCAAAGTGAAATCTTCTTGAACAAAACATACTTTATCCAATTCTCTGCCAATGGATGAATCTGGGTCTGGAGGAAACCCAATTAGGAGTTTTCCAAGAACCACCAGCAACTAATTGCCAAACATGGTGAGGTTTTGGCGATGGTCTGGAAAGCAATTTGAAGCAATCGTCGTTCAGTTTCGTGGAATGCAGTGGCAAATTTAATGCTGCAAAATATATTTCAATCCTTCAAGAAGGACTTCTTCCCATCTTTTCCAGTCATCAAATGGCGAAGAACATCAAATATTTCATGCAAGATTGCGTTCCATGCAATATTGCAAAATTAACCAGAGTGTGGCTGGAGAAAAATGGGGTTCAAGTAAGTTAAATTCTTTGCAATTTGTACTAATTACTGTTATTAGCTCCTTATTTTAGTTTCATTATTATTCATTTGTAGTAATGAAATCAGTAACATAAATTAGTATTCAATGGTTGATAAGTTCTTGAGAAAATTTATTTGTAGATAATTCCACGTATTTTTATATAAAAAATAGTCATTTTATTTATCACTCGTTATAAATTCTTCTATATTATAGTGACACTCCCAGTGGACTGTGATCGTCATAGCTGACAGGGCCTTCTATACAGAGACATAGGAAAAGTAAATAGACCCCATCCCCATTTTCATCTTTCTATCTCACGAGGCTCCAATGTCGTACAGTATCTAACAAATCTCTATTGTTTCTTTTCAGAATTGATGGTTTTATTCTACGCAGAAGAAACCTAAAGCAAGAAGGTTAGTAAAATTGTCAAGTGTTTTAAAGGGCAGAATTGTTGGACAGTCAGAAGGAGAACCCAGTCAATGGAGGTTTGAATAAAACCTTAATAACTCTCTTGCTACAATGAATAGACACATCACTCAGTTTAGAAATGAAGAAAAGGAACATTTATCACCACGTTCTGGGCGACCTGGCCCCTCAGACAGATGTCTCAGAATTGTTTAATGGTCTGTGGAGAACAACCCAACAGAGAAGGCTTCCGATATTGCCAGCTGCCATCGCTGTGAACAGCTAAGCCGAATTTGCATAGCATTGGCTATCAGTGAAAGGTTGCAAACCTTTACTTACCTTAGCCAAGATTAAGAAAAGAAATGAAACGGAGTAGTAGTAGTATGCCCAATAAAAGCTCGAACATTTGGAAAGTTATAATTTTCTTGGACAAATCAACCTTTGCCCAATTCATTTACCAGTGGACATATCTAGGTATGGAGAAAGCCCAGTCAGCTTTCCGGGAACTGCCTGTATCTGTTAAACACAGTGATTTTTGGTGATAGTCTGGGGAGAGATTTGGAGCAGTGATTACTTGGCCTTGTACTGGCAATTTTAATGATGTATAATCAAAGATTGTATACCGTCCGGGCCAGCTCTTGAGTTTGCTGTCTGCCCCACAAAAATTACATATTGTACAGTGACTCATTCTTAAAGTTATAAAACTAGTTTGTGTACGATTATAATATTAGGTTCACATAATCAAATATATTATGCTTTAAATACACACTAAACATACCCAATCTTTATCATTAAGTTAAAAAGCAAAAACGACATATAGGGAAAAAGTGTAAAAAATTAGGACCTTCTTTATTTTTGAAATGAAAATTACAACTTTCTACAAAGTAACTTTTCTTGCTTTTTGTTGGCAAATTCTTCAATGACATCGTCAAAAACTAATTAATCTATCAATTGTCGGTCTATCGATAGTAGATAGGTCAATATATATGCCATAGTTTAAGTTACTCGAAATCAACTGTGAGTACTGTCCCGACATTGAAACCACTTTTATTTCAATATATTCCATACAGGCTTATAGCCTACAGCAGACAGAAAAGTGCCGTCCCCATAAAATTGTCACCCGAAGCGGACCGCCCCTTCCCACTCTAGCTACGCCACTGTGCAAAATATATTTCAATATTTCAAAGTTTTTCTCGCCATCTTTTGGACCATTAAATGTCCAAGGACACTAGATATTTCATGCAAGACTGCGCTCCATGCCGCACTGCAAAAATGACCGAAGCGTCTAAGGAGCAACATGAGATTTGAGTTCTATCATAGGCAAGTCAGCCAACGTCTAAGAACCACCCTTTATTAGATAAATCACTACGTAAGGAATGGCAGGAACTTGCTTCCAGGGACGAATTGCTTCAATTTCTGCATTCAGTAGAGGTATGAATTTCCCAGGCGAATATTGCAGAGCTCATCATTTGTGTGCCTGACGGGAGTGAAGGCGCCTCAAGGATGCTGAGAAAGCGTCGGAAAGGTATGTATTAAGGGATGCACTCTTTAAATGAAACTTACGGCCACATCACATTAAAACACCGGTTCTCGCACGATCACCGAAGTTAAGCAACGTCGAGCCCGATCAGATAGATAGATAGATCGTTAAAAAGGCTTATGGTCATATCACGTTGAAACACCGGTACGATCACTGAAGTTAAGCAACGTCGAGCTTTGTCACTACCTACCTGGATGGGGATGACTGCTGAAAAATACCATGGGCTAATAATGTTTTCCTAAACTCTAGTTTGATGATTATCCTTCGTTCCAAAATTTAGTTGGTGTCGACCTTTCATTTGGTTGGTTGGCTAGCGGTATATCAACCAGTTGTAGGTTATTTAATAGTTTAGTGACACAAGCTTAACTAATTAACCCATAGCTAGAGGGAGAAGAGGTGGATTCATTCATTTTCCCAAAAGTATTTGCGCGTAAGTGAATATAACGAGCTTTACACATTACACCACCCGCATATCCAAACTGATAGCACATTGCCAAGCAATCACTCATTTAGGTACTGACCAGGCTCGATGTTGCTTAACTTCGGTGATCGTACGGGAACGCGATATGGCCGTAAGCCGTCGACCTTTGACATGTCTTTATATACTTACACGTTTATCTTTTTAATTTTTGTTTTTCAGAGAAATAAATTTTTATACGCCGTTCTACATTTAACTAATATATTTAAATCCAAGTCAGGTGTATATTACCCCCGAATACCCCGACGGGAGGTCCTGATTGGGAGCCCCGTACAGCGCTTTGTCACCCTCGCTATCTTTTTTATTCTATTTTTACTAATGTCCACCTAATTCAAGGCCCAAGGGTCACTCAAAGTAGAGGGTTACTGTGTGGACTTATTTTAACGTATGAAAACAAGCGTTAGGTTTATAGGCTCAAGCAGACTTTAGAAGGAACCGGAAACCTAATCCTAACTTATCAACATTTGCTTTTTTTCCTACCTACGTTTATAGACGTTGTAGAGAACAAAACAAGATCTAGATTTAAAATTCAAATGCTAAGCACTGACTCATTGATTTTGTTAGAAATTAAAAACACTCAAATTTACAAATTTTGCTTAACACGCATGCAAAAGCGAATGCAAAACAAAACTCGTGAAATTTCACACCTTGATGCGAAATGTTTTTCGGTCAATAGAAAACTAAGAAACATTTAAAAACAAAATTCAAATAATCTTCAATTCTCAGAAACAAATTCTTTTACGGACCTTTTCGTGAGCCGACGCGAAGTTTGTTCATCGGCCAATGGAAAGGCCCGAATCATATCCGGGAGTGAATTCCCAAATGACCTTTTCAAGTCCAATAAACAAAATAAGAGACGGGCAAGTTCACCCGTCACCAGAGAGAAGGAGACGAGCGTATTAACTCGTCCTTTGACAAACGTCGAGCGATCGCTATTATTATCTCTACCATTCTCTCTCACCTCTTTTATACTTGATAAACGAACGGAACATTTTAAGACTGGGCGATTACTTCAAAGACATTCCTACCCTACGATAACGTTCATACATACATACATCCACACGTACGTTCCTGCCTACGTACACATAAACTCATTCTTGCAAGGACTACTACGAACATTTTGACGACTTTTTATCAACCAAAATGCATTCATTTTATTTGTAAAGACCTTAATTGATTTATATGTGTATAAATTTGTTGTTTCACTTTACAATTTGATTTTCTTGTTTTATACCCCTCTTATGGTGGGCTATCTAACTAACAAGGCCAAATCAAACTAATCTGCAGGACAACTGACTATTAAAGGATTAAAAATTTTCACGGATTATGACGTCATTCTCTGGTCTTTTTTTTTTCTCTAGATCCGTGAATTTGTTTTGCTCATGTTAAGTCTCGTAAACTCTCTCTCTCTCTCTCTCTCTCTCTCTATCTATCTATCTATCTATCTATCTATATATATCTATATATATATATATATATATATATATATATATATATATATATATATATATATATACAATCCACTATTTTCTATCCATAATGTTCAATGTGTTAACATTTCTTAACTTTTTAACAAGAAAAAATTCGCAAAAAAAGAATAAGCCAGAGAACATTGAGTTATTTAATATTAAATGATCTCTAATTTGACAGGTCTCTAATTTCTATTTAGATACACTGTATTTGTTTTCAATGTCTTTAATTGAATTGTTCACCTATATTGCATATGATCCACTATTGTACATAACTATGTTGCAATAAGATTTGTATTTTACAAGAATACTATGTAAGGAAAATTGAGATGTAGTAGAGTGGAAGGGGTCTCGTATCATAGATTCGAGGGGAGCGGGTACAAAACCCTTGCACTGGACCTGCTTAAATTAACAACAATTTTAAAACATTAAAATATGAACTCTAAATAAAATATAAACATTGTTGTTTTTAAGAATTCAGAAGAAAAAAGTTCTTGCGGTTCCCTGTTAAACTGCAATGTATTGCGGTGTTGTGTGTTTTTGACAAGAGAAGAATAGATTACCCTTACGTGGGCCTCTTAGTCGCGAGGCTTAATTGTAAGCAATGGATAAAATTGGCATAAAGCCAGCGTTGGACTATGGATTCATGAGGATTCCTCTAGTGCTTGTTGAATCCAGTAGGGTATATGATGTTGTAAAAATACAAAACAAACAAACCTAAGAAAAAAAAAAAAAAACTATTCCGAATCAGACATATACATTTATTAATGAGCATTTTGACGTGCTGTAATGATTAGCAAATTTGTCTCACTGTATCAGTTACTGCTGAGTAAAGCGTTCCGTCCTTGCTAGATTATCCATATTTTCGACCTTGTGCCACATCTAAGCTTTGCTTAAGGTGCTCCATACTTTTGGCCTTGTGCCACGTCTAAGCTTTGTTTTAGTGTCTCCATACTTTCGGCCTTGTGCAACATCTAAGCTTTGTTTAAGGTGCTCCATACTTTCGGCCTTGTGCCACATCTAAGCTTTGATAAGGTGCTCCATACTTTCGGTCTTGTGCCACATCTAAGCTTTCCTTAAGGTGCTCGATACTTTCGGCCTTGTGCCACATGTAAGCTTTGCTTAAGGTGCTCCATACTTTTGGCCTTGTGCCACGTCTAAGCTTTGTTTAAGGTGCTCCATACTTTCGGCCTTGTGCCACATCTAAGCTTTGATAAGGTGCTCCATACTTTCGGTCTTGTGCCACATCTAAGCTTTCCTTAAGGTGCTCGATACTTTCGGCCTTGTGCCACATGTAAGCTTTGCTTAAGGTGCTCCATACTTTCAAACCTTGTGCAACATCTAAGCTTTGTTTTAGTGTGCTCCATACTTTCGTCCTTGTGCCACATCTAAGCTTTTCTTAAGATGCTCCATATTTTCGGCCTTATGCCGCATCTAAGTTTTGCTTAAGGTGATCCATATTTTTGACGTTGTGCCACATCTAAGCTTTGTTTAAGGTGATCCATACTTTCAAACCTTGTGCCACATCTAAGCTTTCCTTAAGGTACTCCATATTTTTGGCCTTGTGTAACATCTATACTTTGCTTAAGGTGATCCATACTTTTGGCTTTGTGCCACATCTAAGCTTTGTTATAAGGTGATCCATACTTTCGGTCTTGTGCCACATCTAACTTTCGCTTACTAAATCATTATACAACTATTAAAGTATATCTCCTAAAGAAACTTTCAAAAGAAAAGTGAATATAAAATGAAAAAAAAAATCCTTCTATAATTGTGCTTGTCGCTTCCTTCGTTATTTCGTACGACCATTACGCCCCACCATTAGCTCATAAATAATGGACTATTCCGTTTTAATTTCTTGGAAACCGGGGAAAAGAAGCTACTTGATTTCAGTGAGAAAATGAATGAAAGAAAGAAGTGAAGATAGAAGTGGAGAGAGAAAGAGAGAGAAAGAGAGAGAGAGAGAATCAGATTAAGCTGATAAGAACTGGTACTACACATTGATCTCAGACAAAAGGCCGAGAAGCGATTGTATTTTCTTGCTGCTCCACGCTGACAGGATGTGACACAAAACCAGTTTAATGTGGGTGATCCCGAAAACCGAGGTCGATGGTGACCATGATAAAAGCTCCATCTTTCAGACGCACAGTGTCGAACGAGAGAAACCGAGCAAGGCATTCGCCAAAAATCAAGTTACCATAAATAAAATAACATCGCCTGCTGAATTATTTTTAAATTATTTAAGAGAAATGTTTGTAAGACGGGGATTTGCCTAGTATTATTGTGACAAACATGGCCTCATGTTTTTTTGACGTAAACGGAAAACTGCGTAAAAACTAACTTACATACAAATAAGGAGATATTTTTATTCATAATATATTTATTTTATTACTTAATTACATGTTGAGAGAGAGAGAGAGAGAGAGAGAGAGAGAGAGAGAGAAAGAAAGAAAGAAAAGGAAGGTGAGAGAAATACAGAAAGAAAGACAGATAGAAAGAGAGAGAGGGAGAAAGACAGAGAAAAGCGAGAGAGAGATAGGAAGAAAGACAAAGAGAGAGAAAGTCAGAGAAATAGAGAAGCATATGTTTTCTCCGACGGTAAGGTGGTATACGAAGTAGATAACACGTGCTTCGAGTCGAACTAAACATGTGATCGGTTGATTTTTTTTTTTAAAGGTACGCACAAACGCGTATTGGATCCTATACGAAACAAAAACT
>OZ010590.1:90518678-90586178 GCA_963932145.1 Acanthosepion lycidas | reverse complement strand
TATATATATTTTAAATTTATTTCAAATTACGCAGATTTTGCGTGTTTGTATGATTGCATGCATCGGAGAAAATAAAGGTGTACAAAAAGCACTGTTTATAAATCTGAATTTTGGGAACGAAAAGGCTCCATTCGTTTTGCTTAAATTCATCATTTTCCAGGTAAGTGTTTAATCATCGTATTGTATTTTAATGTCATGTGCATCCATCATATAGCACTCGTCGTCATCTCTTTCCTTGTTGCTATGTCATTGCATTTGGCCTACACCTGGCCAACTCTTTCTTCATTCAATCATCATCAACAGTAACATATGCATCGTCATCAAAACTTATTACGTTAGCGTACACACCTTTTTTTACCATTTTGCATCATCATCGTTTGCAACATAAATTTCTTGCCATTATCGTTATATCGATTCTTTATTCAATTCTTTATAACTTGTCATCAATTTTCTGTATTATATTGTTATATTTCTTGCATTGTCGCATATATAGGTCTATTTTGGTCTTTCGTTTCCCAAGGAAAATGCAAAATTTAAATTTAAATTTTCTGTACGCTTTGATTTTTATTTTACAAATGACTAATTTTGGTTTCAAATTTTATTCTTTTTAATTTTAAAGCATTATTCTTTTTACAAAAAAAATTAACCTTTAACCAAAACTGTGATATTTTTGTCTCAAATTGTGAAAAATGAATAGATTTTATTCCTTATATAAGGGATGCTTAAACAATTACGGTTTAACCAAAAAGAAATTTCATAAAAAATTTTAGCGTCTGTTCAGATTTTCTGTAGCTAAAAACTTTTCAGCTCCCCTCACTTACAAACACAAATATATATATATATATATATATATATATATATATATATATATATATATATATATATATATATCAGTCGGAACTCTCTTGTCAATAATGATGTATGAGAGACTAAGAATACAGTTTTATGAACTGAACCGACAGACTACACATATGATTTGAATTCAGAGATGTCCTTTTTGTAGAGTGGTTGTCAACCAAGGCTAAAAAGCCGAGGGTGAGGTAAGAAAAGAAGGAATGATATCGAAAATGAATATAATGAACTCTACCGGAATTCGAACACGCCTTGCCGATTTACCGTTCCGAGCCACTAACAATTACATTACCCGCACGCACGCACAGACACACACACACACACACATATATATATATATATATATATATATATATATATATATATATATATATATATATATATATATATATATATATATATATATATATATATATATATATATATATATAATTGTCCTATTTTCTTAAACACTGAAACTCATCAAATTAAATTATCAATACATCAAGTAACATTTGCCTTGAAAGTCTATCAGAGATCGAAACGAGTCAATAAAAAAGGTTTTCCTTTTGTTATTATTTCATATTGTCTTTTTACGGACATATTTTTATTTATATCTGCATTTTTACACACACACGCGCACACGATATACGCACACGATATATATATACACAAAATTCTGCGTCTTTCAATTGCGAGCATTAAGATTATCCTCTGTTCACGTACGATAAATCTATTTCGTTTATTCGTCTCCTCATTTAACAATCACGTGTTTGGCGATTAGGACAACGAAAGCGTTCATTTCCTCAAATCTCAGTCCTGGATAATACTCCTTATCATAAGGAGTATTATGACATATCGACATGAACATGGGTCATGTGAAAGCAAAAACAATAATTTCTTTCTTTTTTTTTTTTCGTTGACAAATAAACGATGAGCATTAGCCGGTTAATGAGTCTGACAGACAAAAAGCGTTTTGCCGGCAAAGCCACAGGCATAATTAACCCAGAAAAAATGGGTTAGGTGTATAGCTCAGCTGATAAAAAAAATTCGTTTTATTTAATTTTATTTCTGTTTCTTGTACTGTCTGCTTTCGTAGGGGTTTTGGATAACAAACATATCAGGATAATTAAATACACTTTCAGCCCAAAATTATTTCTTAAATAATTTAAGATCTCGTTCAAATGCGCTCATTCTTTTCAAAGAATATTTATTTCCTTCTAGTCCCGCGAGTGAGTCTTTAAACTATTCCCGGGAGTCAATCTTAAATATTGTCTGAAATTCTAGGATTCTTCGGTCCACTGACAGTGATGGCTTCAATAGCAAGATAGACTGAATTCGCGAGCCGTTGTTGGCATCCAGTGTAGGAGAAAGGCAACTCTGAATTAAAAGTCGTGAAGAAGACAGCATTGCGTTATATTTCTCAAGAGTGCACAGTAATTCACAGATAATAGATAAAAGGGATGTGTGGAGAGTCGTGATCGCCTACGTCCAGACGATTATCGAATTACGGGATAGTTGAGATATCCAAACGATTATAATTTTTATTGAGTGGTGCATCAGCTAAGAAAAGAAAAGAAAAGATACAAAATAGAAAGGTGAGGATACTCGACAGAAATATGAGCAGCCATTTTCTTATTTACTTTTTACGTCTTTGGTACCCAGATAGAATGGATTTTTCTTTTTTTTTTAATTTTTTTTTTTCACCTTTAAAATCCACTATACTGCACAATGTTCATATAATTACGTACACAGGATTTGGCCTAATGGTTAGAAGTTTGCGACGAGAAATCGGTCGAGATCAATGCATTCATTTTCGCAAAAATACCATTGCGAAATGCATCTCTCCCTCAGATACGGGTTAAATAACAGAGCAAACTAAAATCTCGAACCGTAGTTGTCAACCAGCTTAGGAGAAAGACAACTCTGAATTCAAAACTATATGTGGCCCTAATTGTGCACGTCCTTGAACTGTAACTAAGCCCTGCTCAGCATAGCTTCAACATAAATCGCAGGTTAACTCTGGGTATTGAAGAAACACAAATCTGAGCAGATGGGCGTGCTCGGATATGAGTAACCACACTGAAGATGAAAAAACACACTGATTTGCAGTGTGCCTTAAAGTCGAAATAGCTCTGATGGTGATAAAAGATTTTAAAAATACACGGCTAAGTTTGGATTAGTATTTTTCAGCGTCTCGATGAACACGTCAAGTACTTGAAAACAATCTAGTTGCCCGTTGGGTGCTTTGACTTTTTTCTGATATACAGAAGTGCATAAGTCTGCGTGCCCGAGTGATTAGAACGTCAGTGTTCCGATCATGAGACACCTGGTCCTTGTGCCCGAGGGATTGTGTGTATTGGCCTTGTTCATCTGCTGATCACGCAAGTTTATGTGCTATCACGTGAAAACTGCAACTAAGCTTGGCTTAGAATAGCTGTACTACAAAACACAAGTGTTGAAGAAATACAAATGTGTCTAAGCGGACGTCTGCAACGGGGATTGGCTAACCACTCTACCAGATGAGCAACCAGCAATTAAAAAAGCTTCAAATTTCTCAAATTGATTTGCATGGCGTTTACGTTTGAGCTAGGACAAAGATTGAATCTCGAATCAGTTATATTGTTAACATCATCTATTGTCAACAGTTTTAATTAATTAATATTTTAGCAAAAATATGTAAAATATTGTTTTAATTGGACACACTAACAATTTAGGCCAGATTTTCGAATTACTCATGTCCCGAAGGATATTTAAAAATTAACCTCTATTTATTTTCAGGGAGAGAGAAGTGTCTGATTGCCGATTTACAGCCCCATTCGGCCTTTAAATGATTTTTATACGTATTTCAAATACAGAATAAAATTATCTGGTCATTCCTATCTCTATCTCTCCCTTTCTCTCTCTCTCTTTCTCTCTCTTTGTCTCTCATACAGACACGAGCACAAGCACAATTTCATATTATAAATCATCATCTGTCTTCACATTCAATTTATTCTATGAAATTTATAGACATGTACATACACACACACACACAAGTGATTTTTGATTGGCTGGTTCGTTTTCTACGGTTTATCAAGCGATTGCAGGTTATTTAAAGCCCGAACATATTTTGAGATTGTAGGAATTTTTTGGGACAAGAATGATTTAGTGATACAAGTTTTACTAATTGAGCAAGAGAAGAGGGGGATTTATACCTTTCCCAAGTGTATTTGCACTTAAGTGAATATAACAAACCCAACTGGAATTGGAACTCGGCTCTCCGATTAACAATACAGAACCATTATCCATTACACCACCCGCACATCTAGACTTACAGCACCTGGTAATGCTAAGCGGTCATTCATCCACATACATACTGACCAAACACGACGGTGATCGTACGGGAACCGGACTTTCAACGTGATATGGCCGTAAGCCCACACACACACTCGAGTGCACGCGCATATATATATATATATATATATATATATATATGTGTGTGTGTGTGTGTGTGTGTGTGTGTGTGTGTGTGTGTGTGATCCACAGACAGACTGTTTCGGTGTATTACAGCTCATCAGTGTGGCTTGACATCCGATTTCCTCAAGCCAGGATCGAAACACAACCGATCTGGCATCAGCTCACAGCAGAGAGGAAGGTGAATTTTTACGTATTTATTTTAGAATAAACACGCTAGTGACTCAGAGTGCTCAATTCATAGAATAGCTTCTATTTTTCTTTTTCTTTTTTTTTTTGCATCAGGAGTAACAGTCCCTCTTTACAAATTCGCGCTTTTCCCTCTAAAGTGCTCGACCGAATTTTATTTTTGGGGGACGCATATAAGACTAATACAAATAAAATTCGTTACTTAGCTGATTGATGTTATATCCAGAAACAACAACCTTTCCAGAAACAAGCTCCTGAACAATAAACAGTATAAGTTTCGCTCCTTTAGGCCCACCGCTGATGTATTAAACGTCATTACGCATGCAATCAGTGAATCATTCGTTGGTAGTTACAACACGAGAGCCATTGTCTTAGATATTTCGAAAGCTTTTGACAGGTTGTGACATAGTTGCTACACAAACTCTCCTGTTATTTTTTAAAGAGTCTTCGCAATTATCAATCTCTTTCTTTCGGGTAGGACTATAAAGGTCGTTGAAAATGTCGTTCTGAAGTGCATGAAATCAATGTAGTCTTCCCTAAAGGCGCCTTTGTCGGTTTTACACTCTTTGTGCGTTTTTATTAACTGTCTATGAACAATCTCGGATAATTAGCAAACATATAAGCTGGAGATTGCACAGTTTAAGGAAGAACCTCCAAATATTTGATATGTTCAGAGCCTTGCAGATGATCTGGCTGCTGATAGACCGCAAATAGCTCACTGGCTTGCAGTTGGTTGATTTTGTTTAACGACATATCAACATCTCTATGAGTTATTTAATGCTGAAATCTAAATATTTTCAACGCAATTGTATACCTACAACTACTGATAAAATGCATTGCTGGTCATTTTACTATAGATATGTATTGTTGGTCATTTTTTATATATAAAAATGTATTGCTGATATTTTCATTTTGGTATCTTTCATAGTGTTTTACTTTTGTTTGGGGTTCACTATTTACCTATAGCTGGGACCCAAACAAGCGTTACCAATCTGTGTCAGGGTAGACCTAGGAACAACAGCAATTAAAAATACAATAGCGCAGTTGGAACTAAAGTTCATTTCAAACTTCAAGTCGACCTCATGTATTCGTCCCATCACTAAAGATGCTGGGAAAATATTCGCTTCGTTGTATCGCCTCAGAAAAAAATAAAATCAGATCAAACTAAGAATAGAGTATTGCTGTCATATCTAGGCTGGTGTGGTCTAGTCCTCACTGTCCAGATTTGACACAGTTCAAAAGTGGTGGCCTTATGGGTGATGAATTATTCTCCACACTGCAACCCTTACCCGACAAACGAAACGTTGCTACACACACACTGCTCTATCGTTATTACACCACCACCAAGCAGACTAAATTTACTACAATCTTATTAATGAGGCCCTTTGCCTCGAACGTCTGTTGTGATTACAGTTCATTCCAAACATCAAGTGGAACTCCTATATTCGTACCATCGCTAAAGGTGCTAGACAAATGGTCAACTCCTCGTACTGCTCCAGAAAGTACTTGGTTCCTGTCATACTCTCTCTTTACAAGAGACGGGTCAGACTAAAAGTGGAGTATTGCTGCCATGTCTGGACTACAGCTGCTCAGTCCCCACTTTCCAGCTTTTGACAGGACTTCAAAAACGTTTACGCAGCCTTCAGCGTGATGAATTATTTTCTTCTCTGTGTAAATAATTATAACCCCCAACATTTATATATACAAAGATACCTGTAAAAATTAGAAACAGTAAAACGTGGAAACAACAAAATGAGTATTATTTATTATCTGGTTGTTATGTGGTGTTGGAGAAAAGAGAGACGGGAATACCGAATAAAATTGTGAGTTTGGGGTCAAATGCAGATCAAATATGGATCGGAATCCGACAGAATGATAAGATAAAGAATAAATAAAGTATACACAGTCTTTCTCGTATGTTTTTTTTATGGATGTGTGTAATGAATGTCCAGATGATTTAATTAGAAAATACAAGAAATATCTAGGATTTTCTTACCGCGAATTTTTGTTGAGTACTAAAAGATAAATTATAGCCTGGAAAGGAAAAGAGATGAAATTTTTTGTTAACGCAGATGTTAACGACGTGTCCGTGTGAACTGCTTGTCCGATAGTGAGAGTGTCACGTGATTGAGTGTACAGAGGATAAAAGTAGGGTCGATTCTCATTGGTTTAGAATGAATGAATTAATGATAATTATAATTGTTATAATTATTTTATTATAACGATTTTGTTTGACGCTATAATTAATTTTTATTTTTTTATGGACACGACACCTGGTTACGAAACACTGGCATAAATAATCTTCATTGAAAATCAATTACCAAAAGATTCGACTCGAACTGTTGACCTCCGATGCTGTATCGATAAATCGGTAGTCTGACACGTAGTTATTAGTTGTATTTTGATCTGAAGTTTTCATTGTATAATATCCACTCTATGCGATTAATGTTCATCACTGATTTAAGTGTATTAACAAGTAAACAGGGTGGCATGTTCAACAGGTTTTGATTTTAGAGTTGTCCTTCTTTTAGACTGTTTGCCAACCAAGGCAAGAAAGCCTAGTCTACTGTTTAACCCATATCTGGGGTGGGAAGAATAGCTGGATTCATACCAAGAATATTTGTATGAAAGCAAACAAAAGCCTTATGTTGAACAATTCCTCTATCGCTATTTCCATGGCAAATGTTCTGACGCTCTACATTTCTTAGTTCCACTAGATCGGACCGCAACTAGAGCCTACCATACCACGTACAGTCAGTTATGTGCAATGCATAATACACGCTTAGGCGATCATGTATCTTTCGTTGCATGACTTTCCCGTGGTAGGTTGCCATTTCTTTCTGCGTTAGACTATTTACCCATAGCTGGAGGGAGAAGAAGAGGATTCATACCTTTCCCAAGGATATTAGCACGAAAGTGAATGTAATGGACTCGACTGGAATCCGAACTCAGCTCTCCGATTCCTCAATCCGAGCCGCTATCCATTACTCCACGGTACATTCACTTACTTGCTAATACCCTTGGGAAAGGTACGAATCCTCTTCTTTTTCCCCCAGTTATGGGTAAATAGCAAGACAGACCGGGTTGTATAGCCTTGGATGGCAACTGATCTACCGCAGAAAGAAATGGCAACCTACTGCGAGAAAAAAGATCTACCTTGTCAGTCATGTATCGGGAGATACAAGATCGCCTAAGTGTGTATCACGCATGGCACATACAGTTTCACGGGTGAGAACATAACAAAGAATTGTGTGTACTCGATTCTTTGCAGTTGTAGCAGTGAATATAAAGGAGAAACAGGCCGCCCCCTAAAAGTAAGGCTGGAACATCGAAAAACCGCGGTGATGAGTGAGACAATGAAATCGAACATAGCTGATCATGTATGGAAGGAAAAGGATAGTTATAAGCCTCCGTGGAATGAAATGAAAATATTGAACAAGGAAGAACACTAGAAAATTAGACGCTTGAATGTATCAGCGCATAATCTAGACTATGGGGGCCTCCTATCATAGAAATAAATGCAATATGAGAGCGGCTAATACAGAAAGAAAGACAAATGACAACAAGGCTTCAATAGCAACAGCAACAACAGTAATCAAAACATGACGGGCATAATCATCATTATCAACAGTTGCAATATTAATCAGTAGGTTGGTTAGGTTTAATTTTACTACAAAAAATTGTCATACAGGACAGTGGACTAATGGATTAAAATGTTGGTTCGTGATTTTGGTGGAACTTCCTCCTAACTAATGGAAAACAAAAGCAATGAGGATGATTGATATTTGTGTGTGTGACATGGTGGGTTCCAGTGCCAAAGGTCAATGGTGGCGAGATTAAAGAATGTAGAACGTCATCACTCATGCCATGGAAATCGCGATAGAGTAGTAAGAAACTCGCCACATTTCGTCTGCAGGAAAGAGGCTGTATTGTGGAAAATAATTCATTAACCACAAGGCCGTGTAGATGCATTTGAACTTCAGCAAAACAGGCAAGTGAGGGATGGATAGCCCAAGGCCCGATATGAGAGAAATACTACATTATTGGTCTGATCTGCGGGGGGGGGTCAGATAAAAGGAGCGTTACAAATGAATCGACCATTTTCCCGGCATCTTTAGCAATAAATCGGATATATGTGTTCCACTTGCGGTCGAGGGAGAGTCCCAATGGACGTTCAAGACAAGGAGCCTCCTTAAGAGAAGACTCATCCCAAAATCGATCTGGTTTCTTTCTTCCTTATGTTACAGCTGTATTAAAACTATGCAGCTGTTGTGAATATAATTTTGTATGTTCCAGTTTTTAGTTGAAGAAGCTTTATCTCCTAAACCAAATCTATCTTTGTACCGTCGGTAACTACGACTGTGGTACTTTAATCGTCCATACTCAGCTAATGACCCGAATACATAAAAAAATGAGACGTATGCGAGTACAGCTTTTTTTTTTATTTATTAATAGCCTAGAAGCCGCCCTTTGGGCGAACATTAGACTTGCTCTTAAAGAGGGCTTTTGGCGTTTTACCTTCAGTGTCCTATGTACGTAAAAGTTTAGAAAGATTAAAATTATCTTATCTTTATTCGACACCTTAATTCGGCATAATCTTTCTTCCTATACGCAACCAACTCCCTAGTTTGTTTAAATTTCTTTTTTCGCGCAGTTTTTTATTTTCTTTTAAAATCACCATTCTTTATGGTTCCTTCACATAAATTCACTCTTAAAAGACTTTGGGGAACTCGGACTATGTAATATTTCGAATACGTCAGTACACGTGCTAGAAAAAAAAAATAAAAATAAAAATACAAGTTTTAATTAAGATTTAATTAGACGATATCAATTGCAGTTGCGACGAAAAGTGAAATTAAAGTTAAACCTTTAATAAAGAATTTAACTTAAATGAGTTATTTATTTAATTTTTAATCGCGTGTAACTACAGTAGTTCGAAAAATGGACGGACGGACAGACACACATAATTGCGATTTATATAGAAGATTAGTAAATATTTACGTGCCTCGGCATAGCTGTTATAACGTAACAAAAAAAAAAGTAAGTAAGGCAGAGGCTAAAAGAAACTGAGGCAATATGGACGCCAGTTGCTTTTTAGCCATATAGAATTTTTTAAAGCTTTTCACCTCAAGCAAGACGGGAGTGCCACTAGCACGCAATGCGTTACAGAGAGTAAGAGTAAATCTAAAGAGGGGTGTTTGAGGAAAGGATAAAGAGAAAGACGAGGATCGAGATCAACGCATCAGAAGATGTTCATTGACATTATATTTGAATATTTGAAGATTATAGCTATCATGGAAGCA
Organism: Acanthosepion lycidas; assembly: GCA_963932145.1. Classification (NCBI taxonomy): domain Eukaryota; kingdom Metazoa; phylum Mollusca; class Cephalopoda; order Sepiida; family Sepiidae; genus Acanthosepion; species Acanthosepion lycidas. Next base: position 90,576,399 of record OZ010590.1, on the reverse strand, counting down.
AGTAAGTGGGAGTGAGTTCCACTGTCGCAAAGTGCGAGAGAAGACGCTCTTGGAGTAGAAGAGGCGGTTATATTTAACTAAAAGTAAAAGGGTGGGATCGAGATGCCAACCTAGTAGCACGCTTAAATTCATGCCGTCGGGGCACCAGTGAAAGTAGCTTGTCAGAACAGTTGCCATGAAAATATTTGTAGAAAAGACAGAGGGAAGCCACATGACGTCTGTGAGAAAGTGACTGTAGACAAGATGCCAGGTCAGGACATATCACATTGCATATCCATCTTTGGATTTTGTCGAGAACCACGAGATGAACAGCGGAGGCACCCGACCATATATGCCAACAGTATCCAATGTAAGGACGAATGGTAGATTTGTAAATTTGAAAGATGGACTCAGACAAGAAAAACCTTCTGGCGCGACACAGAAAACAGACTTCCGTTGCGATAGATGAAGCTATTGATTCAATGTAGTTGTTCCACCTCAGCTCAGTGGAAAAATAATTTTGAAAAATGAGAAACAGTAAAGTCATTGTCGACAGTGGCGCGAAGTTAACGTGTAACTATATTGTTGCTAACATTCGGACTAATGTCCTCATCTTTGTTGTTATTACCATATCGTTTTGGTTTTTCGGTTTTCTTCAGCTGTCTTTCGATCTGGTTAACATTCAGAGAATGTTGAACCGAACCTTTTATTTAAGGTACGGGGAGGTGGATAGATCGTATCGTTTCACTGTCTATATCGAGAGATAATCTCTTTTTAGTGCTTCTCAGTTATTGCTCACCCTGTTTCCACGGAGTCTAAATCTGTACAAAACCATGATTAATACCTAGATTAAAATTCAATAAAAGTTACCCGGATCGACTGATAACTGAAGAAGGCGGGAGGGCAAAACGGTCGAAACGTGATAATAGCAATAAAGATGGGAACACTACTTCGACTATAAATAATGTAAACTAGAAATCCCAGTAAAAAGTTTGCAGATCTCCTATTTTAATTCTCAAATGAATCTTAATTCTAAAGTTAATGATTGAATAAGCTCATGGTGAGTTCTGCGACCATAAAATATCCGCAGAAATTCCTCTATTGCATAGGTAAATATTGCAATAGCAATCGTAAATACGAATGTTGTTCGTTATTTTAAGAAGTGAGAGGCTACAAATTAAAAGACTTGAAGTTGACAACTTTTTCCATTTCACTGGAACAGACTGTTATCACCTTTTCTATTTTTCCTTGTTTTTTCATTCATTTTCCCACTGAATCCAAGTAGCGTCTCTGGTATGTCTTTTTCGTATTTCCTCGCAATCAAAACGGAATAGTCCATTATTTATGAGATATCGGTAGGGCGTAACGTAGGTGTTAATTAATGGACTAAGAGTGGGACAAGCAAAATTATATAATGTCAATAATTCAGAAAGAAATTAACTAGTGTTGATATATTCAATGATAGATGTGTATTTCAAAGTATGGAGGCTAGAATGGTAACTGTGGGCGTAAAGAATTAGAATCGCAGGTCGAAATTTATCAATTTTCAGCTGGGAAGATTTATTAACCACATTTCCGTTTCTTAATATCCATAACCATTCAGGCACTTCATAACTTTTTTTTCTTATTTTAATATCTGTAAACTCTGAACTGGTTGTTCGCGAGTTAGAGTAACGGTTACCGAAGCTGACTGTGGAATCGGCGAGCCAAGCTGAAATTCTGACCTAGTCAATTGCATTCACTTTCACGCAAAAGCTATTGGGAAAAAGGCATGAGCTCGTTTCTTCGCCTCACGCCCAGCTTCGTGTTAAATAGCAGGGTAGACAAATCACCCTAGCCGTTGTTAACAACCGGTCTTATAGAAAGAAAACGCTGAATTTGAAACCGTGTAGAGAAAGACAAAGAAGGTGTAGCAATTCACAGATGATAAAGAAAAGGAAGCCATGATCGCTGAATTCCTGAATAGACATGATTGATATGAAAAAACTCTATATGACTAAAAAATCTATATGGCTTTCCGTTGCCTTCATTACGAGTTTGAATTCAGTGTTATCCTTTTCTATGACTGGTTACCGACCAAAACTAAACATCCCATAATCTATAGCTTAGGGAAGAAAAGACGGGTTCATGTTTTTTTCACAAGGACATTAGTACGAAGTGAAAATAAGCTGTCTCAGCAGGAATTTGAACTCGGGTCGCTGATTCCATTTCCTGCTCTTTAAACCGTTAATGCACCTGCCCTTTTAACTTTTTTCATCATCTAACACTTTCGACCTTAATAAGTATTTACTCGCTTCTTCCTACAGAGACGGGATATGGTACAAAGCCGTTTTCAAAATGGGAAGTACATAGGGGGAGGATAAACATTGCTCAACTAGATCGGCACTCTTAGTTTGAGACGCCTCAATTATTAATGACTAGCAGTAGAGCCCGGCGTTGCCCGGGGATGTAACAGTAAGAGATAGATCAAGTATCGACCATCATAAAGACTGAAAAATAAAATTGACAAAGATCATTGTTTAAGGTTGACGGACACGCATGTCTTAATTAGTTTTTTTTTTTTTTGTTTTTTTTTTACGAATTGGTCAAACCCAAACTCAAACTCAAACAAAAACATTGTTTTCAATCGTTATGAGTCTACCGATTGAATAGAATTTTATTATAAACAATTGTCTTGTAAATGGAATTTTTAAAGCATTCTGAATGTAAAAATAAAGAAAAAAGTGTGCAAGACAATAAGAAACACTACCTGCTAAAAGAAAAGGGAAGTTTTATTGAAATCGGTTGAAAAATGTAGGAAATCCGATCCCATATATAAACGAACACACACACACACACACGAACAACCTGAGTTTTTATAAGTATAACTCGATATGAGTTGTCACCCTTTCATTCTCGCGACAGCGATGCATCTTAATCGTGTTTTCAAATTGATTTCGTGCAAAAACAATTGTGTTTTTCCCATTTTTGGCGCTGTCAGAACCACCGCAAGGTAATTTTACGTAGTCCTGTGAAGTTTTGTTGAAATCAGTTGAAAAATGTAGGAAATCCGATCCAATATATAAACGAACAGACACACACACAACCTGGGTTTTATAATAAGTATGATTAATCCTGACCCTACTCTTTAGGTGTAAGGACTAATAGATTGCCAACCAAGGAGCATCCATCTGTCCAGTAATGAAGGACTTGCGAATATGCACAAGTATAACCGTTGACCGCTCACGAAAGGTTTCACCTACCCAATTTCACTCATAAGACTTGGACCAAATCGTGGTATGGCTTTTAGGCATTTCCCTTGAAACCGTGGTGAGAAACGAATTAACCATTCGGCCAGACACCCATTACTTTCCACTTTAATGGTTGTTAATGAGCAGTTTAAACTTTTTTTTTTCTTTTTTGATGTCATTTTCCTTTGTACTCTTCTTTCCTACCGTAGAGCATCGGAGAAAAAAGTGCAGCAGAACGCAGACGTGTATGTCGTTGGTTTCTTTAAGTATTCCTCTTTGTTTTGTTCACCCCAAAAAGTAAAGGAGGTTTCTAGCTGTGTTTCCCCATTTTTCTTGCCCTTAATATGTCTTATGAGTATTAAAGCCATAAACCTTCTTTCCTCAAGTGTTCCAGAAATGTCAGCTGTCGCTTTCTTGTTATTAGCAACAGTTTTTATGTAGTTTCTATTTTCCTTAAGACTTCCTAGTTGTTCACATATTCTGTCCATGTTATTCTTCGAATTTGTCAGTAGAACCATGTCTCTATTATTTTAAGTCTCTTCTTCATCTATGAAGATTCACTGCTATACAAGAGGATAGATATGACATAGTAGTTCAGGATTCTTTTTTTGTTTCTATTGATAGTTTTAATACTTTGCTTAGTTTTTGGAAGGCATCTTTTGCTATTCCGATATGCCTTTGCATTTCTGTCACATTCTTTCCATTGTCTTTTACTACACTACCCAGATAATTAAATTTCTGTGCCTACCAGATTTTGATGTCCCTCAATGCATAGTTCACACCTTGGACATACCTCCTTTGCTGATGACCATGTATTCTGTTTTCTTATAGACGACAAGACGTGGTTGGTCAGTCTTATCTTCTTGTCTAATAAATTTATTTCAATTGTCTTTTTATAATTGTAAGTATAAGTTTGCTTGTAATTGCTATTTTCTTTAAGAATTTCTAATTGCTCACATATTTTGTCCATGTTATTCTTTAAATTTGTCAATAGAACCACATCTCTATTTCTTTAAGTCTCTTCTTCATCTGTGCAGAGATTCTCCAGCATTCACTGCTATATAAGCGGATAGATATGACATAGCAGTTCAGGATTCTTTGTTTCTAATCAAGCTTGTCTGCTAAATCAATTACGACTGAATAGAGAGTTTAGCTTAAAAAACAGGGGTCGTATTGTGCCCAAATCGTATTATACACAAGACAATACGGTAAATTTTAGCATTCTCCGTGTGCTTGGTTGCTGTTCGACCTTACAACTTTAGAACTTCGCTGATAAGCATGGCACAAAACGTGCCTGGGTGATGTGATTACGCCTGCAGAGAACCAGAACAACATTCAGTGGTCGACAAGAATAAGGTTGAAAGGATAAAGGATAATTATCACACGTTGATAATAATTTGATAACGTTATTTCAGGTATTAAGTCCGTCAAATGCCTTTTGTCTCGAGCTAGACAAGTGGAATTCAAATAAACGAACTATATATATATATATATATATATATATATATATATATATATATATATATATAGCGATTTTCCAAGCGCAGTACAAGGCCGAAAGTATGTGGCACCCAGTGAGGATCGAACTCACTACTCATTCGTAATTGTGTTAGGAAGACAAGCTTGCTAACCCTTACACCGCCTCAGGGTGGCCAATGATTTTCCAAGCGTAGATTAGATGTGGCACAAAGCCGAAAGTATGAGGAACCCAGTGAGGATCGTACTCACTATTCAGTCGTAAATGTTCTAGCGAGACAAGCTTGCTAACCATTACACCGCCACGGGGTGCCCAAATGGTTTTCTAGGCATAGCTTAGATGTGGCACAAGTCCGAAAGTATAGGGCACCCAGTGAGGATCGAACTCACCACTACTCAGTCGTAATTGTTCTAGCGAAATAAAGGTTTCGGTTCGAAATTCCAATCATCTGAAGAAGGCCGGAACATACAATAGCCGAAACGTTGTGAATATGGCAATGAACATGAGGATAACAGTCCGAATTATGTAAATAGAACATGTTTAACTTAAATATTTTAAATTTAACATTAATATGAGTTGTGGATAAAAAAAATCACGTCTTTTTTTGTAAGTTAAAAACTGAATAATATTTAAATTATTTAATTTTACTTTATTTTATTTATTTAATTTTTTTCTTCTTAAGTCACGTAACATTTACTTAAGATGTGCGCGTAGGATTGGAAGTGCGGGTGGTGTAAAAGATATCGGCGTAGAAAATGTAATCGGCGATCCGAGTTCAAATTCAGTTGCATTTTTGTTACTACTAATGTTCTTGAAAAAGTATGAAACCATCTCTTCTCCTCAGCCCCAAGCTATGGGTTAATTAACAGGTCAGTCTGGACTCCCTAGCCTTGGGTAGTAACCAGTCTAAGTGAAGGACTATTCTGATTTGAAAACTGCAAAGAAGGTAATGAGAAACCACTCCATTATCTTTCCCAATAAGTCATGACAATTTACAAATAATAAAAAAGGAATCTGTGGAGAGTCGTGATCGCTTTCGTCCTGAAAGGAAATGACATTTAAAGCCACGAAGAAGGCGACGGGAAATCACGCTGATATGTTTCTCAAGAAAACATTACAATTAACAAATAATAAAGAAAAAAGGAATCTGTGTAGAGCCATGAACACCTACAACCTGAAAAGACATACTATTTCAAAAACAATATTTTATATTAAATATTCAGTTGATCAATGTATTAAAACAACGATTTTTTAAACGCTTGACAAATGAAACAGTAATCAAAACAGAGATTACCGATTTAACCTGACACATTGATTGCTATATTTTGGTCATAGAAGCTAGTTTCGGATTAAAAGGAACAAATCTACACTACATGGCCTGCCTCGTGCTTACATATTACCCATTGGTGCCAAAGTTCATTATTCGAAACAAGATTCACAATGCTGATTTTCAGGGTTGGCAGCCATCCCCAAACCCATATGGAAGAATTGCATAACATGATCTTCTTTTCATCCGCCCTTGTGTCTTACTAAAGTAAGCTTTATAAAAACCGAACCCTCACCATCTATCCACTTAAATCTTTCAAGGTCCTTTATAATAATCTTATCAGAATCCCCCTTGAAGAGCTCTCAAAAGCGACCCATATATATGTATCTTTTCTAAATAAAGTATTGAAAAAATAGTTTGCTGATATGTGTGAACACTGAACATTATTTGTAGATATTAATATCACCTTATCACTTGTACTTAGCAGGTTTTCACATTGGTTCATTTCAAATAGTCAAGTTTAAGAGGTTTTTTTTCTTTCTTTTATATGTCATGGCCTTTCAGGACGAGGTCGATCATTGTTACCCATAATTTCCTGTCTTTCGTTTCTCTAACGTAGTTTTACCTCTTCATTTATCACTCTTTGTCTCTGTCCTGTTATTCAGCCACCCAGACTGGCCAAGTGTGTGACTCGCTGTTTTCCTCAGTTTCTGTTGTCTTCAACATGTCCTGTGAGTTTTAAATTCTCCAAGCCTTCTTTCCTCATAGAGTGTCCCAGAAACGTCATCTGTCGCTTTCTCATTCTTAGCAACAGTCTCTGTGTAGTTTCTATTCTCCTTAAAGCGTCCTCGTTACTCACATATTCTGTCCATCCATGGTATTCTTAGCTTTAGTCGATTGAACAATACCGTTATTGCTTCAAGTCTCTTTTTCATCTATAGTATGATTGTTCAACACTCACTGCCATATAAGAGATTCGATACTTTTGCTAAAGACATTCTGTTATCCTGTAACAATTTGTATAGTTTCTGGAATGTATCTTTCGCTAATCCTATCTGCCTTTGGATCTCTGTATCATACTTTTCATCGTCTGTTACCACACGACACAAATATTTAAACCTCTGCGCCTGCTTGATTTTGACGTCCCCAATACACAGTTCATAACTTGGGTTGCTCCTTTTGCTGACAACCATGCGTTCTGTCTTCATACAGTTAAAGGTTAGTCTTTTTTTTTTTCTTGCTGCCTGGAAGTACTTATGTTTTAACTTGGGAGCATCGTTTATTAGTGTAGCAATTGTTATTTTATGTATTAATTCATTTTATTTTTTTAGTGGAAGATGCTTTTTAGCGTTGGATATGACTACAAATGCCTTACTTTTATGTCTGCTTTGTGAATAGACAATCTTCGTTTATAAACATTCGGTTTAGGAAGAGTACGAAAACTGGCGAACGAGACAAAATTATACTTTTTATGACCAATACTTCTATAAAATAGTCTCCTTACATTTGGCGTGAGATGTATGATTTGATTAATATAGTAATAGTGGTGTCCATATTGAATGCCTACAATGGTGTGATGATCAGTAAGCTTGTTTATCAGATCAATTCACTAGTGTAGTTAGTTCGAACAGGTGGTGACATCCTACCGATTCGCGCGAACCGATTCGTAAAATTCTAAAAACTGAGCGAACCTGTTGTTGCATTATCCGAAAATAATCTTCTATATTAATAGACGGTGGTTTAGGTAAAACGTTACGCTTAACTGCATAGTAAACCTTACGACTGCACCCAGTTATGGGAATGATGATGATGATGATGATGATGATGATGATGATGATGATGATGATATCTCTTCCCGGGAGTAAGTACGATCGAAGTTACTTTCATTAAAATCTAACAATTATCTGAGTTTTGCAAGAATTTCCAAATCAATGTGTTTTAAAAGGATTTTTTCGGGCAATGAATAAGAGAAGAGGGGACGTCACCTCTTTTATCCTGGATATTGTATAGGCAGTGGCTGCATCCTACCGACGATGCGCGCTAACCGATTCTTAAAATTGTAAAAGCTTAGCGAACCGGGTCGTTAGATTATCCCAAAATATTCTTATATATAAATAGACGATATTCAATAGCTAAAAATATGATTAATGTCATTGCTTTTAAGTTCTGCGGAGGCTGAAAGAGGGTTTTTTTGCGTAAGCTGAAAGAAGGTTTTCTGTGATGAACATCATTTATTCTAACAAAAGAAATCGTCTTGAAGTTAAAATGTAGCAAATCTTCAAGTAATAAATTTGATAGATATTCCATTGGATTTTTGGGACTGACTGCAGTGATTCATTTCGAATGTGGCTAAGAAACCATAACACAAATGATGACACTTGTGTCAAAAAGTATCATACTTCTGAACAGAATTTCAATCTGGAAATATCTTAATTAATAAATAAATGTTTTCTATTATCAAAATGGTTTAATTCTTTTTGATACTGTAAGGTGGTTAGTTTCCATTCTCAGATTGAAAAGAAAATAAACAGAATAGGTTCCTAAACATTACCTACCTTTATAGAACCGGTTCCTGGAAATTTAAGATGTCACGACTGGTTCGAACCTACCTAAGCGATTACGGTTGTAGATTTACGTTGGAATAAGCTCAATAATTTTCTTATTCTTGATTCGTCATTCTTTCATTCAATTTCTGTTGCTTTTTATTGCACGTTTCATATATTTTTTCTCCGACTATTAAGTAATCCGTGTGGGCATAGAATAAAGAATTATCTTCCGACGAGAAATGAACTTACATCTCTTTGGGGACTAGTCCTTGTATGACAGTACCGTTTTGGTTACGATGTTTTTGTCGTTGAATATCACTCAGATAAGCCATATACTTCGGGTTCGATTTCCTCTGATTGCAACTAAACTGACATCTCGTGTGTTTGTTTTTGTCTTTTTAATTATTTTATCCCAAGCAAGGCTGTAAAGCCACTAAGAGGCAAGGCGCCACTGAGTGTTAGAGAATATGAGAGGAAAAACACTATTAAGGAGAGAGACAACAATAAAAGAACAGGAATTAAAAAGACGGAAAATAACGATTCGCATTGCATTTAAATTTTTGAAGATCGAAATTGATTGGAAAGCAAGAGGCCAAAAGAGAGTTCCACAAGCGAGAAGTGCGAGAAAAGAAACTGTTAGCATAGAACTTACGGATACAACTAGCCAATTCATTGGTAAAAGGATGAAAGGTTGTCGGCAATCTACTAGTGTGCTTAAATTCATAAACTCTAGACCCCATAACGGAAAGTTCACCAGAACAATTGCCATGAAAATATTTATAGAAAAGGCACAGGGAAGCTACATTACGGCGGTTGGAAAGGGACTGAGGCCAAGATGCCACGTCATGATGAATGACATTGCAGATTCCTTTTTGGATTTTATCAAGAAACTCTAGATATATAGCAGGAGTACCAGACCTGATGTGGCAACAATATTCAAAGCAAGGACGAATGGTAGACTTATAAATACGTAAGATAGGTTCTGGCGAGATAAATTGTCTAGCACGAGACAATGAACCAACTTTCCTAGCAGCAGATCTAGCAATTGATTCAATATAATCTTTCCACTTCATGTCAGCGGAAAACAGCTCGAGAAGACGCAACGAGTCACTCTCCTTGAGATTAGCATCAGTCATGTTGATGGAAGGCAAAAAAGGGTTCTCTAAGGCAGTTACAAGAGAACAGTTTCGTTTTGGGGGTGTTCAAATTAACAAGCCATTCCTTACCCCAGATTGTAAGTCACATTTGAGATCAGCTGCCAATTTGACCTTATCAAACCGATCATATTTTACAGTTAAGACAGGAGTAGATAGTTGTGCCATCATCATAGATACCGAGTTATGAACTGATGACATCAGCAATGCCGTTGATGAAAATTAGGAACAACGTAAGTTCAAGGATAGAACCTCGGTGGGGGTTCTGCATTAATGAAAGATCTAGAAGAGTTGCCATTCAAGACAACTTTCATTTCATTTTATAAGAAACACTGAATAAGTTCAAGGATTCGTCCAGAAATACCATAACCTTTCAACTCGTGACGATAACCAGCATACCAACCCTGTCAAATGACTTCGAGATATCTAAAATAACAGCTTCAGCTTCACCATTCTTATTTAAAGCTTGATAGACTCTTTCAGCAATGATCGTTATTACATCAGCAGTTGACTTAGTGAAGCAAAAGCTATATTGCTTATCTGAAAGTAAACTCAGCGAGGCGAGATGCTTAACCAATTAATTAGAGTCTCTCGTACTTTGCTAAAAAGAGGTGGGAGGCTAATAGGCGGACAGTTAGAAGGATCAGACTGTTCGCCTGAGTTCTTAAAGGCTGGAACTACAGTGGGTGATTTCCAACAGGCGCAAGAAGAAGCAAGGCATTTATTGTAGAGTTAAATTAAAACCTGTAAATCAGTCTTTATTTCGAGTGCGTCGAAACGCACCAGAAATACAACGGAAGAAAGGACAATAAAAAAAAGACCAGTAATAATCGAAATGATTTATTTAAAAATTTGTAGACTATGACACTTCATACTATTCATGTACTGTAAATAATAACAAGATGGAGACATGTATAGTGGCATTCAGAGATCGAAGCAATATATGGCTTAATTTAAACAATGTCCGTCGATGAAGCATTCGTAGTCAAACCAATAGCTGTGCTGCCGCTTACAGACAGGCTTTAAAGGATGAGAGATACGAGTTTCAAGCCTTTGTTTCTGATCAATACGGCAACGCCTAATTATTTTTTACAATGATGTTCACCTTCTACAAGGCTTAAGAGCCACTCGAGGTAGAGGGTTACAGAGTAAGGAACACAGTTTATGAGGATATCTGGGGGAAGGTAACGGTTAACACTAGACATGAACAGGTTAAGATTGTAGTGATCGAGGAAGAATCCTCTTGGGAGTCGATTTCACAAAGCAGAGGTTTGTGGAAATAAGCTGCTCGAGTGGATCTTACATCTCACCAATGGAATACGAAGCGAATGGGTGTCGTCTCGCTACAGTTTTCATGGCATGACGGGTCTTAGCTGTGAAGGTTTAGAACTGGTGGAACTAGGGAAGACGGGGAGGAGGCGTTTATATTTTGGATTAAATTTCACCCCACTTCCGAGTTTATTAAGACCACTTCGTTTATTAATTTCACACTTTTTGACCCTTTAAATGATTTTATAAACCCCTTTTATTAAGGCACCTCATTTATTGCATATTGAAAAAATTCTGACCTCCGCCCGCTTATTAAGTCTCCCTCGTATTAGTCAAGTAAAAGTATTAAGCGAGATAATTGTCATAAAAACCAACAACTAGTAAAAAAAATTAAAATAACAATGCTACGAAAGACTAATAAATAGTTTTACCGAACTATCATTGTTTTACCTAAGAAATAGACATTTTACCCAGGCTAATGTGAAGAGTTTTTATGTTAGGTCACTTCATGAGTGAGACTGCTATTATGTAATCCAGTACTACCTGCTGCATGGTTTCCCCACAAAGATTTTTCCGGTGAGAAGAGTGGTTATACACCCAGCAAGATTAAAAACAGAACCTCTCAAAGGACGGATGAACCCTCATGTAAGGGTCAACGGCCATCAAACACAATAGTGAGTTCCATAGCTATAACAGACGATGTAATAGTTCCATAGCTATAACAGACGATGTAAAAGGCGATACCGAGATCCGAACACGCAATGTGTCAAGAAACGAAAAAAATTCGTTCGAAACAAAGAAAAGAGTGCTAGATTGCTATGTGATATCCATCCTCTTATGAAGTAATGCTGGACAATCTTCCTACGGATGAAGGCAGCAGAAATGTGGTTTTACAGAAGGATACTGAGAATTCCATGAATGAAGTGAGTAAGCAACAAGGAAGTCTTAAAGAAAATGGCAACAGAAAGAACATTTATACTCAGAATCAAGAAAAAGCAACTGAAATTCCATGGATACATAATGAGGAAGGTGGGCTTGGAAAACGTAACCCCCACGGGGTATATTGTGGGCAAGAGAGATAGGGGAAGGCAGCGAGCCAGTTCAACTGACGGGCTTATGTAAATGGGTGGCAGTAAACGGGCTGCTTAGCAAAGGAGAAAAACTGCTAAGAAGAGCCACCAGGGATAGGAAGTTGTGAAGAGACGCGGCATATACAAGAACAGTTCTACTGGAGGAAAAATGAAGAAAATTATTTTCAGAAAGGCTTAATTATTATAATGGTTTTAATTAAAATTAATTATTTCAGTGGTTTTAATTAAAATTAATTATTTCAATCAATGGTCTTACGAATTTTAATTAATGTTATTTATTTATTTATTTTTTATTTTTTCGTAGAAAGACAAAAATTCTACTATAAAAATGGTTCGTACTTTAACTTGTGGTATCGAAAGATGAGCGTAAATTCAAAGCTTCGAACAGGGATAGTTTTTTTTATAAGTTTTAATTTTCAATGTCATCATGTTTAAGAAAGTGTTTCCATGAACAAATACCCCTCCCTTAAGCTTCGAGGCTCGCTTTCACGCACGTAAGCACGCAAACAAATACAGATAGTGACAGCTTAAGCCTTACATCACTGGGACAGAGAACCCTCAATGCGCGACGTGTGGTAAACCCAACCATACTGTCTTCTACACAATTTTTTAAAAGTTTAAATAAAAATATCCTCTTAGAGAAACATGTATAAACATCATGTTGATATTGAAGATTTTTCAAATACACTAATTACTAGGAGACAGGGACATTGTAACAATATAAATATGTTTTTTCTAGTAGAAATTTTGCTTTTTTGTTGAAATGACGGGTTTATTTGAAACGAGGCTGACGACAGTCTCTAAACACTAAAACTAAAAACAGCAGTAACATAAACTAACTAAAACACTATGTATTTTATTTTCAATTAAATTATTTTTCGTTTCCTCGTGTTTGTTGTGAAATAAAAGATAACACGGTTAGGGAAAAAAAGTAACTGGTTACTCGTGGTAGGTACCACTACCAGGGTACTCTTTGTTTTACTTTTATTTTATGAAAAAAATTGTTTGGATTGGGAAAAAAAGTCATAGATGGAAAAAAAAAAAGTAATATATTCATTTTTACTTAAAATAATATTATTTATTTAAATTAGAATAAAATAAAAATAAAATCATTATGTGTAATGAAATAATTAAAACTAAAACAGTTTATTCAAATGATTTCATTATTTAATTAAAATAAATAAGATTGTTAACATCAACATTTAAAATTAATTATTTGCTTCATAAATGCGCGCATGAACGTGTGTTTCATTTTTGTAAAATAATTTTTATAAAAAAATGATCGACATAGAAAGAATTAAATATGATTTAAGCCACGGTGTTTCGTATATCTAGTCAATATTCTATGTGAAAAATATTGTCAACATTTTCATTTTTTTTTTATTAAAAATAAAAAAATTGAAAAAAAAAATGTGACTTAGAATTAGAAAGATAAGATTCCCTGCCATTAACTAAAAAACAGGTTTTTTATTCAGAGCAGAACAACTCGAATTAAACACCGGTTGCCAACTATTTCCTTTTTCCTTAATTTTGTCATTGGAGTTTGATATCGATAAGTGTAGCTTAATTGAATAAAGGATCAGAAAAAAGAACTGAAATACTCCATGAAGCATGAAGTCAAATACTAAGCTTAGTTTTTTAACTACTAACACAAGAAGCCTGTCGTTTTTAGTTACTAAGGCTAAAAAAGCTAATCTTAAAGGTACAGTAGTAAAAGTACTTAGTGTCAGTGAAGATCGCGAAAACACAACAATAAGTACTACTACTTACTATCTATCATGCTACCTACAATAATGGCAATAATAGACATCCTACATAGCAAGACCACTACAGAGGTAGTCACCCTATCAAGGATTGAACTCGTGACACTAACGAATTTGGTGTGTGGAAATTTGATGAGTAACAGCATCGTTCTATGGTAGTCGCTTCTAGGCAAGAAGAAACTGAAAAATTTCGATCGTGTTTTTACTTTTTAGTCATTTTTTAGCTAGACTTTTTAGATGAAAAAAGTGGATCTTTACACAAGAAACTGAAGCAATATTACACTGTACAGTTATTCATTGTAAAATTTTCTTTTTTTAAATACGGACTGAATGGAACTTCGGAACACTTCTTATTTCAATATCGAACCTATTCTCTTCTTTTTTTTTGCACACACGATATTTGAAGTAGATCTTTCAACTCCACTCCAGAGAAATGACGAACGTATATAGTTTTTACTTTTGTGCAGCTCAAAAGAGGTCTAATTGTTAAGTTCGTTAATGTTATTGTTAATGTTAACCCAGCTACAATAACATTTATTTTTTGGCAAACCAAAGCGATTTTTGCCAATTGAATTCGATACTCACTGGACGTAGCCTTATGTCTGAATAAGTCAGAAAGAAAACATTCATTTAAAATAAACGTTACCGATTTTTTACAAGTTAATTATTATTTTTTTGTGTGACAAGTTTAGTTCAAATGTGAGAGAAACGAACTGGGGTTATTCGAGACATAAAAATAATTTATTGAATTGATTTGATTAGCAAGAAATTGAGTTCGATCTCCACTAGTTACCGAACACTAACACACGTAGCCTTGTAGCAGCAGACTAATAATGTAAAAATATCACCTTTAGAGTGTAAAATAAATAAACCATTTAAACTTCAGACCAGTGACTGTTTTCTTTTAAAGGGTGTCACTGTCAGCTTTTTAGCCTTAATGCTTTTTTCATTTTTGAAATCATTCATAAAGCAAAGTTATTATTTGTGAACAACACAGAACACTAAACAAAGATAACTTTTAGATAGAAGAGTTTATTAATAAAATTCTTTCTACATTGAGATAATGAATGATCTCTTCTCTTTAGTCTTTCTTTATTAATAACTGCATATATTTTTAGCATTTTAGAGATAAGATTTTTGTCAAAATCAAAAATAATCGTAAATTTAGCTTGAGACCATTGAGATTTTTTCTTTTGAAATGTCGACTTACTTTAGTTTTTGAATACGCTGTTTTTTTTTTGTGTTTTTTACTGTGAAAATCATCACAATTTATTCAAATTTGTGTTTAAAGACTCAAGTACTTTTAATTTTTCTGTCTTCCATTTATGTAAAATTGCAGTAACACACATAATGATGAATAGAGTGAGATAGATAGCTATGAACAGACTGAAGATAGATAGATAGATACATAGATAGATAGATATGAACAGACTGAAGATAGATAGATAGATAGATAGATAGATAAACAAATTGTGATAGAACACTAACACTAACAGTCTTCTTCTTACTCTTGCTCCCAAAGCAAATTTTAAACAATAAGTGAATAAAATAACTGAATAGTTGAATACGGTACCTATATTGATTTAAAAATCAGGGTGTTGTAAACTAAACACATTTTCAAAAAAAAATGACTGAATGAAAAACTGAAATTATTCCAAATAAATATTAAATTTTATAATTATTCGGAAAAGTGCAATTATGATGAAATCTTAAAAGGTCATTTCATTACGATGGGTGCTGAAAAATTATCAGCCCCCCCAAATAAAATCTAATCAAATAGTATATTTATTTATTTATTTGATAGGCTTTTCGGTGAGGCGTATTAATATCCGTGCGTACTGAAAAATAAAAATTGAAAAGTAACTAAAAAAACGCATTGTGTGTGTGTATGTCTGCGCGTGTATGTGTAGTACGGGTGTGTGTCTATGAAGTGAAAGTTTTTTCATCTAAAATAACTTTACTTTATTATTTTTCTAAATTTACTGTAAGCTTTTAAGTGAGAATTTACAGAATAAGTTAGATTTTTGTTTGTTTAACCTCCAAACTGCTTGCTAAAAATAATAAACTACAAGTAGGGAAATAAACCTCTACTTTTGACTTTTCGATTTCTTAGTAATTTTCCTTTATTATAAAAAATAAAAAAATAAATAAAAATAAAACCAGTAGTTTTTCAAGCTGTAATTTTGGTACGATAATAATAATTTATTTTAAAAAAAGGGCCATTCGTTGTACGAGTTAGATATGAGATCAAATAAAATACCTGTTAACTTTTCAGCGTTTATTTCTGGGTTTTAATTTTGTCTTTTGTGAACATAAAAAAAAGAGAAGAGGAAAAATACCAGAAAATAGAGAGAAAAACCAAACGAACGAATAAGACCTCATCTTAGTAACCACTGTGCAGGCTTTGACCTTTCTTTCTGTAAATCAACCAATCAGGTAGCAGGATTTAAGCCTCTAAACTCTACCTTCCAAATGTCAGCTGGGTTGAGAGTATAAATGGACAGCTGCTTGAGGTAGTCGGGAGAAACCGGCTTGGTTTGCTTGTAGCAGTTGAAATTTTTTGTTCCCCCCACGTCCACTGTTTATAGATGTTAAATTTTCAGGTCGTCTTTTCGCAGCGAGCAACACACATCCTATCCGTCTTCTATGGATCATTCTCTTTTCTATCTCGCGTGAGGAGACCATATCATAGCTACGTGTCCAGTTAGCATTGAGCCAAGGACCATAGGAATTCACTGCTAAGTAATTCCTTACGCTTATTTATTAAATCGGTTCAGGGTTTTTTATTCCCTTCTTTGTCTTCGCTGCCGATCAGCTGTTTCTAAAGCTGATTAGCCAAGTAACTTACCCTGAAAAACCTTCGTTACTTAAAAGTTAAATTAAATATATTTATTGAAGTTTCTACCTCTCGACGCACGAAATATTAACTTATTCGACCCATCCAGTACAGGAAGAAAAAAAAGCTAAATAATCACTATGAACAAACCACTTGAACTGTATTCTCTGAAGAAAGAACCCTTGGTAGCCCCAACAAAACGGGCACAGGCACTCCAGGACAAACTGGTCCACAAGGCAGGACAAATCCTTGGAACTAACAAAAGCAAAAAAGAAAAGGCAATAGTTTCGTCTATAATAGAATCCGATTTCGAACGTGATAAATTTGGTAATCATGCCGGTAAGTGTATTTTTATAAAGAAACACTTTTTCTTAGTCTCTATCTTGTTCGTCAACTTCTTCGTTAATGGCCAACGATGACTGGTAGTTATTTCTCCTCTTCACTATTACTGTACTTTTCCTTAGTATAATTATAGTTTTATTTAAAAAAAAAAAAAAAAAAAAAAATTAATGTGCATTTATATTCGTTATTCACATGACTGATCGGGTGGTCGACTCTTACGTCCCGTTTTAACAATTCCTCTTCCCGTTTCATTTGTCAAACTGTTCTGTATTCCATCTTTTAAAGTCCGTATTGAATACGTACCATTTCAATGAATTTATCATTTTGTTTTACCTTGTGTTGAATCTTCAAAATAATCATCACGCCTAGCTTGTATGTCAGCCTTAATTTAAAGGATAAACTTATTTTAACATTAATATCAAACTACATTTTTTTTTTTTTTTCATAAAAGAAATCCTACAATTGATTGCTTATTCAAGAGAATACAATCTCAAATTTTTATTTTCACTAAAATTCATTACAAGTACTCATTGTCTTCATCAGACTTTATTTTTAGTCTTTCAATGGAATTCACATTTTTCAAAGTATATGAATTCTATATACTCTTGGTTTCTCTGAATTTCATTCCTATCTTATGTTAGTCTAAGATCAATTCTTCAATAACATTTTATTTTTTCTCTTGTAAAAAAATAAAGTCGTCGACAGTTGAATTGTCTAAGTGTGAAGAAATCAACCTTAGTGTAAATTAAAAAAACAATATTCGATTTGATCTCCACATTATCATAAACTTTACTGAATTTTCTTGAAATCTGTGTTAATTTATGTTCGTATTTTCCCCTACTACAATCTCCTTGACTTTTCTTTCCATCTTCAGCTGCTACTATACTGTGACATTCCCCCATCTCTCATAGTTCTTATTACTCTTTATTAAAATATTAACAAGCATCTTATCGTCTTCAAAGTTAATTCTTCTTTTATTCTTGAAGTGTATTTTTTTTATATATATTCCGATTTGATTGATTAAACAAATTGAAATGAATTAGAGACTTTATCTCTAGCCTAGAATCTGGGCTTATCCCAAATTTTTAAAATGTCCCTTTATCAAATGCTTGAGATTTCATTTAAGCCTTAAACTTTTTTCTCATAAAGGCAAGATTTTAGCATTCCATTGAAAGAATTATTTACCTGGAGGTTAATTCTCCACCCGCCTCGCTAATTAAGAACCTTTAATAATCAAATTCGGCAGGGTTGAGTTTTTCAGATTAAAAAAAAAAAAACTCTTCCGTCAAACTAGTTGAGACGGAAAATAACTAAAAATTTCTGCTTCTCTGTTCAAGGAAATTTATCTTTGAAAAATTTTTTTTTTTAATTTGGAAAAATTATCTTTTACTTTGACTAGTAAAGAAGGAAAACTTTTCTCCCTACAGATGCAAGTACTGATGGTCTTTGTCAATCGGAAATAATTCCTTTTCGACCATCAACCCACATAATTAATTTTAACAATAACACGTGTTTCTTAGGTACTGGCATTTGATGAATTGAGTCCAATTTAGAGGGACTTTTTGTAGTACAGTGTAACCCGGATATAAGATTTTCTCGGCTCCCAAATTAGAGCCATACTTACCTAAACAAAATAGACCAAACCTGGATATAAGAGACTTCTTCGGTCCCGACAACTCTCTTATATCCGGGTTACACTGTAGTTAAAAAAAAAAAGTTAAAATAAGATAAAATTTGAATTAATTTCTTAATGATGAAATTAATGTTTCATGTAACCTTCAAGGAAGATCCCTCCCACCCTTCAAAGTTTAAAATATTTCAATTAAAATTTATAAGCATTATTGCATTTGTCTGTGGTGATGACACTTTTGTTCAGTAATATAATCATTGAATAAGTGACGTCAATGTCTAGAGTAGGTAGACTTTTTTTTTTTTTTTTTTTTTTTTTTTAGTTACCGTTCAAGTACTTCTAAAATCCATTTTCTAGTACAACTTTCTCTTATTCCAAACAGGCAATATGATAAAAATTACAATAGCTTTACTTCTGAAATAACCTTTTTTTTTTTATTTATTCGTTTTTCCTGCAATCTTTCATTTTACAAGAACAAAGGTTGGCGTTAACTTTTTTTTTTTTTTTTTTTTTTTTTTTGCATGTTTTAATTTTCTTTAATAATAATCATAAAAAAAACTTTAAAAATGAAAGCAAATATAGATATTTCGGAAATTTATCTAGTATTTTCTAAATACATGGATCTGTTTTTACTTTACTTTTTAGCTAAAACCGGCTCGTATTGAAAATACGAGCCCAATAAATAGTGAATAAATGTAAGAACTAGTAAAAGTGATTTTAATTTTAAATTTTCTTGTTTATTCTTGTCTGATATCTGAATTCGATCTCTGCCTTGAAGGCCTCTTTGTAAGAATGGCTCATAATAAATGCGACACACATTCATATTATTAATGTTTCAGTTTAGGCCGCAACTTCCCTCTTTGCTGCTACTACTAAATAATGAATGGTAGAGGCTTTGTGGAAACTGACAGTTCTAAGATTGGTTGGAATTTCTTCTTGGTCTTTTATTTTTAAAGTTTAAAATTTAAACAAACTAAAAGCAATCTGTTTAGTTTTGCTGGGATATTTTTTAAGTTGTCAAAGAACCTAGGCTAGTGGCTTTGTTTTGTCTATTTTTAAATAATGCGTGGATGCACACAAAAAGGTAAGCATTCAATTTCATATCTGGAAATACGTAACTTAAAAATTGATGCCTGGAAAACTTTTTATTTCTAAATTAAATCTTTTGGCGTTTTTATGCGATTGTAATTAATTTTTAAGCTAAAAATTACTTTACGGATACGTCTAGCCAATTTTTAATTGATCATTCAGCCTCTTCTGTTTTTTTTTTTTTTGTTGTTGTTTTTTTTTTTTTTTAAATCATTAAACTACTTAAAGAAGAAAAAATTAGTTTCTTCACTGAAAGGTGGTGTGCACAAGATTTACCCTCCAAAGTTCCCATTTTTTTTTTTTTTTTTTTTTTTTTTTTTTTTTTTTTTTAAACTTAGGTTATTTATTCTTTGAGCTAGAAATTCTTTAAAATTTTAACATCGTTTGTGGATTTTTTTTTTTTTTTTTTTTTTTTTTTTTTTTTTTTCATTCATTTCATTTTCGCAATAAAATGAATATGGAAGATGTCCTAAAAAATTAATGAATGACAGCCATGATTAAAGAACATAGACTAACTACTAAAAATATTAGAATAGAATAAATAAAATGTTAAATTTAGAATACCGTTTTTAGATATGTCATTTCCTTGTAACTACCTGCTTGTTCATGAATATGTTAATGAGGTCCATTCATCCATTGACGTTTTTTCTTTTCTTTAATATTTTTTTTTTTTTTTTTTTTTTTTTTTTTATCAGCTGATATGGTTTCTTGGTTTCTAAGTGCAACATGGATAAAAATATCTCTGTATCCATTCACTTCCATTTTTTTTCCAAATCGATGACCATTTTTCTTAATGACATTCCTTTTTAGTTTTTATCATTTCGATTTCCCTTCCGGAGTTTTGTTCAATCTCTCAAAGAAGGCAATTATTTATCTTTTGGTGATGCAGCTTTCATTTTCAAAACCTTTTCTTTTCAGAAAAATACAAATGTGGTGCTGCATTATAATTTTAATATATGGTGGGGGGGTCACCCCCCACCACCATGTATTAAAATTATTTGATACAAAGTTTTAATGATACCTTTATTTTAAATTTCATGATCTGCTTAAAAAAAAAAGAAAAATGGTCATTTAACGAACGATCGTAATTTGCAAAATAACTAAATGTCAGTTCTTTTTCGTTTAACATCCTTGAATAAATTTTCTCAAGAGAAGACTAATTCTTGTTGCTACAATAATAAAAAAAACAACCTTGACCTTTGCAAATTAGTTTTAAAAAAATTACTACCGATTTAATGGAATTTGAAGCAATAGTTAAAAAATTGTTGCATCGTCTGTTCATCAAATTTTAGAATCTGCTGAATTGTATCTAAAAATATAAGTAATTTGTCTTTGTAGACGATCGTGCGACTACTACAGTAGCCCATCTTTCAAATTGTCATTTATTGCCCCCCCCCCAAACCTCTACAAAATTTGGTTTCGCTTATTCTCAATTATGTCTTGCTGTTTTTGTTTTTATATAGAAATATATAAGCGATTCGGCTTACGGTTGAAATTAACTTTGATCCTTATTGATCTTTATTCTTTTATTTTCAGACCCTAAGATTAAATTGAAATTAGGTTTCAAAATTTTGCATTTTCTTCCTCCCAATGCAGAGACTTAAGTGAATAAATTTTTTTCCCCTCCAAATTTTAAACCTGTTTAGTGTTTTCGATTTATATATATATATATATATATATATATATATATATATATGTGTGTATTTATTCTTACTTTATAAATTTTAACTTTTTACACAACTTGCCTAAATTTTTTTTGCTTTTTCTTTTATAGATTCTCACATTCCCGGTATGAATAGTTATGGAGAATTCGATGACGCCCAGGACTATCACCAATGTAAGAATCTCGAAAACCGAATCGAGGAACTTATCTTCATGGGTCGTCAACAGTACTTAAACTGCGAGCTGCTGGTCCCGCGTGGGCTCATCTTTCGTATTGCACAGGATGTGCTTCGCATGTCCCGTAGTGAGCCATGCGGCATACGGGGCTGCATAATGTTTATCAGTATTGAGCAAAAGGCATGTTGCCAAAAAATCAACAAATTGGTCTATGACCCTGATTGTACGCCAACCTTCGAATTGTATCTCACCTTACGAGAAGACACAAAGGCTTGGGCAATTGTCAAGAAGTTCTTGTTCCAGTCAGCATCTGTCATCTTTGGCACCACCAACAATGTCTTGCCAAAGTTCTTGTGTTCAGGGTTCCAGCTGGAAAAGAAGAAACTCTATCGTCCGAACCCACACAGGATGGATCCAAATTCGAATGTGAAAACCCCTTCACCGTCTATTAAGTCGGTGGGACAGCTATAGTCTTTTGTGTCGCTCATTTTTCTCCTTGCCACCCACCCCCCCATGTCATTACAGAACTTTTTTTTCCATGATAACAGAACTTTTCTCGCTTGTTTTTCTTGGAGAAGTCACGTCATTATCTAACATGAACATTTGTATGAATTGGCATGAATTTGAAAAATGTATTTAATAAAGTCGTAAATGATTACAGAAGAATATGAGTGAAGGAAAAATGTCTAAAATATTTATTTGGTGACTATTTGGGGAGTAGTGTTCATAGAATTAAAACTTAAAAACCCTGGCTGAAAAGTAGCTCCCTATTTTAAATTTGGTCATAAAATTTTACTAGAAAATTAAATCATAATTTGTTTCAAAATAATTTCATCTAATCATAAATTATGAATAATTTTTTAGAATTTTATTTTAACTTATTAGTAAGGAGTTGCTTTTCAGAAACTTTGTTCATCACGTGTAGTTAAATTTGTATACAAATAAAATATATACAAAGCAGGATTTGTCATCAACTACAATCATGTTAGTGGGCACCGTGAGATGTGGGTAATGGTTAACAAGCTAGTCTGGTTGCCTATTACCATTGAGATCTATCCTCTCTTAGGTGGCCTGTATTTTTGGCCTTTAGCCGAGGCTAAGCTTAGTAATTATAATCACGTCACCTGCCAGTAAGAATATATCTGTGATAAATAGCTATATATATATATATATATATATATATATATATATATATATATATATATATTATAAAATGACCAATATTTTTTTCTTTTCTATGACTAGTTGTGGTTCCTTTTACCTCTCCCTCTTTATACTTTATTATATCGGAAATGTTTTCCTCTTTCTTTCCTCCTTCTCGTTCATCCTGATGTTCATTAATACACATTGGTTCTGTTTGTTTAAAAATAAATTTGATTCTCTTTCCCTCTTTAAGACTCTACTCTCTTAGCACAACTAATAGAAAATATATCAAAAGAATAAAGTCTGTGACCATTTTAATATAATTGGCAAAAAACCAAAAACATTTGTATATATGAGGAAGATGAGGTGTGATAAAAATAATTTAAAATAAAGATATTCTTTGTAAGAAAAACAATATGGTCTTGCTTTTTTATTTGTGCTTGTGTGTGTGTGTGTGTGTTTTTTTTTTTTTTTTTTTTTTTCTCCCTCTCATACTCTAAACTTCAGCTTCTTGAATAATCTGACAAAAAAAGCAGCCAAAAAAAAAAAAAAAAAAATTTATTCTAAATATATCTAAAGCAGGCTAGTGCAAAATGTCCTTTCAGACTACCCAACAAGAAACTTAAGATCTATATAATTTTTTTAATTTCAGGACTTTGGAAACTGATCATCTACAAAGTTCTTATGGAAGCATAACTTTATTCCGCTGTCAAATTAACTAAATCTAGTCAATCATGGAATTTTTCTCTCTCATATTCAGTAATTTACTCTGAAATATTCCAGTGGCTAATTTTCTGTGATGAGTAACTGTTTGAATTGTGAAGGCCTAAAGTTACATAAACACTGAATAAAATCCTTGCGCACTGAAAGTAGCTCCAAAGACTTTTACAAACAGAATTTCCCATGATTTCCTTTTCAGTTACATCTTACCTAAGATGCAAATGATAACCAAACTAAAACTACTGTTGCCAGTCAGGATGCCCATAGCTTCCACACGCTTTTTTTATTCACTATGATTTTACATGTTCTTTTAGCTCATTGTCTCCATTCTTGAGTCCTCTAAATGTGATGGTTCTTCCCTTGCTTGGCTACAAAACGACTAGTTTGCTGACAACTTCATCATGTCTGGAAAGACACTTAATCTCAGTTTAGCTTTTACTTTCTTTAAGGTCATTAAATATTTTCAAAATGCTCTAGATTGGATTGCAGGTGAACTTTTGACTCTAGTCACAATCAAATATCTATAAAAAGATGTTATGCATTATCAGTTTCACAATAAGGTTATATTTAAACAGACTAGCCCTTGAACCTTATATTTAAACAAGATAATCCTTTGAATTGTTGCACTGTTAGCTCTTATCTGCTGTTAAAACAGTGCATTCCATAACCTCTTAGGACATGTAAGGGTGCCACACATATACTGCAGTGGTGTGTCTATGGTAGTATAGCCTTTCTTTCTATCTCTCTCTCTCTCTCTCTATATATATATATATATATATATATATATATATATAAACAAACAAACAAACAAACAGACTGGTTTCCACCTTAAGGCAATTTTTCTGTTACTGAACTAGAGGAAATATTTTTTTTTCTTTTTTTTTTTTTTTTTTTTTTTTTTTTCTTTTCCCCTTGAGAGCATGTGGACAAAACAGAGAATTGAAATCTGCATGCTGGGTTCACTTTCTGTACTAGTAAACATTACACTGTCCATGGGCACGCGGGTGATTTATTAGAACGTTTGCTTTCTAACCATGAGACCTGGGTTTGAATCTCCTCACAGTCGATTTATCAGGAAAGTGACTTCTTGATGTTATCATCCTGGGGAGGTGATCATGGCCTATGGCACCTTTCGAAAGTGCCTGAAAACTGATATCCCACAGATTGCCCCAAGCCTTATGAGTGAAATTGGCAGACAGAGCTATTTGGGAGCCATTGATAGTTGTATTGGTATGAAGGCACAAGTCATTGTGACAGATTTGAACGTACTGGCTATGTTCAGACTTGATCATACCAAATAATGCACTCTCCTAGTAACTGTAACTAAGGTCTGCTCAGCATAATTACAGTATAAACCACAGGTGGTTGTTGAACAAACACATGTGCCTGAGTAGGCGTCTGCATCAAGGATTGGCTAGCTGCTCTAGTAGACTCTATGAGTGGCCAACCATCTCACTATCCATGTTTCCAGTTTTAAAAAAGTAACAATTAAGATGAGAAATCTTAGTTTTAAAAAAAGTAACGTTTAAGATGAGCTTGCTTTAAAATGAGCATTTCTCTTCCACTATTTAATGATTTGGAAACTATAACATCTGAAATCTGCTTGTTAATCTAATTTAAAAATATAAATACGGTAGAATTTTCTGCAATGCACTGATGCATTTTGAAATCCCCACAGTATTTAAAAATATTGTAGAAGTTATCGCTAAAGTTACTTTTTTGTTGAGATTTACAAACTCTGTTTTCTTCAAATTCACAAACCAATCAATGAAATTTGAATAAGCTGATTTGTTTAGAGAAATACTTTGACAAAAACCTACTTTGCAGGTTTAATAATTTCTTTAATTTAATTTTATAGGACTAGTAAATTATTTTTTAAGATAATTTTTTTTTTCCTTTTTAACTGCAAACAATAAATTAGGATTTCTTACTCTTGAGCATGCAACATACAACTGGTTATGCACAAATATTTCTTTCTAGACCCAAATTCCAACTTTTTGAAGCATTTGGCCTTGTAATTTGTTTATAGTTCTCGCAGGGTGAACTGGAAACTGGATTTTTGTATATAAAAACTTAAACAAAAGACATGCAAAAAACAATATTGCATTTTTATTAAATAAGTGTTTGTTATTTTAATCATTCAATTGTTTTTAAAATAGAGTATTTTGTATGTTGAATAATAAAACTTTTAATTTTTCCCAAAAAATTAATGAAAATTTATTGTATTAAGCTATGCACCCAAGTAAAGCAAACTGTACTTTGTACTCACTTACCTGTTTGCACTTATCCCCAAATTTGGTTCTGATTGGTCAATGTATGGCTATTTTAGAGGGCACGAAAGAAGTTACAGAATTTTACATGTAGATTTCTTTTTTTTATCAAACTTGTAACCTTTTGAACTTCTATTTTTAACTAATCATGTTTGAGAGATTATCTATTTATTATCTTTTTATAATTGTGTAAAAGTTAATCAGTAATTTGAAGTAAATGGTATGGTAGGTATTTGACCTTGAATACAGTTCAAAGTTTCATCAATTGTAAGATGAGGCAATATTTTATCCTCCTTAAAACTACCTCAGAAGAAAAAATCTTTTGCCAAATTGTACACTTTTGCTATAGATATACATAGAGCAAAGTATCAGAGTGAAATTGGCAGGCCCAGTTCAAATTCCAGCTAAGGCTTTTGTTTGCTTACATACAAATATTCTTGGCATGAACCCAGCTTTTCTCCCTACCCTACCCCAGCTATGGGTTAAACAGTAGACTAGGCTTTCTTGCCTTGGTTGGCAAACAGTCTAAAAGAAGGACAACTCTGAAATCAAAACTTGTTGAACATGCCACCCTGTAAAATTTTACTTGCTATATAATCAACATAAGCAACATTTAGTGTAGTATAACTGTGTCTGTATATCCTACAAGCAAGTTTTCAGAACTTACATGTATAAATATTTACTAACCTTAGTCCAGACAAAGGTCGAGAAGATGAGCTTTTACTGAATCTCAGATACTTTACTACAGAGAATTTTCATTTTGAGTCTGACATTGATATAAAATATTTGAATGATTATAACATTACAATTTATTGAATGCTAAGCATCAGCACAAGGCATGTGTATATGCTCTTTATATATATATATATATATATATATATATATATATATATATATATATATATCATGAGGTTGCTATATAACTACTAACATTAGAAGTATTAGTTGATAGTACTATTTTCAGGGTATATGTTATTTATATAAAACTACTGATGGGTATGTAGCCAAGTAGAACGTTTGCATTTTGACCATGAGACCCAGGTTCAAATCTCACCATGGTCGATTTGTCAGAAAGGAGATTTCCTGATGTTATCAAACTGGATGAGTGAGTGTGACCTTTGGAAAGTGCCTGAAAAGCATACCACGGATTAACCCAAGCCTTGTGAGTGAAAATGGGTAGACAGAACCCTTGGAGGCCATTGATATCTGTGCTAGCACAAAGTCACAAGCCATCGTAGCCGAGGGCTTTAGTATGCTGACCTTGTTCAAATTGTTGATCATGCTATATAACACGCTCTTCCCCAGAAACTGTAACTAAGGTTTGCTCAGCATAGTTGCAGTATAAACCACAAGTGGGACCTGTGGGTGTTGAATAAACACAAATGCACCTGAGCAAGTGTCTGCAATAAGGATTGGCTAGCTGCCCTAGGTATCCACAAATACAAGTCGCCAGCTATACCTTCAGGGTATATGTATAAGCTGTGTTAAGAAATGTAAAGGAATATTGTGTTTATGCTTGGGTTCCATTCTCAAGCTGCACCATTTTATAGATTCTATATTAAAATTAAATAGCCTGTATTTCAAAATCCAAAAAAATCTGAAAACTGAAGCACTTCCAGTCCCAAGATTTTTGGATAAAGGATTCTCAACCTGTACTAAATGTAAAGATTTGATGTTCTTGTACAAATGAAACCCACATGAAGAAATATTTTACCATAAAGAAAGGGATTTTCAAATGAAAAATACAATAATTCAATGACCAGTCAGGATCAGATGATTTCAAGGTGCATTTTATTTTAAAACAAAATGAGCTTTTCTTGGTACCTTGGCTGCATGAATTTAAGGATGCTACTAGATTGGCAATTAGGTCCTATCATTTTACTGTTGAAATAGCCAGATGTACACATAAGTCCAAAATGTTTCTTTTCTCACACTTCTTGCCTGTGGAACAGTCTTCCAGTTTCTTGCTCCCCTGCCGCCTATAAACTTCAAAAATTTAAATGCAGTTGTCGTCTTTTGTCATTCCGAATCGTGTTCTTTCTCCTAACTCAGGTTTTCTCATCCTCTTCGGCTCCCAGTAACCTCATGCATCTTAATGGCATTATTGCTTTACTTGGGGTGAAATGATTTAAAATGAAAATCAAATAACAGAAACTACATGACTTTAGAATTTTCAGCAGCAGCAGCTAAAATGGATGGAACTCAAGAAAATAATGACAAAATCAGGATGTTGAAGTTCCACATGACTTCAGACAAAAGGTTAGGAAGGATTTGTGAGATGTAAATTCCAAGGGCAAATTCTTCCTTGTAAACAGCTGCTCTGTGGAACCGACTCCCAAGAGGGTGTTTAACCGATCACTACAATCTTGGCCTGTTCAAGTCTAGGATTAACTGTTATCTTCCCCACATATCTGCATAAGCTTTACCTCTTATTCTGTAACCATCTACCCTGATTGGCTCCCGGGCCTTGTACAGAGTGAACATCATTGTTTTAAATTTTAAAATTATAAGAAAACAGTAGCACTGGCTGTTCAGTCAATAAATGCTGAATGTTTCCTTATAAGGAAACAGCTGATATTATGATTATCATTCATCTTTAGAACAAACTTCTTTCGAAATGTTTATTCCTTATATAGTTAAAAACTGTCATATCACGTGCTTTCTATACATTTGAATTAGAATCAGTCTTGTTAAAAAAAATGATAGGATAAAATTAATAACATTCTTTATAGTAAATGATAACATTTTTGATAATAATGAGTGATGGTCAAAAGTTCTTGAATAAAAAATATGAACTTTGGAATGCTTTTTTTTTTTTTAAGAAAATATGACAAGCATATGTGACAGCTTATATGCAAACTAGAAAAAATTGACACAGATCTTGTCAGTCAAATTTAATAAGATAAAACTAACCTGGAAATCAGTAGTATCAGGGAATAAAAAAAAAAGTTTGTTTTTTTTATAAATCAGGGAATTTTGGGTTGAAATTAAGGAATTTTTTAATGCAATTTGATATAATGTTGATTTTATGATTTTTCTTTTATTGAAAGACAATTGCTTTAAATAATATGGAAAGATGAACACTTAATAATATACAAACCTCCAAAAGTTTTCTAAAAAAAGAGTATATCATGATGATAAAAGGCTCCAAACTTAATAAAAACAAAGCTTTATCATCAAAATGTTATTATTAAGAGGAAAGACCAAAGTATTTTTTGATTATTTAATTTTTTATTGCTTTCTAACACATTCTAAATTTTGGTTAAAAATCTTGTTTTTCTTGCATCAGCTGGTGGGCCAAAGATTAGTATTAGGAAATTTAGTGCTAAATTAGGAAAGATTAATATTAGGAAATTTTTTTTGCAGTAAAAAACACATTGTTTGGGAAATTCTTGCAAAAATCAAATTGTCTGATTTTAAAGATTTTAATGAAATTTTCAGGACTTATTCACAAATGAATGAAATTATTTTTGAAATTTCTTTTTAGAACATTTTGGTAAAAATATTGTTTTTTTACATCTGTTACTTCCACTTAAGAAATTTTGAGAAAATTAAAATTTCAGCCTCTTCTTATTAATATTAGTTAAATGCAGGACTCCTTGGAGAATTTAAATCATCAATTTGTTTTTGTCACACAGAAACACCATTTACCAAAAATCTGCTCTAAATCATAAAATAAAAATGCCATAAAACTACGACATTATTTAATTAGAAAAGCTTTTAAATGCTTTTATAAATAGGATATATTAAGGATATTATTGTTTAAAGAAAAAAAATTTTGATGAATAATGAATTTTTATCAGAATTGTTTTCATTATTTAAAAATTTTAATTAGCAAAATTTATTAAGTTTTAAATCTTTTAAAATTCTGTATTAATTTCAGCCTTTTAGATAAAATTATTATTAAGTGAAAAGTATATTTACTAATCATAAATGGAAAAGCTTAATTCAAATATCAAACACCAATATTTTTAAAAGAATTTTTGTAAGCATGGGTGACCATACACAACATTATCATAAAATAAGAGTAATGTCTATAGTAATTTTAAAGCCAACATTTCAATAAGACATTAGATTATGGAGAATATTTTCCTAAAATTAAGATTACTGAGTACTTAAAAATTAAATAAAGGAGGTGCTCATGTCATTTTCTTCAATTATGTTTTACAGTGTAACCCGGATATAAGAGAGTTGCCGGGACCGGAGAAGTCTCTTATATCCGGGTTCTCTTATATCCGCGTTTGGTCTATTTTGTTTAGGTAAGTATGGCTTTAATTTGGGACCAGAGAAAATCTCTCTTATATCCGGGTATCTCTTATATCCCGGTCTCTATATAGAAGAACATTAAACCTGTCATCAGGCTATCAATATGTCAACACAGCTACTGTCAGGTTAAAAATGCATTTCTGAGATATTTTAAACTTAAATAATATTTGTTTCAAATCAGATTATTTATACTTTAAATCAGCTAATATTCATATAATAAAGTTTCAAAAAAGTATATTCAATTTTTGGAAGAGTTTTTAATAAAGAGAATTACATTGCAATGAAAAACAACTAAAAAGGGCACTAATCAGCTATTTTAGCAAAAAAAAACAAAAAAAAAAACAAACCCTTCCAGTCAATTTAAATTAGTTTTTGAAATACAGCAAAGTATTTTTCTTATTGGAAATATTAAATTTAATCTATTTGTTTGAAATTAAAACTAAAATAAAAACTTCAAGAAAGATTTTTCATTTTTAACCCTTTGAGCCCTGTATTCCTGAAAATTTTTGAACCCTTTTGCCTGAGCTCCTGTGTCAAAATTTGCAATTAATTGGTATGTAATGTTTGACAGTAGATATAAAAATAGTTACAAAAAATCTAAGCATTATACTTAGCAGGGAGAGAGTATGATTGCATGCCTTCACTTTATCGTCAAAATTCTTTCTTTGTGACCCAGTCTAACCAAATAAGACAACCAATAACAAAACACGAAGCAAGTGTTTACCCACCGTTGAACCAATCATTTTTCTCTACTACAGGTAAAGCAGTGGTCAGGGCTCAAAAGGTTAAACCTTACGTGGTGTGTTTTTTGTGGAGGTCCCTATATTAATATGTAACTGTTTATATAAGCCTGCAAATATAACTTGGTAATCCCTGGCCAAGTGGAACTTGTTTCTAAAATCTTTCATTTATTTAATCTAATTTTATTCCCTTTTGATCAAGTGGGTGACCATTTTGATGATCTACTTTGTAGACTTTTGTACTGGTTATAAAAACACTAGTCACTTCAAACACAGATAAAATTATTCACTGGCCAAAAAACGATCGCCCAAGTGTGTATAACCCATGGCACCCAAGGAGTGGACAAGGAACATGAATTAACTTAACCTGTACTTTTATACAATCATTTAAGTTTTTTAATATGTCTATTTTTATTTATTTTGTTTATGTAAAAACATAGTAGTAACATTTTTTATGAATTGGACATATCAGGAAAAAACAAATTTATACAGCATTCTATAGATTTTGTTAAATTTTTGAAATTTCAAAAGAGAATATTGTAATTGATCCTGCAGAAAGATTCACTGTAGTTTAAAAGGTTTCATAAACACATGGAAATGTTTAAATAAAAAAATATTCATAAAACTTATTCTTTGCTATTTAAACTCTGTTTTAAAATTCTGGAGAAGAAAAGTAAGTGATTCACTGATGTTTAAATGCTAATTGCTGAAGGTAAAAATATTTTTCTTTTCTTCCTTTCTTCCTTTTCTTTTCAGGGGCTTGTGAAGAACATTATTATGTAAATGAGTATGAACAACTCCCAATATATATGCTATCAGTTGTTATTAAGCAATTCACTGTTTTTCAAAGGCTTGTGAAGAACATTATTATGTAGATGCGTATGAACAACTCCCAATATATATGCTATCAGTTGTTATTAAGCAAGTCACTGTTTTTCAAAGGCTTGTAAAGAACATTATTATGTAAATGAGTATGAACAACTCCCAATATATATGCTATCAGTTGTTATGAAACAAGTCACTGTTTTTCAAAGGCTTGTGAAGAACATTATTATGTAGATGCGTCTGAACAACTCCCAATATATATGCTATCAGTTGTTATTAAGCAAGTCACTGTTTTTCAAAGGCTTGTGAAGAACATTATTATGTAGATGCGTATGAACAACTCCCAATATATATGCTATCAGTTGTTATTAAGCAAGTCACTGTTTTTCAAAGGCTTGTGAAGAACATTATTATGTAAATGAGTATGAACAACTCCCAATATATATGCTATCAGTTGTTATTAAGCAAGTCACTGTTTTTCAAAGGCTTGTGAAGAACATTATTATGTAGATGCGTCTGAACAACTCCCAATATATATGCTATCAGTTGTTATTAAGCAAGTCACTGTTTTTCAAAGGCTTGTGAAGAACATTATTATGTAGATGCGTATGAACAACTCCCAATATATATGCTATCAGTTGTTATTAAGCAAGTCACTGTTTTTCAAAGGCTTGTGAAGAACATTATTATGTAAATGAGTATGAACAACTCCCAATATATATGCTATCAGTTGTTATTAAGCAAGTCACTGTTTTTCAAAGGCTTGTGAAGAACATTATTATGTAAATGAGTATGAACAACTCCCAATATATATGCTATCAGTTGTTATTAAGCAAGTCACTGTTTTTCAAAGGCTTGTGAAGAACATTATTATGTAGATGTGTATGAACAACTCCCAATATATATGCTATCAGTTGTTATTAAGCAAGTCACTGTTTTTCAAAGGCTTGTGAAGAACATTATTATGTAGATGCGTCTGAACAACTCCCAATATATATGCTATCAGTTGTTATTAAGCAAGTCACTGTTTTTCAAAGGCTTGTGAAGAACATTATTATGTAGATGTGTATGAACAACTCCCAATATATATGCTATCAGTTGTTATTAAGCAAGTCACTGTTTTTCAAAGGCTTGTGAAGAACATTATTATGTAGATGCGTCTGAACAACTCCCAATATATATGCTATCAGTTGTTATTAAGCAAGTCACTGTTTTTCAAAGGCTTGTGAAGAACATTATTATGTAAATGAGTATGAACAACTCCCAATATATATGCTATCAGTTGTTATTAAGCAAGTCACTGTTTTTCAAAGGCTTGTGAAGAACATTATTATGTAGATGTGTATGAACAACTCCCAATATATATGCTATCAGTTGTTATTAAGCAAGTCACTGTTTTTCAAAGTCTTGTGAAATACATTATTATGTAGATGCGTCTGAACAACTCCCAATATATATGCTATCAGTTGTTATTAAGCAAGTCACTGTTTTTCAAAGGCTTGTGAAGAACATTATTATGTAGATGTGTATGAACAACTCCCAATATATATGCTATCAGTTGTTATTAAGCAAGTCACTGTTTTTCAAAGGCTTGTGAAGAACATTATTATGTAGATGCGTCTGAACAACTCCCAATATATATGCTATCAGTTGTTATTAAGCAAGTCACTGTTTTTCAAAGGCTTGTGAAGAACATTATTATGTAAATGAGTATGAACAACTCCCAATATATATGCTATCAGTTGTTATTAAGCAAGTCACTGTTTTTCAAAGGCTTGTGAAGAACATTATTATGTAGATGTGTATGAACAACTCCCAATATATATGCTATCAGTTGTTATTAAGCAAGTCACTGTTTTTCAAAGGCTTGTGAAGAACATTATTATGTAGATGTGTATGAACAACTCCCAATATATATGCTATCAGTTGTTATTAAGCAAGTCACTGTTTTTCAAAGGCTTGTGAAGAACATTATTATGTAGATGTGTATGAACAACTCCCAATATATATGCTATCAGTTGTTATCAAGCAAGTCACTGTTTTTCAAAGGCTTGTGAAGAACATTATTATGTAAATGAGTATGAACAACTCCCAATATATATGCTATCAGTTGTTATTAAGCAAGTCACTGTTTTTCAAAGGCTTGTGAAGAACATTATTATGTAGATGCGTCTGAACAACTCCCAATATATATGCTATCAGTTGTTATTAAGCAAGTCACTGTTTTTCAAAGGCTTGTGAAGAACATTATTATGTAGATGTGTATGAACAACTCCCAATATATATGCTATCAGTTGTTATTAAGCAAGTCACTGTTTTTCAAAGGCTTGTGAAGAACATTATTATGTAGATGCGTCTGAACAACTCCCAATATATATGCTATCAGTTGTTATTAAGCAAGTCACTGTTTTTCAAAGGCTTGTGAAGAACATTATTATGTAAATGAGTATGAACAACTCCCAATATATATGCTATCAGTTGTTATTAAGCAAGTCACTGTTTTTCAAAGGCTTGTGAAGAACATTATTATGTAGATGCGTCTGAACAACTCCCAATATATATGCTATCAGTTGTTATTAAGCAAGTCACTGTTTTTCAAAGGCTTGTGAAGAACATTATTATGTAGATGCGTATGAACAACTCCCAATATATACAGATTTTATTAGGCAAGTTAATATTTTCACAATGCAGTTGCTTTAATCACTTGTTATTAGTAAAATTTTCATGTTAATTTTTTAAAAGTTTAAAGTGCATTTTCTCCTCTCTTCTTTTTCCATCATTTCTTTTTTTAAAAGTCAGAACAGATAATGACATTTGTTGGGTGGAGGTAGCATTTAACAACATATATTTTTCAAAAAAATGTTATGGTCTCCTAAGGATTTAATCCTATCCATTTCCAGGAATCTGTACCTATTGCCTGATGAAATATCATTGGATTTTTCCCCTTTAACTGATATATGTTGGTTTCATGGAGATTAACCCACCTTATTTGTTAGTATGCCCACTAAGTGTCTTTTTATTTAGGACTATAAAAGAAATGGATATGAACCTCCTCCCTCACTTTTTTGCTAAACAATATTTCTGCTAGGTGACATTTGTTTCCCTTGGGAAACCAACTACTTAATTTCAAACAAACCATATGGATATTACATACACTATGGCTAAGTACATAAATGTTTTCTTTTCTTTCTTTGAATTACCTGTATACATGTAAATATAATTTTCTTTGTCTTCTTTTGTTTGTCATGTTTTTTACACAAATATATACAAAGTCTTACGAAAAATTACTAGGGCTATTGGCATTGTAACAGAGCTAAAGTACGCAGAGTGAAGCTAGATTGACCTTGTACTCTGTTACATACACACTAAATTATGATATTCTTGCTCACTTCCATTATTTATTGCAGTGCTTGGAAAGAAAGTGTGTAGAGTGTGGTCATCTCACCACACTACAGAGGTTCCATCAGTGATCATGCCTTGTGCAGCAGTTTTTGACCAAGATCAGGATTCCCCAGGTTTGACAACCATAATATTCCCCAGATCTCATCCCTTGTGACTTTTTCCTCCTCAAAAATCAAATCCCTCTTGAAAGGCACAAAATTTCTTTGGAGAAGGTTACAGGATACCACTCTTAATTCTTTTCTGAGAAAAATTCACAGACAATAAAGAAAGGGAATTCATGGAGAGCCATAATCTATGTCTATAAGGGATATGCCATTTAAAAAAAAAAATCTTAGATTGAAATAGAAATTAACATGGGTCTCAGAATGCAATTTTTGGAAATTTATTTTTTTTTTTGTTTTAATTTAAAAAGTTGAAAGGCAATGTTCTTATGAAAATAAGCAAACCTAAATAAAGTCTGGGCAAAGAAATATGTATCACTAAATAAATAGAATACATAGGAGGAGACTCTGAGGGTTGTTGGTGTTAGTAGCTGTTTTGGGATTGGCACTGGCTTTAAGCCAATTGAATCTAAAAGATCCTCTCCTTAGGATAATCTACTCTCATCTATTACACCCAAAACACTGCAATAAACATCACATTGCAGGTGTTATAGAGAATAGCAACAATTTTAATTTTCAGAATTCTTGTAAATTTAGTCAAGTTTATTTATATTTTGATTTTTTACACTGCACTTGAATGAAATGTCCTTTTAAATTTGCACATATTTCTTATTTTCCATTTTATCCTTGAGATGTAAAGTCTATAATATGCTCTCATTTTAATCTTTTCACTCCAAACAAGGCAATAAAACCTCTAAGATGCAAGGGGTTACTGAGTGTTAGAGAATGTGAGAAAAGAAACAATATTAAGGAGAGAGAACTATAAAAGACAAGAATTCATCTCAAAGATTTTAATGAATTTGCTTGTGAACCTGGGGCCAACAAAATATTTTTCCGAAAACCAATCCAAAAACAAAGCAAAGTATAAAGAAACAAGAAATTTTCATTAAAAACAAAGAAAAGAAAACTGAATATTATGTAATAAAGAAGAGACATAAAGCAACAGAAATGTTGTTCTACAGAAGGGTGCTGAGCATATCATGGACTGAACATATGAACAATTTGTGAAAAATTTAGATATGACTAAAAGTATATCTGTAAAAAGACAATATGAATAAAGACAAAAGAAAGACTTTTCTTTTCAACATGTTTCATACTCTGATGGATTTTATCAAGGCAAATGTTTCCTTTTCATTTTTTTCTTTATATATATATATATATATATATATATATATATATAAATAAATGTATATTTAAACTCTGTGGGTGAAAGAACCTGGATAGCACAATTTTCAAATGAATTGGCATCGAGGAAAAAGGGAAAAAAAAAGAAAGGCACCAGGAACCTTCAAACAGGGCAAAAGAAATTGTCTAGTGCCTTAAATCTCTGGTACAAAGAAAAAATCCCCAGGAAGTAATGATAATCCCATGTGGTGAAATCTAGGTAGGTAGTTATATATATATATATATATATATATATATATATATTGACAAGAGACAAGAAATATATATATATATATATATATATATATATATATATATATATGCATGTATATATAAATAAAAAGAAAGAACAGTAAGATATATAATCCGGTGTTCTTATAGATATTTTTATTTTTACAAAATAGTTCTCAATGTAAATTTACAAAGCATTAAAATTCGCTTGAGGATGAAATGGAACTAATGCCTTTAATTTAATTACAAAATTAAATTCGAAGCTTTTAGCTTCCATTTTTGAAACATGGTTAGAACTGTGTAGCGAAAAAAAACATATTTTAAATCAATTAATTTATAATATATATATATATATATATATATATATATATATATTGATAAGAGGCAAGAAATATATATATATATATATATATATATATATATATATATATTGACAAGAGAAAAGAAATACTCTTGACAATAAATGTCTGCATTGGCTGTCTGAGGAAGGTGCATCTCATCTAATTCGAATAAAAATTTTAGTCATGGCTGACCATTCTACTAGACTATTTTATTATTAGTTTGGTGCAAAAATAATGACGTAATAATGTTTTTGACGTATTTTTTTACATCAAAAAACGACATTATTACGTCATTATTTTTGCACCAACCTAATAGAAGTAATATTTTAGTTTTGTTTTTATTTGTTTAATTTGGTTGTTTAATATTCATATATATATATATATATATATATATATACACACACACACACATATATATATATATATATATATATATATATATATATATATATATATATATATATAATGGACTCTCCTGTTGGTATCGACATAATATGGATTTGCCAACTTAATTGATTCAGTTATAAAATTTTGTGCAATAATCTTAAGTGGCACTTAAGATCCACTAGTGATTTACAAAGGAGGCCACATATGGAGCATATAGATCTTGCTTACACTTCTTGAAGACGATTCACACAAGCTGATTGAAAACTGCACTGAAACACGTTGATCTCTATTCTACCCGCTCCAAGGCTAAGTGTTTGATGGTGTTATGGGGTATGTTGACAGCTGACAAGTTTCTCTTCAGCTTGTCTTTGTATCTTAACCATGGGTGTCCTACATTCATGTAGCCCTGATCTAACTGGATGCACTTTAGGATCTTGGGTATCCTGTCATCAGACATTCTCAAGACATGACCAGTCCATATTCTTATATATAAGAATATGACTTCTAAAATAAAATATAAAAAATATCTAAAATAAATATAAATATATAAAAACCTCAGCTGCTACTGCAGTTTCACCATTTAAGTATTCAGACAGGTTTGGTTATTTTTATACCCACTATAAATGAATTCTTTTTTTATTTAATTTATATCGCTGGGGTGGAGGTGAGGGTATATTTCAACCCCCTAGTTTTCATTATTTTAGTAAGAATTTTTCTTTTCGTGTCTACAGTTTGCTATAATCTTTGATCTTTTGTTTAACAAGTTCTTGGAGATTTTGAACATTGTGTTTCTCCTCTGAACACATCCAGTAAACTTTGGATCTTTTTTACATAAATAACAGTTTAATAACAGTACTTCATTTGATTGTTGTAATCATATAATTTATAGTCAGTTTCAGAATAGGTTTTGCCCTGTAATTCATTTAAGTAAATGAAGATTCTATATATAGCAGTTTCTCTCTGCCAAGTGTCGATGGGGGTAGAATTTCCAACTAACACCAAATCGGTCGGGTTTCGAACCTGGCTTGAGCCTTTTGGACATCTAATCACACTGAGGAGCTGTGATACAGTGAAACAGTACTGTATGCGAATGACTTAATTAAGCTCTTGATAATTATTTTCAATTGAGCACTCTTGAGAGACACAGTCTAATTCTACAAGCAGCAGTCGCCTATATGAAAAACTCAAAACTCTTTGGTAAAAAAAATGAATACAAGCCCTCTGGCTGACTGGCATTTGTTTACATTCGTGGAATCAGCTAGAATCAGCAGTTTCTCTCTGCCGAGCACCGATGACTTAGGGGGTAGAAATTCCAACTGACACCAAATCAGTAGGGTTTCAATCCTGGCTTGAGGCATTTCGACATCTAGTCACACTGAGGAGCTGTGAAACAGTATTGTCTGCAAATGACATATCTCTCTCTCTCTCTCTCTATATATATATATATATATATATACATATATTAGGTTGGTGCAAAAATAATGTCATTTTTTCTTTACATATATATATATATATATATATAACTTATAATTAAAAAATCTGGCAGAAAAGTAGCTCCCAATTTTAAATTTGGTCATAAAATTTTAGTTAAGTTGTAAATGATTACAAAAGAATATGAATGAAGGAAAAAAATGTCTAAAATATTTATTTGGGGACTATTTCGAGAGTAGTGTTCATAGAATTAAAACTTAATGAAAACCTGACTGAAAAGGAGCACCCTATTTTAAATTTGGTCATAAAATTTTACTAGAAAATTAAATCATAATTTGTTTCAAAATAATTTCATCTAAATCATAAATTATGAATAATTTTTTTTAAATTTCATTTTAACTTATTAGTAAGGAGTTGCTTTTCAGAAACTTTGTTCATCACGTGTAATTAAATTTGTATACAAATAATAAATAT
Organism: Acanthosepion lycidas; assembly: GCA_963932145.1. NCBI lineage: Eukaryota > Metazoa > Mollusca > Cephalopoda > Sepiida > Sepiidae > Acanthosepion > Acanthosepion lycidas. The sequence continues at coordinate 90,537,332 of OZ010590.1, read as the reverse complement.
ATACAAATCAGCATTTGTCATTAACTACAATCATGTTAGTGGGCATCGTGAGATGTGGGTAATGGTTAACAAGCTAGTCTAGTTGACTGATACTATTGAGATCTAACCTCACTTAGGTGGTATGTACTTTTGGCCTTTAGCCAAAAGTAGGCTAAGCTTAGTAATTATAATCACGTCACCTGCCAGTAAGAATATATCTGTGATAAATAGCTTGTACACACACAATGTAAACAGTGACGATTACGGCGAATAATGCAAGACTCTTTGGTAAATCGAATCGAGTTCTCTCAATCGCTGTGTGTTTATCTAAAAATAAATACACTTAAATTCACCATCATACCTGCTGTGCGCCAATGGCTTAGTGGTATAATCATCGACTGACGCCATTTCAGTTGGGTTTCGATCCTAGATAGAGGCAACCAGATGTCAATCCACACTGATGAGCTGTGATACACCGAAACAGTCTATCTGTGGATATATATATATATATATATATTGTATATGTAAGCATAAATAAATGTGATAAATAGCTTATGTATATATATATATATATATATATATATATATATATATAAGCATGTATATTAGGCAGCATATTTGGTTAAATAATTTAGATGCATTATGTCAAATTATTTTAGTTTTAATCCTTTCAAGTCCACAAATTAATTTCTTGGTGGCTGTAGGAAATTGATTAAGAAAAATTCCAGAATTTTCTTTTAGATTATTTTTTATTGAACCTTTTATCCTACTTCCCTCCAAATCCTGGACCTTCACCCTCGATCTTATATCTTAATTCACCCCAAATAATTTGCCCCAAATCCTTGGCATCTCTGAATCTTTTCTCATAAATCACCCCAAATAATGTAAAGTTACTTTTCGCAGATATTAATTCACCCCAACAAATTATGAATTTTAAATCAAAGCTGTTTTTTTTTTATTAATTTTTTTTTGCATTCTTTTGAAATTATAAACTTTAAATGAAAATTTTGTTTTGCTTGACATGTAGTCACTTGCGTTAATTCAATAATGTAATGGCAAGGAGTGTGGCGTTCACTTCTTATAGAGAGTAAATATTATGTCGGATTGACAGATACATAACAGGATGTTTTAAACGAAGAATTATTCGATAACTGGTTCATTCATTTCTTGAGAAATGGTTTAGTTTGTTTTGTTTTCGGTATATCAACCTCAATGGGTCATTTAATGCCGACAACTTTTTTTCTGGTAATATTTTTGTTTTGTCAAAAATCTATTTCTGGTAATATTTTTTCCTCAAAAATGTATAGCTGGTAATATTATTTTAAAGCATGTATTGCTGGTAATATTTTTTTTTTCAAAAACGTATTGCTGGTAATAGTTTTTCTTCTTCAAAAATTTATTTCTGGTAATAATTTTTTACAAAGTATTTCTGGTATTAAAACCTAGTTTTACACTTTCATTATGTTTTTTTTTATCTCAGTTTCGGGGTTAACTATTTGCCCATAGCTGGGACCCTAACAGATGCTACCACCCGGGTCAGGGTGGACGTGGGAACACCAGCAATGGTTTCACGCTCCTCAAAGCCTCCTGATCACAGGCCTTGCTGTTGGACGTAGTTTATTGTCTTACCCTGGACGCGGATGTAGTTTATCGTCATAAATATCATAAACTTAGTTCTCTCTGCATTCACTAGTTTTTTTCTTGGGTGCTATGTTTTTCACTACTAGTTGACTTATATTGTCAAACGTCATCTCCTCCAACTGTCTTGGGTGTGCAATGGCTGATAATTTTATAATGGCCTCATAACCAGCAGATGCAAAGAAGAGATCAGTCATTTGTTTTTCTCTCCAAAACGATTTTAAATCCTTTAGCTTTTTTGTTCTAGCTTTAGCTTCTAGTATCCTAAGCCACGCTTGTGTGTTCTCATAATTGTAGACTCACGGGAAGTAGTATGCACTCGATTACCTCATGGGTAACAGCTGTAGGTATTTATAGTCTTTGGGACTTCATATGTAAATGAGTCACCTCAATAATAATGAATGCATTTTTGAACAAATTTTAAAGGTCATTTCTGAATTTTGGTCTGAATTTTAGTAACGATAAATTATTTTTATTTTGGGACGAATTAGCAGAAATATCTGCATCTCTTAATATTAACGGCCGCGTCCTGACTGGTTACCGACCATCTTCAGTCGTCCAAATATTGAACTATTTCGATGAACGCGTCTGTATCTTTATTCTCAATCTTTTTACTTCTTGGAGACTTTATACTTGGACGATTACATTGTAGAACTTTTACAATCTCATTTATCTAAAATATTTAACTTCCTATTCGACACACTCTTCTAGTGACAAGTTTCCCACTTGTAAATTCATTAGAGTCATTTGTCGATACTCTTCATTATGAAGGCCGTTTACCAATTTCATTTTGGATCAAATCCTGTTCGATTTACGGGTTTTCCGATCCCAGTTTCTCAGGACAATGGTGGTGCAGTGTTACTAACTCAAGGGAATTAGTATGCACTCAACTGTCTTATATTAAATATTTAACTTCCTATAGTTCATATTTCTCTTCGTAACTGTTGAATAATAGTTGTGAGGTGTGACTCTGATGACTTATGAGATATTATCACGGACTTGACGAGAGCAAAAAAAAAAATCGACAGTTTTTAATATGGACAACTCAGACTTCCACTAGGAAGTGCATTCATTAGCTTATTTGAGTACATGACCAGAGGCACCAGGACACCGATTTACTGATTTAAATAATGTACCAAGACACTGATTTTTTATTTAAATAATGTACCAGGACACTGATTTACTGATTTGAGTAATGTATCGAAACACCGATTTATTGATTTAAATAATGTACTGGGGCACCGATTTGCTGATTTAAAAAATGTGTTGGCAATACGTTCAACTACAATCATGTTTAGCCCTCAAGTGATAACTCTTTCAAAGAAGTCCTAAAATTGAATACAAAGGATTCTTCATGAGATCGCTAAACACAGAACATAGCATGATGAAAAAGACGTCAAACTTGACGAAAACAAAATTTTAGCGTGTAAATGTTTATGTTATTATTAAGAGGAAAGATCAAAGTATTTTTTAATTATTTTTAAAAAATTTTTTCCTTCTTTTTAGAACATTCTAAATTTTGATTAAAAAAAAACTTTGTTTCTTTTTGTATCACCGGAACTAGTAAAATAACAAATTTTTAGCACTTTTTTTTTTTTTTTTTTTTTGGTATGACAGACATTAATTTTGAAAATCTTGCAAAAATAAAAAAAAAAATTGTCGGATTTTAATGAAACTTTCAGAAACTATTCACAAATAATGGAATTGATTATAAATAAAATATGGTTTCTTTTTTTAAAGTCATGGCAATTTTTTTTTTCATATGTATTCCCCCCACCGCCCATAACTAACTGTACGAAAACTCTATCATTTCAATTTTGGGCAGATTAGTGATGATTATATTAGTTAAAAGTACAAGGCTTTGAGGAAACCAAATCATGTTTTTTTTTTGTTTTTTTTTTAGTTGAACCACCTCCACCTGAAAATCATCTTTGAATTGTAACATACAAAACTCAATAAAACAAAAATATTATTTAATTTCAAAAGCTTTTAATTGCTTTTACTTATTTTAATGAACATGGACAATATTGTCTGAAAGCAAAAAGATATTTTGATGAAAAATGAATTTTTAAAACAATTATTTGTTATTTCTGAAATATTTTATTATTTTTACATTTAAATGTTGTTAATTCTTCTAAAATTAGGGAAAAGTTTGTACAATTTAACGAATGTTGTTATTAAGTAGATATATATTTACAGATTATAATTTCCAAACATTTTTACAAACTAACGAACACCAGTATATAAAAAATAATATAATATTTTTAATAATACGACTGCAAATAAAATCTACGGAAGAGCGGAAGTATCATGTGTGCAATAAAAAAAAACGTCACGTAGATTGAGTTTCTATCCAGTATTTAACTTAAATACTGAATTTTTAAAGCATCGTAAACGTAAAGGTGAAAGCTAAGTAAAAAAAAAAAAAAAAAATTAGAGCGCTAAAAGTTTTCCTTAAAAATAACGAGGTAAATAATTTGTTCATTTAAATCTAAATAATTTCACTTCTCTCCTTACGTAGAATAAATTATCCTCACGTAAGCTATCAATACGTCATGAAAATGTCTTTCGTCCCCTATCAAGTGACGCGAATTATTATGACCTGCTTTGTTTTATTTTCAAACTACACCTGAATAATATTTTAAATAAACATTAAAATTTCTGATTTTCTTAAAAATAAGTTTTGAAAAAATATAATTATGATTTTTAAAAGATTTTCAAAATGAGATTTTCATATTTTTTGTAAAATGGTTGACATGATTGATTATCTGTAAATTTTGCTGATTAAAAAAAAAAAAAAAAGATTTTTTAACGAAAATTTTGGACGTGTTAGGAACGATTAAAAAATGTAAAAAAAATACCCCTAAAATACTTTCATCTTTCTTCTTAATAATAACATTTAGACGATTTGTAAAATTTTGTTTTCGTCAATTTTAGCGTCTTTTTCAACATGTATGCAGTTTTCTAGCGATCTCATGACGGATCCTTTACATTATTTCCCGGTAAGTGAAATTGCGTACAGAAAGGTGTTGGTAGACGGTACAAATCCCCGGGTGTCCATATCGGTAAGGCATCCAACCAAAGAGTGAAATAAAAATTCAGTTTATATTTAATTTGAACAAAGTGTTTATTTCATGTTTCATCTGTTTTTACATATTTAAAATGTTTTCCTTTCTCACATTTCTCAGAACTACTTGAGTCTTAAGGGCATACAATAAACGAATTGGCCCTGGGCATCACCGAACCTCTGCACGTCACTGGGTAAGCGTGACACCTTTTACAAACGACTTGGAGAAGGTTAAAGACATTAGAAACCAATGTCTTATCTGCAACAGGCCACACACTCTGCTGAGTGGGTGGTCTGTCTAAGAAAATTGTTTCGGTACTTTTAAGATAATGCGCGCTAGCAAAAAAAAAAAAAAAAAAAAAAAAAACCTTTTTCGAAACTTTGTAAAATATGTGAATACGAAAACTAGTAATGGAAACATTTTTAGTAGTTAAATTTCTGTTGGACATGATATGGATCTGTTATTGATGGAGAGAGGAACTGAATTGAACGTTATTGATGCTGTCGAAGTTATAATGGGTGAAAATTTCGCCCAGTAAAAATATTCAACTCGCCTACAAAAACAAGAAAAGGAAAAAAACAAACAAACAAAAAAAAAAAACCAGAAAGCAGACAGAATATAAAATTCCAAATTTTTACATTCCAGAAATTGCTGTGGTGTTTGTTTGTTATTTTTTTGTTTTTTTGTTTTTTTTTAATCGTTTCACTTCCAAGCAAGATGATAAAGACACTAAGACGCAAGGTGGGTTACTCAGTGCGAGAGGATATGAGGGAAAATACTATTAAGGAGAGAGAACAAGAAAAGAAAAAGAATTAAGAAGACAGAAGATAACGATTGACATTGCATTTACATTTCTAAAGATCAAAGTTGACTGGAAAAAAACGAAGTCGGAAGAGGAGAGTTCCACAAGGGAGAGTTCCACAAATGAGCCCGGGCTGAGAGACCTTCTTTACGGGCTGTAAATAACGAATTACAATCGTATTGTCATTTCAAAACCTAATTTGACAACTTGGAATGCCCACACATGATAACAAAGACCACCTTCTTTTCTGCCTTCGTGTCATTAATCTCTCCTGTTGACTAATAGCAAGTAGAGGGACATAGTTGCCAGCACATTATCAGTGACAAGTATTCAATATTCAGTATCTGTCTATATTTCTGAGATAAGGTATTATGTACACTATTTACATTATTCGGACCTATTGTCCTCGTCTTTGTCGCCATATTGATCACAACGTTTCAGCCTTCTTCAGGTGGTTGGAATGTCGAACTAAACCCTTTATTTCGCTCACTTAGGTAGACTGTTCTAGTTCCACGTGCCATGTTTAATGGATGTCATCAGTAATCTCCTGTTAATTCCCTTCTCAAAGTTCTCGACCGCCTTAACCAGGTATTGAACTCACACTGTTTGGGTCTTGTGACTGGATCTAACTAATGTCTTTATCCGCTGTGCCATGTGTCCTTGAGCCATATATAATATTTTAACTGATTATCTTGCCTTAATAATAATAAGGCGCACGAAAGGAAAATTTTGTGCAAACTTATTTATCAAATTTGTATTGTGTTCTACTGATTTTAAGTTAATATATTAATTTTTTCTTTCTTTCAAATTTCATATCGGAGTTTTGAGTCTTGTTTTACATATGCGTCTTATACACAATAATGGTGTTGTATCATGTCGGCACTTCCACATATTTTTAAAAACAACTAGAAGAAAAAGCTTAACGAGCGATTGTTGTAAAACTAATTCAGGTTATAAAAAGGCCTCAAAGCTCGAAAATACTAGATAAGGCGGCTCAAAGGGTAGTATCTGTTCCAGCAACCTACGGTTCCATTCATCATCAGCAGCCCCAGCTCGTCAACGACCGCTGCTCCAGCCATCGTCGCCAACAGCAACGACATGCAATAAACTGTCCTTTTCAGGACAACGCTCTTCAGCGACTACAAATTCGTCCTTTCCAGGACAACGCTCTTCTCAAAATCTACGTGAACATGTAGAGATATTTTTTACCTTGTGCACCGTAACCTTGTTTTTGTTGATATATTTTCTTTAACGAAAATAAACTTGGCAATATACTTCTTTTATTCAAGTCTTCGTTTTGTTTGTTGTTGTCTTCCGCCATTTAATGTCTGTTTGCGGGTCGTTATATGAACCGCAACAATGGATTCCCAAATTTCCAGGAACCAGTTCTATAAAGGGAGGTAATCTTTAGGAACCAATTCTGCTTATTTTCTTTTCAGTCTGAGAATGGAAACTAATCATTTTATAGTATCAAAAAGAATTAAACCATTTTGATAAGAGAAAACATTTATTTATTAATTAAGATATTTCCAGATTGAAATTCTGTTCTCATCATATTTCTGTTCAGAAGTATGATGCTTTTTGACACAAGTGTCACCAGCTGTGTTATTGTTTCTTAGCCACATTCGAATTGAATCGCTGCAGTCCTAAAGATCCAATGGAAGACCTATCAAATTTATGACTAGAAGATCTGCCACATTTTAACTTCAAGACGATTAGAATAAATGATTTTCATCACAGAAAACCTTCTTTCAGCCTACGCAAAAAAAAAAACCCTCTTTCAGCATCCGCAGAACTTAAAGCAATGGCATTAATCATATTTTTAGTTATTCTATATCGGCTATTTATATATAAGATTATTTTCGGATAATCCAACGACCCGGTTCACTAAGCTTTTACAATTTTAATAATCGTTTAGCGCGCATCGGTAGGATGCGGCCACTGCCTATACAATATTCGGGATAAAAGAGGTGACGTCCTCTCTTCTCTTATTCATTGCCCAAAAAAGGTCCCTTTAAAACACATTGATTTGGAAATTCTTGCAAAACGGAGATAATTGTTATATTTTAATGAAAGTGACTTCGATCGTACTTACTCCCGGGAAGTGACATCATCATCATCATCATCCCCATAACTGGGTGCCGTCGTTACTATGCAGCTAAGCACATGACCAGTTCTCTCTACATATCAGGACTGAAACTTAAAAAGATACTCATTCATGCGTAGTGTGTCTTGGGCGTGTAGCTGTAGGAAATCTCATCCCTCTCCAGGTCAAACCAAAGACTTTGTCCTCTAACTTGAAGGCTTGCCTTCGTCACTGACACGTGACTTTCTTCTTTTTCTTTTTTTTTTTTTTTTTTGACTTCAGTCTAGGAAATTCTCCACCCAACGAAGCCGTATCATCACTATAATGGCCGCACACACATCTATGAGGGTTTAATCTACCCTCTTATGTTTGATGACCATTGACCCTACAAGAGGGTTCATCCGCCCTTTGATAGGTCTCCTTTTAAGCCTACTAACCGCGTGTCTAGTCATTATCCTCATCAGAAAAGCTTGGTGAAGAATCGCCTTATTCGCTGATTATCCGAACAGGCGGCAGGAAGTATTATGTTATGTGGTATCAGTAGAATTACTAGAGTCACCTGGCATATCTGAAGGGATGTTAGAGCCCACAAATTTCCGATAGAAATTAACGACCCACACAACAAACCCCACGCTCAAAACTCAATTATGGGTAAGTAATAAATGTGGGTGACGATCACAAGCCAATCCTATCCAATGTATTCCACACTAACATCGTAGAGGGAAGACGTCTAACCTCCCACGAGCCTTTTCCCACAGTTTCAACTCTTGGTATTTTAAAAGACAAGCAACGACAACGAAAAATAAAATAAGACTTCCATTGTGTTCGACTACAGACAGAATTTGAGAGTTGAAATCTAATCTGCAGTTACTTTCCCACCGACGTAACATAACTTTCTTGTGTCATTTCTACAAATATTTTCATGGTAATTGTTCTGGTCAGCTTTCCTTTTTGTTACCGTAACTTTACCAATTTAAGCGCGGTACTAAATTGGTACCTAAGTCTCATGATTCTACAGCTGAAATGGCTTGATACAGTCGTAAGTTTTATGCTAATAGTTTCTTCTCTCTCATTTCCAACTTGTGGAATTCTCTTCTGGCTTCTTTCTTGCCAATCAACTTTGATCGGACTAACGGACTAACGTTTTCTGCTGAAGTGGAAAGATTATATTTAATCAAATGCTAGGTAGGCTGTTATGAAAGTTGGTTCTCTGTGTCGAGATAGACAATTTTTTTCACTTGAATCTATCTTACATGTTGATAAGTCTACCATTCCTTTGAATATTGCTGTCACATCTGATCTGGTATTCTTGCTACATAATTAGAGATTCTTGATAAAATCCAAAGAAAAAATCTGAAATGTCATTGGCATTTCAGCTTCAGTCAATGTCCCACCGCTGTATCCTTGTGCCTCTTCTATAAATACATTCATGCCAACTGTTGTGATGAACTTTCCTCTATGCTATCTAGATTTTATGAATTTAAGCACAATACTAGATTGACAGTTAGGTCCCATCATTTTACAGTTGTAATGGCTAGATGCAACCGTAAGTTCTATGTTAACAGTTTCTTCCATCGCACTTCTCACTTACAGAACTCTTTTAATTCCCAGTCAATTTTGATCTTCAAAAATTTAAACGCAAAGTCAATTGTTATTTGTCTTCTTAATTCCTGTTCTTTTATTGTTTATGTTTTACTTTTATTACAATTGTAATCATCGTTTTTAAAACAATAAATATTGCCGAAGAATGAAGGTAGTTAGAAAAAGCGGTGTCATGGGAAAAACCGTCCTTTTGAGACCCCGTCTTATTGCTCGTATGTTTATCCATATTTGCCAGTTTTATGGTCTGTTAATGATTCCATCTTTTTCCTTGATTTGTTCGGTTTTAATTTTTGAGTTTTCAATAGCGAAATTTGCTTTAGTATCCGTTTCTGTTTGGACAGCTGAAATGCGTTGATCATCGAATCGTTGTTGATCACAACACCATATGCACTGCTTTAATCTTTAAAATTTGTTTTACGCTGGCAGGTAAAAGTCCATAACACCCATATAAGTTCCTTTTATCATTTTGTTATATTAGCGAGTGACAAACACCTTTTCTAATTTCTTTGTAGTAGTTTCACCAAACTCTGAAAACGTACACACTAGTTAGCGTTTGATGATTTCACATTGCGTTGTTCTCTTTTCACATCAAGCAAACCCTAAATTTCCTCCAATCACGATGACTGGTCATGGGAAAAACCGTCCTTCTGATACTACATCTTATCGAGGGAACATTTGCCATAAAACTTCTGGGTAAGCTTGGTTACGCATATTCATCTATCATCCAAACAACGTTTACATTTGTGTGGTTATCTTCCAGGACCTAACAATTAACGTCAGCAGGATCAAAAATAGAATTTCAAGGCTTGGTTCATAGGATGGAATGTGTCAATTTGGTGCTTTATTGAATCGTTCTTTTCTAAATACTATAAAGCCCATTTAACACGTACACAGTCTCTTAATTCTTATTCTTCTAAGACATGGGCGAACATGGCTCTCTACAACTTCCTATCTTTTTATCCCTAAGTAAGGTTTGACATTTTCACAAGCCTTCCCTGTTCTGCTATCATTTGTAACGTATATACGTATATTTTGATCTGTAACATATATACGTATATTTTGATTTGTAACTTATATAGGTTTTTTGATCTGTAACGTATATACGTATATTTTGACCTGTTACGTATGTATTGATATTGATTTGTAACGTATATACGTATATTTTGATTTGTAACGTATATAAGTGTATTTTGATCTGTAATGTATATATGTATATTTTGATTTGTACCGTATATACATATATTTTTAGTCCAGCTTGTTAAAAAAATCTGAAAGTCGTTGTAATTCGTTTAATAAAAGTTTTTCTAAATAAGTATATAGATTAATTAAAATTTTTTGGTTTTCTGGGAAAAAGGGGACAATTTTTTTAATAAGAGGCTCGGTGTAGGACGCATCGGCCCTGTAATCTAGTTTCAATTCTCGCCTCTTAAACTACAAAACTGAATGTCTTGAAAGATTTAAATTTGCCGTCATTAAAAATTTAATCCAAAAACTTAATTAATCTCATCTAAAACAATTTTTCTTAAAGAATTAAGTCACATAAAACAAACACTCACTAGCTTCCTTGATTAGATTTTTGACTATCAGAGTAGACTTTACTTACACAAGAATAATTTTAATATAAATACGCGTTTTCAAGATAAGATTAATAAAGAAAAGACTTTATGTCTGTCTTCTTCAAATTATATTAAAAATTGTATACAAGTATAAAAAGAATATAAAAATACAAATCTTTATACAAACAGGACCTGTCTTGAGAAAAACTGTTCTACTGAAAGACAAAGCGTCAAAACGAATGAAACGCAACCAGTGCGAATGGAATGCAACTGAAACGTGAGTAACATGATGGGGTTTTTATTGATAAATCATCAGTTACCTCCACTTAAGATCTAGGATGTTCAAAAAAACATCCTATTTTATCCGTCAATAGACGAGTAGTCAGAGTAAAGTGCAATAAAGCTTTGGTATAAGTTTATTCACTGGTTCTGTTTTTATTACAGGGATTGTGCTCATCGTTAGCTGATTAATTACTGTGATGAATTAATCAAATAATTTAGTATAAATCTTAGGAAATTCTCCTGTCATTTTTTTCATCCAGCCGGTGTGTGACGTTAGTAGTTTGCATACGTAGCTATTCTCATGCGTCATTATTATTATTATTGCTATTATTATTATTTAATTAGCGTTGTTGTTGTCGTTGATGGTGGTAGTGGTGTTATTGATGGTGGTGCCGTAACCCTTCTCATATTTTACAACTTTTCGAAGAACACGATTTTCAGAAAAGAAAAGACTCAATGTTTAACAATATTTCAACAATACCGCGGTCTTCTTCAGGTTATACATAAAACAAGAATGTATACAAGTATAACACAAGTCTATGTACAAATGTCGGTTGCCTAGAAAGAAAATGATTTCATTACTTTTCTTTTCTAGTCAGCCGACGTATGTACGTTTGTGTACTTGTATGCATTCATGTTTTAAGCATGAAGAAAGGCAGACATACTACCGAAATATTGTTAAACATTGGGTCTTTTCTTTTCTGGAAATCGCGCTCTTCTAAATTAATAATAATAATAATAATAATAATAATAATAATAATAATAATAATAATAACTCGAGCCCTAGGACTGGTTGGAAAAGATTACAGTAGACTAATTGAAGGGATGCCTGGAAGTCCATGCCTCAAGGAGATACAAAAAATTGTTCTGACAAGTACAGCCCACACTGTACGAAGGGCTTTATCTATGTAATATTTTTTTTTTGTCATTGGAAAGTGTCATGATGCCATTTCTAAACTTAGGTCCCTGGGCGGGACCCGGAAAGAAATGTGTAAACGCCAGAAATCAAAGAAAATAAAAATAATAATAATAATAATAATAATAATAATAATAATAATAACAATAATTTTTTTTTTTTTTTTTTTTTTGTCAGTGAAAAGTGTCATGATGCCATTTCTAACCTTAGGTCCCTGGGTGGGACCCGGAAAGAAATGTGTAAACGCCAGAAATCAAAGAAAATAAAAATAATAATAATAATAATAATAATAATAATAATAATAATAACAATAATTTTTTTTTTTTTTTTTTTTTTGTCAGTGAAAAGTGTCATGATGCCATTTCTAACCTTAGGTCCCTGGGTGGGACCCGGAAAGAAATGTGTAAACGCCAGAAAGCAAAGAAAATAAAAATAATAATAATAATAATAATAATAATAATAATAATAATAATAATAACAATAATTTTTTTTTTTTTTTTTTTTTTGTCAGTGAAAAGTGTCATGATGCCATTTCTAACCTTAGGTCCCTGGGTGGGACCCGGAAAGAAATGTGTAAACGCCAGAAAGCAAAGAAAATAAAAATAATAATAATAATAACGACGAGTAGGTGCTAGACAGCAAACTTACTGACCAACCTTTGTATTCTGCAGTTATTATAAAATAGCTCCATATATTCAGAATATTTCAGAATATTTCAGAATATTTGCTCAATTACTATTTAAGAGATAAATGCAAAAACACTTCAAAAGCAAGATATTTGTCGAAACTGACAATGGATTTTTTTATAGCGAATATTAAATTTATACTTTCCTCGGCTATTTGTTCGTTTACTATGAATAAAATTCTATGTTAATATGTCCGACCGAAATTTATCTTTTCTCTATAAAGATTAAAACATTCGAACGTTTTGCGTGATAATCTCTCTCTCTCTCTCTCCTTCCCTCCCTCTCCGGAGATGTATGTGTGTGTTAAAAAGCATTCTCTCTCTATGATCCCACTTGGGAATACCGCGTGCAGTGAGTTTGGATGTGCGAGTGGTACAATGGAGTGCTGAGTTTGATATATTCACCTACGCGGAAATAGCCTTTGGAAAGATATGAATCTACATCCCCCACCCAATTATGGGTTAATTAGTAGAATTCGTATCAGTAAATCATTATTATTTACAAGTAATTCTAACAATCCAAAGATATTTTCTGGCTTTAAATAACCGGCAAAAGCTTGATAAGTCTTAAAAAACAACTCAGTCAATCAATCAAACTCTCTCTCTCCCTTTCTCTCTCCTTCCCCCCTCTCCGTAGATGTGTGTGTGTGTGTGTTAAAAAGCATTCTATTAAATATTTTACAAGTACAGACTTAACCTAATACTCCACCGAATATAAAATTTATGCCCCGTCAATTTATTCTCATTTCTCATTTCCTGAAGGATAAAATGTATATACGTCGACAATTTATTAGCATGTTCGTAGACAAGCCAGTTTGTCCCAGAATTTGTCTCATGTCACCGTAAACTCGCCAGTTTCTATGACACTTGTGATGCTTATCTAGAATTAATACGAGTACCTATCTGTTCTTGTACTATTGTACGCGTGGGTGAAAATGCATTTTAAACAATCTTGTATCCGCATTTACCGTGGCATCCAAGGTCACATGACATTGTCGAAATAAGTGGAGCAATGCCCCACCCTTCCCAAAGCGAGAAAGCGATAACGTGAGCCCAACGACGTGTGTCCTTAATCAAATGACGTCACATACAACTACTTGTGCAACATCCGCGATCTTGACACACCTCCTAGTTTCATTCATACTATTAACTTTTTGTTTTTTTATTCCCTGTTCCTCTGGCTGTTCGTTTTTATTTTAATCATTAAATCTGTTTCTTTGTCTTTATTTGATTTAACAAAGAAAATATTTTAAAGTAAATTTAATATTCATGTTTAAAAACAAAATGGATATGAAAATCGTAACAAAAGTTTGCATAATTTACCGTATATATTCGAGGACAGGTCACCACAAATTTCGTTAAAAATCAGCGGTGCGACCTATCCACTCGACATCATAGAGATTTTGAAGTAGAATGTGGCGTATCAGTAGTCTAGACTAGACGAATACCCTGGTCTCGAGCATAAGCGAGAACAAAGGAGAAAATTAATATTTGCCGACATTTCGATTTTAGGCAATCACCACTTCCAACATTACCGCGTCAAACATCGAATAAAAGCACTCGGTCTGCACTGCTCATATTTACAATTTATTTATCTGATTTACGACGAAAAGACTATCATTTTCAAGTGATTTTAGAACTAAAGCCATTACTGGTATCCACATTTTCATATAAAAAGAGCAGCCTCGCAATCGATATGTAAAAATATCACGCAATTACAAACATACACTTTACTTATGTTTCAAAGAAAAGTTTTGAAATAAAGGTGAATATTTGAAAATATTTAACAAATATCTGTTATATTTACGTTAAAAAAGGGCCATGTAATTCCCCAGATTATAGTGCGACCTATCTTCGGGTCAACTGCAAATACCGTCTTTGGCAACTCAAAACTAAGGGTGCGAGCTATCTACTGCTGCGACCTATATGCGAGTATTCCTCTTTTATATAAGTTTCATTAAATAAGAAGTTTATGAAGCTTGGAAAAAATAGTGATTGCTGCTCAAATACGCAATTATTAAATTACATGACCAGACAACCAACAAGGATAGTAACGCTAAATCATTCAGAAGAAAACTTGTTTTAAATAGCCGTAGTATCTTGTCAGTCGTTTTTAATGAAACTTATATATATATATATATATATATATATATATATATATATATATATATATATATAGATATAGATAGATAGATAGATAGATGTATACATATACATATATGTACATATATATATATATATATATATATATATATATATATAGATAGATAGATAGATAGATGTATACATATACATATATGTACATATATATATATATATATATATATATATATAGATAGATAGATAGATAGATAGATAGATAGATGTATACATATACATATATGTACATATAGATATACATATATATACATATATATATATACATATACGTATATATATATGTATATATATATACATATACGTATATACATGCACACACACACACACACACATATATATATATATATATATACCCTACCAACTTCAGGGATTGCCAGAAAGACTATATTAGAGAAACATCAAGAAATTTAAAGAAAAGACTATGAACACAAAACAAACATTTTAAAAACAACACACAAAACGCATTAGCTGTTCACCGTAACAAAGGTGACCACAATTTTGACATAAAAATGCTACTCTGATTAAAAGAGAAGATTATTCCCTGAAACGAAAATGTTTAGAAAGTGCTTTAATCCCTTATTCAGCCACAGTAAATTTACGTACAGTCTCTTACAACGTCTCGCCATTCTTGGCAGATTTTCTGTCATAACGTGGAATATTTACAAAAAAAAAAAAAAAAAAAAAAAGAAAGACGATGGAAAGAAAAAGAATATAGATGGATTTGGTTAGATTGCAAAAATTATTTCAAAAAATGATTTAAAAAAATTTTGAAACTACCAGCGTCTCTCGTTCAGGCGCATGTGTAGTTACAACAACGTCAACAAACCTACTCCTGATGAAGTACTAACGGATGAAACGCGTTACAAATAAACTTTTTCCATTTTGTCTTATAATTTCCTCAATATTATTCCTGAAAAAATATGTAGTTATCTGATATCATATATATATATATATATATATATATATATATATATATATATATATATATATATATATATATATATATGTATATGTGTGTGTGTTCATTTATTCATTTTTTATGGTTTATCAGACGTTTGCAGGTTATTTAACATCAGAATATATTTTGGAATCCTTTCATGGTCGTCCATAAACTTTTTGGTATCCCTTTCTGTATGTCGAGCCTTACTTAATAGTAAAAATCAACCAGACCAGCTCGCTAAACATTTCCCACCCCGAAGTAGCCTTTTTATCTACGAAGCTTAGTCTAGTTTGACTCAAGGCTACAATTATGGAGCACGCAGTGAGGACTGTAATGATTACTCAGTGGCATATATCAATCTGGCCAGTTCGCTAAACATTTCTCACCCCGATGTAGACTTTTTTATATGCTACGCTTAGCTTAGTTTGACACAAGGCTATAATTACAGAGCACCCAGAGAGGATCGAAATCATTACTCAGTAGTAAAGATCAACCTGACCAGCTCGCTAAACATTATTTCTCACCTTGATTTAGCTTTTTTTTATCTACTAAGCTTAGTTTAGTTTGACACAAGCACACAATTATGGAGCACCCAGCGAGAATCGAAACCATTTTACGACTTATCAACGTTTTTGCAGGTTATTTAAACCCAAAATTTATTTTGGAATCTTCTCTTGGTGGTCCATTAACTTTTCAGCACCCTTTCCTATATGTCGAGATCACATAAGAAAACAAAATCAATGGCAAGAAAAACAGACACTGGTAGAGTCAACTTGCCAGTATAGTCAAATATGGAACAGCTTTGTAGTTAACTTAAATGTCATCTCGACAAGCGGTAACAAAATTCTCTTGATCTCTAAAAATTAAAAATAGATGTACGTTGCATCTACTTCTTTCGTTTCTCTTCTGATGTTTAGTTTACAATTCCGACTTTTTATAACTTAAATAACTGAAAATTAATTAAACTCTTAATTAACTAAACGCTTAATAGTATTTTTTTGTCTTTTATCTATTTACTTTACTATAACAGCTATGCACTGTAATTTCTACATGTAATACATAGTAAGAGAATTTGTTATTATTTGTATGATGCCTTAGGATTCATACAACGTTAAGAAATTATTTTTAAAAAAATTGTCATAATAATTTATTAAATAAAATAAAAACGTTAATCAAATAGTTTTCACAAGACAAGCTCGCTAAACATTTCTCACCCTGAGGTAGAATTTTTATCTGCAAAACCTAATTTAGTTTCACACAAGCCCAAAATTATGGGACACCCAGAGATGATTGAAATCATTACTGAAGAGAAAAAAAAAACCAAAGAACCCCTAGAAAAACAAAAAACAATAAACAAACACGCTGGCTAAACGTTTCTAACGCCGAAGTAGCCTTTTTATTTGCAAAACTTAGCTTAGTTTGACACAATCCTACAATTTTGGAGCACACAAAGAGGATCGAAATCAACACTCAATAGTAAAGATTAACCTGACCAGGTCGCATTTCTTACCCTAAAGTACACTTTTTATTTACTATGCTTAGTTTAGTTTGACACAAGCCCACGATTATGGAGCACCCAGAGAGAATTGAAATCATTACTCAATAGTAAAGATCAGCCAGATCAGTTCGCTAAACATTTCCTAACCCGAAGTAGCCTTTTTATCTACTCAACTTAGTTTAATTTTTACTCAAGGCCACAATTATGGAGCATCCACAGAAAGGATCGAAATCTGTAAAGAAACATCAACCAGATCAGCTCGCTAAACATTTCTCACTGCGAGGTTGCCTTTTTATCTACTGAAGTAATTTTAGTTTGACACAAGCACACAATTATGGAGCACCCAAGCAGAATCGAAATCATTATTCAATGGTAAAGAAAGATCAACCAGACCGGCTCGGTAAACATTTCTCTCCCTGAGGTTGCCTTTTATCTATTAAGCTTAGTTTATTTTGAAACAATCCCACAGTTATGGAGCACCCAGTGAGGATTTTTAAATCATCACTTAATAGTAAAAATCAAACAGACCAACTCGCTAAACAGTTCTTACTCTGAAGAAGACTGTCTACCTACTAAATTTAGTTTATTTTGACACAAGGCTATAATTACGAAGCACACAAAAAGGATCGAAATCATTACTCAACCAGAATAGATCTCTAAACATTTCTTACCCAGATGAAGCATTTTTATCTACTACGCTTAGTTTAGTTTGACTCTAGGCTACAATTATGGAGCACTCAGAGAGGAATCGAAACGATTACTCCATAGCAAAGATTAACTGGACAAGTTCGATAAACATTTCTCATCCAGATGTAGCCTTTTTTTTCTGTTCAGCTTAGCTTAGTTTGGGACAAGGCAACGACTATGGAACACCCTAAGAGGATCGAAATCATTACTCAGTAGTAAAGATCAACCAGATCACCTTGCTCAACATTTCTCTCTCCGAGGTTGCCTTTTTATCTACTGAGCTTATCTTAGTTTGACACAAGGTGAAAAATATGGAGTACTCAGAGAGGATGGAAATTATAACTCAATTGTAAAGATCAACCAGACCAGATCGTTAAACATTTCTTACCCAGAGGTTGCCTTTTTATCTACTAAGCTTAGTTTAGTTTGACACAAGGCCACAATTATGAAGTACCATGAGACAATTCGAAATCATTACTCAATAGTAAAGATCAACCAGACCAGCTCGCTAAACATTTCTCACTCTAGGTAGCCTTTTTATCTACTAAGCATAATTTGACTCGAAACTCCACAAGTCTAGTAATGGTCAACTAGACTTGCTCGTTAACCATTAAAAGGAGACCCCCTTTTAATTTGCTAAGATTATTTAAATTTTGATAAAAAGCCATGAATTTAAGGCGCCCAGTGAAGACTGAATTCAGTACTCAATGCTATATTATAATAATTGTCAATAAGACTAACTCGTTAATCATTAC
>OZ010590.1:90493678-90516178 GCA_963932145.1 Acanthosepion lycidas | reverse complement strand
AGATGTGGCACATAGGAAGTCATTACAATTAGGTCACTTCTGTTCATAGAAAATGCCATGATTCAAAATTTTTTTTTTTTTTTTCACGCTGATGTAAATTTTGTCACTTTTTATATCTTAATTCATTAACTGTTCTCGTTTTTTTTTACGTTCGCTTATTTTAGCTTTCTTTTAAAATAGTGTTCATAAGTTGCAAAAATACATGGATATCAAGTGTAATTGGAAGATCTGAATATATTTAAAAGCATGCATGCCGAATTTCTTTGAATATGCATTCAAGATGTCTATTTAAAAATTTGATCTTTAGGAGGGCTGCTCCTTCAAGGATCATGATTTAAAAAAAAATCAGTTCACCCCAAACAAAGCGATAATGGCTCTAAAAAGCAAGAGACTACTGGGAATGAATGAGAATGAGATGACTTTAAAAGGAACTGCAAACAAAATCGTAAACAGGAAACAAGGGATAAACCTCTACTCCTGTTCCAAAGACCAGGAAGAGGTGTGAACCTATTGTAGTAGGATTAGGTAGCAATAACACCATACGAAAGTATATACTTTCCTCTTTACTAAGTGAGTGACGAAGAAAACTCTCTCCCTATCTTCTATATATTTCCTTCCTTCTGTTGCTCCTATCCTCGGTATCGGACATGAACCCGGACCTTATTTTATGTGGGTCAGTGAACGTCATAAAAAAATCAACCAATGACAACACGTCCCACCAAAAATCAAACGGGAAACACGGATGTGTCAGCCCCAGTAAAAAGAAGAAAACCACGTATGAGACTAGAGACGCCGCAGTGGAGAGGAACTTGATTCGAGGTAGCAGTTCGAGACGCAAGGGTTGGTGGTTTATCGGCTGTGAGTTCGACCTGACGTACAATCCCAGAAGAGAAAGAAGAAAGGATGAATGTAACGAATTAACTTCCGTCAACCAGAAGGAACACAACAACCCTTTATGAACTGTCTAAACACAAAAAGAACTATGACGATAGTCAACTATTTTAACTTTACTTCATCTCTCTATATCATACTATCTACTCCTATTTAAGAATCACTCCCATATGAAGCAATTGGGACACTTTTATTTGATAAAATAATGGTTCCGTTTATCCTACAAAAATTATAAAATCAAAACTATATATTTCCAAACTAGAGTCACAAAACGTTTTTCATCAAGACGTATGGACCCTTCAGAATGTATTACGATCCCTAAACATTTGTGCTAAATAATTACGATGTACATAGACATTGACAAATAAGACAATAGAACGGTAGACTATAGACCAGAACCAATGCCAAGGATATTTCCTAAAAAGCTCCCAGCAACAAACGGCGGATTTTAATTAAAAAAAAGTTTGTGACAAAAAAATCATTTAAAGGATTTAGACGTGCAAAATTAATAAATGGGATAGTTGTATTATGCCCTTGGGGGAGAGTCAAAAAATTTTCTCAAAAAAGGAAAACAGAAGCGTTCCTCCCTTCTATTAGGTGCCCAAGATTGATTGATTCTTTCATTTTCTACGGCTTATCAACGCTTTGCAGGTTATTTAAAGCCAGAAAATATTTTTAGACTGTAAGATTTTTTTTTTTTTTTTGATTTGGTGATACAAGTCTTATTAATTAAACCGTAGCTGGTGGAGAAGAAGAGGTTTCCCAAGAGTAGTTTTGCGTAAGTGAATATAACTAGACCAACGTGAATGAGAACTCGGCTCTCTGATTAATAATCCCGAGTCATTATCCATTACACCACCTGCATACCCAAACTTACAGCACTTAGTATTCCTAAGCGGTCACCTATCTAGGTACGGACTAGGCTCGACATTGCTTAACTTCGGATTCGTACGCGAACCAGTCTTTCAACGTGATGTGTTCGTAGCCCAGGAACCTAATAAAAAACAAAATAATAATAAACTAAAATTTAAAGGAAGAATTTATTTTATCACTTTGTCACAACGAATATATAGGAGAAACGGTAAGGAATTTGAATAAATGATTATATGAACACAAAAGGGAACTCTTACAGAACAACACATTCAGTGCATTAGTTGCCCACTGTAATGAAACTGAATATAATTTAAATTTTAAAAAAGCCACTTTAATTAAAAGAGAAAGCAAAACACTAAGACCAAAATATATAGAAAGTGCTTTAATCGCTAGAACATCCACAGTAAATCAGATTCCAGCTTCTTACAACATTTCACCTTTTTTGGCAAATGTTCTGTTATAGCAATGTGTGATATTTAATAACAAAGTGGTAAAAAAAAGTAACTTAATGAAATTGGCTAGTCTACATAACTAAAACTTCTTTTAATTAAATTTTAATTTCAGCGTCCTCTTTCCTTCGTGAGCCTGTGTAATCGCATTAACTTAAATATCAGAGTTTAGTCCGGCGAAATCCTAAAGTCCACACGAAAACTTTCCCCTTTGTCACGAATTTTCATAAAATTGTTATTAATATATAAAATTAATAAATAAAATAAATGTATGACAGAAAAGAAATCGGGGGAATTATTCTCCTGATTTCTTTTCTGTCATATGCAGGGCTAGAACGAGGCTCTATTTAGATGTCTTGGAGTCTATTATTATCAATATGCAACGTCCTGCCCTGTGTAGACAGAGGAAGATGAAATTTAGGTTGGTTCTAATCGGGGAGATTACTGCTTAACCTAGAAAATAACTAGTACTCATAAGGTTTTTCTTTCCTCTTCCTTTAATTCCCCCCCTTTTATTACATCTTGGTAATCTATTGTTTTTAACATCGGTCGTTGATAATAATTTTTCTTATCAACTTCTTTGTTTTATACTGCGGACGATTATTTTTCTGAAGAAGTGTCAGCCGAAAGGTACCTAACCTCCCCACTTTTTTTTCTTAAACGAGATAATTTTCTATCTATTTTAACAATAAAATGGGAAATATGATCCTTATATTTAAATCAATGTTGACTTGGTGTGGCAGTAAAAGGAACCTGTTTATATATATATATATATATATATATATATATATATATATATATATATATATATATATATATATATATATATATATATATATATATATATATATATATATATATATATAATAGGAAAGTAGAAAGCGTTTATCAATCTAACGTGTTTCACTTTTATTAAAGTTTCATCAGAGAAAGAAATATGGAGAAAAAGAAGAAAGAAATTCTGGCATTTTTTTTATTTTTGCGTTGTTCGATTTTCATTTCATTGTTTACTCAGGTTTCACGTGCGTCTGACTTGTTAAATCTGATTAACCAATGAAAATCAAACAACAGAAAAATAAAAATACTAGACATTCTATCTTCTTTTTCTCCATATCTCATTTTCTCGTGACGCTTTAATAAAAGAATCTAACAATGGTTCCTAACCATTTTTGGCCATTCCTCCACCTAAGCATCTCTAAACTCCTGATGCCCCCACCCCCGTAACATTTAATTCTTATTATTCAAAAAGTAAAGTCCTATTCATGTGGAGGAAACCTAAAACTTTTTGTTTTAAGTATTTCGCGCAAGATGTTACAGAGAGTGAAAGTAAGAGAAAAGAGTGCTGTTGAAGGAAAAGATAAAGAAAAGGACGGGGATCAAGATCAAGGCTTCAGAAGATTAGATTTAAATTTTTGAAGATTATAGTTATCAGGGAAGAAAGTAAGAGGAAGGGAGTCCAACTGTCAGGAAGTGCAATAGAAGAAGCTGCTGGAGTA
Organism: Acanthosepion lycidas; assembly: GCA_963932145.1. NCBI lineage: Eukaryota > Metazoa > Mollusca > Cephalopoda > Sepiida > Sepiidae > Acanthosepion > Acanthosepion lycidas. The sequence goes on along the minus strand of OZ010590.1, from coordinate 90,512,469 downwards.
GAAGAGACGGTTAACATTTAACTGTTTCGACAGTAAAAGAATGGGATCGAGATGCCAACACACTTAAATTTATGCAGTTGGGACACCAGTGACTCGAGTTTAGATGCCAGGTCAGGACCTATCACATTGCGTATGCCGAGAGCTGATAGCTGAGGGGAAAATCTCCGACTGATGCTAAATCAGTCGTGTTTCGATCCTGGCTTGATGCAATCGGATATCGTCTAGCCACACTGATGAGCTGTGATACATCGAAACGGTCCGTCTGTGGATGAGAATATATATATATATATATATATATATATATATATATATATATATGAGAAAATATATGTAAAATGAGAACAAATGGAGTATAATTCCACCGTACCTAACATTTCATTTAAAAGAGGGCTAAATACTATTTATTTTAGGATATTAAAACATGTTATAAAACACTACATAATGGCAATTATGTGCCTCCTCGGTTTACCATCGCCCGAGGACATACATTTAAAACTAATTGCCATTATGTTACGATTTTTAACATGTTTCAATATCCTAAAATAAATTTTATATATATATATATATATATATATATATATATATATATATATATAATTGTGTATTGGGGCAGCAATCCCTCTTTTATGCAAGTTTCATTAGGTAATGTGGTTAAGTTTTCTATTTAATTTTTCATTATTTACATTATTCGGACTATTGTCCTCATCTTTATCGCTATATTTAATACCACGTTTCAGCCGTCGTACGCCCCGGTCTTCTTCAGGGGCTTGGAATGTCGAACTGAACCCTTTATTTCGCTCACTGGGGTAGACTGTTTAATTCAACGTGCCATGTTTAATGGACGTTTCCCCCTGAAAGTTCTCCACTGCCTTACTCGGGTATTGAACTCACACTCATTGGGTTCTGTCACTGGATCTAACCAACGCCTTTATCCACTTGAGGATATCTGTGTATGAATTTCTGGGTATTATAAACCTAATGTCTTCAGCAATCATTTTTTACCACTGCTCATATTGCAATTTTTGCTGTTATCATTACATGTTTTTTTACATGTTTTAAAACTTATATATATATATATATATATATATATATATATATATATATATATATATATATATATATACATACATATAATAAAATATAATTTTAAGGTATGCTATATTTATGGGTTAAAGTGCCCAATATCAGGAATAGAGCGTATGTAAATATAAAAGTGGACATTGAAATCAGCACTCAGAGGCGACAGTCTGTTTCATGCCAACCGCAATCGTCAGGCCGTCTCAATGGCAATATATAATGTTTTAATTCTCTTTTGTTTGGCTTTCCAATACACAGTGAAAATCTTCACCCGCTATCTATTTGGAAGTGGTGGATCAATGAATAGCGGTTCTTTTACATTCACTTACGAAAAGGTATGAATCCTCTTCTTCTCCCCTAGCTATGGGTAAATAGTAGGATAGACAGGGTTGCCTTGGATGACAACTGGTCTACTGCAGAAAGAAATGGCAACGTACTACGGGAAAAATCTGCCTCGTCAGTTATGTATCGAAAGTTATGTATCACGCAAGGCACATAACTGACTGAATATTATTGAGACATGTCCGACAAAGGGAAAAACAATTGTTTTTCTTTATTCTTCATTCATAAATTGAACAATTTAATATATATTTAATTTAAGTAAAACAATATTTAACAAATGATTGCAATTACTTCGCAAGTTTTGATAAATATAAAAAATATAAAAAGGTCGTATGACAGTTTTCTGATACTGAATCTCTGTTCATTCATGAATAGAGACTGAACATAATTTTACTTCAATTATGATAAGATTTCTGGCTGATGCAACACAAAGCATTAGTTTCTTTTGAAGCAAGTCACGTGACATTAGAAGGAAAGGAAAAGTTTGCTTCTTTTTTAATCAAATTCACCCCACTCAAGGTAGTAAAGCCACTGAGACACAAGGAGTTACTGGGTGTGGAAGAAGTAGAAAAGAGAAACATTATTAAGAGGCGAGAAAAATAGAAGAGTAATCAGGAGGACAGTAGATAATGATTGACATTGCATTTAGATTTTTGAAGATTAAAGTTGACTGGAAAGTATAGAGGTGGAAGAGAGTTCCACAAGCAGGAAGTGTGAGAAAAGAAACTGTTGGCATAGAACTTACGGTTTCATCTAGCCATTTCAACTATAAAATGATAAGACATCGTTGCCAGTCTGCGCTTAAATTCATAAAGTCTATATACCATAACGAAGAGTGATATTTATTTTGCGTTAAAATACAAAAATGTGGCCCAAGAACAAAAGGAGGATGGGAAAAGGAAGGTTCTTGTCTGTCTTATTAATAAACTTAGCCAGCCACAATCACTGACCCAAACATACTACAATATTCTTTACACCCAAACAACACATTCTTACTTATCATACTTAATACATCCAACATAATACCTGAGAATCTCTATAAAGTACTGACTAGTTCCCATATGTACAATTCTTGTCTGTGGGAGGAGAGGAATAAAACAACAACTGTTGTGGTAGGATCCACCTAATTTGCATAGTGGAGTACCGACCATATAAATATGGTTGGTACCGGGAAGAGATTCAACCAGAGACTCTGCCCGACTGCGACTCAGTCAACACATTCTCCGGGAACGGTCTTCCCAGGAATATACAAAAGACTATATGTAAATATTGTGTACACTTTCTTGTTTCAATACATTTTGTTCTAAGTACATTTTGTGTTGCATTATTATTCCATGCATTAGTCAAGTTTCAACAACAACTTAAAAATCTAAGCCTCTAATGTCTATGTACAATATAAGATAATCTATTTATAAGAAAAATAAATAGTGTTTGTAACATAAACCCACAATCCTTAATTGTGGAAGAAACATTAGTTAACTGAACGAAATTAATGTGGGAATTTAATAATATAAAACACCCATTCGTTCAACCGCTCAAACACACCAACAAATACGAAAAAGACACACTTATTCAAACACATCAAGAAATGTGAAAATCGTCCCGCATCCACCAGAGAAATGACATCTCTGGTCACCTAACGAGCGAGGGGGAATTAAACTAAAGAAAGTGGGGGCAGAAATAAAAGGAGCCAATGAGCATACATCCCCCCGAGCTAAGTCAACTTTGAAGGAAGAATCTAAAAACAAAACAAAAAAATAACCTAAATTTTGGATTGGGTTGCCAATGTTCAATCCAGTTAGAATAGACATTCGAGGGGAGGGCAGGGAAAGTCGATTAAATAGACATCGAACTGAGCAGTGCTAAGACCGGGCTCCCTGCTGAACAGATCCTGAAAGTAGTCACAAAAAGCCTCACATATGCTCGCGTTTGTAGTCACGGTCCGATCATCCAGCACTGTGACGCACGCCACATGTCGACGAGATACATTCCTAAATTCCTCTGCACACGCAATTCAGCAGCCATATTCGTTGCCCCGGAAGACATTATTTTTTTACCTAGCTCTAACAACCAGAGCTTGATCCTTCTTGATAAGCAAGGAGGCCAACTCTGCCATAGTTAAGGCTACGTCCCCACAATCGCGAGATTTAATCTCCCGATCAACTTTTTGCTCACATGCCGTTTGCACCACTAATCTATCTAGATTGAGTCGACGAATATAATCAGCAACAAACGACCTAATTTTTTTATTTTAATTGATTCCACCACATATTCCCAACCATAGCCCTCGTCAGTTCCCGCTGTAGCATTAGTAACAGCTCGACCCGGAAATCTTGCTCAGCAAATAATGATGTGTTCAATTTCATGTAGGCAGACATCTTAACCCCAGTCTTATCTAAGTTTACACGAACCCGGACGAGCCTATGATTCGATTAAACTATTTAATGAAAACTTTGACAGCCACAGAGACCGACAACGACTCTCTTAACTATGATTTGGCCGAGGTAGTAGAACGAACCACCATAGTTTAGCTGCCCCTATTTGTACAAGTTCACACTACTTCCCGAGGGTGTTCATTACGGTACTTATCGACAAGATCACACTTATCGATAAAATCCCGAAATGGTTTCACGTCCCGGTTGTTAATATCTGCATTTGACCCTATACGATCTATATTGGGGTCAAAGTTAGCATTCCAACAGCCCGATAAGACTAACCGACGAGATGTCATCAAAAACAACTCGATCCGCCGAAACAAATCAGGCCTCTCAGAATGGTCACTGGGCGCATAAACCCCAAATGAGTCGAAAAGCCTTATCCTTTATAGTAACTTCCAGCACGCAAAAACTACCCGCCGGACCTGAGAAGACAAGAGTACACACCGCATCCAGAAATTTTTTCAATGTGTTGTTGTGTTCCTTTTTTATAATTTCAAGCGCACCTAATATGACTGATACTATTCTTGTTTTTAATTTCCCCATTTTTTTTCTATTTCCGTTTCCCGGTCTTTATACTTCGATAGTTTTTCAAATTCCTTGGTTGTGATGTTGCAGTCCGCTGGGCAAGCCATATCAATTAGTAGGCAAGTTTTTTTCTTTTCGGTTTTTGACAATTAGATCCGGCCTATTTGCTTCAATCTTCCTATTCATAAAGATGGTGTAATCTCATAGAATTTTGATGTCTCCTATTTCTGAAACCGCTGCCGGGTGATGTTCATACCATTGTTAACATCTTTTCCAAAATGTTTGCACACTGTCCAGTGTAACAAAGAGTCACCTTGAAATATTCCTCAGTTGATGTTTATTTCACCAGACTTATAGACTCCATTTATATGATTGATGTGAAGTGTTGTTTCTCATATCGATATACTTTGTTTGATGAAATTGATCATGATGGGTGATACCTTGTATATATTTAAAGACTTTGAGATTCAGGAATGGGGTACACTATCGAATTCCTTACGGTAATCTAGCCAGGCAGTACTGAGATTTTTCTTTGTATTGAAGCAGTTTTCCAAGATCATCGTATTAATAACTAATTGGTCATTATATCCGTAAGTGCCAAGTTTACACCCATTATTATTATTATTAGTAGTAGTAGTAGTAGTAATAGTAGTTGCAGTAGTAGTATTGTTATTTCCTTTGATTTCTATTGTATACACATTTCCTACCGTGTTCCAATCAGAGACCTAAGGTCAGAAATCGCTTCATGACATTTTCCATTGATCATTTTCGGAAAAAATAAGATCCCACACATTTTATATAGATAAAGCTCATCGTAATGTGTGAGCTATACCTGTATTTCTTTAAGCCATGGGTTACCAGGAATCCTTTCAATGAGACTACCGGGACCTTTTCCAATCAATCCGAGGGCTCCAACTACAACTGGAATTATTGATGTCCTCATGTGCCACATTTTCTTTTAGATTTCCACTTCAAGATCCTTGTATTTTAATAGTTTAAAAAAAATTCGTCGTGTATTGTAAATCGCCATAAAATTGTTACAAGTCTTATCTCTCTAACAGGTTCTGGGTGATATTCATACTAGTTTCTTGCAGTTTTCTTCCCGTAAAAGTTGCATATTTCTTGGTGAAGATACTGACCCACTCTATCATACCGAGATTTATATTCCCTGGGTGCTATCACTGTGCAACCTGATACAAGATGGTTAGTTGTTACGGGATATTTATCACAGAATCTGCATGTTGGGCTAACACAATTTTTCAGTATTTGTGTTTGGTTAACAAGCTTTGATCCTGTGCAGCAACAATAAAACCTTTGGTTTCAGCTTTTAACCATGTACTAGGAAACCAATGATTTGTACGAGGTTTGTCTGCATCAGCTTGTTTGGTACGGGGAGAGTATTGGCCATGTAGAAGCATATCCTAGCACCGTTTCTGCATTTGGTACATTATTGCTTTTGCTTTCTTTTTTAGGTTCCCATCAGGAAATACCAGAGGACTGAATCGAATTTGATGCCAGTCAAAAACCTTTTAATCTAAAAGTAGTTAATCTGTGGGACTCAATATGTACAAAAGCAACACCAAAGCAAAGTTTATACTCGGTGTCACATCAGAATATCAAAAGAGCTGGCTGCTTTAGAGGATTAACTTGGAAGGTGATATAATAGTCACCGTGCAGAATCAAGCCTTAAACAATGTCGGTGGCTGAAAATCCAACAAACATCACCTGAAGAAGTCCGGGCTGTAAAACGGCCGAAACGTTGTGAATATGGCAATAAGATAAAGATAACAGTGTAAACAATAATATCGTTTTTTTATGTGCCTTCACTCTTCAGGACGGTGGCGGTCATGGTTCTCCACAACTTCCTATCCTTTATAAATCTAATCAATATTTTTTTTATTATTATTATCCCCCACTCCTTTTTCTGTCATCATTTTACACACTCTCTTAGCTTATTTGCTGTTTCTCCTCTGCTCATCAATGTCCTATTAGTGTCAAATCGTAATACTTTCTTTTCTCACGTGTGTCTGGAATTTCAAATGTTATTTTTCTTATTCTAAGTACAAATGTCCTTTTCGTTCTCATTTTTCTTAAAACTTCCTCATTGCTAACATGTTCTGTCCATGGTATTCCCAGTATCCTTCTGTAGAAGCATGTCTGTTGCCACAAGTCTTCTGTTCATTCCGAGGAAATTGTCCAGCATTCACTGTTATATAAGAGGAATCATATTATATAGAACTTCTGCAGTTTTTGTGGTAACCTAGAATGGGTTACTGAATGAGAAATAACCAAAACGAAGGTTGGAAATGAAATGGTAATCTTTATAACATCAACAAAATACAATACTCGCCAAGTAAGTGAAGTAGGTAAACTACTTAGACAGCATATTACCCTGACTTACAATGGTGTCCACCATATTTATGAGGATTGGAACATACCCATTTGTGTTCATAGATACGGCATATAACAGTTTTGTTTTGTTTTCAACGAAATTTTCCAGTTCCTTTATACTTTGTTTAGCTTTTGGAAGGCTCCTTCCGCTATTGTAACATGCCTTCGCATATGTGTTAGATGCGATCATTTCCGTCCGAATTGCAGTGTGTGTCATTTGTTGACTGATGCAACACTCAGCTCATATGACACTAGCCATTGAAGAACAATGGCGTGACTTTAATACATCCGGTTAATAATCCTACTGCCGCTAGAAACAGCATTCGTCAAGATATATTTTCGTTATCTTGTGAATCCCTACTTTTATTGCTCAAGTCTTTAATGAAAAACTATATTTGCTAATTTTTGACCAAGAAGGAAATTTTCAATTAATTGTTTCTTTAATAATTATGTTTTCAGTTCATTCTGTTATTTTGTTCGAAGCAGGTTTTCGAGAAATAAGTAGTAGTTTGAAAAAAAAAAAAAAAAAAAAAGTATTTTTGATTTACATTCTCGAAGGAGTCCTGCTTTTAACTAATAAAAAAATTTCCTGGTGAAAATTTAATTTCTCGAAATTTCATGAAATTAAGAAAGTGATGGCGGTGGGGGTGGGGGTAACATACGTAAAAAATATTTTTACCAAGATTTTCTAAAATAAAAAAAAAAATTAAAAAATAATTTCATTCATTTGCGAATAAGTCCTGAAAGTTTCATTAAAATCCGACGATTATTTGATTTTTGAAAGAATTTCCAAATCAATGTGTGTTTCACAGGAAAAATCGCAAAAACACTAATCGTAAATATTATGTCGACCGTTGACGAAAAAAAAAAAACAAAAAAGTTCGAACGTACTAGAAAAGATTAAAACATTTAATATAATAATAAAAAATATTTTGGTCTTTCCTCTTAATAATAACAAACATTTTGATGATAAAATATTGTTTTTATAAAGTTTAGGGCCTGTTTTCATAATGCTATGTTGTTTTTTCAGCAAAAAAGTACCTACTGCAAAGGAAGAGTGGGTAAGCAGGAAACGTGTGATAACAAAATGATTAACCAAATATTTTTAAATGTCGCTGTTATTAATATTAAGTTAAGTATTTTTCTTTTTCACTCGCTCTTTGCAACTTGGTTGCATTTTGGAAGGTACTTTCCACTATTGCAATATGCCTTTGTTGAATTTGTGTTCAGTTACATGCGATAGTTTTCATGCGAATTGCAGATTATGTCGTTTATTGGCTGATGCAACACTCAGCTCATATGACACTAGGCACTTAAGTATCGTAGCATTAGTTTCTTCCGAGAACGATAACGGGACATTAATATATCCAGTCAAACCTAGTGACATTTAAAAACAACATTCTTGTTTGAAGCCGTTGGCGTCTAATAACTTTATATAATGTGGGTTTGTTTTTTTATATAATAATAGCTTCAAGAGGAGTAGATAGGTTCGCCTATCGTCCAGTTCACACTCCTCCCTGGTCTTTTGAACAGGACTAAATGTTTATCCCTTGTTTCCTCTTTAGGATTGGCTTTCCGGTTCCTTTTAAAGTATTTTCCTTCCCTTTCACTTTCGTTATACCCCTGTGTCTTAGTGACATTATTACCTTGCTTGGGGCGTTGTTTCTTACTTTGTAACCCTCTACCTCAAGTGGCTCTTGGGCCTTATTCAGGGTGGGCATCAATATAAAAAATATAGTATTCTGAGTCTTTACTTTCAGTGAATATAACATAATATTTTGGTATGCTCTATTAATATTTATTTTATACTAATAATTGTATTAAATATGTTTCACGACAGGAGATAGTGTAAAAATAATATCGAAATGGATTCTGATTAAACACTTTTTTAATTTATATAACATATAAATTATATAATATTAATTTATATAATTTAATTCTATGTTTTCCTTAAAACCAAAATGATATCATAAATTATAATTTAAATTATATGTATTATTTTCTTTAATTGTACGCGATTTATTTTTCGTATCATAAGTCTATTTTATTTTCCAACATTAATTCTCTATATTTTAAGTTGATTTTAACATTTTTCTATATACAAATCTCATAACTAAGGTTTGCTCAGCATAGTTGCAATATAAACCACATTTGGGCTCCCTGGGTGTTGACAAACACAAATCTGCCTGAGTGAGCGTCTGCAGTAGGGATTGGCTAGCCGCCCTAGTAGACGAGTATCCTGGAATACGAGTGGCCAGCTATTATATATATATATATATATATATATATATATATATATATATATATAATTGTGTGTGTGTGCATATATATGTGTGTGTGTGTATATAGCTGTGTGTGTATATATATATATATTTCTGTGTATATGTATGTAGATATATGTGTGTATATATACGTGTGTATATATATATGTGTGCGTATATGTATATATATTTGTATGTTTGTATATGTATATGTATGTCTGCGTGTATATATATACATATGTGTATATATGTCTATGTATGCGTGTATATATATGCGCGTATATGTATATATATGTATGTGTGTATATATATATATGTGTGTGCGTGGGTGTATTTGTATGCGTGTGTGTGTGTGTGTCTGTGTGTGTGTGTGGGGGGGGCATAAATAGTCATATCAATAAGCCCGTAACCTAACGAGAAAAATTGACAATAATTTAACACAAATATTTATTGTTCCTTCCTTCCGTTTTTTCTTTCAATGCACTTAATTCAGTGGTGAATATTAATCCTGAAGCGCTAACATTATACAGTGAAAATCTTTTGCCAAAATTCAGGCCAAGCACTTATTAACTTTCAAAGTGTGCTTTCTTTTATTCAAATGAGCGTGTACCCAGAATAAAACCTTCGTCGATTACAAGTATTTCACTTGGCATTTTTTTAAAGTTCGTAACAGCTTTTAAATGTCGGCTGCGTTCGTTTTGTTCATAATAGAAAAATAGATTATTAAAACAATCATCACGCGGACTGACGTGGATCAAGGTGTGTCCTGATGTCACGATTAAAGATGGCTTCTATATCTAATGCTTGCTTTAACTTCATTCAACAGTATTCTGCCCATTACACAAGCGAAATGTGAATATTTGACCAGACAATCAATATGTGGAAGAATAACAGTTTTAATATTTAATGGACTCTTAGATTATTATTTTTATACGTGTTTCTTGATTCCTATTTTTACGTGTTTCTTGATTCCTATTTTTACGTGTTTCTTGATTCCTATTTAGAAAACAGTTTTTATAACTTAGAATTTTTTCTTTTTATTTAATAACTCTTTGAATGCCTATACTGAATATTTTCTGTATCCAACTGATGTCTACACAGATAAACCTTCAATTTTCCTTATAAGGAAACATTCGGCATTCATTGATCGAGCAACTGGGGCACTTCCACGTTGTGTAATCTTCAGCAAGCTAGATCAATTACGACTGAATAGTGAGTTCGATCCTTACTGGCTGCCCACATACTTTCGGCCTTGTACCACGTCTAAGCTACGCTTAGAAAATCACCATTGACTGAACAAATGTTTGACATTTAAAAAAAATCTTCCTGTTAAAATAATTTTTCAAGAAAGTATCCTCATGGTCGCATCACGTTGAAACTCCGGTTCCCGTACGATCACCAAAGTTAAGAAGCGTCGAGCCTAGTCAGTACCTAGATGGGTAACCACTTGGAATACCAGGTGCTGCAGGTATGGATGTGTGGATAGTGTAATGAATAATGGCTCAGAATTGTTAATCGATGAGCCGAGTTCCAATTCCAGTTGGGTTCATTGTATTCACTTACGCGTAAATATCCGTGGGAAATGTATGAATCCAGATCTTCTCCCCCAACTATGGGTTAATTAATAAAATTTGTATTACTAAACTATGATTATTATTTTTTTTAATATTCTTGCAATCTAAAAATATTTTCTGGTTTTATATAACCTGCAAAGGGTTGATAAACCGTAAAAACGAAAAATATCAGGAAAATAGGTTTTTCAGGTCTACTGTTATCGCTCTTTGCAGTATTGATGGGAGTTTCCTTCCGAACTTTTTGTCTGAAGTTGTGTTGAAAATCAATATTTTGGTCATGTCATTATTTTCTCTTCAAGTTACATTTCGGTTTTTACTGCTGCTGAAAGGCCTCAAGTGATGTGGTTTCTGTTATATGGTAGAGTTCTTTGTTATTCTGTAGCACTAATCCACGAGGTTCGAAGAAGGAAGGATGTGTAGGTGGTGCAATGGATAGCAGCTCGGAATAAGACATCGGAGAGACGAGTTCCAATTCCAGTCGGTTTCATTACCTTCACTTTCGCGTAAATAGCGTTGGGAAATATATGAACCCATCTCCCCCAGCTACGGATTAAAAAGTAGGAATTGTATTTGGAAACGTCATTGTTATTCTCCAGAAATTGCTAATGCAATATTCACTCGCCAAAAACGAAAAGAAGAATTCTTACAATCCAAGAGGTTTTGGCTTTAAATAACCCACAGAGGGTTGATACACCGTAAAAAACAAAATAATCAACGAATCGAAGCAAGATCTTCCTCTTTAAAACCTACATGCTTTGTTCTCTCTAGGCCATTTTTAATCGTTGATCCGATAAAACGGATACAGTTGATAGTTTCTTTCTGAACGGGTTGGATGTCGTGCATGACATCCATATGAGAGTCAAGATGTGAGGAGACTATTTAAGAATATGACTCGTGGCCTGATTTAAGAAAAAGGATACAGTGAGAATTTTGACAGTGAAGTCAAAATTCAAATTTGGTAGGAACATAGACATAATGTCTATGCCATGTGTGGCCAAACTTGTTTAAGAGCCACAGACGATGAAATTCAGATGTTTGAGACCCGCAAAGCATGAACAGAAATTTACATATACGTTTTTGTTATATACACATGTGACTACTCCCCACCCCCGCACCCAAATCTTTAATCCCCTCACCCATAACCCAACTCTTCTGTAACCCTTGCTGACCGAAAATTTCTTTAAATCCTTCTGCTTCCCACTATTCTTCCCCTCAGCACTAAAGAACAATGACTCACTCAGATCTAGCATTAAAGTTAGAATTTAAATTCTTAAATATTTTTTACTAACCATAAAAATTAAACTTTCACTTTCATTTTAATCCAATGGGGTCTCCCAGCAAATAATTATAAAACTTGATTTTTTTTTCTGATTTATTTCTTATATTAATTGTGATGAAAAATGGAGCTCATCCCACATATTTCCATGAGTTGCATATTAAAGGCGAGAGAGCTGCCTCGTGGCTCGCGAGGCGCGGTTTGGCCACCCTTGGTCTATGCTGAAGCTATATATTCATTGCACTGTCGCTTGAAAGCAAAAATGAACGAAACATTGTTACAAATGAGCGGTTTTCTAAACTGTGTATCGTGACTCTAGTTTGCCGCTGATAATCTTCATTTGTGTCACGTAGAGGTAGAGGGTTATGCGAGGAGACAGTTTTTCCCGATAGAAGAGGAAGGTAACGGTTAAGCCTAGACTTGAACAGATTAAGATTGTAGTAATCGGGGAAACTCCAAAAAATTAACGGATTCCAAGCCTAATTGAAAAACCGTGAATGTTGCTTTATGTATGTACGTGTACCATAATTCTAGTTTGTTTATGTGGGATTCGGATGATAATGTATATTTGTAAGTGTGTGTGTGTGTGTGTGTGTGTCTAATAGACATTATTTACATGTGGTTGTCTGCATGTTGATTTGGGGACGTTTTTTATGTAAACACCGGTTGGGGTATATATATATATATATATATATATATATATATATGAAATATGGATCAAAATTCGATAGAATAACAGGATAAAGAACGCATAGGAAACGATTATCAATCTAATATGGTTCACCTTCATTAAAGATTCGTCACAGAATGAGATACGGGGGGAAAAGAAGAAAAGAATTCTGGTATTTTTAGCTTTGTGTTGTTTGATTCTTACTGGTTAATCAAGTCACTACGTTAGTATAATTTATGGCGTTCAGAATTCAAGGAAAGATGAAGCCCTCTTTCGAAATTTCAAGAATTTAACAGATTCCAAGCCTCACTGAAAAACCATAAATATTGCTTTATGTATGTAAGTGTACCACAATTCTAGTTTGTCTATGTGGGATTCGGATGATAATGTATATTCGTAAGTGTACGTACGTGTGTGTGTACGTAGTAGACATTATTTACATTTTGTGGTTGTCCGTATGTTGATTTCGGGACGTAGATAAAGATACGTTAGAGATTCTATAAAAATAGATTTAATAAAGGTCGAAAAAGTTTAGGGAAACTGCTGCAGATAACTGAAAATAAGCATAATGCTACAACAAATGAAGAATCTAATGTTGAATGTTTTGCATTCATAGGTAAGAAATATATGTCAGCATCATTTTAGCCTCATTTACAGAAGGTTTCCATGAAACAGTGGTTTATATTTTCTGGCAACGGAAAATCATTTTCCAGAGTGTTCAGTATGTGGAAAGGTACTTGGAATGAATATATAGTACCAAATAAACTGAAGTCACGTTTTACCCCCATACAAGGGAGTCGTTAAGTTACTTCGAGTGTTCAAAAATCTGTTGGATTTAATCCATTTCCTAATATATATATATATATATATATATATATATATATATATATATATATATAATATATGTGTGTGTGTGTGTGTGTGTGCGTATATATATGAAATATATATATATTATATATATATTGTACTTACTGGAAAGTGCTCAATATCAGTGATAGAGCTAACATATCCAGGTGTATGGATATTAGTTCGTGACCTTGGGTTTTATGCTTTTGCGATCAACAGACACACTTTTAAATGGATGCTCATATTTGAGTAGATCCATTTAAAATAATGTTTAAACAAATAATTTTTTTTTAAATCTGTTGAATTTAATCCATTTCCTAGTATATATATATATATATATATATATATATATATATATATATATATATATATATAGATTATTACGTCTGTAATCTGATAGGAAATTATTTACTGAATTTTGTTCTGAAATATTCCCCGTGTCAAGTTCTTGCTTACTTCGTTTATTTCGACAATGTCATGTCGGCTGATGTAACCTTGGATACCACGGTAAATACGGATACAAGATTGTTTAAAATGCATTTCCTCCCACGCGTACAGTAATACAAGAACAGATAGGTACTCGTATTAATTCTAGACAAGCATCAAGTGTCACAAAGAGAGACTGGGTTATAAGCTGTGATATGAGACAGATACTGGAGGAAAATGGATCATATGAAGATGATGCTAATAAATTGACGAGGTATAGATTTTATCCTCAGGAAATTTAGATGCAAGTATAGGATTAAGTTTGTATTTGTAAAATCCTCAATAGAATGCCTTTTAACACACACATGCACTTATACGTAGAGAGAAAGAGAGAGAGAGAGAGAAAGAGAGAGAGAGAGAGGTAATCATGTATGTCCCAATCTTTATAAAGAAAACAGACATTTCAATCGGACCTATCAACATAGAAACTTTTACAATAAACGAACAAATTATCTGAGCAAAGTAAAAATTTGATATCCGCCCTATAAAATCCATTGTCAGTTTCGACAAATATTTCGCTTTAGAAGTGTTTTGCATTGATTTCTTAAATAAAAATAGAGCAAAAATTGAGATTGATTGACAAATTTGTTTTTTGCGGCTTATTAAATTTTTGCAGGTTATTCAAATCCAGAAAATATTTTTAGATCGAAAGAATTTGTTGGAGATAATAATGATTTACTGATACAGGTCCTACTAATTAACCGATAGCTGAGGGAACGAGCGGTGGATTCATACATTTCCAAAGTGTATTTGCGCGTAAGTGAATCTTAAGAAGCCAACTGGAATTGGAAGCCGGTTCTCTAATACACAACCCGCACATCCAAGGTCACAGCTCCTGGAATTCCCAAGAGGTCACGTGAGAGAGAGAGAGAGAGAGAGAGAGAGAGAGCGGAGGCAGAGAGAATCAGGTATTTAGAATGGCCGAATATCTCAGTCATTATAAAGATACATTTCAATCAGACATAGCAACATCGAAATTTGGGCACCTTGAAGCGGTGTAATGGTTAACAAACTTGTCTCGCTAGGACAACTACGACTGAGTAGTGAGTTCGATCCCCACTGGGTGCCCCTACTTTCTGCCTTGTGCCACATCTAAGCTATGCTTGAAAAATCACTATCAACATTGAAATTTTTGCAATAAACCAACAACTATTCGAGGAAGGTACAACTTTAATTCTTTCTTTTCATGACGTAGGCGATCATGGCTCTCCACATCCTTCTATCCCTTGCAGCTCTCAACAAGTTCCTTTCCTCTGCTTCCTCCCCAAAACCACGTTCTATCATCCACTTGCTATGTCACGCGTTGTTTTCCTTTGTCTCTCTTTTCCTCTATTCGACCCGTGAGTATCAGATTCTCCAGTCTCTCTTTCCTCATTATGTATCTCAGAAACTTCAGCTGCCTCTTCCTGATGTTAAATATAAGTCTCCTTCTTGTTCGCAAACTCTCTAAGACCTCATCGTTGCTCACACGCTCGGTCCATGATATCCTTAGCATCCTTGTGTAGAACCACATCTCCTTCGCCTCGAGTCTCTTCTTCATCTTTGAGGAAATCGTCCAATATTTGCTGCCGTAAAGAAGTACAGATGTCACGTAACAGCTCAGTACTCTTTTCTTTGTTACCAAAGAAATTCTCCTGTCTCGCAATACTCTAGCCCAGCTTTTTGGAATGCGTCCTTGGCCATCACAATACATGTACGGATCTCAGTGTCGCACTTCTGCTCTATAAAATCCATTGTCAGTTTCGACAAATAATTTTGCATTTTTGCATTTATTTCTTGAATAGTAATTGAGTAAATATGAAAACTATTTATCTTACAATAACTGCAGAGAACAAAGGTTGGCCAATAAGTCTGTAGTCTAGCACCTACTCGTTGTCATTATTATGCTTTACTTTTTCTTTGTTTTGTCCAAGGTGCTCCCAGATTTCAACCAGAGAGTTCAATGGACATCAGGGTGTTTTTTTTTGTTTTGTTTTTTGTATCAGAAGATGCAAAGAGATAAGGTGCTAGACAATCAGAAAAAAATAACTGTGGTCACTGCAAATCTACGCAAGATGTGATAAGTACGCATGAATATGATATTTTGCAATTTGCATATTTTCGGACTACCAGGAATTTAATCTACATATTAGTTTGCTCCTTTTGACATCATTCCCAGAGCTCCAAATAAACAAAAAGAAATATTGTCTTCAGATGTTAAGAGAGGTCCTTGAATTTACGTTGTTTCTCAAATGTTTTCAAAGATTAGTTTTTGTCTGTTGGGGCTGCAGCATCTATCAGAAGACGTGTATTTTCAGTGCAATTTTTTTTCACGATTATGTCCAGATCGATTTACTTGGATTTCCCTATGAATTCGAACCCTGAAATTCCAGAGGATGATAAACTCATCATTCTCTAGAACTTGTACTGGTTCATATTACCGCCAATTCTATTAACGATTATTATTATTATTATTATTTCTTTTGATTTCTGGTGTATACTCATTTCTTTTCGGGTCCCATCTAGAGACCTACGACCAGAAATAGCATTATGACATTTTCCACTGAGCCAGTTTAGAAAAAAAAAATCACACATATCCTCCATAGATAAAGCCTTTCGTAAGGTATGGGCTCTACTCATGAGAACAATTTTTTGTATTTCTTTAAGGCATGGGCTACTAGGGATTCCTTCAATAAGTCTATTGCTATATTTCCCAATCAATCCGAGGGCTCCTACTACAATTGGAATTGTTGATATACTTATGCGCCACATTTTTGAGATTTCGTTTTCAAGGTCCTTGTTTCTTGATAGTTTTTTTTTTTTTACATCTTCAAAGATACATTACAGTCTGCAGGGACTGTCATATCCTTAAGAAGGTACTTTTTGTCTTTAGGGTCTCTGATCACGATGTCTGGGTAATTAGCTTTAATTGTTCTGTTTGTGTGTATTGTGAAGTCCTATAAAATGGTTACAAGTCCTATCTCCGTAACCGAATCTGTGTGGGGTTCAGACCAATTTCTATCAGCTTCCTTTCCATAAAATTTATATATTTTCCAATGCAGATATTGGGCCACTCTGTCATGCTGCATTTTATACTCAGTGGGTGCCAATATCGTGCAACCTGATACAGGATGATTAATTGTTTCTTGATATTTATCAAAGAATTTGCATTTTGCGCTAACACAATTTTTCAGTATGTGTGATTGGTAAATTTTAGTTAGCAAGCATTGGTCCTGTGTACCAAGAATAAAACCTTCGGTTTCAACTTTTAACCCTGCACTGCGTAGCTATTGATAGGTACGGGGTTTGTCTACATCAGCTTGTTTGGTACGGGCAGAGTATTGGCCGTGAAGCGGTTTATCTTGCCATCGTTTCTAGTGGGTTGCATTTGCCTTTGATTTCCTTTTTAAGTATTTTTCAGATGCAGTCGGTATATTATACTTTACTTGCACTTCTCCACCTATTTGAAACTCCATTTTGAACTTGTTGACTTCGTTTATTACTAAATAAAATTTCTTGCTTCTTTCATGTTCTTTAACACAGTTCATCATCCAGTCATCTGTAGTTTCCAGGTATCTTTGACGGACAGTTTTTGCAGTTTTGTAAGACAGTTTTAGTTGAACTTATCTTCTGCCTCCTTCGGATCTGGGCACATACAGACGATCTGCATCAGCTTTGGGATGGTGCATGCGGTGACAGGTGAGAAACGTTCTCGATTTGGCTTCCATTTGCTTAATTTCAGTTAAGGTTGTTGAAACTGTATTGCGCCACAGGGACAGCCAAGGTGTTTATGAATGATATTCTGTTTTTTTGTTTTTTTTGTTTTTTTTTTTAATTCAGGTCGATATTCAGTACCAGACGCACACGCCTGTAGTACTCTTTTCTTAACTTCTCCTTCATTGGGGTATGCTGTATTCCATCTCCTCTGCTCATTCCTATCTATAGGCTTCTCCTTGTTCCAGTTCCCTAAACTTTGTAACAAAATCTAAATCAATTGAGTGTGTTTCTGTAATTCTGCTTTTCAAAAAATGTTACTTCTGCACATTTGTCTAATCCGAAATCCATACCTATGTCGTCACTGAAACATGTTGAGGAGACCCTTCAACACATTGTCGTCTTTGACAAAGAGTCTGGGATCATCCATGTAGAGTAGGAATACTTTATTGTTTAGTTAATATTCATAGCTATTATTGTTTATTTCATGGGTAAGGGGGATTAAGGATAGACAAAAGAGAAGGGGTGGCAAGGAGTCTCCTTGAAAGATTCCTTGTCGGATATTCAGGCGGTTGGAGGTGGCAGTGCCTCTGGTGTGATTTAGGTATAATATGGTTTTCCATATTCCCCGTTTAGGAAAAAAAAGCTAAGATCACACATATTTTACATAGATAAAGCCTTTCGTAAGGTGTGAGCTGTACTTGTGAGTAAATTTTCGTATTTTTTAAGGCATGGGCTACCAGGAATCCCTTCAATCAGTCTATCGGAACCTTTTCCAATGAATCCGAGGCCCCCGACTACATCTTGTATTATTGATGTCATCATGTGCCACATGTCTTTTAGATTTATTATTATTATTATTATTATTATTATTCGAACCAGTATAATTATTTTGGTGGTGGCAATCACAACGGTTTGGTCGTTGGATTCTCTGGGTTTCTCCAGGTGGCTGTCTTCATACTCGGTAAAATTATCGGAATTTTGAATTGAACACTTCATTCCATTTACGGGAGTAGAATGTTCTCATTCTGCTTTCCATGCTTAGGGGAGGTCACCAGTCTTATTCACCTTCGTATTACGTGTTCGTTTCTTTCGCCGAATCAAGGTAAGTGACTTTTCGGCAGTAACAGATCCAGGGATTGAACTCACAACTGTCAGGGTACAAGGTATGTTTTAACCATCTTGCATCAACTAAGATGAGAATACTGATCC
>OZ010590.1:90478678-90488678 GCA_963932145.1 Acanthosepion lycidas | reverse complement strand
TTGCTTTCCAGTTAATAATGATTTTCAAAACTTAAAATGCAATGCTAATCTTAAGTTTCTGCCTTCTTAATTCTTGTTCTTTTATTGCCTAATTCTTTAATAAACGCCTTCTTTAACGTCTTCCTCTTGATGAAATGATTAAAACATTTATCAATTGAATACAACTGCTTAAAAGCTTGTTGATATTTCACAATTTTTTTTTCTTTTGTGACAAAAACGCTTAGGTCAAACCGCTTTTTGTCTGTCGGAAGGCGTGGATTCAGGAAATAGACTTTTAGCACACCTTCTTTTATCGGAAACTCAATTGATAAAGGGAATTTCCCCAACATTTCTTGGGGTCGGGACGACGAAACCTGAACTAATAATAGCTTTTAATAATTTATGCCATTGACTTTGCTTGTTACGCTCGATGGTGCAAAATACGTGTAGTCATGACCTAGAGAATGTGAGTTAGATTGTTTAGATATCAAACAGGTCGCTCGCTAACTCAGTTACACACATTCAAGCAATGATGTAGCAAGATTTTAAAATAGTACACCGATCATTTGAAAGGAGAACGTTTTTATTTCATTTATAAACAGTCACATTTCTCTAACGTTAAGTAATAAGGTCAATTTGACTTGGTGGGTTTTAACAGATCAACCCTTATTGGGTTATTTAATGTCAAAATCAGTTTTTTATATACTTGAGTCTATGAGTAAACTTTAATAGATAAACGCTGTCGTCTTTATTTTTAAGTTGGCTTAAATTGACTTGGCCGCTCACAAAAAAAGTATGTAAAATATCTTATGTCTTATGGTCATATATATATATATATATATATATATATATATATATATTGTGACAATATTAGTGGTCAATATATATATATATATATATATATATATATATATATATATATATATGTATGTATACATATATTTATATACATAAATTCCCAAGAGGATAGAATCCAGGTAGAACTCAATGTCCAGGATAGAGTAAGAATATAAAAGACCTAAAAATTAAAAAAGAAATCGGAAAATATTACTCCGGTTTGTTTTTTATACCCGGAGTGATGTTTTCCAATTTCTTTTTAAATTTATAGATCTGATAATTTGGATCGTGATTACGATTCCAATGTAATAAGTTACAACCATGGAATATTAGTGTTTGAACCTTATATATATATATATATAATAGGGATAATTCCAAAGTGGATATAAATCCAAAGTGACCTCAATGTAAGAACAGAGCAAATCTCTTCAGACCAAAATTTTTACAACAAAAATTTGTTGTAAAATTTTTGGCTCTGAAGGGATTGGCGACTGATCCTGTGAAATAAATTATCACCTGTGAATTTCTAAGGACTCCTTTCATATATATATATATATATATATATATATATATAGAGAGAGAGAGAGAGAGAGAGTTTTATTAGATATAGTTATCGACCTGACCAAGAAACCTTTTACAAACTCTATTCGGTTAGACTGATAACTTTTCATCACTCCCTCGTATATTTTTATGTCTCTGGATTTCATAACATAAAATATAAGCCCCAATTGCGTATTTGCCTTTAAGTTAATTTCATTGAAAATATTGTTTATTAGTTTTTATCAAGCTACTACAATATCTACATTTCAGGTTAGTCCACATAAAATCATTAATTTTTAAACTCTAAAAATTTCATTTTCAAACAATACATTTGGAATTAAAATGTCTTTTCACTGAGAATATAGCATTCGAATTCTCAACTGGAAGAAGAGACGTCCTATCTCAACTGATGCAGTTCTATGCTCTAACCATTTAGATGCACTCGACACTGTGCAAGATTTTCTCGTATGTACTATGTCTGCTATAAGAATAATTGTCTGCTGGCCACGGATGTTATAAATTTCGAACTATTGAAATTCTAAAGTTCATAATGGCTGCCCCATGGTTATTGGTATATCTTTGCTTTATTTATTCTAATATTCCCCAGATTTTGTTCCAGAGAAATTTTGGCGAAGATTTGTTCTATTTTCTGTCTATTACACACATGCTCCCTCTCCTTCGACGTACAGCACATTTCAGTGAACTGAATACGATTGACCCATTCTTAAAAATCGATTAAAGATAGCTCAGTGAACGAGAAGGTTAACAGTGTACGATACAGTTCCAAAGACGGTCAAAATATTTTTAGAATCATTAATTTATGACTGTTTTCCTCTTTTTTTCTTTCTGTTTTCTTTTATTTTTCTCTTTTAATTTTTCTCCTTTATTTATTCTCTCTTTTTTTCTCTCTTATTTTTCTCTTTTATTTGTTCCTTTTAATTTCTCTCTCTTTTTCTCCTTTTTCTCTATTTTATTTTTCTCCCTTTTTTCACTTATTTCTCTCTTTTATTTGTTCTCTCTTTTTTCACTCCTTTTGTCTCTTTTTCTTCCTTTCATTCTTCTCTTTTATTTTTCTTTATTTATTTTTTATTTTTCATCCTGCCTTTCTTTTTCATTACACTTCCTTTTAACTTTTTTTTATTTAAATCTTTTTATATTTTCGGTTTTCCCCATGGTTATTTGGTTTAGCTTTGTCTATTACCACTTTCTTTCTTTCTTTATATATATATATATCGCATATATTTTGGCACCATGTTTTCATAGAGACATGTTTCATTGAACAATATAGACAAGTTTTGTCTACTTATTTTTAATTGAATCCTTTCCTATAATAATTTAGAGAGGTTTTGTCTACTTATTTTCAATTGGATCATTTCCCTTTTCACGGAGAAGCTTTTTGGTGTCATTATTAAAGGAAGAGATTGTATCTCCAACGGTAAAAATAATATTTATCCTGGATACACTATAACAACATTGTCTCGGCGGCTGAGTTTTCATTTGAATGATATGTCCAACATTTCTAAACATT
Organism: Acanthosepion lycidas; assembly: GCA_963932145.1. Lineage (NCBI taxonomy): Eukaryota > Metazoa > Mollusca > Cephalopoda > Sepiida > Sepiidae > Acanthosepion > Acanthosepion lycidas. The sequence continues at coordinate 90,485,794 of OZ010590.1, read as the reverse complement.
TACAACAGCATACCTGTCCACATTCGCAATTCAGAAAAATTCTTGTTGAAAATACATCTATATTTTTCATGAAAATAATAAACATGAACTAAAAATTCTCGAAGTTATCTATATTAAAAATTGAAACCAAACCTTAATAAAAATTAATTATGAATACTGCAAAAATGTTTTAAAATGTGTACAATAGATAGTTTAAGATATCAATGTTTGCACTAATAGTTTTAATACTTATTACTTAAAAACTAAAAAAACACCATACTTAATTCCCTTCCCTGAAGCGGTGTCAAGCGATTACGTACCGACTCAGCGTTCTGCACAAGCAAGCAAAAAAAAAAAAAAATTAACTCACACACAGCAATTTTGTCTTTGAAAATGATGAACACTACAATATTTGTGTTGAAACAAACAACACTCTGATGATGACATTGTGCTATGTCGAAAGTACTCGGAATCTATCTATCGATCTATCTCAGACTGTTCATATCTATCTATCTATCTCAGATAGATAGATAGATAGATAGATATGAACAGTCTATCTCAATCTGTTCATATGTGTTAACGTGTAAAAAATCACTCATCTATAAAAAAAATATTCCATGTAAATGTTTATATACTAATATGAAAAAGAATGAAGATTTTCGTAATATGTGCGTATTATTTGGCATGCACCTTTTGAGTCGAACAATCTTGATAAGTGGGGTGAATGACATTCTGACTTATGGCGAAAAAGACTCAATGGGTAAAAAGAGTTGAGGACTACTGCCTTACAGGCTACAAGTTTAAATTCCCCCTTCAGATTTTTTCGGTTATTTTATTTTGTATTAATTCTATTATTGTTACTAGTTACCGATACTAACACTTTATTGCTATCCCTTAGAAAATGAATACGACGTTGAAATTGTTATTCCTTACAAAAATACATAGTATCGGTTTGTTTATTAATGTTGCGTACCAACCTTAAAAAATGTTTGTTTATAACTATACAAAAATGATTTCAAAAACTTTGATTTCTGAATAACGTCTTGTTCACTGTATTGTCGAATCATTGTTAATTTGTCGTAGTCACAGGTAATATAATATATTAAAATATAAACTTCCTGTATTTGTGGTAACATTTAAAACTGTAATTTATTTCCATTTTTAGAAAAAGAATTTATAATTTCTGTCTAAGTTTCTGGGTTGAGGAGTTGTACATATTTACATTGGACTATTGTCCTCATCTTTGTTGTTACGATCACAGCGTCTCGCCCTTCGCGACCCCCCCCGTCCTTCTTCAAATGTCTGTCAGTCCGGGTACATTCAAAGAATTTTGAAGTGAAACATTTTATTCAATCTACGGAACTAGAGTATTCTCATTCTGATGTTCATGCCTAGACAGACATCTGAAGAAAACCGAGGGACATAACGACCGAAGCGTCGTGACCGTAAGATGAGATCATTAATCAGACTGTAAATAGTTTTCTTTGTATGTCAAAGTGTGCGTAAGTTGATTTACCTTTTCATAGTAAACAGTTGAAAAGGCCATGTGTCTGAGATAGAGAAAATTCATATTAGATGCCATTACGCATAGTTTACAATAGGCAGTAAAAACAGATTAATTTAGAAAAGCTGGCATGTAGTTATAGTCGTCGGATAATCGCTTGATTTCTAGTTGCTTCGCTTCCCTCTTTGGTGAACTGGAGTCGCTTTGCATAGAACTGTATAGACAAGTTGGAATTTATCAATTGACTGACTACGACCTGTTGCAAAATCCTATATCTGTTTTCACGGGTCGACAAACCGAAATCTACTCAAAAGAACAGCAATAGTTTTTTTTTAAAAATGATGTTTTAAGTACTTCGTTGTTTTGTTTTTGTTTTTAACTTTTGATATATTTTGTTCTCTTTTCTAGAACCCCCCCCCTTAAATCTTTACAGGTTAACTATTTTAATTATTATATTTTGAAATTATTACATGTGTGAAATTCTTCTTTGTTAATTTTTGTTGCTCACCATCACCATTCTTAAGTTGTTCGTCTTCCTGGAAATCTATAGAAATATAAAATTACGTGATGAATGTACTGTTTCGACTAGCAACGCACTCCTCCGATGATATTTAGCATTAGAAGCAGGAAATGAATTGAAACTTTTTGACTAGACGTACTTAGTGACACAGAGTTTTTCACGTGACTGTTCAATCTGATTCTGACCACTCCTGCTTTTTAATGGGATTTTATATTAACCGCCTGTGTTAAAAATGTGTCCTCAGATTTCCTCTTCAATCGCGGGTCAATGTTCATTCAGTTATTTCACAAGATAATCTTGCGAGAAATGCTGACAACTGGCAATATTTGATGTTCATACTGTTAATATTCAGTACGATTTATGGCGATTATCTTCGTGTTTGTCTGTTTCTTTCTTCATAACTTTACATCAGCTTTATTCCCTCTTTCATTGGCAGCTGATATAAAAAAATGACCAACAATCTGTTGTTAACTAGGGCAATGAATGGCTTGTTAATTTTAATTCCTCCAAAAAGAAACTGTTCTCTTGTGAGAGAAAGAGATAGGAGAAAGGCGGCAACATTTCGGACATATTCCATCCGTTCGAGGTTATTAAGTAGATTTTTAAAAGAAAAAAAGAAAATTTACGAATAATTTCTAAAAAGAATCATTGATTCTTAAAATGACGGACAAATGTCATTATTGTCTTAGCGGACTATTTTTTTACCTTCCATTAATATGGCTGATGCTAACCTCCAATAGAGAAATTCGTTGAACCTTCTCAGTCTTATATTTTCCACTTACACGAATTTTAAACACTTTATTGAATCAATTGTTAGGTCTCCTGCTATGGACGTTGTTTCTCGCCAGAATCTTACATCTTTACATGTCTGTCATTTTTCCCTGCATCGAATATTCCTGACAGATCTGGTTTGGTGCTTCTGCTATATTTTTAGAGATTCTCGACAAAATAAAAAGAAGAATCTGCAAAGTTATTGATCCTGCCCTGACGTCTTGGCTTCGGATTTCCCCCCACCGCCGTAACGTAGCTTTTCTGAGCATTTTCTATAAATATTTTCATGGTAATTGTTCTTTCTGCTTTAGTATTTGGACTTCACGAATTTAAGCGCAGTACTAGATTGACGGCTGGGCCTCATAATTTCAATGTTGAAATTAGTAGCTTTAATCGTAAATTCTATGCTAATAGTTTCTTCTCTCGAACTTTTTGCTTGTGGAACTTTTCCAGCTACTTGCTTTCCTGCCAACAACAATTTCCAAAAATTCAAATACAACGTCATCTTCTGTTTCCTTGAATCCTGTTCTTTTATTGTCCTCTCTCCTAAATAGTTTTCGCAGTTTTTTTCACTTCCAGTAATCCCTCATGCCTTAGTGACTTTATCACATTGTTTGTGGTGAAATTATTTAAAAAAAAAAACCTGTCGTCCGGCGCTGTACGGCACAGAGACTTATAAGCCTTGATTTAAAAAAAAAACGAAGGGAGATTTCGTTCTCTTAATCCGTTTAACAATCGGATTTCAATCTTAGACAAAAAAAAAATTCCGAGAGACCAAGCCATTCTTAATTCATATTCTTAAAATGAAGGGGCTTTCATTTACAGTGACTATACCGACGACAGAAATTAAAACTTATGACTAGTCCTCGGTATGACGATAAACTACATCCGGCAGCGAAGCCTCTGATCGGAAGATTAGATTTGAGGAGAGTGGAACCACCTGTTAATTACAGTTGTTCCCCGGTCCAACCTAGCCCGGAGTAACTGCTAGGTAGCACCTGTTATGTATATGAGCATACAGTGAACCACAACAAAAACAAAACACGATAAAAGCTTAAAAATAGATTTTTATATAAAGAACTACCAACAATACATATTTATAGCAAATTTACCAACAATATCTATATATAGTATATATTTATTTGAATCCATAAAATCATATTCAAAATATTTAGATTTCGACATTAAATAACCCATAAAGGTGTTGATATGCCGCTAAAGAAAATCAACCAATCAAAACTCAGAGATTGTTTAAATTCTATATATTTATTGCTAGAAAAAAGGAAGAATGGTGATCTTCTAAGCTTAGCTTTGATGTGGCACAAGACCGAATGTATGGGGCACCCAGTTAGGATGGCACTCAGTATTCAGTCATAATTGTTCTGGGAAGAGCAGCTTGCTAACCATTACACCGGGTTGTGGTGTCCTAAGAATAAAAAAGAATGAATTAAAAATGAAAGAAAAAGAAAGAATAAAATAATGAAAGAGGAAAGAAAAAGAATAAATGAAAAAATAAAAGAAGGAATGAAAAAGAAAACAGAATAAAAAAGAATGAATTAAAAATGAAAGAAAAAGAAAGAATAAAATAATGAAAGAGGAAAGAAAAAGAATAAATGAAAAAATAAAAGAAGGAATGAAAAAGAAAATAGAATAAAAAAGAATGAATTAAAAATGAAAGAAAAAGAAAGAATAAAATAATGAAAGAGGAAAGAAAAAGAATAAATGAAAAAATAAAAGAAGGAATGAAAAAGAAAACAGAATAAAAAAGAATGAATTAAAAATGAAAGAAAAAGAAAGAATAAAATAATGAAAGAGGAAAGAAAAAGAATAAATGAAAAAATAAAAGAAGGAATGAAAAAGAAAATAGAATAAAAAAGAATGAATTAAAAATGAAAGAAAAAGAAAGAATAAAATAATGAAAGAGGAAAGAAAAAGAATAAATGAAAAAATAAAAGAAGGAATGAAAAAGAAAACAGAATAAAAAAGAATGAATTAAAAATGAAAGAAAAAGAAAGAATAAAATAATGAAAGAGGAAAGAAAAAGAATAAATGAAAAAATAAAAGAAGGAATGAAAAAGAAAATAGAATAAAAAAGAATGAATTAAAAATGAAAGAAAAAGAAAGAATAAAATAATGAAAGAGGAAAGAAAAAGAATAAATGAAAAAATAAAAGAAGGAATGAAAAAGAAAATAGAATAAAAAAGAATGAATTAAAAATGAAAGAAAAAGAAAGAATAAAATAATGAAAGAGGAAAGAAAAAGAATAAATGAAAAAATAAAAGAAGGAATGAAAAAGAAAATAGAATAAAAAAGAATGAATTAAAAATGAAAGAAAAAGAAAGAATAAAATAATGAAAGAGGAAAGAAAAAGAATAAATGAAAAAATAAAAGAAGGAATGAAAAAGAAAACAGAATAAAAAAGAATGAATTAAAAATGAAAGAAAAAGAAAGAATAAAATAATGAAAGAGGAAAGAAAAAGAATAAATGAAAAAATAAAAGAAGGAATGAAAAAGAAAATAGAATAAAAAAGAATGAATTAAAAATGAAAGAAAAAGAAAGAATAAAATAATGAAAGAGGAAAGAAAAAGAATAAATGAAAAAATAAAAGAAGGAATGAAAAAGAAAACAGAATAAAAAAGAATGAATTAAAAATGAAAGAAAAAGAAAGAATAAAATAATGAAAGAGGAAAGAAAAAGAATAAATGAAAAAATAAAAGAAGGAATGAAAAAGAAAATAGAATAAATGAAAGAAAGAGAGAATGAGAAAAAAATAAATGAAAGAAGAAATAAAAGAAAGAAAGGTTGTATGAAAGAAGGAATGAAAAAGAATAAAAGCTGGAATGAAAAAGGAATTAAATGAAAGAAAAAAGGGATGAGAAAGAATAACTGAAAGAAGCGAAAAAAGGAGGAATGAAAAAAGAAGAAGTAAATGAAAGAGAGAAGAAGTAAATGAAAGAACGATGAAGGATTGAAGAAAAAAGAATAAAGTAAAGAAAGAATGAAACAAAGATATAATGGAAGAAAGAAAAAGGAATGAAAAACGCAGAGTCTCCTAATTCTAGCCTTCCAATTTGTTGATGTGATATGTTTCAAAATAATTACACATACACACACACACACACATATATAAAGAAATATAGTCTTAAGGTGTGCTATATTTATGGAATAAAGTGCTCAATATCAGAGATAGAGCGTGTGTAAATATAAAAATGAAACTAGAAGTCAACACTTAGAGGCGACAGTCTGTTTCATGCTATATGCAATCGTCAGGCCACCTGACGATTGCATATAGCATGAAACAGACTGTCGCCTCTAAGTGTTGACTTCTATGTTCACTTTTATATATATATATATATCAGTATCTATCTATATTTCTGAGATGAGGTATTATGTACATTATTTACATTATTCGGACTATTGTCCTCATCTTTGTCGCCATATTTATTACAACGTTTCGTCCGTTGTACGCTCCGGCCTTCTTCAGGTGGTTGGAATGTCGAACTGAACCCTTTATTTCGCTCACTGGGGTAGACTGTTCTAGTTCCACGTGCCATGTTTAATGGATGTCAGTTATCAGTTATCTTCTGTTTATTTTCCCTCAAGGACACATGGCACAGTGGATAAAGGCGTTGGTTACTGACAGGACCCAAAGAGTGTGAGTTCAATACCCGGTTAAGGCAGTGGAGAACTTTCAGAGGGAAATTAACGGCCGAAACATTGTAATAAATATGGCGACAAAGACGAGGACAATAGTCCGAATAATAATATATACAGTGTAACCTGGATGTAAGAGAGTTGTCGGGGCAGGAAAAGAAGTCTCTTATATCCGGGTTTGGTCTACTTTGTTTACATTAACAAACAGAGAAAATCTGTCTTATATCCGGGTTACACTGTATATATATTAGCAGTTTTTCTATACATTAAAGACTTACAGTGAAATCCGTTCTGCCAAGACATTATTGTCGGCAGTGTGTTCGAGACTGAACCAAAATTATGTGTTTATAAAAAAAATTTCTAGTTTTCTTACTTTCAAAGTGAGAAAAGATCGATTTTTAAAAATACAATTCTGATCATTTTAAGTCTGTTGCTATGGCGATATTCAAGCAGAAAAGAGTACATTTTTGTCTTGACCTCATTTCTCTTTTCACATTAGTCATTCACCAAAGCTAATTACCGTTTTTAATGCTGTTCAAAAGCCCACGAAAAACTTATACACAATATAAGCACAAGTCTTTTATATAACAAAAATATTTTCGAAATCCAAAAGTTTAAGCAAGAGCCCAACGCAGCGTCTTTTCTCTCCCTCTCTCTGAAAAGGCAGACGATACACGCTCAAGCAGC
>OZ010590.1:90471178-90473678 GCA_963932145.1 Acanthosepion lycidas | reverse complement strand
CAGGATATATATATATATATATATATATATATATATATATATATAGGATCAATACAGGATATATATATATATATATATATATAGGATCAATACAGGATATATATAAATATATATATATATAGGATCAATACAGGATATATATATATATATATATATAGGATCAATACATGATATATATATATATATTATATATATAAATAGGATCAATACAGGATATATATATATAGGATCAATACAGTATATATATATATATATATATATATATAGGATCAATACAGGATATATATATAAGATCAATACAGTATATATATATATATATATATATAGGATCAATACAGTATATATATATATATATATATATATATATATATATATATATAGGATCAATACAGGATATATATATAGGATCAATACAGTATATATATATATATATATATATATATATATATATATATATATATATATATATATATATATATGATCAATACAGGATATATATATATAGGATCAATACAGTATATATATATATATATATATATATATATAGGATCAATACAGGATATATATATATATATATATATATATATATATATATATATATATATATATATGTATATAGGATCAATACAGGATATATATATATATATAGGATCAATACAGTATATATATATATATATATATATATATATATATATATATAGGATCAATACAGGATATATATATATATATATATAGGATCAATACAGGATATATATATATATATATATATATATATATATATATATATATATATATATATATATATATATAGGATCAATACAGGATATATATATATATATATATATATATAGGATCAATACAGGATATATATATAAGATCAATACAGTATATATATATATATATATATATAGGATCAATACAGTATATATATATATATATATATATATATATATATATATATAGGATCAATACAGGATATATATATAGGATCAATACAGTATATATATATATATATATATATATATATATATATATATATATATATATATATATATATATATATGATCAATACAGGATATATATATATAGGATCAATACAGTATATATATATATATATATATATATATATATATAGGATCAATACAGGATATATATATATATATATATATATATATATATATATATATATATATATATATATATATATATATATATATGTATATAGGATCAATACAGGATATATATATATATATATAGGATCAATACAGTATATATATATATATATATATATATATATATATATATATATATATAGGATCAATACAGGATATATATATATATATATATAGGATCAATACAGGATATATATATATATATATATATATATATAGGATCAATACAGGATATATATATATATTTATATATATAGGATCAATACAGGATATATATATATATATATATATATATATATATATATATAGGATCAATACAGGATATATATATATATATATATATATATAGGATCAATACAGGATATATATATATATATATATATATATATATATATATATATATATAGGATCAATACAGGATATATATATATATATATATATATATATATATATATATATATAGGATCAATACAGGATATATATATATATATATATATATATATATATATATATATATATATATAGGATCAATACAGGAGATATATATATATATATATATATATATATAGGATCAATACAGGATATATATATATATATATATATATATATATATATATATAGGATCAATACAGGATATATATATATATATATATATATATATATATATATATATATATATATATATATAGGATCAATACAGGATATATATATATATATATATATATATATATATATATATATAGTCCTCCACAGACTGTTTCGCATTACTACAGCTCCTCAGTGGCTAGACATCTGATTGCTTCAAGCCGAGATAGAAACGTGACTCATTTGAAATTAGTCAGATATCACACGTAAGAATGGAAGTGAATTTTAAAGTTTTTCTCTATACGAAATACGCCAGCGGCTTGGAGAAGTCAATTCATATTTCAAGAGTAATGCTTAACAGCAGTAGTGGCCGCTGTTTCTTTTTAACCCCTTTCGTTATTTCTATACTAAGTTAAAAATAATTTATGCGTTATTTATTGGTGTTTATATATATATATATATATATATATATATATATATATATATATATATATATATATATATATATACATTCATTCATTCATTCGAACCCCACTTCGAATTCGACGTATGAGGGTCAAGCAGATCATTTCATTTGACAGCCCGACAATAGCACATGAGATTTGATTATAGAGGTGAATGTTTCGTAAAGGACCATCCACACTTTTTGAAGGTCCGAATACAGAGACCTGGTGCAGTACGTGGCACAAGGTCCACAAACGACCCTGCGCAGGTTTTGAATTCAGAGATGACCTACTCCTAGA
>OZ010590.1:90431646-90466646 GCA_963932145.1 Acanthosepion lycidas | reverse complement strand
TGCGGGATTCGAATGATAATGTGTATTCGTTTGTGCGTGCGTGTGAAACACTATCATTAAACATAAATATATACACGTGAATCACACACATTACATGCTTTAAATGACCCCCGCCCCAGTATGAAGGCAATCACGTGAAGGCAATCATGGTTTTCCACAGATTCTTTTTTACTGTTTGAAGATTGCCATGACCTCCTGGGAAAGATTGTTGAGTCATTTCCTGCTGCCTTTTCCAATTTTTTTTAATTTTGGAGCGTTTTTTTTTTCTTGTTGATGGGCTGCTCATCAGAGGAGAGAGAACCTAGTCTACCCTACTATTTAATTCATAGCGTACGGGCAAAAGTGAATGCCACAAATTAGACTGTAATTTGAACTCGGACCGCCATTTCAAGTTGTCACGCCGATAACCATTACTTCATCCACCTATCCAAATAATCGTGTTAACAAATTAAATGATTAATTTGACAATCGCTGTACATTACCACATATACTCATGTATAAGTCTACTTCATATTATAGCGCGACTCCTGAAGTTTTTGTGAAAAATCTGATTTTTTTTTCATATGACTCGTGTATAATACGACCCCAGCTTCTAAACAATACTAGTAGGCTTGCCGTAGTCAAATATTGCAGTAATGGACATTATCCTGGACATATTTTATAGCAAATAAAATGTCTACCCCAGTGGTCTCCAAATTTTTGAAACGACGGACCGGCTTCATGCCAGACAATCTTTCCGCGGACCGGTAGTGGCACATATCTGTAACTTAAGTGCATTTCGATAAAGAGAGCAATAATAAAAAGGGCAATTTATTAAAGGGGAAAAACTTGTATAAACCAGCCCAACCACATACCTACGAGGCTAGTTTCCCTGTATAACGGACCGTGGGTTTACGTGTTGTTAATTTAGGAACACGTGTGTTTATTCCTGCTAGAAGAAGGTCCAACTACAAGAACATGGCGGACCCAGATATTGAATCGACCATAAATATATGTAAAGAATACCAGCAAGACCGATATATATATATATATATATATATATATATATATATATATATATATCAACAAATATATGTATATGTATAACAAAATTTACAATGGACATAGACATTAACATTTGTGTTTGTGTGTGAACATAAAGAGTTTGTATTTTGGTGAATGTTCGTACGTACATGTATGTGTGTATAATTTTCATAGTGTCTCCCACAAATGAGAAGACGCAATCTTCTGCGAGAGCTTACATTGTAGATGTGTTCGTTGAAATTGAAGAAAAAAGAGAACGAGGCAAGAAATCGCCCACTATTTATAGTGTATGGAGAGCGTCCCCTAGTGAACAATTACAAAATTAAGGAGGAGTTAACTTCGACACCTGAATCACTCCCTATTACTCTATTATCACATCAATATCAATTCACCATAATATAGAATTAATGGAGAATCAGTAAATTAGTTGAAAATTGTTACAAATAAATCAAAATATTAATTGTAAAGTGTACTTACAGTTATGATAGATGAATATTGAATTTGTAAACAAATCTTTTAATTAAAGTTCAATACTCAATTTATTTAACTATTATATAATTTTAAATAAGCTATTTCTTTGCGACCCGGTAGCAAATTATCCACGCATCGGTACCGGTCCGCGGCCCGGTGATTGGAGACCTCTGGTCTACCCACTATTTTTTGCTTAAAAAAACTATAAATACATAAAAACTCGCAATGTCCTCGAATATATGACGCGTTCGGTGGAGGAGGGGCGTATTCAACATTTGATAATTTTGCGGCAATACGCGCTATTAGGTTTCAGGCAGTTTTGATTAACATTTCATTTATGGTTATCTGTAAGGAATTGTAAATGTAGGACTACCTTACACTTAAGTAAAATAATAACAATAATGATATCTATTAAGAATTTATTACAGGAAATATCAAGTTTTACAGAAACATTGTTGATAATTATTAATTAATTATTAATTATTTACATAACAAATAAATAAAAATAATATAAATTTTAATGCTATATTTGATTTGTTGTTAGGTATTTTTTTCATTTTCTCCTTTGTTATTGGCAACATTTTATAATACTTTCTCTGCAATGCTAAGTTTCCAAAGTTGAACAAAATGGAACTATTTCGTTTAGGCTTTGTTACCTCTCTTTGTCATTGTTGTTTTTAGATATCTTTCTTCCAGTCATTTTGATGGGCAATAGAGTAATTCTGAAATTTAGAATGATCTTATTCCATTTAAAAAATAAAGCCTATAAAAAGGAATAATTTAAATTAATATACGACCAAAACTAAAATGCTTTTGACAAAAGACTTAATGATTTCACTATAATTATGTAGCAATTCAATGCAATGATATTCCGCAAACAAATCTACGGTTTTATGTTCCCTCATCTCATTGCATGCTTACGAAATATAAACCATAAATTGAGCTTGAAATACTGTGTAATCGGATCTAATTTTTTGTATATGATATAATGAATAATTTGCAGTGAAAAAACAATTTTCGATTTTTCTTGAATACGCCCATCCTTCGTCGAACGCGTCATATACGATAAATGAATGACTAATTACGTTACCTAGGTAACTTGGTTTGCCTGTATGTACGTACGTTCATTCCTGAGGGAAAAAGACAGAAAAAGATACAAAAAGATAAAGGTTGACACAAATTCTTTGATTTTAAATACGACTCTTGACAGTGACACATTTTTTTACTCTGAGTGTGTGTGATTTTTCATTTGAAAAGTATTTCAAATATCGATATTTTTAGCTTTCTTGCTAAAAGTCGACAGCTAAAAAATACAAGATTTTAAATTTAATTTAATTTCTTTGAATAACCAAGAGTCATGTAAGTAAAAATCCGTATTCATCTAATTCCACGTACCCTATAAGCCAAAAGTTTGGAACGAAACTCTGGCTTTCGAAGAATCACCTAATAATTATTAAAGGTCACGTTCCTAAACTAAATTACTAGCTCATATTGGGCCCGGGGGACTTCCTATTCATGAAGAGTTTTATCATATATACAATAACAACTAAGAATTTAACCTGTAGTGAGTCCCTATAAAAATAAAATATATAAACAAAAAAAAAATATTTCAATTAAAATTTTCTATTGTTTTTCTTTAAAATCCTTATCTCTTTTTTCTCTCTCTCTTTTCTCTCCCTCTCTTTCACTCTCCAGTCTTCTCTTTCTATTCTTCTCTCAACTAACGGAAGGCAACCCTCAAATAAAAAGAGAAAGAAGAAGAAAAGACCCAATATGTCTGAAAAACGCCGAAAGTTTGTGGGATCAGTGCCTACTTATTTGTGAGTGAAAACTACCAAAAATCAGGAAGGTTCCACGCATAACTCCCGTTATAAAAAATAAAGGAGCGCCGGGAAATAAAATAATTTGGGCCAATAAAAAAAAAACAAAAAAAACAAACACAAAGAGACTTTTGATGTTAGCTGAAACTAAGGTTCCCGCCAAAATCTCGGATTCTGGTCAAAAGGATATAAATTGACACCGCTGTGCTAGATGAAGGAGGGCGGTAAGAGAGGACGAAACAAAAGAGAAACCAACCATACGTGACGCGTGGAGAAGTAGTTAAGAGGTCATCTGCTAATGATATTTCTGCCCTGCTCAGGGCCGAAAAAACACAGTAGATTTAACACTGACTCACTTCTAATATTACAACTAACCCTAGCACGGTCTGACTGTTCAAAACTACCACTTCCGGACTTTATCCAAGTGACCATCAATATCCGCCTTATAAACGAAAATTTTTGTGATACCGTATATCAAAGGGATCACTTTAAAGCTAATAAATAAAAATATATTATTTATTGTATATCCTAGAGTTCGTTTTATTTCAAAGTTTCCAGTAAAGAAAATCTTACCACCGATCCACACTGACGTGATGGCACAACATACCACCAAACTACAAACCCATTACAGCAGGTTTTCTCAACCTTTTTTGCAACATCGCATACTTTCATATGAAAAAATTTTCCACCGCCCATTTGTATAGTAGATATTCAAAAGTATACAGTGATGAGTAAATTATGTTTGGACGGACACTATTCCTTCCTTGATAAATTCGAGATGGCCAATGCGATAAAATGAGTAAAAACAATTTTATATTAAATAAAAACATATCCTGAGGTCACTTCTTAATTTTACCAGTAAAGTTGTTTTTGGCCTTCCCTTATCTGATTTATATATATAAAAAAATGTTATTTTGGTTGAATAAATATTTGAACGTTAATGACCCTTTCCAAAACTATAGAAAATACCAAAATATTCCTTGTTTGCAGAGATATTTATATCTTATTTAGGAATGTGGCCCATTTATTACCATTGTGCCTCTTGTTTTTTGTTTTGTTTTTTAATACAGGTTCTTTGCAAATCTCCTTTGAATATTTTTATCCAGGTAGCATATGTTGAAATACCTTTCTAATACTGAAAATCCTATAGCACGCAGCAAAATTTCCAATTGCCCACGATTTTCTATTTTGCTGCTCATTGCCCACCCAACAGTTGACATCGCACACGGGTGGGCGATATCACCCAAGTTGGGCAAGCTTGTATTACAGCAAAATCTTTCCTAAGATTCTGGGTCTTTTTGCCAAGCCTACCTTGTCGGCTAATGGCATTCTAAGGGCTGGTGGATTTTTACTTTTAGGTAATGCTTTCTTAAAAATTTGGACGTTATTCACTAATGGATTAAATAATTTCATTACCCTAGCTTCTTCTTGAAGTGATAATGGCTCTCTACAATTTCCAATACCTTGTAGCTCTTAATAAATTATGTTAAATTATTTCTCACTCCCACCCCGCCCTAATAATTTCTTGAAAGTTCATAAATCGCAAAAACGTATTTCTCAATAAGACATTCAAGTACGCGTCAGTTGCGTACCATTCAACCAGCTATTTTAATGAATAAATGTTCTTCTCTGACTTAACTATTAAAGAGTTATTTAAAAATAGGATTTACCAACCGTCCCGAAAAATGCGGAATTGACCCTCGTTTTGATACTAAAGTACTTGTCCCGCATTAACCGATGTGGTACAATTATTATTTATTCTTTAATTATTTCACCTCAAACAAGGTAATAAAGCCACTAAGACGCAAGGGGTTACTGAGTAATAGGTAATTTGAGAAAAACTACTATTAAGGAGAGAAGACACAAAAAACAAGACTTAAGAAGACAGAAGATAACGATTGACATTGAATTTAAATAATTGAAGATCAAAGTTTACTGGGAAGCAAGAAACCAAAGAGTTCCACAAGCGAGAAGTGCGATAGAAGAAACTGTCAGCATAGAACTTGCGTTTACATCTAACCATTTCAACTGTAAAATGATGAGACCTTTCAGCCAATCAAGTACTGCGCTTAAACTTATAAAGTCTACTATTAAGGAGAGTAGACAAAAAACAAAAAAACAAAAAAAAAAAAAAAACAAGAAGACAGAAGATAGCCATTAAGATTGCATTTAAATTGACTGGGAAACAAGAAACCAGAAGCGAGTTCCACAAGAGAGAAATTCGATAGAAGAAACTGTTAACATAGAAATTACGGTTACATCTAGCCATTTCAACTGTGAAATGATGAGACCTTTCCGCCAATCTAGTACTGCGCTTAAATTCATAAAGTATAAGTATCATAGAGGGAAGTAATATTTACCCCGTCTTCACACTGAGACGTGATGTGACACAAGGTCGGGTATAATGTGGGGTACCCGAGTGCGTACACCCGGGCCAGGGCCAAAAATTGCACAGCTCCTGCAACCGTGGGCTGCGCAGGCATCGGTATGACAACTGATCCCCCTCTCTAGTGCAATGACGGGGATACAACCGCAGGGAGCTGCTCCCAGGGACCAGGCACCTCTCAGCATTTTCCTCCAGCTTCGTCTCTGTCCGAATACAGACAAATAACTGATGGATGATTACACTAACAGAGTACCATAGAGGTAAGTAATATCTATTTTGAACAATACAAAAATATGACACAAGATCAAAAGGGGGGATGTGGGAGGCTGGTCTTCACTCTGTCTTATCTTAAATTTAGCTAGCCATAATTGCTGACCCAAACATACCACAGTATTCCTTACCCCTAAACAACACATTCTTACATACCATCCTGATTACAGCCACCATAATACATCAGGGTTTCTATGTAGTCTTATGTACAATTTGTGTGTGGATAAAATAACATTTAAAAATGAAACCCCAATGAATATTTACGATGAATACCATAGAAAAAAGTTCATCAGAACAATTACCACGAAAATATTTATAGAAAAGACAGAGAGTAGCGAAATTACGGCGGTGGGAAAGACGCGGATGCCGAGATGTCAGGTCAAGACCAATAACATTGCAGATTCTTTAGATTTTGTCAAAAATCTATTGATACATAGCAGAAGCACCAAACCAGATCTGACAGGAATATTCGATGCAGGGAAAAATGACAGACATGTAAAGGTGTAAGATTCTGGCGAGAAACAGTTGTCTAGCACGACACAGTGAACCAACGTCCATAGCAGGAGACCTAACAATTGATTCAATAAAATCTTTAAAATTCATGTCAGTGGAAAATGTAAGACTGAGAAGGCTCAACGAATTTTTCTATTGGAGGTTAGCATCAGCCATATTGATAGAAGGTAAAAAAAGGTCCGATAAGGCAATACTGACATTTGTCCTTCATTTTAAGAATCAATGATTCTTTTTAGAATTTTTTCGTAAATTTTCTTTTTTTCTTATAAAAATCTACTTAATAACGCCGAACGGATGGAAATATGTGCGAAATGTTGCTGCCCTTCTCCTCTCTCTTTCTCTTTCTTTCACAATTCCTATCGCTTAAAAATGCCAGACTGATTTTATTCAGCCTTGTGGGCCTGTGGACTCCTGATTGGAAACCTGTCTATAAGGGAGTACAGTACACGCACTATATAAATTGTGAATCTATTCACAGGTTACGCGGCTCCTGGATTCGGAAATTTCCTCCTACCCTTTCTTTGTCCCGTATTTTCATTTTAGGGAGTTGTCAATCCTCTTTTAAAATAAACACGACAATTACAGCATATCTTTCAAATTGTTATTTATAAATTGTTATTTATAAATAGATGTTATTTGGTGACGCAGGTATTAAAGAGTTATTTTAAGTTAATGTTATTCGTATAGCGAGCGCATCGTTCATCCTGCTACAACGCGAACATAATATCCGCTTCTTTGACAACGTGTTTACTTTGTGCGTGTGTGCAATCAATATCTAGTTTGGTGAAAGAAAGTTGAGCGATATTTGCAATGAATGGTAACCAGGCTTGAAAGTCGTGACATTCTGTGGTCAAAAAACAAGCAACAAAAGAGGAATTGAATCTTTTGTTAGAGGAAGTTCTTCCCACAGTATTCGAAATTAACCCCAAAATATTTAGGTTTACGCCTTGAAAGTAAGAGAGAAAATAATTCCCATTAAGGACCGGATGACTATTATTATCGAACAAAAAGTACAATTAAGGATTGGCTTATGGAATGTGCAATTATATGGCCTTCTCACGCGATTTAATAATAACGCTACCGTGTGCGTTAGTCCATCAACGTCCCGTCCATGGAACCTGAGTTCGAATCTCGCTATGGTCGATTTGTCGAGGAGTGACGAGTAACTGATAATTATCAACCCGGGGGAGACGATTCCGGCATGTGTGAAATGCCTGAAAAGCTATATTCCCTGTTGACCCAAGTATTGTGAGTGAAATTAGGTAGTTGGAACTCTTAGGAAGCTGTCAATGGTTTTGCTAGCAGGAAGTCACAAGTTATCGTCACTGAGGTTTTCAGTGTACTGGCCTCGTTCAAACTAGTGACAGGTGCTGTAAGCTTGAATGTGCGGGTGGTATGTAATGGATAAGGACTCGTAATTGTTAATCAGAGAGCCGGGTTCCAATTCCCGTTGGGTTCGTTATATTCCCTTACGTGCAAATACTCTTCGGAAAAGTATGAATCCACCTCTTCTTATCCCTCTCCCAGCTATGGGTTAATTATTAAAACTTGTATCACTAAACCACTCTGAAGGGCTTTTTTCCCTGGTACCCAGACTACATGACTTTAAGCATGATGCTAGATTGACAACTAGGTCTCATCGTTTACTGTTGAACTAGATTGATGCAACCGCCACTTCTACTCTAACAGTTTTCTTTTCTCGCACTTCCCACCTGTGGAAGTGTCTTCCGATTTCTTGAATTCCAGATAACTATAACCTTCAAAAATTCAAATGAATCGTCAATAGCCATCATCTGTCCTCTTGAACCCTGTTCCTTTTTATGTTTCCTCAATCCTCCCCATTAAGAGTCTTCTCATTCTCTTTCACTCACTGTAACCTCTTGCGTCTTAGTGGCATTATCGCCTTGTTTGGGATGAAACGATAAAAATAAAATAAAATTATAATCTCAAAAAAAATTCCTACAGTCTAAAAAGATCTGGCTTTAAATAACCTGCAAAGTGTTAACAAACTCAAGAAAACGAATCAATCAGTTATTCAGATACGGATTAGCTGCATGTCTTTTAGATTTATTTACATTATCTGGAATATAAATGCATAGAAACTACTGCGGTCACAAAGTGAGGGATCAGTTTATATTGATTGTGAATTAGAATTGATCCCCCATTTTATATCCACATTATAATTTCTTGTTTGTCTATTAAATTATGATTAGGTATGAATCCACCTCTTCTCCTCCAGCTATGGGTTAATTAGTAAAACTTGCATCCCTAAATCATTATCTAAAAAAAAAAAAAAAAAATTCTTACAATCTATAAATATTTTCTGGCTTTAAATAACCTGCGAAGCGTTGATAAGCCGTAGAAAACGAACGAATCAATCAATGAAACTGCTGACCACGCCAGATTATGCACTCACTCCCAGAAATTGTAACTAAATCTGGTCAGTATAGTTGTAATATAAACTACAGGTTGGCTGTGTTGCGTCTGCAACATAGATTAGCTAACCCCCCTAGATACTCGGGTAAGTCAGGGAATAGCGTTATATCTGTCGGTTATTGATAGAAATGACATTTTAACATTTTGACAAATTGAATCATTCATATGAATCCAGTTCCCCTTTACATTTTAACGGCTTTTTTTTTTTTTTTTTTTTTTTTAAGCATTTCACTCGCAGCAAGGCGGGAGTGCCACTAACAGAGTGGGAGCAAGAATGAAGAGGCGTGATAGAGGAAATAGATGAAGAGAAGGAAGGGGAATTAAAACAAGGCATATGAAGATGTCGATTGGCATTGCATTTGAATATTTGAAGATTATAGCTATCAGGGAAGCAACGAATACACAATTCCCGGTCACTCTATCTTTCAGAAAAACAACTTCATTTTCTATCGAAACATTGCGACTTAGACAACGTGTAAGTATATGAAGTTGGGGGGGGGGAGGTTAGGCTTTTAGATTATTCAGATTTTTTTTTATTCATTCAAAATCATTTTCCTTTAATTATTCGATCGAGTATCTCAATCCTTGTAGATTTTCTCATATTTTGACCAATGTGAGAATTTTTATCACAATTTCAGATATTAAAAAAAAAAAAATTCTACAATCATATTATATCCAGTGCTTCTGCTATTTACCTAGAGCTTCTTGATAAAATTCAAAGAAGAATCAGCAATATTATTTGTATTGATCTGGCGGATCGGCTTCAGTTACTTTTCCACCGCCGAAAAGTTGCCTCTAACTGTCTTTTCTATAAATACTTTCATGCTAATTGTCCGGATGAGCACTTTGCTATGATACCTAGACTGGTTGAATTTAAGCGCAGTACTAGACTGGTTTTGAGATCTCATCAATTTACAGATGAGCTGTGGGTTAGATGCAACCGTAAGTTCGATCCTATCCATGCTATCGGCTCCATGCTTTATAACCAACTTTAATCTGCAAAAATTTAAATGTACCCCTAATTAATCTTTCTCCTTCCAGCTCATTATTTAAGTTTCTGTCCGTAATTCTTCCACACCCTGTAATCCCCTGTGTCTTGCTGCCTTGTATGGGGTGATACTGGTTATATATATATATATATATGTCATTCGCAGACAGACTGTTACGTTGTTTCACAGCTCATCAGTGTGGCTAGACATCCGACTGCCTTTGGTATCAGTCGGAGGTTTTACCCCTAGGGCATTGGTTCACGGCAGGGATGAAGGTGAATTTAGACGTATTTATTTTTAGACAAACACACCCGTGATCGGAGGACTCGATTCGTCTTAACGAAGAGTTATATTATTATTATTATTACATTAACATGTAATAATTATTATATTATTATTTTACGTTAACATGCTCGTTGTAATGAGGACATTTTAAAAGTAAATGCTACGAACAGTGAATTTTTACTCCATCTGTTCTTTCTCACATTTGTATACATATATATATATATATATATATATAGTTTATGCAAACCTAGGTAATCCGCATGGGTAGACCCATGGAGGATGATATGCGGAGAGCTCAATGTAAAATTCAGAGCAGATATGTTTATATATAAGGTTTATTCAAATATATATATATATATATATATATATTATATATATTATATAAAAGAAAAACAGACCACTTTAAGGTACCATTATAATAATTTATTTTACCAGAGTCTTTTTAAAGGACGCCGGATCATCAGATAGCACTTCCAAAAATGAAATGAAACGAAAAATGAAATTAAAATTGATGGGTAATGTAAGTTTTTGTAATTTGATTTATATATATATATATATATATATATATATATTTAGTGGAATTGTGTGTGTATATATATATATATATATATAATTAATGTATATATTTTTATTACTTCTAGCGTTATTTTTAGCGGCTACCCATAATTAAGATTTCAGGAGTGCATAGTCCAATGGCTATAGTACACACTGTTTAAAATAAAAATGGTGCTTCTATTTCAAATACCAGTATCCACTAAAAATTAAAAAAAACATACATTTTAAGTTCAAAAGTTCTATTAACTCTTGTTCTAGTTTTAATAATGAACACGTTGTTTAACAAATATCCGTTCACCTTTAAATGCGTTAAACTCTAATATTTTACTGGACTACGTGTTTTGTTAGGCGTTATAATACTTTTGTATTGTTGGCAAGGATTTGTCCGATTTCTTGTTGTGTTGGTATATATATATATATGCTATTACTAGTTTTTAACACTGTTTCTATCATTCAAACTGTTGTCTTCTTTATTACTCCGGCCTTCTTCAGGTGATTTTTGTTGGAATTTTGAACCGTACCCTTTATTTAGTCCACTGTGTAGATTGTTCTAATGTGGCAATAAAGATGAGGACAATCCGAACAATATAAGTAGTGTAAATAATTACAATACCTCATTTTAGAAATATAGACAGATTTTGACGAAGGCCGTAGCGTACAACGGCCCAAACGTCGTGAATGTGATAATAAAGATGAGTTCCCTTTTGCATCAAGGAAGCTGCTTCTATATCTGAAATGTGTCATTACCAATTTGGTCACATTGATTTGGTTTACCTATTTAAAGAATGCACATTTCCCGATAGTACTACTACGAATCTATATCTATTAGCTTCAGTTTCGGGCCCGCGGGCACGTTTCAGCTTTAGAAGCGGTTTCCCTGATGGAAAAAGGGATACACGTTCGATTACTCTCGGAGGCACAATCTTTCTTTAGTAGACTTTTTTTCAATCTATGCTGCTTGTTATCAATTTCAATGTTTAAGAGAATAAAAAAAAAAAAAAAAAATAGGGTCGCAACTCAAATTTGTCTACAAATAAAAATAACGTTTATAAGAAATAATGTCGATTAAAAATTTAAAAAAGGAACAATACTTAAAGAAAAAAAACGTCGCGTTATTATTTATCTTTACATGATCCAGATCAGGCTGAAAAACGAATGTTGCTGTCATATTTGGGTCCCCATTTTCCAGTTTTGATAGAATACAAAAACATCGCGTCCTTGTGGGTGACAAATTATTTTCCATCCTGCAACCCCTCTCTCATAGACGAGTTGTCGCAAGCCCCCATTGCTCCATCGGTAAATCTGTGGAAAATGCTCATTCCACCGGTTGTAACTTTCACGGCTAGAACTCGCCATGTCACGCGCATTGTAGCCAAACACCAACATTTCCTGTGTATTTCACTGGTGAGATGTAAGTTCGACTCGAGCAGCTTCTTCCCACGAATCACTGCTTTGTGGAACCGACTCCCAAGAGTGTGCTTCTCCGATCACTACAATTTTAATCTGTTCAACTTTAGGGTTAACCGTTATGTTCCCCACATATCCGCATAAAATGTGCCTCTTACTCTGTAACCCTCTACCTAGAGTTTTGTACAATAAAAAAAAGCTAAAAAAAAAAAAAAAAAAAAACCCTAGAAAACTCAGACAATGAATAATTTGTATTTAAATATGTTCCGGAAACCAAAAGAAAATTATCCAAAATATAGAAAAACACAAAAATCTTTAATAAAGATCTTTCGTTAGTTTTTAATCAAACTTGCATCAATGAAAAATTACCGCCCAAATATTTGCTCAATATTTTCGTTTATTCATTATTTTGTTTACATTTCAGGTACAAGAGATCAAATTAATAGATCAAGTTAATAGAGAGAATGTCTTACGGCAATATGTCGCTGAAACACCGGTTCCCGTACAGCAACGTCGGGCTTGGTCAGGTACTGTAATATAGGACATGCGGTTGGTGTAATAACGGCTCAGAATTGGAGATCGGAGAGCCGAGTTCAAATTCCTGTCGATTTCGTTATATTTATTTATGTACAAAATACCTTTGGGAAAGGATTGAATGCATCTTTTCTTCCCCCAGCTATGGGTTTATTACTAGGACTTGTCAGTAAATCATTATTATCTCCAAAAAATCCTTACAATCTAAAAATATTTCCTGTGTTTAAATAACTTGTAAATGGTTGATATGCGGTAAAATACAATCAATCACTCAATAAATATGAACTTCGAAAGGTGCCAGTGAACGATGGGCATGTATTCATTGGGAAAATTGAGTATTCATTGGTAATTGTATCTTGTAGTTTAAAGGCAAAGCACACCTGGCCTTATGTAGCTTCTCATATATATTTATATACGAGGGAGATCTGAAAACTCCTAACTTGTCCCAATTCCCCTAATCTAAAGAAGCATAAGACTTTATTTCAGAATACTTTCTTTGTCAAGCCGATAACTTATGTTTGCATACCTACCTACCTATATGCTTCATATATATATATATATATATATATATATATATATATATATATATATATATATATATATACCCAAGTATATGATTGGTGTATATGGAATGAATTCCAATAACCAACAATTACTCTTCTTAAAAGAGTGCTCAATACAAAGTAGAGCAAATATAATTATTTATTTAATTTATTTATTGAATGTAAAAAAAAAAAACCCCAAAAAAACTTTTTTTTTTTTTTACATTCAACGTCATCACTTGATAGGACACCGAGGGTGTTGAAACAAAATGGCCATTTTTGTAGTGATTTTATAACATATTTATGTTATCAATTTTTTTAAAATAAATAATTATATATATATATATATATATATATATATATATATATATATATAAATTTATAAAGTATATTTTAAGCAGCAAGAATTCATTTACAAGTTTTATTAAATTCAACCAAAGTCTGATTTTTTTTTATTGTAAACTCCGCCCATCATTTTCGAATAAGTTACTGTATAGACGAATCAAAATTGTGAATAAGTTTAGTTTTTTCCAATAACTATTGACCATCACAGTCATTATATCGTGTGCAACACCAAAATTGTCCAATTGTTAGATTAAGCTCTGAGCCGTTGTATCTTACAAATGATTAAAAATATCTTACTAGATTTCTCCGAGGTTTTTCTAACACTATTGGATTTTATGTTGAGCAAAAAGAATGTATAATTAATCTCCAAGCTTAACAGAAGAATCGTGATGAAATCGATCATAAACCAAAATGGCATGTTCATCATTGATTAATCATAGCTAAGGATCGGAAGCTCATGAAGGATTGAGATAAAGTTCAAATATATATATATTATTCCAGGATCATTTCCCAACTTTTTCAATAATGTACAAAAGCCTTCAACCATTTGAAACTAAATGCAAATGTCTAATAATTGCCAATTTGTAAGTAAATGTTTGATATTGCATCTTTTGTGTGTGAAATATTTAACTTTCTTGAGTCATTTCTATAATTATCAGATTTTTCAGAAAGCCTTCTTAATGAGAAATGATGGCAGATGACCCTCTCCCCTGTTAAACATTTTTTTTTCTTTGACCACCTCACAGAAACCAATCCATATGCAGTGTTTTAAAACACGTCCTATTCAAAATGAAAATATTTTTCCAGAATGTCCACATAAAGAAGAAACTGTAAATTGTTAATATTTCATGTGACTTTCCTTATTTTGAATGTTTCAATCTATCTGAGAAGGAATCTTTACACATTCTTGACCATATACAGACATACAATGCTATCCATCTAAGAGGGAATCTATATAAATTCTTCACCATCTATCTACAGACATATAAGATGTTGCTCTTCAAGGTTAAATTTCCACCAGACTTTCAAATTGCACAGATCCTTCTAATGAACTCTTCGTTTGTTTGATGATGCTGGCCATCTTCGAATATGAGAGCACTTTCATCAACCAAACTATATCGTGTTGAATGTGATGTGTGTAATGGAACTCCATTACACTGAAAGATCTCGTATTTGTTGAATTCTGGTCTGTTATCAACCGAGACCTTCATGATCAGAATTTGGATCAGAAAAACACCATTTTAATAAAAATTGAACGTAATTTACTCAGACGAAAATGCATTGAAAATGCCATGATGTACGAATCCTCTACGATTAATATTAAAACGGGGCTATTTTCAGTTTATCACCTGTTCTTACTAAATTATCTCTGAAACAAATATGCGATATTTAAACCATAAGAATATGAACTGAAATTAGTTAGAACCTAAAAGAAAAAAATCAGTCGTAACATCAATCAAGTTTCGTCTGGCTAATGTAGATGTTGTCCTTGTGAAATAACATTTATCTTTTCCTGATGAAGTCAGATCAGCGGCGAAACATATCAAAGTAAAATTCCAGCTTCACAAGCACACACACACACACAAGGATCGCTTCGAAATGAATACCTCCATTTCATCTAATTATATTGACTTATGGCATCAAAGGCACATGTTAGAAATATGGCAGTAAGGGCTGAACCTTCCCACCAGCAACCCATATTGTTTCAGGTTGTCGCTGGAAAAATAGCGTTTGACGTGCAAGTGCGTACAAAGTAAAAAGCGTGTATGTGAATGTCTCCAAAAATGGCAATCATTGGCATTTATCGTCACAAATATTTAAGGATGCGGTAATTTCTATGGATATTTTATTGTTGTAGAATTCGCTATGAACTTATTCAATCATTAACTGAAGTATTAAAATTCATTAGAAACTTAAAATAGGAAAACCGTGAATTTTTCACGGGTTTTTCTAATTTTAAATAACAACGAAGAGAAACTTCAAGTCCGAATCTGCTTTAAATTCATTTTTGCGACTGTTTTGAAATTATTTAAAATTTTGTATATAAGCAATGAGGAAAAAAGTAATAGAAATGTTAAATATTTATCATATTTTAACTTGAAATTATTGGAATTTTTATAAGTATATGCTTTATCGCGTACTATGAGCACATCTTTCTTTCTTTCTTATGCAGGCAGATCACTTTATAAACTAAGCCCCACGCTTCCTTCTTAAAATTTAGGAAAAGATTTTTTCCATATTAGTGATATAAAAAAAATAAGATTATTTCTTGGAGGACTACGTTTCTGTAGAACTGCCAAAAATAATTTTCTTTGACTACCTTAGGCGATCAAGGCTTTCCACGACTTCCTTATATTATCTATAAATTGCCGAAACTTTTTGAGAAAAAATAATGGAGTGGTTTTCCGTTGATTTCTTCACGGTCTTGAATTTAGTAGAGTAATCCTTCACCTAGAGTGGCACACAAGGTTAGAAAGAGTCATGTTTACTCTGATATTTAATCCATAGATGGGGGAAAGAAATGGATACATGCTTTTTTGTTTGTACGAAAGTGAATACAACTGACAAAGAGGAGATTCGAACTCTACTTTTCGCGCTGATAACCATTACGTTACGCCCACGTATTAACCACTAATCATTTTTTCTATGATGTTAAGGCCCAAGGGCCTCCCAAAGTAGAAGGTTACTGTGTGAAGTTGTATTAGCGTAAGAAAGGGCAAGATAACAGGAAAGGTAGACAGCTAATTCTAGACTTGAAGAGGTCAAGATTTAATTAGTTCAGGCGGAGACGTTAGGAGTATAATGCTGAAGTAGGCTTTGAATGGAAGGAAACCCAATCCTAAACAGGAATCAAGGGATTAACCTCTACTCCTGTTCAAAAGAACGAGGAGGGGTGTGAACCGGATGAAAGACAAACCTATCTACTATTGAATATATAATTACTCCGGACAATGCCAGGTAACCTTGTTAGTTGCACCATATTTTGAACAATAATTCGCTCAAGTAAACTAAAAAATAAAAAAATTCGAATAGTTTTATGATTTGGTATATAAACAATTTTTTTTTGTATATGTGTCTGTGAGTGCGTATGCATGTAAATACACACGTGTGAATATGCGCAGGTTTCGTGTGCGCGAATGCGTTCGTGCTTCTTTTTTACTGAAGGTGTGTGTGGTTTTGTATGCGTTTTTAGTTTATTGCGTGTGTGTGTGTGCGTCTGTGTGTCTGTGTGTCCACGCGTTCTACCCGCCCCCTCTCTCTTTGTCTTTCTTTCTGTGCGTTACATTTTTTATGTCGTTTGAAATCGACTTTTTATTTTACTTTTCATTTCCGGTTTTTTTCCACTATCTTCTTGTCGATAATGTAGAACGCTTAGCTGGAAAAGGAAAAAAAAAATCACGTCTTGCCGTGTGCAGTCACGTGTATATGACACATCAGACGAGAATGGGAGGGGGAAATGGGCGTGATGCCTTACGAAACACTCACGGTGAGTGACATCACCCGGGGAATCACCTTTTTCGTTTCCTCTCACAGTTATATATATATATATAATAGTGAATTGGGGCAACAGATCATTATTCAAATCTATATTGTTAAATATAACAGACAACGAATGTCTTAAGTTTGATTATGAGCCGTTATAAACTTCGTATATTTGCTTTAATTTCGGGAGAAAATAAAGATAAAAATTGTTCAACATTTGGATATTTTTTTATTATGCTCTTCCTTGATCTAAGCTTTTGGCTCACATGAGCCATCTTCAGTGTTGTGATATGGACATTTAAACAAAGATATTTAAATGTCCATATAACCATTCGGAAGATGGTTCATGTGAGCCGAAAGATTAGATCAAGGAACAGCATAATAAACAAATATCCAAATGTTGAACAATTTTTGTCTTTATTTACTTTCGAAATTAAAGCAAATATACGAAGTTTATAACGGCTCATAATCAAACATAATAGACATTCGTTGTCTGTTATATTTAACAATATAGGTTTGAATATATATATATATATATATATATATATATATATATATATATATATATATATGTGTGTGTGTGTGTGTGTTTCAGGGGTTAGTACAATCATATATTCTGTTTTGGCACTTATATAATGTGTCTGTAGCGTGAATACAGATTCATCGGACGACATTGCTTGAGTTTCGTTGTCACAAGAGTAATTTCTTAGAAAATGTGAGTAACAAGTAAGAAAAATAATCACTGTCCGGCAGGATTGAAACTCCTACATTTCCCTAGGGGAAACCGTTATTATATATATATATGAATAAAAAGAGACAAGAGGAAAAACTATACTTAGCCGATACGTTTCGTCCTCTGAGGGACATTATCGAGACAATCAATGATGAAGTGTTTCAGAGAATAAAACGCGTCGGCTAAGTATAGTTTTTCCTCTTGTCTCATCTTATTCATATATATATATATATATATATATATATATATATATATATATAATTTCCTATTCATTTTGTATTTTCTACAGATACATTCCATCTGAGAATAGTTACACACACACACACACACACACATATATATAAGATTAAGAAAAACCCACGCGCAACGCCCTACCCGAGTTTCGATTTTACGGTCTCGTCAGGGCAGATACTTGTGGCAGTTACTTATTACGAGCTCTACAAATTCAATTTTTCTGAATTGTGTATTGAGCACTTTAAAAATATCCAAGCATTACCTGACTCTAGTCTTGCCTACTATTGTTCTTTTTTTTATATATATATATATATATATATATATATATATATATATATATTACTTAACATTATTTTTTTAGTAGATACCCTTATTTGCGTAGACGCTCCGTTTATTTAATAATAGTAATAATAATCAAATACGAGTATCCACCAAATATATATATATATATATATAAAGAAATATAGTTTGAAAATGTGATATATTTATGGCATAAAGTGTTCAATATCAGAGATAGAGCGTATGTAAATATAAATGTGGACATTGAAGTCAACACTCAAAGGCGACAGACAGTTTCATACTATACGCAGTCGTCGGGCAACATTGTTGGGTTTTTTTCTCGACTATTTATATATACGGGTTAGTGGTGTATTGTGGGTAGTCCATTCTGACGGTTATTTTGGCAGGAGTGGTTTATTTTTTTTTTATTTATTTGGGTTAATTCATTTTACTTGTTTTTTTATTTATTTTTATTTTATATATTCTTTTCGGTTTTCGATGTTTTAGTAACATAGTAAGAATTGAGATTAGTTTAGATCGTTTATTTAGTAGTTTGTTTTTGTCTGGGAAGGTAATTAAAGCTATTTTCGTCCAATTTTTGATTGATTGTTGTAGTCTATTCTAACTGTTATTTTTGCGGGGACAGTTTTTTTAATTTGTTTATTATTTTCTTATCGTTTGCGGCCATTAGCAGTTTCTCTCCTTTTACCTCCTACCCAGTTCTACCACGCATTCACACAAGCTCGTTGTGCAAGTGGTTCGCTGCCTTTCCTTATCTCCCTTGCCCTTGATATACCCCGTGAGAGTTTTACAAGCCCTCCTCCCTCATTATCTGTCCAAGGAATTCCAATTCTCTTTTTCTGATTCTGATTAGAAGTGTTCTTTTGTTGCCATTTTCTTTAAGACTTCCTTGTTACTTACTCGCTCCAGCCATGGAATTCTCAGTATCCTTCTGTAGAACCACATTTCTGCTGTCTCCAGTTTCGTCTCCATCTGTCAGGATATTGTCCAACATTCACTGCAATACAAGAGGACACATAATATGGAAAGAGTGCTTGGAGAACGTAATTCCCATAGGGCATATCAAAGGAAAGAAAGATAGGGACAAACAGCGGTCAACCTACCTGAGAAGCTTATGTGAATGGTTAGTGGAACGAGAGGCTTTGCAAAGAGAAAAAAAATTCTGTCCAGAGCCACGAGGGATATAAATTTGTGGAGAGCCATGATCACCCACGTCTTGAATGGACGCGGCTCATAGAGGAAGAATAAACATCATGGATTAGTAGAGATCTTACTTTTCGAACATCTCTAGTACTTAATTTGTTAATGAATGCTATGTCACCTTTATTACCTTCCGACAACATTATCTGGTGACTCATAACATGTCAATAAAGTATTTAACATTAATACTCTGACCATTAATGTGTGATGTGTCACTTAAAAAAAGACAAAACTCCAATATCGTACGGCTTCTCACTACACCAGGAATAACACCGACGAACCTGACTATACCAATGACATATATGATATTATACACGCGTCTTTTTCTTACCTATCACCCCTAGCAACTGAACAGTCTATATCTTACGCCTACGTACGGAAAACTTCAACCAATAAAAACCGTACTAGGCGAATCAACCAATCTCATTGGTTAATGACACGATAATCTGAAAGTTCACGTGCAAAAGCGAAATTGCGCCAAAACTCCGTGAGCCGATTTCGGACTTTTCAGAACGTATAAAAGAAAACGTCGACTGACCCAAGCAGTCAGTAACGAACTCCCACAGAGAAATTGTCAACATACTCCACGTCACTCGAAATCACGATTTTACCGTGCAAAGGTACATCAACGCTGAATCACTCACAATTTAAAATCAACCAACTCTGTGAACATCGATTCTCGAACATTGCTTATCCAAAGTGAATTATATTCACTACCTATTAAGTAAACAGCCATGTGCGAACGACCTTAAAAACATTACAGTCAAAGGTAGATCACTCCTTAAGAATTCCTTCTAAAAAGACACTTAATATTGACAATTCTAATACCAACACAAATCTAAAACGGACTGCAAATGAACGAACGATTACAAAGAGAGACATTCTGAAACCTAAAACATCATACACATTTTTTTGCCAACATAACATATACCAATTATCCTGCTTGTATATTGTTTTGAATTGTATATAAATGTTATATTAGTTTCTAATTGAATATGTCTTATTCTTAATCGTATTTTAAATTTCGTTTATTTATTTGTTGTGGATGCAGAAAGTCACGCAACCTACACAAATTCCTTCTGATTCTTTCAAGCATAATTAATAAATTCTGCACGTCCCCAACAATATCACTATTGTAAGATGGAGCCAAACATGCTGTAGTGCACCCATCACTGTTGTAAGATGGAGCAATGCATACATCCGCGCGCAACCAATCATCATTGCAAGATGGAGCCAAATAAATAATTGGTGTTAGATCAAGCCACGCATATTGCAGCCCACACAATTACTGGTGCAAAAAATGGAGCCACCCATATTGTAACGCATCCTATGACTTTTGTAAGATGTAGACATGCATATTGTAGAGCACCAAATGACTGGTGTCAGGTGGAGCTAATCATTTCATAGCACAACTAATCACTGGCATAAGATGGCGCCATGCATATTAGGGGAAACAAATCACTGTTCTAAATTGGAGCCATCATAGTGTAGCAAAACCCAATCACTGGTGTAAAAAGATATTGCCAGGGATATTGTAGCGCGCCAAATTACTGGTGTAAGATGGAGCCATGCATAGTTTAAATAAAATTTAAAATCCTAAAATTAATCAAATTAATTTCCAATATAATTGCAGATCATAATGTTTTAATAAATATAGAAAAGCAATTATTTTTTTAAATATATTATTACACGACTTTTACAATGACTTTTCAGTAGTCAGCCATCGCTTGATAATTTTAGAATTTAGCCAGATAAATTAATACAACATTGTTTTGATAAATTATAAAACAAAGTGTTTTTAAAATTCTAAACTTCATGGACAATTTTTCAAAAAATTGTTTAGATGAGAAATCATGATCCAACCAGCACGCTGATGTTGAATTTATATTCATAACGTTTTGACTGTTGTCCCCTCCTCCATTCTTCAGATGTCTGTTGTTGTAACTTTCATGGAATTTGGCAGCACAAATGTTAAAAGTAAATTAATTCTAACATAAAATTAGCATTTCTCGATTAAAAATTAAATTAAAAAAATAAAGTTATATTTCGTTAAGGAAAAGTAACTCTTTAAAATAATTGTCTCCCTTGGTAAGAATTTCTTCATTCAACAAACTGTTTATTTTTATTTAAATATCAAAAGTTTACCATTTTATCATTAACAAAGACAGTTTATTCGTCCAAGCTTAAGTTCAGTATTTTTCTTTAAAGCAAAAGTAAATAAAACTCGATTTATCTCTAAAAGAGAGTTTTAGCCTAAATTATTCTATGTGCATAAATATTTTAATTTATAACAATTTTTTTTAAAACATAAATAGTAACAAAATGATTTTGAATAACATAAAAACGCCCAAACAGCGAGTCAAATAGACAGTTTCAGTGTTTAGTAAAATGTTTTTCTAAGCTTCCGAACAGAAGAATTTTTTTTAGAAATCCTAGCTGAAATCCCGATCCACTTAAGTGTCATTGTGAAATATGCAACTACTTCAGCAAGTTTCAATTTAATCAAATCAAATTGAAATGTATATCTGTCTTTGTTAGGTCAGCTGCTAAGAAAGTCGGTTCACTGTGTCATCCGAGAAAATTTTTCTCTCCAGAATCTATCTTAAGTATCTATAAGTCTATCATTTGTCCATGATTAGAATATTACTGCCACATATAGTCCGGTGCCCCTGCTATTTACCTTGAGCTCCTTGATAAGTTCCAAAGAAGAATCAGCAATATTATTGGTCCTGATCTGGCGGCTTGGCTTCAGTCACTTTCTCACCGCCGTAAGGTTGCCTCTCTGTGTATTTTCTATAAATACTTTCATGGTAAGTGTTTGGATGAGCTCTTTGCTACTGTACCTAGACTTTTTGAACTTAAGTACAATACTAGACGCGATCTCATCAATTTACAGTTGAGCTAGCTAGATGTAACCGTAAATTCTATGCTAAAAGTTTCTTTTCTCCCTTTCAGTTCCATGCTTTCCAGCCAACTTTAATCTGCAAAAATTTAAATGCAATGTCAATCGCTATCTACTATTTTCTTGATTATTGTCTTCTCTTTCTGCTCATCATTAATGTTTCTGTTCCTAATTCTTCCACACCCTGTAATCCCTTGTATTTTAGTGGCTTTACTGCCATGCATGGGGTGATACCCATTAAACAAAAACATTTTCGGGATCTGTTTATGTTTTTGCGATGAGGTATTCTAATTATTTACAGCATTTACATTGTTCGAACTGTTGTCCTCATCTTCTGCATCGAATTCCTGTCTAAAGAATTTATCCAGATTATGCTAGATCCTATTTCAGTCTTCTTTGTCGGTAATTCTGTTGAAGAAGCTCTCAAGATGTTGCCCTCATCTTTATTGCCACATTTACAACGTTTCAGCCATTGTACGCTCCGGCATTCTTCGGGAGATATTTGTTGGAATTTTGTACCGAACCCTTTATTTAGTTTTCAGAAAAATAGGTTTCTCAAGTCCACTAGCTGTTATCGTTCCTTCTAGTACTAATAGGGGTTTTCATTATAACCTTTTGTTTAAGTTAATCTTGGTATTCTTGCTTATATCATTATTTTCCCTTCTACTTACATGGCCTATCCATTTTAGCTGCTGCTTTCAAGTGGTGAAGTTTTCAAGTGTTGTGGTTTTTGTTATTTGGTAATATTCTTTGTGATTCTGTAGCTTTATCAGATCTGAGAAATGATTGTTTTCATTAAGTAAGATATAAAAGACTCATTTACTTGGAGCTATTTTTAATCATTGATCTGAGAAAACGGTTGTATATAGCTGAGTGTTTAGACCCGGCCTGCGCAATTAAAAATTATGAAGGGACACAATAATCACAAAATAATTAGCTACATGTCTGCAAGAATAAATTACTGAATATGAGTGAGGTAGAAACAGATCTGTCGGAGTTAGCTCCTCCCTAATTCCCAAATTGTTACTAGGGGGTCATTCTCCCTAGAATATAAATACTCGTTCTCTTGTTCATTTCTTCATTTCAGTGACTACAATGTAAGTTCTCTTAGAAGATCTGCGTCTTCCCATTTGTGGGAGACGCCATGAACATTATACACACATACACGTATGTACGAACATTCACCAAAGAACAGACACCAATATTTACACACACACAAATGTTATTGTCTATTGAAAAATTGTTTTGTTCAATACATATATTTGTTATATATATATATATATATATATATATATATATATATATATATATATATATATATATATTGTGTATTTAGACAGCATTTTTTCATTCATACATGTTTCATTAAATAATATAGACAAGTGTAGATTCTTTTCATAACGTCTGATAAGCTTAATAACATTATCATTAAAGGAAGAAAGAAAATCACAATATTGATACATATTTTTTAATCCAATCTAAGCTTTCGGCTTACATAAGCCATTATCAAAGATGACAATTACTGTAAAATATATTAAGAAATATACGGACAAGACAGTGATGATAGTGTTTCTGTTTACATGGATGATTTCCAAGCAACGATAAACACGTGCATATAAGACGCTGGAAGCGGAAATCGCGCCGCAGCTCATGACGTCACACATGACCACGCGATAGTGAATTCGAGAAGTATTAATTATGGGAAGCCGTTGGTATAAACCAATGGCTTTTGTTACCAATTATAGACATTTAAGGATATTTGTGGAGATTACATAGTTTATTTTGTTTAGGTTAGGTTTCAACTGTACAAAGAGGGATGACAAAGAATTCTATCCGTTCCTTTTCTCAGGCGATTTTAAAAAACAAGGGATTAATTAAATAAAAAGACAGTGAAATATTGATTGAAAAAAGTTATATTTCTACAAAACTGATTTTTTGTATGCAGTCAGTTACCGAATTTATTCGGATGAACCTAAAAAAAATACGATTCTTAAAACCCCTGGGTAACCTCATGGGTCACACAAGCTAGATGCGGCCCACCAACCGTATTTTGTGCAAGCCTGATTTAGATATTTCTGAACGAGTTCTTTGGAACATCTTATGGAGAAGTTTATGTTCAGAATCATGACATATAATAAATAGAAGATAAACAAATTGGTTCCTCTCACCTACTGACATGCAAACTGAAATATTGCATATTTGTCAAACAATAAATAAAATAATAGTTCAAGATAATAAATAATCTTAGAATTCTCAACTATAAATGCACAAAAATTACGGTTAAAAATTTACCGCGGAAAATTAGTTGTTAGCCATATGAGTAATAGAAGCGAAATAGAAACAAATATATAGAGAGAGGCGCGGCAAAAAAATGGACTTTTCTCAAGAGAGTTAAAAAAAAAAAGAAAAAAAAAAGAAAGATTAATTAGATAAAAAATAGTCAGTGAAATATTGGTTGAATATAGTCATGTTTTCACAAAACGCAATTTTTATATGTGATCTGTTACTGAATGTATTCAGATGAACACAAAAAGTTTACCCAGTGCCTTTAAGAATAGTAATCCCAGGGAGTGCACTGGGGAGTTTGACAGGTCACATGTGACCCACCAGCCGTATTTTATGCAAGCCTGGTCACAGGTTTAGACATTTCTGAACGAATTTCTTAGAACTATAGTGGATTATCAGTTACAGTGAAGTGTATGAGTGTTGAAACAGATTAGTTTGATTTGGCCTTGTTAGTTAGACAGCCCACCATAAGAGGGGTATAAAACAAGAAAATCAAATTGTAAAGTGAAACAACAAATTTATATACATATAAATCAATTAAGGTCTTTACAAATAAAATTGATGTATTTTGATTGATACAAGGTTGTCAAAATGTTCATAGTAGTCCTTGCAAGAATGAGTTTATGTGTACGTAGGCAGGAACGTATATGTGGATGTATGTATGAGCGTTATCGTGGGGTAGGAATGTCTTTGAAGTAATCGCTCTGTCTTAAAATGTTCCGTTTGTTTATCAAGTATAAAAGAGGTGCAGGAGAAAGGTAGAGATGATAAAATCGATCACTTGACTTTTGTCAAGGGACGTGTTAATACGCTCGTCACCTTCCCTCTGGTGACATGCGAACTTGCCCGTCTTTTATTTTGTTTGTGGGGCTTGAAAAGGCCGTTTGGGAATTCATTCCCGGATATGGTTCGGGCCTTTCCATTGGACGACGAACAAACTTCGCGTCGGCTCACGCAAAGGTCCGTAAAAGAATTTGTTTCTGAGAATAGAAGATTATTTGAATTTTGTTTTTAAATGTTTCCTAGTTTTCTATAGGCCGAAAAACATTTCGCATCAAGGCGTGAAATTTCACGAGTTTTGTTTTGGATCCGCTTTTGCGTGTGTGTTAAGCAAAGTTTGTAAATTCGAGTCTTTTTAATTTCTAACAAAATCAATGAGTCAATATGCTTAGCATTTGAATTTTAAATCTAGATCTTGTTTTGTTCACTAAAGATTAAAGAACATCTTATGGATGAGTTTAAATGGATATATTCGCAATCATAACATTGAATAAAGAGAAGATAAACAAATTAATTTCTCACCTACCGACATGTAAACTGTAATATCATTTATTTACCAAGCAATAAATAAAATAATAATTCAAGATTATGAATAATCTTATAATTCTCAACTATAGAATTACGACCAAAAAACAAAACCAACAAGTTTAAGGGAGATAACTAGGTCTTTACTCTTTAATGATCATATAGTTTGTTTTTTTTAAATTGGTTAACATAAGCCCTTTTCTGGTTGTCTAAATCAATGAATGATTGAAACCCCTGCTACAGAAAGCGTTTCACTTTTTTTATGGAATGCATCCTGTAAAGTATGGGTATGCTATAGGTTCTTCAAACTTTTTGAGAAAAGAGAAAATTATTTTTTTCTTTATAATCTATTGTATGAATGTAACTGGTATTTAGAATGACTAATATTTTAAAATACAAAATTATTAAATATCAGTGTATAGATAAAATTTAATTGATTATAACGTGATGAAAACAATGAAGATTGAATTCAATATACTAAAAAATTAATCAGTGCTATTTACAAAATACATCAAAGATTTTTAAAAATTCTAAATTTTGTGAGTGTCAAACAATGTCAGAGGTCAAATATTTAGAAGTTCATACGCTGGGCTGAGAGTTCAATTTCAGCTTTGGTTTGGTGTAAGTTTATCTTGGCATTTTAAGGTTAAAGATCTTGGGTTAGATGTGTCTCTGAGAATTAACAAATTTAGTGATTGCATAATTTCTAAAATTATGATTAGAATTAATCATGACAAAATGGCTGAGTGAATAATGTTTAAATTTTGATTTACTGATTTAGAGTAAGTGTTAAGTTTAGCATTTAAAGTCAAGGTTAAAGGGTCAATTTTCAGCTTCTTGTTTATGGGTAAGGTCAGAGGGACTTGCTGAAGATGAGATGATCAGTGTTAATGGAGACATAATATAGACTGAATAATAGTCCAGATAATATAGACTAAATAATAATCAAAACCATATCAGACTGAATGATAATCAAGATAATATAGACTGAATGATAATCAAAACCATATAAGTCTGAATAATAATCAGCATAATATAGATTGAATAATAATCAAGATAATATACACTGAATGATAATCAAGATAATATAGACTGAATAATAATCAAGATAATATAGACTGAATAACAATAATGTTAATGGGTCTGCATTCATTGCATATATTTACACTTTGAGCTGAAGATGAGAATTTCCTTTAGAATAAAAGTTTTATTTCATGGCTTGAAAATATTCTGCTTAAAGTTTGGCATATTGAGAATTAGAGAGATAGAAAAGTATTAATTATTTTGGGCTTGTCAAAAATTCAGTATTATTTATTTGGAGGTAGAATTATAATGATTCATTCATCCATAGATTGAATATTGCTTTCAAATCTGATCTGGGGCTTCTGCTATGTATTTAGAGATTCTTGATAAAATCCAAAGAAGAATCTGCATTATTATTTGTGCCGACTTGGTGTTTTCTGTTCCCTCTAACTTTTCTATAAATACTTTCATGGTAATTGTGATGAACTTTGCTCTGTGGTATTTGACTTGATAAATTTAAGTGCAGAACTAGATTGGTAGCAAGATCTCATCATTTTACAGTTGAAATTGCTGAATGTTAACTGTAAGTTCTATGCTAATAGCTTCTTTTCTCGCACTTCTCATTTGTGGAACTCACTTCTGGCTCCTTGCTTCCCAGCCAACTTTGATATTCCGTTATTTAAATGCAATGTCAATCATTATCTTCTGCCTTCATAATCCTTGTTCCTTTATTTTTCTCTCTCTCTCTTTAATAGTGTTTTTAATTTTCTCATATTCTGAAATACTCAGTAACTTAACAGCTTAATGGCTTCATTGCCTTGTTTGGGGTGAAATGATTAAAAAAATAAAAAGTACATTTGACTGGTAAGTTTTTTTATTATATGTTTATTTTTGGTAAATAAAAAAGGATAATATTCACTTTACTGAATGATCTATTGTTTTGGTGGCTGCTGCTGATTGTTGCTGGGTTTGTTTTGATGGTGAAGACGTTTACTATTAATCCCCTTCAGAGTAAAGGGAAGGTGATGTTACGCCAAGGTCAAATGAGAAAAAGAAAGAGCAAATGAAATATTTAACCATTTGAATACAGTTTAATAACAACAATGGTAATAATGAAGTGAATGAGAAATGGTGTTCTTAGAAGGGCGAAAATGGATTTCAGAAAAGGAAACAAATGTCCCTGTATGTACAGATGTTTATGTACAAATGTCCGTGTATGTACAGATGCGTGAGTATGTATGTAGCTGGGAATATATATATATATATATATATATATATATATATCAGGCCGGTAAACATTATTTAATACTGTTTATTATAAACAGAGCATTTACTTAAATACTTGTATCTATAAAAAGAACGTTAAACATAAAAAATGTCTTTAATAAATAAATTGTCGGACTTTGTCCATTTCTTAATATATATATATGTTGTATATGTGTAAGTGTATGTCAAAAACACCAGAGGACAAATAGAAGAGATGAAGAGAGCCGAAAGAAAAGCCAGAGCTCTGCACCCCCTGAAACCCTCCTATGCTACCATGTAGTGGCTGCAAATGTCTCTTAAAATCAAACATAGGACTCAATTCCCACAGAAGGAAATGTCGATGAGAAACCCAATACCCAGCAACGAGTTTTGTCAACAATGTTGATGGCTTATTCTGGAATAAATATAACAGAATATTTACCATTTGATTTTTGGGATTAATATGAGAAAATTAACTTGTATAATGAAACCTGATCAAAGAATTTTGTTCCTCTCATGTCTAAAGAACCATTTGGAGAAAAGCAGTCCACGAAAAATCCCCATCCTTCGAAAAGACAAGTAGAAGAGACGAAGAGAGCTCTAAGAAAAGTCAGAGCTCCCCAACCCCTGAAACCTTCTACCCTTACATGCGGTGGCTGTGGACGTCTCTTCAGATCCAACATAGGACTCATTTACCACAGAAGGAAATGTTGATGAGCACCCCAACACTCGGCAATGATTTTTGCCAACAATGAATGTATGTGAATATTTTTAGGAAATTTAGGAGTTTTCTTCCTCTGTGGCTGATACAATTGGGGTCTGGATAAAACATTTATCTTGCTTGCGTGTTGCTCTGAATGAACGCCCAAATGTACTGTGTGTGCTCACCGTGTGTGCTCACTGTGTCATCCAAGTGACTTTGGGTTTGTTCTTATATAGGTCGGAGAAACAAAAAACAAAATTTAATGTTTGTTCCCAAAGGTTAAACATCACATGAAAAAAAAGGAAA
Organism: Acanthosepion lycidas; assembly: GCA_963932145.1. Classification (NCBI taxonomy): domain Eukaryota; kingdom Metazoa; phylum Mollusca; class Cephalopoda; order Sepiida; family Sepiidae; genus Acanthosepion; species Acanthosepion lycidas. The sequence continues at coordinate 90,437,350 of OZ010590.1, read as the reverse complement.
AAACACTAAAGATCTAATCTCAAAAGCCAACAACCATGCAACATCATGTAGATAAGAATTTAAGCATGTGTATATATGGAATGAAGGAGTAGCAGGAAAGATAGCGGTCAATGATAAAAGGTCTACCTAAGTATTTTCTCTTATAGCTCTCCACAGCTTCCTGCCTATTATATTAGATCTGAGAAAGTAAACCTGGCAGCTGCTCTTGCAAAAGACTCCAATCAGTGGAAATAAATGGCTTGTAAATTTGAACGCCTCCAAAACAAAACTGCTCTCATTTAATCACTACAGAGAACCTTTTCTGCCTGCCATCACCATGGCTGACACTAGACGCCGGGAGAACAATACACCACACCATCTTGGCCTCACATTTTCAACTGACTTGAAATGGACTGATCGCATAGAATCAATAGCAACATCTACTTACAAGGAAAGTTGAGTCATTGTGTTGTGGCAGAAAATTTGTCTTGTCAGAATCCATCTTGCATATTCACAAATCTACCATTTGTCCAAGCACTGAATACTGTTGCCATATCTGGTCTGGTACTCCTGCTATTCATCTCGAGGTTCTTGACAAAATTCAAAGAAAGATCTGCAATGTAATCAACCCTGACCAGCCATCTCGACTTCATTTTCTCACCGATTTAACATGACTTCCCTCTGTCTTTTCTGCAAATATTTTCATGGCATCTGCTCTGACAAGCTTTTTCCCTGGTGCCATGACTACATGAATTTAAGCATCTTACTAGATTGGCATGTAGGTCCCCCATTTTTTCTCTTGAAATGCAACAGCCACTTCTATTCCAACAGTTTCTTTTCTCACATTTCTACTTATGTAGCTCCCTCACCATCTAACACCAATTATCATCTTCTGTTTTCTGGAATCCCTTTCATTTGTAGTTTTTTCCTCAATCCTCTCTATACTCAGTCTTTCACTTTCACTTTATGTAACCCCCTGTGTACTAGTGGCATTCCTGCCTTGCTTGAAATTATTTTAAAAAAATCATTATTTTTTGGTTCATTGATTAGGATGAGTCATAATTAATTTCGAATTTTGGAAACCAATGGTAATGATGAATGTATAATCTTAACTTTAATATATCATAACAGGTGATGAAAAGTGGGTTGCATACAACAATGTTTAATGTAAAAGGCAATGGATTAAGAAGCATAAATCTCTACAAATGACTCCAAAATCTAAGCTCTGTGGAAAAAAAGGTAATGTGTGCGTCGTGAGATCATTGGAGTATTGTTTATTTAGAGTTCTTAAAACACAAGGAAGCAAGTAAAAATACTTTGATGTATTTCAAACAGTTGTCAACACAACATAATTCTCTTTATTAAAAAAAATCATTCAAAAATAAAATATACTTTTCTGAAACCTCATTTGGGAAAGTAAGCTGATTTAAAGTTTAATTAATCTGAATTGAAAGATATATTACTTTTAGTATAAAATATCACTGAAAAGCATTTTAAAATAAAGATACAAGCGTTTTTATGAAGTATTGACACATCGAGAGCGTGGTTAATTTATGTAAGGGGGAGATAATCGTAATAAAATTAAATGAATACACATTTTTTAAATCATTAAAACATAATACTAAAACATACTAAAACGTAATACTAAAACATTTAAAATATTTTAAGCATTGTAATATTTATTGAATCTTAGGTACTTCGATTTCATAGTCTTACTTACGAAGATGCTTGTTGAAAAACTGTTACAAAATTACCAATAAATTTTAAATTTATTCTTTCTAATTACTACGCTTATTTTCCAATAATGTCTAGTATGGACATTTATATTTACAAAAATGGGCATATTTTATATACGCATAAAAAAGAATTCAAAGTTCTTTTTAAAATACTTTTTGATTAGTAAATATATTTTTTAATTAATAACAATATTATCTGATCGCTACAAATTAATAAAGAATTTAAAAACATTTTTAAATTTGAAATTATAATTAAAATTAAAAAAAAATGAAAATAGTTATTGTACTAAAAATTCATTATTCATTGAATTTTTTTTTTTTTTAAGACAATTGTGTGCATGACATATTTTATTCCTAAAAACAATTAAAAACTTTTCTAATTAATGTCTTCGTTTTAATACATTTTTTCTGTTAATTTTATAATTCAGAGCAGATTTTCAATAACTGGGAATCTTGTTTGACAAAACAAATTGATGATTTAAATTCTCCGGAGACTTTTCTTCATTACTAATGTAAACATTGAGTTTGCTGCTTGTAAAAAAGAATTTTTTGAAATTTCATAAAATTAATTGAGTAGGGGTAACAAATGCAGAAAAAAAAAATTCACATTTTCTAAAAACGAAACATTTAAAAAATAAATGTAATTCATTTATGAATAAGTCCCTAAAGTTTAGAACAAATTCAACAATTACATAATTTTTGCAAGAATTTCCAAATCAGTGTGGATTTCACTGCAAAAACACACAAATTTCCCGTACTAATTTAGGTTCTCTGTTGACGCCAGACAAACGAAATTTTTTTTTAACCAAAATTTCGAAGGTTCTAAGAAGGACTAAAAAAAAAAAAATTTATATTAAAAATTCCTTTGGTCTTTCCTCTTAATAATAATACAAAGATTTTGACGATAAAAATTTGTCTATTTAACTTTGGGAAGTTTTTCCTCGTGTATGCTCATTTTTTGTTGAATGTTTGACGGTACCTCCTTTAATAACTTTTTTAAATGAATTTCCTGCCAAATAAATAGTCAATTTTATGGAACAGGGGAGATAACTCTATTTGACGTTTACATGAGAAATAACGCTATATGGCATTTACAAGCAACAAACAACAAAATGTAAATGCAATATCAGAATTAATAAAATTTTTACTCGTCTCAGTTACTGTGCAAGGGTTAGGGTCAGGGTTAAGAGTAGGGTTTTTGGTAAATTTGTTTAATTTATTTAGATAAACAATGGCAAATGTTTTTTTATAATATAACAAATTAGGTAAAACAAATAATAATTATTAAATTAATAAAAAAAAACAAAATCATACTCTACGAAATCGCTAAAAAAAAAAAAAAAAGAGCATAGTCTGATGAAAAAGACGCCAAACTTTATGAAAACAAAAGTTTATCGTCTAAATGCTTATGTTTTTTATGAAGAGGATAGTCCAAATTTTTTTTTAATTATTTTTCAAAATTTTTTCCATCTTTTTAGAATATTCTAAATTTTGATTTAAAAACTTTGTTTATCTTTGTTGCAACAAGGGGTAGTAAATAACAGATAATTTTTAGCGCGTTTTTTTGTATTTACACACATTAATTTGGAAAATCTTGCAAAAATAAAAATAATTGTCAGATGTTAATGAAACTTTCAGAAACTATTCACAGATGATCGAAATTATTATAAATATGTTGTTTTTTATAAAAGTCATGGCAGAAATTTTTTTTTTCATTTTTATTAACACCCCATAACTAATTTTATGAAAAACTCTAGAAATTCGATCTCGCCGCCCCTTACAGATTGCAATAAAAGCACAAGGCTTTGAAGAATGCAAATCATGTATATTTTTTTTTTAATTGGAGCCAACGTACCTGAAAATCAGCTCTGAATTGTAACATACAAAACTCAATAAAACAAATATATTATTTAATTTCAAATGCTTTTATTTGTTTTTATGAATATGGACAATATTTTCTGAAAGCAAAAAATTTTTTCAATGAAAATTGAATTTTTAATACAATTATTTAAAATTAGTTAAAAGCAGCACCGAGCTTTCAATTGTGTCCAGATGAGATCGCCATTGTCTAGCGCTTTGAAAATTGTATCGTTTGGACCAATCGGATTAGCCAACGTAATTAAAAAATGTAACTTTTGTCACTTGTGCTTATAATAGAGCGGTAATTATAAATTACGGAAGATCAACCAGGATACAATTTAGTTGCATTATTTGAGTTCAGCATTGTTCTCCGCTCTTAAGGCCTTTACTTTTTGCGAAACACGTATGGAGAAGTTAATTTGATTTTTCAATTTCAACTGAGAAGGGTACCTATAAGTATCAGTATCATCTTATGAAATTTAACTACTGCTAAACTTTAATTTATATGATCTTATTTTGATTTTAATCTCAGTTATGTCATTTTTCCATAAATGAAATATCAAAATTAATAACAAAATAAATGAAAATACAAATAACACAGTAAAATGTAATAAATGTACATAAAATTATAGTATTTTATGTACACTTCTGATAAAAATTCATAAGGTACGTAAATTAATTAGATACCTCTTTCTTATGAAATTTAATCTCACTCTTAACAGTCTTATTTTTTAATTTCTTTATATTTTCCATAAAGCATAGTAAACGTAAAGATGAAAGCTAAGTACAAAAAAAAAAAAAAAAAAAAAAAATGAAAATTAGAGCGCTGAAAGTTTTTCTTAAAAGTAACGAGGTAAATAATTTGTTCATAAATCTAAATAATTTCACTTCCTTCCATCCGTAGAAAGAATTATCCTCCCGTAAGTTATCTAAACGTCATGAATCACAGCTGTCATCAGCTGTCAACGACGCGAAAGGTTATGACCTGCTTTGTTTTATTTTCAAATTACATTTTTTCGGCGCAGAAGCTAAGTTAAGCTTGGTTCAAAATATTTTAAATAAACATTATAATTTCTGATTTTCTTAAAATCAGTTTTGAAAAAATGATAATTGATTTTTAAAAGAATATCAAAGTCAGATTTTCATCTTTTTATCAAATGATTGAAAATGATTGATTATCTGTCCTTTTTTGACAAAAAAAAAAAAAAAAAAATTTTTAACGAAAATTTCTGACATGCTAGGAACGATTAAAAAATGTAAAAAAATACCCCCAAAATACTTTGATCTTTCCTCTTTAATAATAATATGAACATTAGACGATAAAAAATGTTTTCAAGTTCGGCGTCTTTTTCATCGTGCTATCACTGTTTGTTTACATTTTCGTGGAGGTACCTCTCTAATGAAATTTTTAAGATACTTAATCATGCTTGAACCTTAAATTTTTGTTCTTGCTATTATTATTTCCTTTCTATCATTTTTTTTTTATTTTGTAAATGATCATGCAAATAATCACGCGCTTTTAAAATTTCGCGCAAAGTGAAGCGTTCGCAAATAATTACTCCAAGGCAAATGTATGTAAACAACGCCAGTAATGGTTGCTTGCTGTAGCCGCGACGTGAATAAGTCCGAACTTTTATTGTCGATAACTCCAAAACGGAAATTTTAGCAAAATTTCTTTGTTAGTTTCGAATTAAACATGTATTGTACATTTACAGAAATATAACTATTCGGGAAATTTTTTATTAGAAGCTCAGCATGGAGATTACACTGCAAAAATTACAATATCAATATTATTTTATAACTTAAGAAAAGTCTGAGATATTTACATTTGTTGAAAATTCTGTTAATTTTCGAAGGAGACATGTCTATTTCTGTCTTTCAAAAATACGAAAGACGCATTGAATATCCAGGTCTGGTAACTACAGTAGAGTTGTGAAAAAGATGTACCTTGAGACGAAGCAGAACGGATGTCAGCCGCTTTGTCTATTAACAGAGCTCCATATAAGCCCAAAATACAATCACATTTTTAACTAAGTGGGGAAAAACAAGATTCAGTCAAATTTCCCAAGGTTCCACCCCGATGGGAAGAGTTCACCGCTGCTAACAAACTTTTATTTTCTATACGTTTA
>OZ010590.1:90333946-90431446 GCA_963932145.1 Acanthosepion lycidas | reverse complement strand
AATATTTTGTTTACTTTGTACTTTCTGTAAACAATTGCTTTTGTCGTAAAAAACGCAATTATTTTTAAAATCCGCCAAAATTCATCTAATTATTGAATTTAAAAAAACCTTTTTTCAAAAGTAGTCTTGTAAGAGGAGCTACTAAAAGTTAGAGTTGTGTCCCTTTGATTGTATTGGCGAAAACTAAGGCGGCGTAATAAAAATAAATTGTATTAATACGCGTGTCCGAGGTAATTTAATTAAACTAGACACAAAAAAATTTATCAAGTCTCTATTGAAAATTTTAAAGAAAAAAGTTTTCGTGCGATTCCACCCCACTTTTTTATTTGATGATTTTCATTGTGTATCGTGGTATACCATATTGAGTTTTTTTTATTTTAATGTCTTTGAAAAGTAAATACTGAAAAATGAAAAAATAAAGTCCAAACAAAAAAGAAAAGTTGATTATGATGTCTTAGTCAAGCAGGTAAATTTGCCTTTTAAGCCCCGCGCTAAATATCTATTAAATTTTTCCCAAATCGTCATATTTCATTGTAAATGAACATGCTGGACTCGAATTAACAATTAAAAAACAAAACATGATTTATTTTCCTCAAAGCCTTGTGTTTTTAATTAATGACTTGCGTGCTTCGACCATAAATTTTTAGAGTTTTTAATTTATTTATGGGGGGGGGTAATTATTATATATATAAATATATATTTTTATAATGACTTTTAAAAAAAATAACTTCCATCATTCCTGAATAGTTTCTGAAAGTTTCATTAAAATCTGACAATTATTTCTATTTTTGCAAGATTTTCAAAATTAATGTGTGTCATAAGAAAAAAAAAAATGCACAAAAAATTCGCCATGTTATTTTTACTAGACTTCCGGTGATGACTAGAAACAAGGTTTTTCAATCGAAAGTTAGAATGTTGTAATAAAGACAGAAATTTTTTTTAAAATAATTAAAAATTACTTTGTTCTTTACTCTTAGTAACAAACATTTTGGTGATAAAATTTTGTTTTCGTCAAGTTTGACGTCTTTTTCATCAGACTATGCCATGCGCTTTTTTTTAGCGATCTCATGAAGATAAAAATAATGACCTAATAATGTCGTTTTTTGACTTTAAAAAATACGTCAAAAAACGACATTATTACGTCATTATTTTTGCACCAACCTAATACCTGTGGGGTTCAGCGTACCCGGATTAAAGGAAAATTTAATACGGGATACCCTACCCACAAAATTACAACGCAAATTTAAGGAGAAACAACACGATAAGCAACGTTTGTAGAAAATAGAACATTGTATATTTATTATCTTGTGAATAGGGTAAAAAAGATTAATGTTTTAGTTAGTTTAAGCAAAATGTGATTTTGATAAAAATGTCTGTGTTCGCTGTCTTTTAAACAGAGTAGCAGAGTAATGTCTGTTTCTTTTGTTTTTGTATAGGTGTAAAGGAGAAAGGGGCGATCAATTTAAGTTGAAAAAGAGAATGTGGATGGGGAATAAAAAGATAAAAGGAAAATGTACTTATGGATTGTTTTGGAGTCAGTTGTAAATTTGTTGTTGTTGTTGTTGTTGTTTTCCTTTCCTAATCCACTTTCGGCTCTTAGTGTCAGTCTTCTATGGTCTCTGCGCCCTTCTGACTGGCGACTGACTTGAAACTGTTTTTATTGTTGATTTTTTTTTTCACACTGGCTCGTTATCTTTTTTTTTTGGTTTAGCAAATCGCCTCCTTTCATTGGTCAGAAAATTAATTTCACACCTTATTGCGAAATCTGTTTTTAATCGTTTTGATCCGATTTTGCGGGTGTGCAAATCTACTTTGTGTTTTTTAGTCATTTGTTGGAATGATATAGGATTTGTATCCTATATACCTAAATTAAATTAAGAATATTTTATTTTTGAGATAATAAGAATTTAGTGATACAATTCTTAAACCCATAGCTGTGGGTAGAAGGAAGTGGATTCATAGCTTTCTCAACGATATTTGCACGTAAGTGAAAATAACGGACCCAACTGTAATTGAAACTCAATTCTCCTATTATCAATTCCGAGCTATTATCGATTATTACACCACCTGCACGTCCAAAGTTAGAGCACATGGTATTACCAAAACAGTCACCCATCTAGGTACTCACCAGGCGCAATGTTGCTTAACTTCATTGATCATGTAGAAACCGGTGTTTCTATATGGCAGTAAGCCTGATTTTTTTTTTGGGGGGGGGGGTTGTATTCAGCACCTCAGAAATCTTAACAATAAATTTAAAATATATCATTAGGCAAAAAGTAAACCTTTTTTTTTTTTCTTTCTGTAGGCCCGTATATAATTATCGGTTATCAACACTTGATTATTAAACAAGAAAGCATGTTTAGTTTGTTTTTTTTTAACGATTTCATGTTTATTCATTTCAGTCAGCTACAGAACAAAATTAGCCACACTTTGTTATTAAAAGTTTTGAGTTTACTTTTTTTGTTTGACCAACCCAAAACAAAATAATTTTTGTCGGAACTTTTAGATGAGTAATAAAATTACTAATTATCATTATATTGCATTTCTAATTAAACCAACATGCTCATCTTAATTGTTATATTCATAATATTTTTTAGCCGTTGTATTCCCCGGTTTTCTTTAAGTATGTGTCATTACTGTCATATTCGGTAACTTCCTCGGAATTTGGATTCAAAATTTTTTTTCGTCTGAATTGGTAGAATGTTATGATTTCTATGTCAAGGGGAGATAACTCGTATCGGTTAATTCTATCATCATTAGAGAGAATAGATACGAGTTGTCTGTTTCTTCCACTGAAAAAGAGTATATTGACTTTTCTTCGCTACCTAACCCAGGGATTGAACTTCTGAAGTCCAGGAAACCAGATATGCTTTAAACAAAACTTTAATTAACTTTGTTTTGTAGAATTTATTGTGAAAATTATTTACATTTAAATGTGAATTAAAACACATTTTTGTAGATTTCATTGTGAAAATCGATTCTTTGAGCTGAATACTTTCTCTTTTGCCTCAACACATTTTTTAATAACCAATTAATGAACTAAATTTTTTTGATCAAAATAATTTCTAAATTGATAATATTTTGAAGAATTACTTTTGCTGTAAACACAATATATTCATCTGTTAATATACAATCATTTAATTAATTCCTCTGCTTACTTATTTGACATAAAGTTGGGCAAGATTTAATGACAAAAGTAACATTTTTTTTTTGTTTCACCCTCAAGCAAGGCAATAAAGCCACTAGGATGCAAGGGGTTAATGAGTGTTAAAGAATATAAGAAAAAATACTAAGGAGAGAGGACAATAAAAGAACAACAATTAAGAAGACAGAAGATGACGATTGACATTGCATTTCAACTTTTAAAGATCAAAGTTGACAAGAATGAGAGTTCCCCAACTGAAAAGTGTGAAAGAGGAAACTGTTAACATATAACTTATGGTTACATCTAGCCATTTCAACTGTAAAATGATGAGACCTTGCCACCAATCTAGTCAGTTAGTTATGTGCCATGCGTGATACACGCTTAGGCGATTATGTATCTTTCGATATATAACTGACAGGGCAGATTTTTTCCCGCAGTAGGTTGCCATTTCTTTCTATGGTAGACCAGTTGTCATCCAAGGCTACAAAACCTTGTCCTGCTATTTATCCATAGCTGGAGGGGGAAGAAGAAGAGGATTCATACCTTTCCGAAGAGTATTAGCACATAAGTGAACACAGTGGATTTGACCTGAATTTGAACTCGGCTCTCTGATTCCTCAATCAAAGGAGCTATCCATTACTCTACCGTACTGTACTTAAATTCATAGAGTCTAGGTACCACAGAGCAAAGTTCATCACAATTACCATGAAAGTATTTATAGAAAAGGCAGAGGGAAGCTACATTACAGCAGCAGAAAAGTGACAAAGATAAAATTTTAAATCCTGCTGTTGAAAGAATTATATCTAAATTTCTAAAATGTGGTGTTATGATATGAGAACATCTTCAGACATTATTTTTAATACCAGATTGTAAGCAATCATAGCTTCCTTTTCTTAATACATCTGAATTGGCATGAACTTTTGGGAAAGATTTTAGAGTGCTTTCCAGTTGACTTCTCTGCTGTTTAAAAATTTTTCTTCTCTTAGACTGGTTGCCACTCACAGCTAAGGAACTCTAGTCCATTCTGTTGTTTCACCCATAGAAGGGTGAAAACATCATGCATTGAGAAGTGAACATAACCGAATAAACTGGTATTTTTTAGATTAATATTCCCATTTTCGTTCATATCACTTTTTAATATTGTTATATACCGTGTACCTATGAACACTAATAGTTATACCCCAATCCTCATAAATATGTTGGACACTATTGTAAGTGGTGTTAATATGCTGTCTAAGTGTTTAGTTGATTTTGTGATCATGTTTAGTTTGTTATTGGGTTCATCTCCCTCCCCTCTCATATTTAATCATCCATAAATTTTTAAGTATAAATTTTGTAATCATTAGATATTTATGGCATGGTGCGCGTTTTGTAGGTTCCCCTTGAGAGGATGCGGTATTATAGTGTATAGAGGATGGATTGGTGATGGACAAGTTTTTATAGTGAATGGGCAAATTGTAATGAGTGAATGGGTCGTGAATCAGATTAGCCCAGGTATAAGATAGTTAGTGACGACCAGCCTTAACCCCTCCCACTTTTTGGCCTTGTGCCACAATTGTGTATAAAAACACAATAAATATCAATATGCTGTCTAAGTAGTCCATCACTGGCAGTGGTTTACCTTCTTCACACCGTTGACGAGTATTGTATTTTGTTGATGTTATAAAGATTACCATTTCATTTTCAACCTCTGTTTTGGTTATTCCTTATTCAGTAACCTTTTCTAGGCTACAACGGAAAGAAAGAAAGAAAGAAAGAAAGAAAGTGTTATATACTATACCTATGAACACTAATGGGTCCCAATCCTCATAAATACGTCGGACACAATTGTAAGTGGGGGTAATATGCTGTCCAAGTAGTCCACCACTAGCAGTGGTTTACCTACTTCACGCCGCTGGCGAGTATTGTATTTTATTGATGTTATAAAGATTACCATTTCATTTCCAATCTCCATTTTGGTTATTCCTTATTCAGTAACCTTTTCTAGATTACAACAAACATGAGTGTGGTGTTTAGTGCTGTTTCCAAGAACTGAACTCGTATACCCTTTTATACTTGTGATACTTCTGATGAACTTTCCTCTTTGTTACCAAGACTTTATGAATTTAAGTGCAGTACTAGATTGGCAGCTAGGTCTCATTCTTTTATAATTGAAATTGCTAGATATAACCATAAGCTATATACTAGCAGTTTCTTCACACTTCTCATTTGTGGAACTCTTGTACAGCTTCTTGCTTTCCTATCAAATTCACTCTTCAAAAATTTAAGTGCAAAGTTAATTGTCATCTTATCTCCTTAATTCCTGTTTTTTTTTATTGGCCACACAACTTAATAATGTCTTTTCTCAGACTCTTTCAAACTCAGTAACTTGTCATATCCATAAAAAAAAATAAATAAATAAAAATTAATTATAGTGTAAAAAAAAAAATTATAATAAAATAATTATAACAATTATAATTATCATTAATTCACTCTTTCTAAACCAATGAAAATCAATTCCACTATCGGACAAATAGTTCACATGGACAGGTCATTAACACGTGTGTCAACAAAAATTTCATCTCCTTTTTCTTTTTCTGGTCATAATAGTAACAAAAATTTGAAGTAAGAAAACCCCAGACACTTCTTGTATTTTCTAACTAAATTATGTGGACACTCAATACACATATCTATAAAAAAAAAAAAAAAAAAAAAACTTACAAGAAAGACTGTATACACTTATTGTTTATTCTTTATCTTATCCTCTGTCGGCTTCTGATCTGTATTTTATAAATAATACTTGTTTTGTTGTTTCCACATTTTTTGTTTTTATAAATGTTGTGGGGGGTGGTTATAATTATTCACTCCCCAGTTATGACTCCCCTACAAAGTCTTAGTGGCATTATCACTTTGTTTGTGATGAAATGATTAAAAAAAAATATTTAGTGTTCTTCCCAAGGATTGAACATGTACATCTATTGTTATTAGGCTTTTGCCCTTTCATAGAGTATCATATGACTCTTCCGATTTGGCCTTGGGTTTTTGTATAAAGAAACTGATAGCATGAAAAACTGTAAAATCTTTGACTTGAATGCCAAAGTCCAAAGGAAACTCAAAGTTTTATTCACAAATTCATTACTGGTTTAGTGTGTATGAAATCTTCTTAGAGATAAAAAAAAAATTGACACCTTTTAAACAGACAATTAAATATTATTCTATGCTTCAAAGAGGTACTATAAAAAGGTTTAAAGTTGACTTGCTTTGTGAATAAGCCCTTCTCACTTAAGACATAGGTCAATAAGTAATTTGTATATTTGTAGATATATTTATGAAACTTAGTATAGATTAGCAGTGACAGAACGTACCCTGAATCCATCACAAAAATTCATGATATGGAATTAATAAATGCTAAAAAGTTCAAATACTTCAGTGTATCAATCAGTTATAACAAATTTATTATAGGAGATAATAACATAGAATAGGCTGTGCTACAGGTAGTTTCACCCAATACTACCAATTGCTACAAAGCATTAACCTGAAAACAAAAGTCTTCTTAAATAGCCACATCAGATCTCAGAGATTTTCATATGGATATGATGCATGGTGCCAAACCCATTCAGAAATATCTAAACTGTCAACTGTATACAACTACTTTCTCAGATTAATGGTTAAAAATGGCTTTTAGTGAGTATTGGGTAATTGTGTGTATTGGCAAGGAACATCCTTCTTCAAAATTTGTGGACTGGTGCTAGAGAATCACAGACAAAGAAATTTAGCAAATAACTGAAACCACATCACTTGAGGATTGTCAACAGCAGCAACAACTAAAATGGATAGCACCGGCCACTCAAAGAGAAAATAATGATATAATCAAAATGTTGACGTGCTACAGGTTAAGAAGAAAAACTCCCATTAACACTAGAAAAAATGATAACAGCTACTGGATCTGAGAAATATATTTTTCTGAAAAATGGTTTTAATTGATGTTATAAATCTCAACTGAAAGTAGAACTGGTCAATGAATGACAAATGTTTCCTTATAAGGAAACGGCTAATATTACCATTACCATTATGTTACATTACTGTATGAGTGTTACTGGTACTGTGTAATCTATTATTACCTGCAGCATGATTAGATGATCAGCGACTAAACCAGTTCCCCCACCAAGCTTTTCTGGTAAGGAGGGTGGCTAGACTCCCAACAGAATTAAAAACAAAACCTATCAAAGGATGAGTGAACCGTTTGTTAGGGTTAAAGACTATCACAATGGGGCAGAATGGGTTCCACAGATATGTAAGAAGCCAGTGAGGTGGGCAAAGGGCTTCCTAGATTGAAGTCAACAGTAAGGGCAAAGAACCCCCCCACACACACACAAATGAATCAACATTTGTTCCCATCTGCCTGCCACATCGCATATACGTGAATGTCATGGTTATTTGTCATTTTTTCATTTTGCATGCACTCCTTAACCTCATCTCTTTTTTTCCCTCTCTGTATGATAGGATAAAGAACAAATAGGAAGTGTTTATAAGTCTAACATGTTTCACTTTTATTAAAGCTTCATCAGAGAATGAGATATGGAGAAAAGAAATTTTTTGTGTTGTTTCTTTTTCACTGGTTAAGTGGACTTCATGTGCATTTGACTTGTCAAGCAGCATTTGTGTGTATAATTTATGTATGTAAGTGTATCTTATATGTCTATGTGGGATTCAGATAATATATATTTGTGTGCGTGTGTGCAGTAGTAGACATTATTTATGTTTGCTGGTTGTCCACATGTTGATTTGGGGATGTTTTATGTAAATACTAGTTAAGTTAGATAAACATAGATTAGATTCATTAAGAATGGATTTAATAAAGACAGGTGATGTAATATTGTGCTTTTGATGTGTGTTTATAGTTGGTTAAATATTTATCAGAATTCCCTTAAAGTATTTTTGACATAAATAATTATATTCTTTTTTTAATTAAGAGCACATTTGTAAAATCAAATTATGGTCAGTTTTCTTCTTGTGTATTACATGTGATTTTAAAGGGTTGTCCCAACATAGATCTCACATAGATTTCAAGATGTTTCACCAATGTAAGTATTTCTACATTGCAAGCGGTTTATTTGATAAATCCCAGCATCTGAAGTGATGGTGGATCTATTTTTCTTTCTAATTATATCTCTGATTGTCTTGGAGGTAATGGTAAAGACCCTAGTTTTGGGGATAACTAAGTTATTTTCAAATTTTATATATAGAGTGTTCTTGGGAGGCACAGTGGAGTAATGGATAGTGGCTTGGATCAAGGAATCGGAGAGCTAAATTCGAATTCCACTCAAATCCATTAAATTCACTTAAATGCTACTAGCCTTGGGAAAGGTATGAATCCTCTTCTCCCCCCAGCTATAGATAAATAGCAGGACAGATTTAATGAATGCATACAATTTATTCCTCTTAGAATGTAAAGACCATATGTCAAGTGTCAACTTGCAACCATAGAATTTCAATGGGTCCAGCTAATTATTATTATTATTATTTTGCATTCCACCTCAAGTAAGGTGATAAAGCCACTAAGATGTAAGGGGTTGCTGCATGTTAGAGAATATAAAAAAAAACACTATAAAGATGAGAGTACAAAAAAGGAACAAGAATTAAGAAATAAAAGACAATTTAAATTTTTAAAGATCAAAGTTGACTGGAAAGCAAGAAGCCAGAAGTTAGTTCCACAAGTGAGAAATGCAACAAAAGAAACTGTTAGCATAGAACTTATGGTTACATCTAGCCATTTCAATTGTAAAATGATGAGACCTTGCCACCAATCTAGTACTGCACTTAAATTCATAAAGTCTATGTACCATAGTGAAAAGAAGAATTAGCATGAAATTATTTAAAGGAAAGGCAAGGAAAGCTACATTATGGTGGTAGGAAAGTGACTGAAGCCGAGACGCCAATAAGTGAATCTTATGCGAGAGAAGAAACTGTTAGCATAGAACTTATGGTTACATCTAGCCATTTCAATTGTAAAATGATGAGACCTTGCCACCAATCTAGTACTTCACTTAAATTCATAAAGTCTATGTACCATAGTGAAAAGAAGAATTAGCATGAAATTATTTAAAGGAAAGGCAAAGGAAAGCTACATTATGGTGGTAGGAAAGTGACTGAAGCCGAGATGCCAATAAGTGAATCTTATGTGAGAGAAGAAACTGTTAGCATAGAACTTATGGTTACATCTAGCCATTTCAACTGTAAAATGATGAGACCTTGTCACCAATCTAGTACTACACTTAAATTCATAAAGTCTATGTACCATAGTGAAAAGAAGAATTAGCATGAAATTATTTAAAGGAAAGGCAAGGAAAGCTACATTATGTTGGTAGGAAAGTGACTGAAGCCGAGATGCCAATAAGTGAATCTTATGTGAGAGAAGAAACTGTTAGCATAGAACTTATGGTTACATCTAGCCATTTCAATTGTAAAATGATGAGACCTTGCCACCAATCTAGTACTGCACTTAAATTCATAAAGTCTATGTACCATAGTGAAAAGAAGAATTAGCATGAAATTATTTGAAGGAAAGGCAAAGGAAAGCTACATTATGGTGGTAGGAAAGTGACTGAAGCCGAGATGCCAATAAGTGAATCTTATGTGAGAGAAGAAACTGTTAGCATAGAACTTATGGTTACATCTAGCCATTTCAATTGTAAAATGATGAGACCTTGCCACCAATCTAGTACTGCACTTAAATTCATAAAGTCTATGTACCATAGTGAAAAGAAGAATTAGCATGAAATTATTTAAAGGAAAGGCAAAGGAAAGCTACATTATGTTGGTAGGAAAGTGACTGAAGCCGAGACGCCAATAAGTGAATCTTATGTGAGAGAAGAAACTGTTAGCATAGAACTTATGGTTACATCTAGCCATTTCAATTGTAAAATGATGAGACCTTGCCACCAATCTAGTACTGCACTTAAATTCATAAAGTCTATGTACCATAGTGAAAAGAAGAATTAGCATGAAATTATTTAAAGGAAAGGCAAAGGAAAGCTACATTATGTTGGTAGGAAAGTGACTGAAGCCGAGATGCCAATAAGTGAATCTTATGTGAGAGAAGAAACTGTTAGCATAGAACTTATGGTTACATCTAGCCATTTCAATTGTAAAATGATGAGACCTTGCCACCAATCTAGTACTGCACTTAAATTCATAAAGTCTATGTACCATAGTGAAAAGAAGAATTAGCATGAAATTATTTAAAGGAAAGGCAAAGGAAAGCTACATTATGTTGGTAGGAAAGTGACTGAAGCCGAGATGCCAATAAGTGAATCTTATGTGAGAGAAGAAACTGTTAGCATAGAACTTATGGTTACATCTAGCCATTTCAATTGTAAAATGATGAGACCTTGCCACCAATCTAGTACTTCACTTAAATTCATAAAGTCTATGTACCATAGTGAAAAGAAGAATTAGCATGAAATTATTTAAAGGAAAGGCAAGGAAAGCTACATTATGGTGGTAGGAAAGTGACTGAAGCCGAGACGCCAATAAGTGAATCTTATGCGAGAGAAGAAACTGTTAGCATAGAACTTAAGGTTACATCTAGCCATTTCAACCGTAAAATGATGAGACTTTGCCACCAATCTAGTACTGCACTTAAATTCATAAAGTCTATGTACCATAGTGAAAAGAAGAATTAGCATGAAATTATTTAAAGGAAAGGCAAGGAAAGCTACATTATGGTGGTAGGAAAGTGACTGAAGCCGAGACGCCAATAAGTGAATCTTATGCGAGAGAAGAAACTGTTAGCATAGAACTTATGGTTACATCTAGCCATTTCAACTGTAAAATGATGAGACCTTGCCACCAATCTAGTACTGCACTTAAATTCATAAAGTCTATGTACCATAGTGAAAAGAAGAATTAGCATGAAATTATTTAAAGGAAAGGCAAAGGAAAGCTACATTATGGTGGTAGGAAAGTGACTGAAGCCGAGATGCCAATAAGTGAATCTTATGTGAGAGAAGAAACTGTTAGCATAGAACTTATGGTTACATCTCGCCATTTCAATTGTAAAATGATGAGACCTTGCCACCAATCTAGTACTGCACTTAAATTCAAAAGTCTATGTACCATAGTGAAAAGAAGAATTAGCATGAAATTATTTAAAGGAAAGGCAAAGGAAAGCTACATTATGTTGGTAGGAAAGTGACTGAAGCCGAGATGCCAATAAGTGAATCTTATGTGAGAGAAGAAACTGTTAGCATAGAACTTACGGTTACATCTCGCCATTTCAATTGTAAAATGATGAGACCTTGCCACCAATCTAGTACTGCACTTAAATTCATAAAGTCTATGTACCATAGTGAAAAGAAGAATTAGCATGAAATTATTTAAAGGAAAGGCAAAGGAAAGCTACATTATGGTGGTAGGAAAGTGACTGAAGCCGAGATGCCAATAAGTGAATCTTATGTGAGAGAAGAAACTGTTAGCATAGAACTTATGGTTACATCTAGCCATTTCAACTGTAAAATGATGAGACCTTGTCACCAATCTAGTACTACACTTAAATTCATAAAGTCTATGTACCATAGTGAAAAGAAGAATTAGCATGAAATTATTTAAAGGAAAGGCAAGGAAAGCTACATTATGTTGGTAGGAAAGTGACTGAAGCCGAGATGCCAATAAGTGAATCTTATGTGAGAGAAGAAACTGTTAGCATAGAACTTATGGTTACATCTAGCCATTTCAATTGTAAAATGATGAGACCTTGCCACCAATCTAGTACTGCACTTAAATTCATAAAGTCTATGTACCATAGTGAAAAGAAGAATTAGCATGAAATTATTTAAAGGAAAGGCAAAGGAAAGCTACATTATGGTGGTAGGAAAGTGACTGAAGCCGAGATGCCAATAAGTGAATCTTATGTGAGAGAAGAAACTGTTAGCATAGAACTTATGGTTACATCTAGCCATTTCAATTGTAAAATGATGAGACCTTGCCACCAATCTAGTACTGCACTTAAATTCATAAAGTCTATGTACCATAGTGAAAAGAAGAATTAGCATGAAATTATTTAAAGGAAAGGCAAAGGAAAGCTACATTATGGTGGTAGGAAAGTGACTGAAGCCGAGATGCCAATAAGTGAATCTTATGTGAGAGAAGAAACTGTTAGCATAGAACTTATGGTTACATCTAGCCATTTCAATTGTAAAATGATGAGACCTTGCCACCAATCTAGTACTGCACTTAAATTCATAAAGTCTATGTACCATAGTGAAAAGAAGAATTAGCATGAAATTATTTAAAGGAAAGGCAAAGGAAAGCTACATTATGTTGGTAGGAAAGTGACTGAAGCCGAGACGCCAATAAGTGAATCTTATGCGAGAGAAGAAACTGTTAGCATAGAACTTAAGGTTACATCTAGCCATTTCAACCGTAAAATGATGAGACTTTGCCACCAATCTAGTACTGCACTTAAATTCATAAAGTCTATGTACCATAGTGAAAAGAAGAATTAGCATGAAATTATTTAAAGGAAAGGCAAGGAAAGCTACATTATGGTGGTAGGAAAGTGACTGAAGCCGAGACGCCAATAAGTGAATCTTATGCGAGAGAAGAAACTGTTAGCATAGAACTTATGGTTACATCTAGCCATTTCAACTGTAAAATGATGAGACCTTGCCACCAATCTAGTACTGCACTTAAATTCATAAAGTCTATGTACCATAGTGAAAAGAAGAATTAGCATGAAATTATTTAAAGGAAAGGCAAAGGAAAGCTACATTATGGTGGTAGGAAAGTGACTGAAGCCGAGATGCCAATAAGTGAATCTTATGTGAGAGAAGAAACTGTTAGCATAGAACTTATGGTTACATCTCGCCATTTCAATTGTAAAATGATGAGACCTTGCCACCAATCTAGTACTGCACTTAAATTCATAAAGTCTATGTACCATAGTGAAAAGAAGAATTAGCATGAAATTATTTAAAGGAAAGGCAAAGGAAAGCTACATTATGTTGGTAGGAAAGTGACTGAAGCCGAGATGCCAATAAGTGAATCTTATGTGAGAGAAGAAACTGTTAGCATAGAACTTACGGTTACATCTCGCCATTTCAATTGTAAAATGATGAGACCTTGCCACCAATCTAGTACTGCACTTAAATTCATAAAGTCTATGTACCATAGTGAAAAGAAGAATTAGCATGAAATTATTTAAAGGAAAGGCAAAGGAAAGCTACATTATGGTGGTAGGAAAGTGACTGAAGCCGAGATGCCAATAAGTGAATCTTATGTGAGAGAAGAAACTGTTAGCATAGAACTTATGGTTACATCTAGCCATTTCAACTGTAAAATGATGAGACCTTGTCACCAATCTAGTACTACACTTAAATTCATAAAGTCTATGTACCATAGTGAAAAGAAGAATTAGCATGAAATTATTTAAAGGAAAGGCAAGGAAAGCTACATTATGTTGGTAGGAAAGTGACTGAAGCCGAGATGCCAATAAGTGAATCTTATGTGAGAGAAGAAACTGTTAGCATAGAACTTATGGTTACATCTAGCCATTTCAATTGTAAAATGATGAGACCTTGCCACCAATCTAGTACTGCACTTAAATTCATAAAGTCTATGTACCATAGTGAAAAGAAGAATTAGCATGAAATTATTTAAAGGAAAGGCAAAGGAAAGCTACATTATGGTGGTAGGAAAGTGACTGAAGCCGAGATGCCAATAAGTGAATCTTATGTGAGAGAAGAAACTGTTAGCATAGAACTTATGGTTACATCTAGCCATTTCAATTGTAAAATGATGAGACCTTGCCACCAATCTAGTACTGCACTTAAATTCATAAAGTCTATGTACCATAGTGAAAAGAAGAATTAGCATGAAATTATTTAAAGGAAAGGCAAAGGAAAGCTACATTATGGTGGTAGGAAAGTGACTGAAGCCGAGATGCCAATAAGTGAATCTTATGTGAGAGAAGAAACTGTTAGCATAGAACTTATGGTTACATCTAGCCATTTCAATTGTAAAATGATGAGACCTTGCCACCAATCTAGTACTGCACTTAAATTCATAAAGTCTATGTACCATAGTGAAAAGAAGAATTAGCATGAAATTATTTAAAGGAAAGGCAAAGGAAAGCTACATTATGTTGGTAGGAAAGTGACTGAAGCCGAGACGCCAATAAGTGAATCTTATGTGAGAGAAGAAACTGTTAGCATAGAACTTATGGTTACATCTAGCCATTTCAATTGTAAAATGATGAGACCTTGCCACCAATCTAGTACTGCACTTAAATTCATAAAGTCTATGTACCATAGTGAAAAGAAGAATTAGCATGAAATTATTTAAAGGAAAGGCAAAGGAAAGCTACATTATGGTGGTAGGAAAGTGACTGAAGCCGAGATGCCAATAAGTGAATCTTATGTGAGAGAAGAAACTGTTAGCATAGAACTTATGGTTACATCTAGCCATTTCAATTGTAAAATGATGAGACCTTGCCACCAATCTAGTACTTCACTTAAATTCATAAAGTCTATGTACCATAGTGAAAAGAAGAATTAGCATGAAATTATTTAAAGGAAAGGCAAAGGAAAGCTACATTATGTTGGTAGGAAAGTGACTGAAGCCGAGATGCCAATAAGTGAATCTTATGTTAGAGAAGAAACTGTTAGCATAGAACTTATGGTTACATCTAGCCATTTCAATTGTAAAATGATGAGACCTTGCCACCAATCTAGTACTGCACTTAAATTCATAAAGTCTATGTACCATAGTGAAAAGAAGAATTAGCATGAAATTATTTAAAGGAAAGGCAAAGGAAAGCTACATTATGTTGGTAGGAAAGTGACTGAAGCCGAGATGCCAATAAGTGAATCTTATGTGAGAGAAGAAACTGTTAGCATAGAACTTATGGTTACATCTAGCCATTTCAATTGTAAAATGATGAGACCTTGCCACCAATCTAGTACTTCACTTAAATTCATAAAGTCTATGTACCATAGTAAAAAGAAGAATTAGCATGAAATTATTTAAAGGAAAGGCAAGGAAAGCTACATTATGTTGGTAGGAAAGTGACTGAAGCCGAGACGCCAATAAGTGAATCTTATGCGAGAGAAGAAACTGTTAGCATAGAACTTAAAGTTACATCTAGCCATTTCAACCGTAAAATGATGAGACTTTGCCACCAATCTAGTACTGCACTTAAATTCATAAAGTCTATGTACCATAGTGAAAAGAAGAATTAGCATGAAATTATTTAAAGGAAAGGCAAGGAAAGCTACATTATGGTGGTAGGAAAGTGACTGAAGCCGAGACGCCAATAAGTGAATCTTATGCGAGAGAAGAAACTGTTAGCATAGAACTTATGGTTACATCTAGCCATTTCAACTGTAAAATGATGAGACCTTGCCACCAATCTAGTACTGCACTTAAATTCATAAAGTCTATGTACCATAGTGAAAAGAAGAATTAGCATGAAATTATTTAAAGGAAAGGCAAAGGAAAGCTACATTATGGTGGTAGGAAAGTGACTGAAGCCCAGATGCCAATAAGTGAATCTTATGTGAGAGAAGAAACTGTTAGCATAGAACTTATGGTTACATCTAGCCATTTCAACTGTAAAATGATGAGACCATGTCACCAATCTAGTACTACACTTAAATTCATAAAGTCTATGTACCATAGTGAAAAGAAGAATTAGCATGAAATTATTTAAAGGAAAGGCAAGGAAAGCTACATTATGTTGGTAGGAAAGTGACTGAAGCCGAGATGCCAATAAGTGAATCTTATGTGAGAGAAGAAACTGTTAGCATAGAACTTATGGTTACATCTAGCCATTTCAATTGTAAAATGATGAGACCTTGCCACCAATCTAGTACTGCACTTAAATTCATAAAGTCTATGTACCATAGTGAAAAGAAGAATTAGCATGAAATTATTTAAAGGAAAGGCAAAGGAAAGCTACATTATGGTGGTAGGAAAGTGACTGAAGCCGAGATGCCAATAAGTGAATCTTATGTGAGAGAAGAAACTGTTAGCATAGAACTTATGGTTACATCTAGCCATTTCAATTGTAAAATGATGAGACCTTGCCACCAATCTAGTACTGCACTTAAATTCATAAAGTCTATGTACCATAGTGAAAAGAAGAATTAGCATGAAATTATTTAAAGGAAAGGCAAAGGAAAGCTACATTATGTTGGTAGGAAAGTGACTGAAGCCGAGACGCCAATAAGTGAATCTTATGTGAGAGAAGAAACTGTTAGCATAGAACTTATGGTTACATCTCGCCATTTCAATTGTAAAATGATGAGACCTTGCCACCAATCTAGTACTGCACTTAAATTCATAAAGTCTATGTACCATAGTGAAAAGAAGAATTAGCATGAAATTATTTAAAGGAAAGGCAAAGGAAAGCTACATTATGGTGGTAGGAAAGTGACTGAAGCCGAGATGCCAATAAGTGAATCTTATGTGAGAGAAGAAACTGTTAGCATAGAACTTATGGTTACATCTAGCCATTTCAACTGTAAAATGATGAGACCTTGTCACCAATCTAGTACTACACTTAAATTCATAAAGTCTATGTACCATAGTGAAAAGAAGAATTAGCATGAAATTATTTAAAGGAAAGGCAAGGAAAGCTACATTATGTTGGTAGGAAAGTGACTGAAGCCGAGATGCCAATAAGTGAATCTTATGTGAGAGAAGAAACTGTTAGCATAGAACTTATGGTTACATCTAGCCATTTCAATTGTAAAATGATGAGACCTTGCCACCAATCTAGTACTGCACTTAAATTCATAAAGTCTATGTACCATAGTGAAAAGAAGAATTAGCATGAAATTATTTAAAGGAAAGGCAAAGGAAAGCTACATTATGGTGGTAGGAAAGTGACTGAAGCCGAGATGCCAATAAGTGAATCTTATGTGAGAGAAGAAACTGTTAGCATAGAACTTATGGTTACATCTAGCCATTTCAATTGTAAAATGATGAGACCTTGCCACCAATCTAGTACTGCACTTAAATTCATAAAGTCTATGTACCATAGTGAAAAGAAGAATTAGCATGAAATTATTTAAAGGAAAGGCAAAGGAAAGCTACATTATGGTGGTAGGAAAGTGACTGAAGCCGAGATGCCAATAAGTGAATCTTATGTGAGAGAAGAAACTGTTAGCATAGAACTTATGGTTACATCTAGCCATTTCAATTGTAAAATGATGAGACCTTGCCACCAATCTAGTACTGCACTTAAATTCATAAAGTCTATGTACCATAGTGAAAAGAAGAATTAGCATGAAATTATTTAAAGGAAAGGCAAAGGAAAGCTACATTATGTTGGTAGGAAAGTGACTGAAGCCGAGACGCCAATAAGTGAATCTTATGTGAGAGAAGAAACTGTTAGCATAGAACTTATGGTTACATCTAGCCATTTCAATTGTAAAATGATGAGACCTTGCCACCAATCTAGTACTGCACTTAAATTCATAAAGTCTATGTACCATAGTGAAAAGAAGAATTAGCATGAAATTATTTAAAGGAAAGGCAAAGGAAAGCTACATTATGGTGGTAGGAAAGTGACTGAAGCCGAGATGCCAATAAGTGAATCTTATGTGAGAGAAGAAACTGTTAGCATAGAACTTATGGTTACATCTAGCCATTTCAATTGTAAAATGATGAGACCTTGCCACCAATCTAGTACTTCACTTAAATTCATAAAGTCTATGTACCATAGTGAAAAGAAGAATTAGCATGAAATTATTTAAAGGAAAGGCAAAGGAAAGCTACATTATGGTGGTAGGAAAGTGACTGAAGCCGAGATGCCAATAAGTGAATCTTATGTTAGAGAAGAAACTGTTAGCATAGAACTTATGGTTACATCTAGCCATTTCAATTGTAAAATGATGAGACCTTGCCACCAATCTAGTACTGCACTTAAATTCATAAAGTCTATGTACCATAGTGAAAAGAAGAATTAGCATGAAATTATTTAAAGGAAAGGCAAAGGAAAGCTACATTATGTTGGTAGGAAAGTGACTGAAGCCGAGATGCCAATAAGTGAATCTTATGTGAGAGAAGAAACTGTTAGCATAGAACTTATGGTTACATCTAGCCATTTCAATTGTAAAATGATGAGACCTTGCCACCAATCTAGTACTTCACTTAAATTCATAAAGTCTATGTACCATAGTAAAAAGAAGAATTAGCATGAAATTATTTAAAGGAAAGGCAAGGAAAGCTACATTATGGTGGTAGGAAAGTGACTGAAGCCGAGACGCCAATAAGTGAATCTTATGCGAGAGAAGAAACTGTTAGCATAGAACTTAAAGTTACATCTAGCCATTTCAACCGTAAAATGATGAGACTTTGCCACCAATCTAGTACTGCACTTAAATTCATAAAGTCTATGTACCATAGTGAAAAGAAGAATTAGCATGAAATTATTTAAAGGAAAGGCAAGGAAAGCTACATTATGGTGGTAGGAAAGTGACTGAAGCCGAGACGCCAATAAGTGAATCTTATGCGAGAGAAGAAACTGTTAGCATAGAACTTATGGTTACATCTAGCCATTTCAACTGTAAAATGATGAGACCTTGCCACCAATCTAGTACTGCACTTAAATTCATAAAGTCTATGTACCATAGTGAAAAGAAGAATTAGCATGAAATTATTTAAAGGAAAGGCAAAGGAAAGCTACATTATGGTGGTAGGAAAGTGACTGAAGCCGAGATGCCAATAAGTGAATCTTATGTTAGAGAAGAAACTGTTAGCATAGAACTTATGGTTACATCTAGCCATTTCAATTGTAAAATGATGAGACCTTGCCACCAATCTAGTACTGCACTTAAATTCATAAAGTCTATGTACCATAGTGAAAAGAAGAATTAGCATGAAATTATTTAAAGGAAAGGCAAAGGAAAGCTACATTATGTTGGTAGGAAAGTGACTGAAGCCGAGATGCCAATAAGTGAATCTTATGTGAGAGAAGAAACTGTTAGCATAGAACTTATGGTTACATCTAGCCATTTCAATTGTAAAATGATGAGACCTTGCCACCAATCTAGTACTTCACTTAAATTCATAAAGTCTATGTACCATAGTAAAAAGAAGAATTAGCATGAAATTATTTAAAGGAAAGGCAAGGAAAGCTACATTATGGTGGTAGGAAAGTGACTGAAGCCGAGACGCCAATAAGTGAATCTTATGCGAGAGAAGAAACTGTTAGCATAGAACTTAAAGTTACATCTAGCCATTTCAACCGTAAAATGATGAGACTTTGCCACCAATCTAGTACTGCACTTAAATTCATAAAGTCTATGTACCATAGTGAAAAGAAGAATTAGCATGAAATTATTTAAAGGAAAGGCAAGGAAAGCTACATTATGGTGGTAGGAAAGTGACTGAAGCCGAGACGCCAATAAGTGAATCTTATGCGAGAGAAGAAACTGTTAGCATAGAACTTATGGTTACATCTAGCCATTTCAACTGTAAAATGATGAGACCTTGCCACCAATCTAGTACTGCACTTAAATTCATAAAGTCTATGTACCATAGTGAAAAGAAGAATTAGCATGAAATTATTTAAAGGAAAGGCAAAGGAAAGCTACATTATGGTGGTAGGAAAGTGACTGAAGCCGAGATGCCAATAAGTGAATCTTATGTGAGAGAAGAAACTGTTAGCATAGAACTTATGGTTACATCTCGCCATTTCAATTGTAAAATGATGAGACCTTGCCACCAATCTAGTACTGCACTTAAATTCATAAAGTCTATGTACCATAGTGAAAAGAAGAATTAGCATGAAATTATTTAAAGGAAAGGCAAAGGAAAGCTACATTATGGTGGTAGGAAAGTGACTGAAGCCCAGATGCCAATAAGTGAATCTTATGTGAGAGAAGAAACTGTTAGCATAGAACTTATGGTTACATCTAGCCATTTCAACTGTAAAATGATGAGACCATGTCACCAATCTAGTACTACACTTAAATTCATAAAGTCTATGTACCATAGTGAAAAGAAGAATTAGCATGAAATTATTTAAAGGAAAGGCAAGGAAAGCTACATTATGTTGGTAGGAAAGTGACTGAAGCCGAGATGCCAATAAGTGAATCTTATGTGAGAGAAGAAACTGTTAGCATAGAACTTATGGTTACATCTAGCCATTTCAATTGTAAAATGATGAGACCTTGCCACCAATCTAGTACTGCACTTAAATTCATAAAGTCTATGTACCATAGTGAAAAGAAGAATTAGCATGAAATTATTTAAAGGAAAGGCAAAGGAAAGCTACATTATGGTGGTAGGAAAGTGACTGAAGCCGAGATGCCAATAAGTGAATCTTATGTGAGAGAAGAAACTGTTAGCATAGAACTTATGGTTACATCTAGCCATTTCAATTGTAAAATGATGAGACCTTGCCACCAATCTAGTACTGCACTTAAATTCATAAAGTCTATGTACCATAGTGAAAAGAAGAATTAGCATGAAATTATTTAAAGGAAAGGCAAAGGAAAGCTACATTATGTTGGTAGGAAAGTGACTGAAGCCGAGACGCCAATAAGTGAATCTTATGTGAGAGAAGAAACTGTTAGCATAGAACTTATGGTTACATCTAGCCATTTCAATTGTAAAATGATGAGACCTTGCCACCAATCTAGTACTGCACTTAAATTCATAAAGTCTATGTACCATAGTGAAAAGAAGAATTAGCATGAAATTATTTAAAGGAAAGGCAAAGGAAAGCTACATTATGTTGGTAGGAAAGTGACTGAAGCCGAGATGCCAATAAGTGAATCTTATGTGAGAGAAGAAACTGTTAGCATAGAACTTATGGTTACATCTAGCCATTTCAATTGTAAAATGATGAGACCTTGCCACCAATCTAGTACTTCACTTAAATTCATAAAGTCTATGTACCATAGTGAAAAGAAGAATTAGCATGAAATTATTTAAAGGAAAGGCAAAGGAAAGCTACATTATGGTGGTAGGAAAGTGACTGAAGCCGAGATGCCAATAAGTGAATCTTATGTGAGAGAAGAAACTGTTAGCATAGAACTTATGGTTACATCTAGCCATTTCAATTGTAAAATGATGAGACCTTGCCACCAATCTAGTACTGCACTTAAATTCATAAAGTCTATGTACCATAGTGAAAAGAAGAATTAGCATGAAATTATTTAAAGGAAAGGCAAAGGAAAGCTACATTATGTTGGTAGGAAAGTGACTGAAGCCGAGATGCCAATAAGTGAATCTTATGTGAGAGAAGAAACTGTTAGCATAGAACTTATGGTTACATCTAGCCATTTCAATTGTAAAATGATGAGACCTTGCCACCAATCTAGTACTTCACTTAAATTCATAAAGTCTATGTACCATAGTGAAAAGAAGAATTAGCATGAAATTATTTAAAGGAAAGGCAAGGAAAGCTACATTATGGTGGTAGGAAAGTGACTGAAGCCGAGACGCCAATAAGTGAATCTTATGCGAGAGAAGAAACTGTTAGCATAGAACTTAAGGTTACATCTAGCCATTTCAACCGTAAAATGATGAGACTTTGCCACCAATCTAGTACTGCACTTAAATTCATAAAGTCTATGTACCATAGTGAAAAGAAGAATTAGTATGAAATTATTTAAAGGAAAGGCAAAGGAAAGCTACATTATGGTGGTAGGAAAGTGACTGAAGCCGAGATACCAATAAGTGAATCTTATGTGAGAGAAGAAACTGTTAGCATAGAACTTACGGTTACATCTAGCCATTTCAACTGTAAAATGATGAGACCTTGCCACCAATCTAGTACTGCACTTAAATTCATAAAGTCTATGTACCATAGAGGAATGTTCATCAGAACAATTACCATGAAAGTAATTATAGAATAGGCACAGGAAAGCAATGTTACTGTGCTTGGAATATGACTGAAGCTGAGATGCCAGGTCAAGACCAATAGCAGTGCCGATTCTTCATTGGATTTTATCAAGAATCTGTAAATATATAGCATGTACATAGCAATGTACACACACATATACACACACACACATATATATGATATATAACAATATATAATTTTGTATAATTTTATATATCAACAAACAGTATTTAGAAAAATATGACAAACTGGAAAGGTTTTTTGTGACACGTTTCATCAATTAGGATTTCATCGAACTGGGCTTTGTTGACATTGCCATGTCTACACACATGTATGAAATGAGAGATGCAGGTAGTTTCAAAATTGTTGAAAGAATATTTTTGAGAGAATATTTTTTTTCTCAATCTAGCTGAAATCATCTGTATTCTTTTTCTTTTCCTCTCCATCACCTTTGTCCCTGACTATCCCACACTGTGACAATATAAAATCTACCAAGAGTGTGATATATTGTAAGAGCCTGGATGCAAATTTATTGCAGCTGAACTAGCGATCAAGGCACTTTTCAAACATTTTCATCTCAGTGGATTATTTTCTCTTTTAATTAAAGTAGCATTCTCTATGTCAAAATTGTGGTCTGTTTTGTCAAAGTAAACAACCAATGCATTTTATGTGTTGTTATTTAAAATGTCCCTTTTGTGTTCATATAGTGTCTTGTTTAAACATCTTAAGGTTTCTTCAATGTATTCATTCTGGCAATTCCTGCATTTGATAGAGTAAATTCTTCCTTCAAGTTTTGGTGGTTGTTTTGTTTTTTATTGATTAAGTCTTTGATTGTTTTAGATGGACAACAAATTTTATGTTGAGTTTAGATAATTTCTTTTCAGTTGTAGTTGTGATAGAGTTAGTTGGTTGAATAATATATTTTTTTGATTCGTTAGATTTGTCAGGAAGGACAACTCTTTTATCTTGGAATATTTTATGAACTTTTTGTTTCGCATTGAAAATAAAATAGGGTATTCAAGGTTCTTTCATGTATTTTCAATATATTTCTCTTTTTTGAGTAAATATTGAGGGCTGCAAATTCACAGTGCTCTTAAATAGAATTCAATGGTCATTCCAGATTTTATTTTGTTGTTATGATGAGAGTAGGAGTTTATTAAGTTGTTTTTTTTTATTCAGAGAGAGGGATCAGTGCTGGCACTGAGGCCAGCGCAAGAGATGGTTGGGAGAGATTTGGCAATTTTTGTTCCTAGCCTGGGTGTATGTGCTCAGACTCCCCACATTAAACAGACCTTGTGTCACAACATTTCGTTTGGGGTTGAGTAAATACAAATTACTCTCTTGAGTTTGTAACATTATTTATCATCTGTCAGTAGCGTCTCTGTCTTTGGGCAGAGTGCACTTGGGAGGCGGTTCTGTCAAGGGACAGAGTTGCAACTGAGAAAAATTATACTGAGAGGTGTCCATAGAGAGGGATCAGTGCTTGCACTGAGGTCAGTGCAACCGATCATTGCAGGGGCTCATGAAATTTTTGTTCTTAGCCCGGGTGTATGCACTCGGGACCCCACCTTAAAAACTGACCTTGTGTCACATTTTGCCTTAGTAGGGAGATAGAGTAAATAACATGTGTAAATTACTCATGAATCATGAAATTTTTATATATTTTTATAAAAAACTAACTTTATAGCCTTTCTGATTTTTATGTCATGGGGTGTTTTGTAGATCCCCTGTGAATATATGGTATTGTGGTATATGCAGGATTGAGTGATGATGGCTGAGTTCTTGTGGTGAATGAGTAAAATGTATTGAATGAATGAGTCATGAATCAGATTAACTAGGCCTAGGATAGCTAATGAAGACCAATCCCTCTCTATTTCCTCCTCGGCTTTGTGCCATAATTCTGTATTGTATAGAATAAATCTCAAATTATTATAGAATTAGAACCTTTTAACGTCAGAATTTGTGAGAGAATTGAGCTTCAATTTCACATTTATTCATACAAATATAACAACAACATATTAAAGTGAATATAACATTTAATGCCATTTCATATTTCTACCAATTTCCAGCCAGTCCACTTAAATTGAAATGCTTGTTTTGCAAAAACTTCCATAGCTACAACAGATAAATTTATAATTCTTAAGTAACTATAAAAGAGCTTGTTCACGCGTGTGTTTAAAAATCACTATCACAATGAAATGTAGATTTTATCATGGTTACAATAAGTATGTCTTTGTAATTTACTCCCGAAGATGATCTTGGAAAAGATCGAAAGTACTTTGGTTAACAAAAACTATGGCGCCTTCCTCAATGAATTTCATCTTAACATCAAGGAGCTGATTAGACAACTGGAAAGGATCAGTATAAAAATAAGTAGACATAATACGCCTATATTATTCAATGAAAAATGTTTGAATATATATATATTATTATGTTTTAATAAAAAGTATGAAGAGGATAGAGAAAAACAAATGAAAAATACTATAAAGATGTGAAAAGAATTTGTTTTTCCTTTGATATGCTTTACTAATGGATGTGTGATTTGGAAAAAGGGTCAGCAAGCTGAGTTCATATTCTGGTCAAGTTAATTACATTAACTTTTATACAAATACCCTTGGGAAGGGTATGAAGCCATCTCTTCCCCACAGTCTTGAGATGGCAACCAGTATAGGAGAAAGACAACTCTAAATTGATGAGAGACCTTGTGAGGCTATCTGGTCTTAGATACACTATTGCTACTATGGCTGTCGTACTTCTGGTGCCTTAATGACCCTCAGAAGTTACAGGATAATAATTCATTAACAAATGAATAAATATTTCTATCTAACAGGGTGTTGCAGTTATTGTCTATTCAAAACACAAAATGAAAACTAACATTTCCTATCCTATGTAATAAATAATGAAAAAAAAAAATTAAACATAATGAAATGGAAACTTGTTCTATTGAAATAATGAACAGATATTAATTACAAAACATGATATTAATTCTAATTTTCTGATGATTAAATATCGCGTATGCATATTCGATTATTCAAAAAAGATTTGTATGCTATAATCTTCAGTTTTATCTCTATATCTACTAGTCTGACCTAATAAGCCAAAATAATGAGCAATAACACAGTGCAGGGAATATTGGATTCATGCCTTTGGAAAAGTCATAAATGTATTTGTGATATGCCAAAATAATGAGTAATGACACAGTGTAGGAAATGTTGAGTTCATCCCTTTGTAAAAGTCATGAATTTTAGTCTTCATGATAAGGATAAATAATGAGAAATGACACAGTGCAGGGAATGTTGAGTTCATCCCTTTGGAAAAGTCATGAATTGTAGTCTTTGTGATATGCCAAAATAAAGAGCAATGATACAGCACAGGGAATGCTGAGTTCATCCCTTTGGAAAAATCATGAATTTCAGTCTTCATGATAAGCATAAATAATGAGAAATGACACAGTGCAGGGAATGTTGAGTTCATCCCTTTGGAAAAGTCATGAATTGTAGTCTTTGTGATATGCCAAAATAATGAGCAATGATACAGCACAGGGAATGCTGAGTTCATCCCTTTGGAAAAATCATGAATTTCAGTCTTCATGATAAGCATAAATAATGAGAAATGACACAGTGCGGGGAATGTTGAGTTCATCCCTTCGGAAAAGTCATGAATTGTAGTCTCCATTGTGAATTATGTATAACATGCAAATTTGATTGATTAATTAATAAATTCTGATCACACATATGGTACGACATTTGTGTCTAGTAAGAACTGGCATTTGTAAAAACAAAAATAAATCTAAAAATGAACAAAAACAATGTTTGTAGTTAAACTCTTTTGAAAATCTTGCATTAGAAATAAAATGAAAAATGATGCCAGAAATGGAATATTCTTTTATTTTTATCCGACCAATAACATAACAGACACTCCAACACCATCCTAACCCCTTAAAAAAATCATGAACTGGGATGTATTTGTATTTCTACAACATGATATTTATTCATTTGATACTAGTCTTTAAGCACATAGATGACAGAAAAAAATAATTCTTTGTTAGTAACAAATACAAAATAAAATGTAGCATAAGACAAAGATGCATTTTCTAACAAGACCTTTTCATCTTATACTGTGAGGTAATTCTGAGAGAAAATTAAAAAGTCCCTAGCAGGATTCATTATTGGTAGCCACAATCTTAACAACATAAGATATGCAGATAGCACAGTGCTGGTAGCAGATGCAGAAAGGAGGCTACAAGTTCTCCTACTGAAGATAGTGAAAGAAAGTGAGAAGAAAGGCCTAAACATAAATTGCAAGAAGATAGAATGCATGTTTGTTAGCAAAAGAGGCATCCCAACGTGCAAATTACAAATTGGAGATGCCAAAATCAAACAAGTACAAAAATTTAAATATCTGGGAAGTGTTTTAACAGAGGATGGAAAATATGACACAGAAATCTGAAGGTGCATTAGGATAGCAAAAGAGGCTTTCCAAAAGCTAAGCAAAGTATTAAGAGAAAAATATAATTAGAAACAAAGAAAAGCGGACTGAACTGAAAGTAATATCAGTTCTCTTATATGGCAGTGAATCCTGGACAATCTCCCCATAGATAAAGTCGAGACTTGAAGCAACAGAAATATGTTTCTGCAGAAGGATGCTGAGAATACCATGAACCAAAGACAGGAGCAACAACAAAGTTCGCAAGACAATAGCAACAAAAGTGACTTAACATTATGAACCAGTTGAAATTTCTCTGGCACATAATGAGGAAAGAAGATTTGGAGAATTAGATACTCACAGGACTGATAGAAAGTAAAAGAGTCGTCGCCTTTTTTGTGTCTTAATGGCCTTGTAAATTGATTTTTTTTTAAATCAAGAGTTTAATTTCTTTTATATTTTTTTTTTTTTAAATGGATATAAAAAAAGGTTAATTTGCAGTATAAATTTTGATTGAACATTTGTCGGAGTTAGCTCCTCCTTGGCTCCTTAAACCGGAAGAGAACAGGTCATTTCAACCTTGACCTTTCGGTTGTGCTCCCTACACGCTGTTAATTACGACGTAGAGACTAGCAAGTTACCTTTTCAGTTTAGTTATATTACGAACCTAGTCGTAATATACTTCTAGGCATTTTTAGGCCTTGGTTTTCTTTTAGCTAAGCTCTCCTCATTTTTTAGATAGACTTTACTGTGTTAGTTTATCAATTCTCTTCCTAGTCTCCCTTACCACAAGACAGTGACTTCTCGCTAAATTTATGGTCGGCAACTGAAACGGTCGGTACGCAGGCTCCTGGCCTCCGTGGCCAGGGCGTCGATCACCGGGCTGTGTATTAAGTTACGCTCCCATTTCTTTTTGCCTGACAACTTGACAATAGTTGGAAACTTTGCTTTCTCTCTCTACTTCGCTTCTTACTTCTGGCTCCTTGCCAATTCTTGGCATTCCGTCCCTACTGGCTGCCTGCACGTCGTCCATAACCTTTCCCGTACACTACGTTTGTAATTATTATGGGAGGTTACTAATATCAGACTCGACCGGCAGACACACAACGCCTGCACTGGACCTTTGACATGCCTGAACAACATCGCAACGCCAGCTCCTCTTTCCTTGCCAACACGTCAAGTTGGCATCCCAGCAACGACCAACATCAACCTCAAACTACAATGACCAGCAGCGATTATCTGCAACGACCAACATCAACCTCAAACTACAATGACCAGCAGCAATTATCTGCAACGACCAACTTCAACTGCAACGACCAACAGCGATCATCTGCATGACCAGCAGCGATCACCTGTAACAACCAACCTCGACCATCAATGCCTGCACCAGAACATCTGCATCTCTACCGTTCCGACCACCTTTATTTCTTTATAAATTAGCTTATATCTTATTCTTATATATCATCGTTCTGTCATCTATGTTGTTTCACCTTGTCAGATTTAACATCTTCGAAAATGTTAGTGGGCCTCTTGTGACCTCATCACCCTCTTGCGATACGGGGGCGCTCGAGGGGTGCTCTACATTAATTTATAATTTAATGTTCTTAAAATTTAAAAAAAATTGTTTTATTTTTGAAAAAATAAATATTAGAAAATTAAACCCTTTTAAGTTTTATTTCTTTTACTGTTATTCTTTTCTTTTAAATTTTAAAAGAATGGTAGTAAGTAAACAAATAAATAAAAAAGCAAGTGTCGTTTAACTTAATTTGAACACAAACAAGAAACCAAGAATAGCATGTGACCGATGATAGGAGTGGTGGATGTCAGCTGATTTTAGTGAAAAATAAATTAAAAAATGTCTTACTCTTAACTACAACGGCGGCAAAAATCTTTAAAAAAAAAAACAAGGCTACACAAAAGAAAAAGAAAAAAACTTTTAAAATGTTGTAGACAAGAAACCTTAATCAGAATGAATAACGATAATTGTAAAAATAAAAAGTTTGATACGCCCAGTTACAAGTCATTGCATCGCGAGAGAAAGAGGAGAATGAAAGAAGAGGTGAAAAGAGAGAGAAAATTAGAGAGGGAGAAAAAAGAGAGGAGTAATAATGAGAGAGAAAGAGGAAGACGGGAGAAAGAAGAAGAAGAGGAGGAGGAGGAGGAAGAAAAACGTGGTAGAGAAAGTGAGAGAATAAGAAAAGAAAGAATGGAATATAGAGGGAGAAAAGAGGGACATGAGAGGGTAAGTAAAGAAAAAGAGAAAAGTAGGAAGAGAGAAGTGGGGGATATAAAAGGAGAGAGAGAGAGAGAGAGAGAGAGAGAGAGTGAGTGAGTAAGCGGCAAAGAGAGTGTATTGATTTTGTTTTTGTAATGTTGACCTCTTCACTACCCACAAATGACACACGGGGCAAACACACGGTTTGCCATTTTTTGCGTACGTGAGTCAAAAGTGAAAACTAATAGACTTGTTCATTTTCTTTCTTTCTTTTCTTTCTCAGTCTGTTAATTCTATCTATCTCAGTTTGACCATATCTATCTATCTATCTATCTATCTATCTATCTATCTATCTATCTATCTATCTATCTATCTATCTATCTATCTCAGTCTGCCCATATCTATCTATCTATAAAATAAATAAAATTATTCAACAATTAAAAAACCTGGTAACAAAATAATGAATTAATCTCATAAATCATCTCTAATCTTGGGCATGGATTATTTGTCTGTGATTCGAGGGGATATTCTATTCTTAGAATCGCCTTGTTGTTCTGATTCCATAGCCGAATTGTCACGTGTGTGTCAGGAGACTTTGTGTCATTTTTAGCCTAATTGATAAACAACTCTTCTTATCCGACCTATCTTTTCAGCTTGATCTTCTCTGTCTGACTTAAAAAAAATGTAGCAATTGTTTTAAAAAAAAGAAAAAGTTCATTTTTTTTTACTTATAACATTTTTTGTAAAACATTTTCAGTTTTAGCCTTACGGCCTTTTTTTAAATTAAATTGTTGCTGTTTTTTTCAAAGACGCATAGAATATGAAACAAAAAAAAATATTTTATTTATCTCAAACTCAAACATCAACTTCACCTACAATAGACCCGTTGGTTTGTGATTTTCTAAGTCAAGCCAGATGAGATACATGTCAAAATTAAAAGAAAATATTTCAATGAAAAGGTTTAATTAATTAAAAAAGAACGGGTTAATTGCCCTTTAATCATTAAAGAGCAATTAATTAACTCGTTCTTTTTTAATTAAAGTTTAATGTCACGTTTTACACACAGTAAAACACTAAGTTGGAAAAGTTCTGATATAGACAATAATGGTAGATAACTTCTTTATTCTTGTCAGTCATGTCAAAGTGTATTATTATCTCCAGTCAGTAAACAACCAAATTTAAAATACAATGAAGAACATTTGATAAAGAAAGAACAGCTGAAATGAAACTAGAGCGGAAAACATTTTTTATACTCGTAAAAAAAGTTTTCTTAGTTTTTTTTATTCATTTTCCCATTAGTAGTGAGTCAAGATTTTATAATTAATTAGTTATTGTTGTTGTTGTTGTTGTTGGAGCAGCACGCCAACAAAATTACACCCGATACAAATATTTTACGAAGTCCAATATATAACCATCATCATAGCAGCCAGTGTGATCATCAGGGTATAACAGGTACATGCTAAACAGGCAAATGTGCGTGATGTGCAGACAGGTTTTGATACAAGCAGCGAGTAAGTCGGGTAACCGGAACCTTGTTCACACAGATGGTCTCTGATTTAAGTTGTTCTCAAGTATTTTTAGAGATGCAACTAACTCCCGAGTGACTTTGTCTGCCTCATCCTTCCAGCTTAAAACACACACACACACACACGCTCAAACTCTCGACACCCGGCCATGATGCTCCCCCACCCCTATTACTCGGGCTCATGAACAGAGATATTCCCAGTGTGTCAGCCCCACACGCCCAAATGGTTATGGTCAGTCCAAATGAGAAGTAAATCTGTGGAACTGAATGGGATGCTTACTGTAGCCCATCTTAATTCACTCAACTTTTTGGAAATGAATGAAAATACTGTTATGTGATGTCAATGTTTAAAACTTTTAAAACTTATTGGATTTTTTTCTTAATTGTTATGTGAAATTCAATTTAGTTAAAAGTAAAAAATTTGCGTTAACTACACTATGCAGTATACCCTGTATACAGTAATATATTTGGGAAAGAAAGAATTAAATTAGAGATGGGATAGTAAAAATATGTAAAAAAAAAAAGAAAGGAGTAAAAATTTGTAAAAAAAAGAAAGGAGTAAAAATATGTAAAAAAGAAGAAAGGAGTAAAAGGAATATTTGAGAAGGTGAAAAAAGATTGAATTTAAAAGAAAAAATTAGAAAAGTCAAGAAAGATGATATGAAGTAATTGCAAAAAAGAAATAAAAAATGGAAAGAAAAGGAGAGAAATATAAAAAAAATAAGAGATATATATATATATAGAGAGAGAGAGAGAGAGAAAGAAAGAAACCGGAAGACGAGGAGCTTGTCACGTGACAAGTCAGAAACATATAAAACGAAGTCGAGGCCGGAAATTCAGGAGTTGTGTATTTACTCAAAACAGAAACATGGACTTATCTTTTAATTGTCGACTGTTTGCTTTTATCTTAATTACTTTGGCAATATTCGCTGCAGACGATTCGAAATGGAACAAAAGAAAGGTAAATTAATAAAATATAATTTTTTTTAAATTCTGTTTTTAAGTTGAATTCCAAAGGTTGGTTTTTCCAGCGATATTCTTTATTCACTCATCATCAGCAGATATGATTTTTTTTTTTTTTTTCGAAAAAACGAAAACAAAAGACATTTTATTATTATTATTTTATCTTATTTTTTGTTGTTGTGGTTTTCATCCATAAAAAACAGAATTTAACAGCAAAATCATTTTTGGAGTAATTTTAAATAATAACGATCGATTGAAAAACGAAACCAAAACATTAACAATCTTTTTGTTGTTTAATTATTAAATCGAAACCTGATTTCCGTGTAAGAATATCCATATAACAGTCGAATTTATCTTCCTGACAATTTTTTATATGAAACTTTTTAAAATTTTTACCAATTCTCTTTTCTAACCGTTGTTTTAACCATAAGAAAAGAGCAAATCATGATTTATCGTCGAGTTTATTTAGAAAATCTAACTAACGGAAGGAATGCAAATATTTATTTTTTTTTTTTTTTTTTTTTTGCACTTGATTGAGAAAATGGATTTTCCCAGAAAAATAAATTAAAAAAACACATTAAAAATAGAATTTAAAAAAAGCACTTAACAGTTAGTTAACTGTGTCGCATTTTTTAAAACTTAAATTAGCAAAAACTCAAAAATAAACATCATTACCTCGCCGTCTTTTTTTTTTTTTTTTTTTTTTTTTTTTAGTTTTCTGATTAGTTGTAATCGTAGAACGAAATCAAACACTTTGATTAATTAAAAATAAAACCGTACAAAATCTGTTATTGTTTTTTTTTTTTTTTTTTTTAATTTATATGGACTTGAGATTCTAAAATTATTCTTTATCATTATTATTATTATTATTAAATTAACCTTGATTGATAACGTTTAACGTTTTTTATTGCTTGTCTTCTTAGCAAAAAACTTTTCTTTTCATTTTTGTTTATTTTTACATAAAAAATTAACTTTTTTGTAGCCCCCCGCCCACAATCCTATAGTTTCCCAAATTATAAAAAATAATAATTTTCCTAAGTTTTGTGGGTGGAAAACTTATTTTCTTTTTACTCGATCAGATTTTTAAATTAAAACGAAGTTGTGATCCTAACCTGAAATTTACGAAATTTAAGTTTCTATAAAAATCCCGTCTCTTCCCCTCTTGAAATAAACAACAAATCACGTGTTCTAGGATTTAAAAATGTGTCGTCATCTTTCACTAAACAACAACTTTAACAATAGGAATTCTTTTACTGACACTGTTTTTTTAATTTTGGTTACAAAAACATTTTTGTTCTGTTTTCATATGCATCGGAATTAAAAAAAAAATATATATATTTAAAGACCTGGGGTGGGGTTACTTCCCAAATTTCTGTGACAGTCTTACTCTTCACTTTCAGGCTTTTTTCATAAGACATTTGAATTTTCTTTTAAAAATATCTTGGTTATTTGATGCTGTACGTTTTTTTTAGATTTTTAATTAACCCACATTAATAACAATTTGTAAGCTGTATTTGCTCCCGTTGCAAAATCTTCCTCTATTCGGTGCAGAAATTTTAAACATTTTGTTGAGCAATTCCAAATTAAAACCGAAATTTTTGAGTAAAACAAAAAAAAACAAGCGTAACTAAGTTTGTAGCATTTTGATTTTTGAAGATGAAAAAAAACCAACTTCCGTTAAACAAGTCTAGGATCAATTTATTTCTTTCCTTATCAACCGAAAAGTCTACTCTAAAAAAAAAAAAAAAAAAAAAAAAAAAAAAAGCAAAGCTTAGAGAATCAAGTTTAGTGTCTGGAACTATGTTCGTCTACTGAATTATTTCCCTTTGATTTCTTTACCGACCCTCATATTTTGAACAATACTTTTCTTTTTAAATCCTGTCTTTCAACTCTTGAGCATTTTCTCTCCGTTCGTTTTTAGGATTGGACTAAGAACCCCTATCCCCAACCTCAAATGTGTCCGGGAGCTAAAATTTCCGACACTAACGTTACACACACACACACACACACACACACACAATCCAGGCATACAGTTTGATCAAATTGATACGTACCTTAATTATTTTTTTGGGTACCGTATCGTTTTTTGTTTCTGATATTCTACCTGACAATTTGTTCATCTACTTTTTTTTTTTTTTTTTTTTTTTCCCCACTTAGACATTTCTTTATAAAAAAAAAAATGTTGAATTTTTTTAGAACTTTTGTTTGTAGTAACACACGCACACAGCTAGGCACCCCCACCTCAACAAAAAAAACTATGCCTAATTAAACAAAAAAATGAAGTGTTTTCTCTTCTTGAAATCTTGATTTTTAGTTTTAATTCCAAACTAATATTCACAATAAGTAAAATACCATTTTTAGTATTTCAAACTGAATAAATTAAACTTTTTTTTTTCTCCTGTTCTTGAATTCGTCCATATTGCGATTGACAGAAACGCAACATAATTCTCTTCGTTAAAAAAAAAAATCGTTCAAAAATAAAATATACTTTCTGAAACTTTATTTGAAGAAGATTAAATGATTTACAGGTTAATCTGAATGGAAACAAATATTACTTACTTTTAGTTTAGTTTATATCACAGACAGGCATTTTTTTAACACTGAGGGGTGATTTATTGACGGCCTGATGTTTTGGGAAATTTAAGGGAGAGAACTGAGGAAATATTAAATTTAGACGAATGCAACATGAACACCTTTTATTGAATAATTTTAAGTATCCAGTAAAATAATTTAAAAAAAAATAAAAAAAAAAAATAAAAAAAATAAACTTTAAGCTTTCTAATATTTTATTGAATTTTAGTTAGTACCTCCGAAGAAAAGTAGTAAAATGAAATATTTTTCTTGAAGCTTTGATTTTAATTTCGAGCCAATATTTTAAATATTTAATTTAATTTATTTACAATCAAATTATTTTTCTGTATTTCAAAAATCAAAACTAATTTAAATTGATTGGAATGAGTTTTTGTTCATAATTTTTTTTTTTTTTTTTTTTTTTTAATCTAATAAAATCAGCTATTTTAGTCATATTTACAATTCTCCCAAAAACTTTATCTGAGCAAGTTGAGCTGAATCAATCTTTGAAACTTTTGGTGTTGGTTGACAGCTCCATTGAAAGCGTGATATTTGGGAAATATAACTTTTTTTAAATTTCTTTTCTGCGAGGGACATATCCGTAAAAATTACTTGACAAATGTTAACATCTTTGTAATTTTTTTTTTAATTACAAAAATAATCTTAAAAATTTTGGAGAATATTTAATGTTTTATTGAATTTTAGGTACTTTGGCTTTTTATGGTCACCACTCTTCTGATACAGTCATATGGATGTTTACTGTTTTTAGCATGTACAATAATCTGCCAGTTTATATTAACACGCAAAAAAATTCAAATTCTTATGCTGGGGGTTACTGAATTTTAAGCTTTTCCATTTAAGATTAGTAATTATAGTTTTTACTTAATTATGACAATACCACCTGACTGCTACAAATTAATGCAGAATTTTAAGACTTGAGTTTTTGTAAATTACTCTAATTAAAAATTTTAAAAATAAAAAAATTTAATGTCAAGCAAATATTTTTTTATTTATTTGTGAATAAGTCCTGAAAGTTTCAAAATCTGATAAAAAATTAATTGATTTTTACAAGAATTTCCAAATCAGTGTTTTTGGGTTTTTTTTTTTTTTTTTTTTTTTTTTCCAACACAGAAAGATGTGAATTTCCTATATTGATTTATGGTCTGGTCGCTCATTGATGCAAAAAATTAAATTTAACTGATATAATTTTATCATTATATCCTTTGGTCTTTCCTCTTAACAGATTTCTATGATTGGTTGGGACGTTTTTTTCTTCCATCGTGTTTACTTTTTTAATAGTGAATCTTTGGCAGTACCTAAATTTTAGTTACTTTGTAGTTTGTAGCCTTACTTAAAGACAATTGTCGAAAAAATGTTAAAATTACCAATAAATTTTAAATCTACTGATGGTTGTCTAAAAACCACGTTTGTTGACACGATTCAAAAATTATAAAAGTACTGTTGGTTGTTGAATTGTGAGCTTTTCAGAACAATCACTTGATCACTACAGATTAATACAGATAGATTTAACTTAAGTTTTTATAAATTGTTCTAATTCAAATTTGTAAAAATTCATCATTCACTGAAGAATTCTTTTTTAGACAATAATAGTGTCCATAATAAATTTTATTCATAAAACAAAAAGCACTTCTAATTGAAAAATAAAAGATCTTTTAGTTTTATTGCATCTTTTCTCATTTTATGATTCATTTCTTTACAGATTTTCTCTAAGTGGGAGTCCTGTTTAGTTTAATAAAGAGTTTGATTTTAAATTCTCAAAGAACTTGTCCATATACAAATATAAATTTAAGTGATACAAAAATTTTAATTTTGTAAAAACTTAAGTGTAGTGGGGGGGGATAATAGTTTTTTTTGTTTAAGAAATAAATAAGCAATGTACTTAGTACTTGCATCTAACAATATACTATAGAAAAACTTTATCAAAATTAGGTTTTACTATTTATTTATTTTATTTATTTTTTTAACTGCAAACTTATTTAAAGATTTGATATTTTTTCCTTTTTGTATTGTGTAGCTACACATGAGCAAGAAAATAGAGTAGGTCATAATCATGTGACTTTGATCGATTGGTCAAAAAATGTGAAATTTGCTGTACTGTTTATCTGTTATTTTGGTTACTGTGTAACCTTTGATTTGTAATCTATTTTATCACTTTTTGGACTTGGGCTCTTAGCATTTACTATTAGAATTGTTCTGGAGTTATTTTCCATTGGTTACAGTAATGAATATTTCCAACATTGCATCAAAAATCACCCCCTCAGCGATCGGAGGTGGGGAGGGGGGCTGATTAGGGCCCCCAGGCAGTGCTTTGTGATCCTCCCACTTTTGCTTCCCCACCCTATGAATTTGTTTTGCTTATCCTAGGTTTCATAAACAAACACTATAAAATTCACTATTTTTTTATCCATAATGTTGAATGTGTTGATTGCTCAAGAAAAATCTCAAGTTCATTTAATATGGAATGATCTCTATTGTTCACCTATATTGCATATGATCCATTATTGTACATAATTAGGTTTCAATAAAATTTGTATTATGAATGAAAAATATCAAATGAGACACAGTAGACTGTGGAGGAGTATGACCTTTGCACCAGCCCTAATAGTATTTGTCTTTACCATATCTATGATGGAATCCTATTCCTTAGAGAAATATTTCTGTCATAAGTATAGTAAAGAGCTTTGTAATACATTTTAACGGTAAACTAATGAATCATTTTTCATTAATGGCAGTGATTCTATACAATGGCACTCTTTCAAGATATTCCAAATGCCTTTCTTCCTTAAATAGGCAAACTTAGACTTTTTGGGGTTAACATTGTCATGTTTTAACGAATATTCAAGGTTAAAGTGAGCTTTCATGAGTTGCTAAAATTCTATTTTCTCATTGATCAAATGTGTTATCTGTAAATTTTTGATATTGCACTTACTTTTATATAGGTTTGGGTAGAAATCTTTTTCCTTCTCGCATTTTCTAAAAGCAGACTCTTAACACTGAAATGATGGATTCATGAGATTTGCCTTAGAAAACCAAAGAATTTAAATGCAAAACAAGTTTTTTAATTAAAATTATTTATTTCACAATGAGATTCCTAGATCTTAACAACTCAAAAGGAAAGAAAAATGTTTGTAAAATTTTCATTTGCAAAAGGCCCCCATTAATGGTGAGCACAATTCACATAATTGGTATATCTCTGAGCAAAAAAAATTACAGATTTTGTCATTCTTCTTCAGTGAAGAACCTGTGAAACATTTTTAATTTTATCTGCATATGTGTTGTAGAATTTAACTCTTTTGTTGTGGACGTTTTTCAGTAAATGTTTAATGACTTCTGCTGGTACATTTATCCTGCAAACAAAACAGGGATTTTAAACAAACCATTAATTTATGTATTAACAAGAGGAAATTATATTAATGTGTCCAGAAAGGAAGGGGAAAGATATTAAAATTTACTGTGTGAAAGAGATAGAATTAAGTTGTCAGACAAAAGAAATGAATGGGCCCCAGTAGTGACACTCTTGCCTATGTGCTGAGATATCTTGGAGGAAGGAAATATCTTTTTTAGACTTAAACAGCGCTGTCTAGTGGGAATTTGGTAAAGTTAGTGGAGTAACCTACACATGGTATACTTTCCATCTTTTGATGGCTCATTCATTTCTTTCTATGCTGCTCAGTAGGGGAAAACTGGACTTTTTTCTTTCTCCATTCAAGATTCCAGCCAAATTTTTTACTACAAAATATATATATATATATATATATATATAATTTTCACCACTCAAATTAATGTTACATGGCCTAAAAAAAAACAAAATCCAGAAGCTACACGCTTCACAGGTGTATTTTGCTATTCCTCGTTTAATTTAATGTTAACTGGTCATCTGTATTTTTTTTTTTTTCTTTTAGTAAAACCTTGGCTTGTTGGGAATGGTTTGAACTTGATTTAAATAAAATCTTTTTTATTGGTCCCTTAATAATTCCAAGGTTTGACATGGCTGTTTTATATATATATATATATATATATATATATATATATATATATATATATATATATATATATATAAATTTTTATAAAGGGTTTTCTCTAGACAATGCACATGTGTATTATCTTCTCACATGCATTTGCCTTCCAAAAGGCTAGTCAGTGACCAATAGAAATATTGGTCCATATTAATCTTAGTTTATTGGACTACTAAAATAAAGTGTACTATGTTTCGATAAGTTATGATAGTTTTGTCAACTAAAAATTGTTTGTTTTCAGTTGAAGATACAAACACTAATAATTGAATTGTTGCTTTCAAATATTTATTTTTTAATTGAGCTTGATTGGTCTGGTAAAATCAATTGAGGTTTTGACAATGGCCAAATGTTTTATTAGGGTAGCTTTTTATTTTAAACCTTACTAGAGAAAAAGAATAAAATATGAACCT
Source organism: Acanthosepion lycidas (assembly GCA_963932145.1). Lineage (NCBI taxonomy): Eukaryota > Metazoa > Mollusca > Cephalopoda > Sepiida > Sepiidae > Acanthosepion > Acanthosepion lycidas. The sequence goes on along the minus strand of OZ010590.1, from coordinate 90,393,317 downwards.
TACACTTTGGTTGTAAATAAGCCTTGCCAGTTAATCACCGGAAATTATACTTCATTCTTTTCCTTTCAAAATAAACAATAATAAAAAAAAAAAAAAAAGGAAAACCTCCCCCACAAACTTGTGTAGGTAAATCAATAATTTTGCAGCCTCCATAGAAAATGACATAATTCAAACATTGAAGAGCATCGGAACTCTAATGAATTGGTGTGTGCCAAAACAGCAGACATATTAGTGACACTTTCGGTGCTACCTCCTTTTTTTTTTTTTTTTTTTTTTTTTTTTTTTTTTGCGTTCTATAAATAAGCATTGTATAGAAGGAGACCGTTTCCTGCTAAGTTCTGTTTTTCTTGTTTAAAACTGACATTACAATAAATATTTTTTGAATCCAAATTTATTTAAGCTATTTTTGTAATCTTACTAATTGTGTTAGGCATATCTTAACAAAATGTTTTTCATCTGGTTCATGCATCTCCCAGGTTTTTTGAGTGGGAATAAAGATTTGTTTTCTGTCTAGAACTTTCTGGTTCCTTTTTAAGTCTACTTTATACTTCTAGACTCTAGAGGTTTATCTTGTGTTTCTTGAGTCTTTAGGATTGGGCTTCTGATTCCTTCTAAAGTTTTTTCAGTCTTTCACACCTAGTAGACCCCCCCCCTTTGCGTCTTAGTGGCATTATCATCTTTCTTGGGTGAATTGATTAACAAAAAAAAAACAAACTCTAGTTCAAAGTAGCAATAAAACTGTACTAAGAATTACGTTAATTTAATAGCATTGTGTTGTAACGAATATAATGACCCTTTTATATCATAAGTGTTCCAAACTCTTCATTATGGTACAAAATTGTCTAATTAGGCTTGGAGATGATGAAGGCCATGCCTAATTAAATGTTATCTATAAATGAATTAATATAAGCAAAATGTTATACGAATTAAAATTTAAGCGTTTGTATGGTTGTGTATTACTAAATTACTAGTTACTTTTAAATCTTCCTTGTTAGGGATTCTACAAGAAATGCCGATATTATCTTATCCATTGGTTTTTTAATTTGAAAGCTTTTTACTTTAGACACTCTTCTTGTAACGTTTGAAATTGTAAATCTTGCTTGTCTCCCTTGCATCTAAGTGACTGAGATGAATTTGAAATCTACAATGATCTCAAATTAAAGTAATAAAAATGTCGAATTAAAAATAAATCTATTAATTCTTTAGAAATTACCTTGTTTATGCTTTCAATATTAAAGTGGGCAGATGATAATTTTCAAGAAAATTATCTTCATCAATGATGGTATCTCCTACAAAGAAAGATGAATGTTCGTTTCCTGTTGGAGAGCATGTTTTCTTAGGATCTCTTTAATATGCAGGCCACCAATAGACATAATACAATGTTTAAAATAAAAAGTGGAGGTCTATTTCAGATATTCATATCTACTAAATAACATTTGAAATGTCTGATTAAAAATCTTTTTTTTTTTTTTTTTTTTTTTTTTAATCCAACATTTCTTACGGGTACCTCATTTCTTACAGGTACCTCTACAGGTTTGCTGAGATATATGCATACCAAGATGATTAAATGTCCCATACTTAAACAGTTTTAGCATCAAAATCTTTAAGAGGAAAGACCAAAAGATTTTTTTTTATTAAATTATATTTTTAATCCTTTTTAGAACATTGAACATTTAGAAATTTTGGTTAATCTTTTTCTTGTGTTAGTATCAGGTCATCCCATAAGTTCTGTCCAAATTTTGAACAAGTGACCAAATGTTACATTTAATTACAGATTCAATCAACAACGTATTTTCCCTGATTCTGACTTTCTTCCATCTATTAACAAGCTTACTAATTCCATTACTGTAAAATTCTTTTGGCCTTGATTTGAAGAACTCACAAATGTCAGTTTTAACCTCTTCCTGTGTTACAAAAGCTGTTTCTTCCAAATGATTCTGTAAGCTAAGAAACAAATGGTAGTCTGAAGGAGCAAGATCAGGAGAATAAGGTGGATGAGGAATTTTCTCCCAACAAAGTTCTTTGATCTTTTGTGACGTGATTCTTGCTGTGTGGGGTTGCGCATTGTCCTGATGAAAATTCATCTCTTCGATTCACTAGAGCAGGTCTTTTTTCTTCAAAGCTTGGTTCAAACACTCTAATTGCTGACAGTATATTTGAGCATTAATTGTTGCATTAGGTGGTAAGAATTCAAAGTGGATTTTTCCTTGGTGATCCCACCAGATTGAAAAAAACCTTTTGCCCATGAAGTTCCCTTCTCGGCTGGGGTCCTTCCCCTTTACCAAGCTACTGTTGACGATGCTTAACATTTCGATAAAAGATCCATTTTTCATCATCAGTCACAAGTCTATCCAAAAAAGGTGAAACAAGTTGGCAAGAATGGTGAGAAGAGCAGATGTCAACTCAGGATTTGAGGTTGTTTTCAGACAATTCATGAGGCACCCATTTTCCAAGTTTAGGAACTCTTGGCAATGAACAGTTGTATGGTTTGAACTGAGAAACACTGCCAATTCCTCAACTGATAAAGCAGGATTTTCTTCAAAGGCTGCTTCAATAAGCTTTTTATCAAACTCAACTGGACGTCTGGTTCGATCTTCATCCTCAAGTGTGAAATCTCCACCTCTGAATTTTGCAAACCATCTTCTGCAAGTTCTTTCATTCACATATTCCTCTCCATAAACTGAGTGAATGTTTGTAGCTGCTTTGGCTGCTGAGTTTCATTTCTTGAACTCATAAAGCATTATGTGCCTCAAATGATTCTTGGGTACTTCCATGTTAGCAGGGTTTTAATCAAACAAAACTTAATTTTATTGTTCTCTGAAATAAAATTTGATCAGTTTAAATGCATCTAAACATAAAAATAATGGTTCTCCATTAGACATTAAAATACTCTTAAAATTTTTTTCATTTTAACAAAAACTTAAAATTCGGACAGAACTTATGGGATGACCTGATAGTATAAGAAATTTTACCTGCTTCTTTTTTTTTTTTTTTTTTTTTTTTTTTTTTCCTGTGAAATGCACATTAATTTGTAAATTCTTGCAAAAATAAAATAAATTTTCTAGATTACTGGGTGATTTAAGATTATATAAAAGACACTTGCATTATATTCCTCAAGTAATTTTTACAATGTCCCCTGTAGAAAAAAATTAAACTTCAGTCTCTGTCAAGCTATCAATACCCTAAACACTTACCTTTGTGTTAAATGGATTTCTGAGATATTTTCAACTAAAACTTAAAATTTTCAAATCTGACTAATTCAACCTTATATCAGGTAATATTCCTATTTAATATTCCAGTGTGTGTTTTTATTTTAATTTTTTCATTAACAAATTTTTTTTTTAAAAATCCCTTACAAAGTACTTTTTTAATTGGGAATATAAAATTATTAAATTTAATCTATTAGCTTAAAACTAAAACAAAAGCTCTAATTTTTCATCTTAAACCTATTTAGTGGGTGCACACATTTCAATTGCTATCCATGTTTTTTATTAAACAGTGAAATTAATGACTATCCTAGATTGGGAAGTCCAAAAGATTGTGCCTCATCCACATATATATTGAGATGAGCCTGATTCCTGTTGAAGGTACAATTGCTCTTAATTTCACTGTTTTTTTTTTTTTAAAAAAAAAAAAAAAATGGGTAGCCACTCAAATGTGTACTCACTAAAAAATTTTTAGTAATAGGTGTTTGTGTAAAAAAGCCTATACTAATAACTGAATGAGACGACTTTTGTGAAGGTAGTGGAGATTAAGATTTGTCTTGTATAATTTGAAGGAATTAAAATAAAATGAATGGTTAGTGTCTAATCTTTCTAAAAGACTATGAAAATTCTTCACTTTCATTATAGTAATATTGTTAGAGAATTATCTTATGCCAACTTCAACACTGAAAAGGCTTCAATAATTGATTCCTTTTATACTAGTTTAAACTTCTCTTCTACTCCATACAGAATAGACCCAAGTGTATGCAGAGAACTATAGTTCTTTTACGTTCAGGTTCTCTATAGAAAGAATTTTTGGAGAATGTTGGTGCCAACCTTAAAAACAAAAGTACTTGGATTATTGTTCAGATATATATAATTTGTTCTGTTTGCATTTATTGACTTGTAAACTACACTTACCTTTTTTTGTCATATCACTTTGATGCTGTTTGAGATCAATTTGTGGCTTGGCAGTATCATAAATCTATTTGGCTTGTACATTAAACTCCTTCAAGTTGAGGTTGGAAAACTTTTTGATCACCAGGGATGATTTCTATGAAGATTTTAGCATTACTTTTAGATTTTTGTATGTAATGTGATGTGCGTTAAAATCTTTTAATCACATTACATTAAACATGCATGAAAATCTGACAGATGTAAAGCCCAATGTTGAAAATAGCTTGTGCTAAATTGTTACCAACCTCCCAGTGTTAACATTATTCACATTTTTATCTCTGCATTTAGTTTTATTATTGATGATGATATAATAAATGTTTCCAAATAAGATGCTAGATGAGTTAGTCAAAGAATCATTTGAATATTGAAGTTTTAATCTCATTCTAATGTTAATCTTTTGACAAGCAAGCAGTCCATGTTAATGATTAACACTGGATTGATTTAAATTGCTTTTACCTCCTTATTTTTTCTTTTTATCAAAAATAAATAACAGTATTTTAAGAATTTCTAACTAGTCAGATCAAAATGATTTATGATTAACAGACTCTTTAACATGTTCAATACAATGCTGAACCCTATTAGCAAAACTTCTACAAACCATTTGACACCTTTCTACATTAATTTCAGAAATTTATCAGAAAAATTGCTTGTTTTAATTCAGGGACTGTTTCCAATTTGATCCTTTCAACAAGGTCTTTAAGTTCTCTCCCACTGGAAAGTCTGGTCATGTCCACTCAATTGCTCTATGCCATCCTACCCACCCGACAATAAAATGGGATATTACTGTTATTTCTCAAATAATATGCACCCATAAATAATACATACTCCAACAAATGATGCAAAAATTTAGAAATGACTATATCCCAATGTATAATACACATCTATAAATTTTGTCAAAAACAAAAAATAATTACAAAGACATTTTGTTGACTTTGACACTAAGAATAAAATTGGAACTAAGTGGCAAAAATAATGTTAAATTACCATGCGGTTTTCTTGATAAATATAACATTTTATTTTACTGCCAAAATGTCCATTTAAACAAGAGATGCGTAAAAAATTGAATGGCCGGATGTTTTCTGGTGTTCCAGTTTTATTGCTGGTGGGAACTTATAAAATCTTGGGATTCCGTCAGTGAGGATGTTATAAAGAGAGGTTTCAAGAAGTGTTGTCTCCCGACAGCCATGGATGGTTCTAAAGATGACATCTTTTGACAAGAGAATGAAGGGGCTGAAGATAATTTTGAACAGGACGAACATATTGTGAATGATAATTTGTTTAATGACAATTTAGATATTGATTCTATAATAGAAAGCAGTGATAATGATGAAAATTAAAATTTCAATAAATTAACTTGATATCCTGTTTTCTTTTAAACTGGCCTTATAGATTTTCACCAAATAAAAATGCAGTTACTGATAAGCATAAACTTATTGACAAAAAATATTAGAATTATTATTACTGGATTTAAAATGAAAATTGGGATATCTTATTTTAGAACAAGTATGTATCTGTTATTAATAAATGAAAAAATATTTTTAAACCTATTTATAATATACACCCATACTATCACCTCTAATTTACAGTATAAAAATAAAAATGTATCTTTGAGAAATTAGTGTTTTTGCCATGCTCTGTATTTTCACTTCTCTTTGAAGTGGAATCAATTTTTTTTTTTTTTTTTTTTTTTTTTACCTGCTAAATAGTATTTAGTGGTCAGAAACAAGGATTCTCTTAATTTTTATTTTGATGTTTTCTTGCTAAAATTAATTTTTTAGTCGTGTTAAACAAGGCTATTATTAATCCTTAGAGAAGACTAGAATACAATTGCAAATCCTCTTATGAAGAAAGGCTGGTGTAATAGTAAATGTTGGTAAGCTGTTGGTCATAATTAGTATTGGGGAAATTAATGAGGTCTTAATCTGTGTATTAATAATCTAAAAGAATAACCTGACACTAGAAATGCAAATGTTTTTCAAACTTGACTCTTACAACCATATAGTGTTGCAACACCGGTTCTCATAAGATCACCAAAGTTAAGCAACCTCAAGCTTGGTCAGTACTTAGATGGGTGATTGCTTTGGGAATACCAGGTGCTGTAAGCTTGGATGTTCAGGTGGTGTAATAATGGCTTGGAATTGGAAAGTTCCAATTCCAATTGGGTTTGTCATATTCACTTATGCACAAATACCCTTGGAAAACTATAAATCCGCCTCTTCTCTCCAGCTATAGGTTAATTAGGACTGGTATCAAATCATTCTCAAATTCTTACAATCTAAAAAGCATTTTCTAGCTTTAAATAATCTGTGAAAGGTTGATAAGCTATAATAATAGTCTAATCATTCTACCTTGCTGGTGTCAATTGTTTTTCATCATTTATGACTACTCTCATCCTTGTTCATGTTTGCATTGTTTTCCCTTGTGTACTTTATCCTGATTTCTTTGACCTCTTCAAACCAAAGTGATTGTTTTGGCTCTTATCTCAAATTTGTCAGGAACTTAATCAGCTTTTACCTATAGTAATTTGTGCATAAATTAGAAAGATTCCATGAAAGTTTATCATAGAAAATGCTATTTAAAGTAAAGCGCATGAATTATATTCTATTTCATCTTCAACCAAGATATTAAAATTCAATAACTGTCGCACTCTTCTAAAATACTTTTTTATACTTTAGAAATGGACAAAAATGCCCAACTTAAATTTGACTAATTTATATTCAAATTTTATTTAACACAAAGGTCAGCTGAAAAGAGTTGCTAAAGATTAACTGTACATAATGTTATACAGTAGTCCACTGCTATTAGGTGAACCAGTTTAGCATGGTACCTGGTGGGTGATGGACCCCAAGATTTTGCTCTTGTACAATATTGCTCAATTTTTTCTTTAAGTAATTCCACCCTATTTTACCAATTTCTGTGCCATCTCCATGATATAACAAACAGTGATCATAAGATGGGTCCTAATTTGTTTTAATAATTACGCCCCTTTTTCACATTGATTTCGATGATCAAACAGCTAAAGTTTTGTGAAATTTTAACACCTCTGCCAATTGTATATGTAATAATTAAACATGATTTCTATTTCTTTTGAGGACAGTTAAAATTTGTATAAAAAAAATCTGCTTTAAAACACTGAAATAAGTTGAGTTTTTGGGTAATTTGCTTTTTAAGCCTGACACTAAGTATCTAATAAAAAATCTCCATGAATAGTTATATTTACATGCAAATTTACATAATTTGAAAATAACTAAATTTTTTTATTTAAAAAAAACAACAAAAAAAAAAAAACTCCTTTTTGGAGTTATCAATGGTAAAAGTTTGGACTCATTTGTATCATGGCAACCATTACTGGTGTTTGCATGTATTTGCTGTTGAATAGACATTCACTTGTTTCAATTACTGTGCACACACTGAAGCAAACAATGCCAATAAGGGGCTACTGTGCCATAGCCAACAATGACATGAATGAGTCTGGACTTTTGTCAATAACCCCAAAACAGTAGATTTTATCAATCTTTATTTTCAAATTAAGCATGCAAATTTAGAATAAAAAAAAAAACTGTTCAGGAAATTTTTATTAGATACTTAACACAGGGCTTTACAAGCAAATTACCTGAGGATTCTTATGGAATCCTTGGCATAAATTAGTATATTTTGAGGTTCTTTTCAAGCCATTATCTACAGTAGATATTGTGAAATAGGGTCAAAAAATCGGTAAGTGTTCAACTCCCAATTATTGAAACCACCAACAACTACCGCAATTCACTTGCAGTGCAGGTCAGCCATCTTTGTGTGTGAGAAAAGACTTATAAAATTTTTTTATGGTTGAATTCATCCATCCCTTCCTTCAAGGAAAGAAGGGAAATTTTTAATATTAAGAGGAAGCAAAATAAAAATTGCAATATAAGGGTTTTTAAAAAAATATTCCTTGTTTGCCATATTTAAGATTTTTAAAAGGAAGTTTGCTGCCCAAATATACATTAACATATAACAAGGGTAAGTTTAAAAAAAAAGCAATTGTCATTTTTCTACATTTTTTTAATTTTATTTACATTTTTTTTTTTTTTTTTTTTTTTTTTTCGTATGCACTTGATCCACCAGTCCACAACACTCCAAGAAGTTTTGAAGTTGGTCATACAACCGTTTATACACTTCTTTGCCATAGGAAATCAACCTTGTAATGCATCTTTAACTTTGAGCAGTCTAAAGAAATGATAGTCAGAAGGTACAAAATCTTGGTTAATGGTTTCAATGATCTGGCCAGTCATATGTGGGTGTGCATTGTTATGCAGCAACAAGCGTTTCTTTGGCAATAGGCTTTGGCGTTTGTGAATTGTTGGTTTCAAATTCTTGGCCAGCAAAGCACTGTATCTTGCACTGTTGATCATATACCCCACTTTTTCCAGGTAGTGGTTGAGTAAGTGTTGGTTGGTTGAGTAAGGGTTGGTAGACCTCAACACACTTGTTCTGTGGTAAACTATCTTGGCACTCATCTAGCTCAGATTTTATGGAATCTGAGCTCATAGGTGACTTGATAGGCAGAATCATGACTAATCTGCAGAGAACATGCTACCTCATCGATAACTCACCAGTTTGCCATTGCCATCTTTCAAACTGGCTGTATCTTATCAGTGGTGGAGATTGAAGGGTGTCATGATTGTCTGGTCACTTTTAAACCTCTCGAGCCACTCGTACACACTTCTACATGGTAATTCAGTCACCATATTGTGTCAAAAGCCTCTGAATTTCAGATCAAAAATCAAATTGCTCTTTGTTCTGCTTTGCTGTTAGTAAGTAGGGGAAATCATGCTTCAAATACAGCTATTTCTTTATGGTTTTATTATAAATATTTTTAAAATTTTACATGTGGCAGTAATTGTACAGGTAAAAATTATAGATTTGACTATGAACTAACTATTAATGAAACGCATATTTTCCATTCTTCATTACAAATATCTATTTTCTATCTCATTGTTAATTACATTAGAATGTTGATATAGTAAAATACTATAGAAAGTTTGATTCTTTTAAGCTGTTTTAGCGTTAATGATACTTAATAGCCTTAAAAATTATTCCAATAATTGTTCTTGTTTACATTATGGATTTTTCTTGTCATTGTCATTATAACCATACAATTAGTCAAAGTCCATGGTACACCTTTCCAGTTTAGGGACAGAGTATAATTAAACCTCTTCCGGAAATTTTGGTCTTTTAAGCTTTTCTTTTTGTCAGATCATTAATGGATTTGTGGTTGAAATCTCACAAGAAGAATTATATGCAATCACTGTGAGAATTCACTTGAATAAGTCTAAATATGTTTTGCTGCTATTCTTTTAGTAGGCTTTTATATAAAAGTAAACAAAGTTAACTGTGGGTATAGTAGACATTTTTTACCTGTCACCCACTCCATCACTTTCTATTCTTGTATATTTGCAGCAATTGAAAAAATTTAATTTTTGGATATATGATTAGACAAAAAATTATTAGATGACCAAAAAGAATTTCCATTATCTTCTCTCAGATTTAATCAGTCCTGGGTATGATGATAAACTACATCCGGCAGCATGAGTAGAGTGGAACCACCTCTTAATTGTTGCTCCTGGTATAGTAAAACCTGTTAGGGTCCCAGCTATGGGCAAATAGTGAACCTCCAAACAAAACACTATGAAAGTATAAAAATACATTTTATCTGTAGTTGAAGGCATACAATTATGTTAAAAATATATATTTAGTTGAAGGCATACAATTGTTAAAAATATATTTTGACATGAAATGACTGATAGAGATGTTGATATGCCACTAAACAAAATCAACCAACCTGAAAGAACTCTTTCATGACATTAATCCATATATCCTACAATATTTTTTATTTTTTTTTAATTTTTTTAAGAAATTCAAAATATAACTTCAACAAAACATAAAACACACCTATTACTGCCTTTATTATGTCCACACAAACATGTAAATGCACAAAAGCTGAGTATTATCTGCCATGCTTTCAATTGTGAAAACAGAATAACATTTTTATTACTTCAAAACTCACAAATTTAGATTTCCGCATTAAATGACCCATAAGGATGTCAATATACCATTAAACAAATTAATCAATTATCAAATTTAATAAAGAAATATTGTTGATCAACTTAATGATGATTATGGCTTTAGCAGTTGGTATGTGTGCCAGTAGCAATTGTAATAACTGCCACCACCACCATTATGATTGCTTTGTTGCTGGTACTCTGCCTGGTCTCACTACTGCCTTTCCATCAGTACTTTTATCCTTTGTGATAATTGTATATCCCTATTTGACATTGCACAAAAATAGGTTTCTCGATTAGCGTTTCAAAAACAAATGATTTGTGTATGATTGATAGATTTGACATTTTGGTCATTAATTTAGTATTAAAATTCTTGTAGTCTTTTTAAACTTTTATCTGTGTTTTGTCAGAATTGTTTCTGCTTATCAAAGGGATTTTATAATATAATTTATAATGCCTAAAAATCACTTAGTTTTGGAGTAAGATGATTCAACTTTGGAAAGCTGCTGAATGCCAATCTCTTTAGACAGTTTGATATCCAAAATGAAATTTTCATCCCCACAAAGTGAATAAATATGGAGTCTGTTCAGAATGTATTTCATTGAATTTCTACACTGTAACTTAAAGAAGCAGCTAATTAAGGGTGCTAGATATATAAACTGATAAATATTTACCTTAGAAAAATAACCTGGTAATTTTTCTATGAAAAATTAGTAGGGGCAGGTTTGTTGAAAGTTTTACAAATAGATGCCAACTTGTTGAAGGCCAAGTAAAATGCAAATTTTGAACACTTTTCTGCACTATATAAGACAATATTCCTAAACAGAACTATTTTTGATATGAAAATCAAAACAATCCTCAAATAAAAGAACAGTAATGCAATATATTTTTTAAAATCAATATGTAAATTAGGTAAACCTGAATAGTGATAGTGCCTGGAAGCTGATAATATATACTTCAGATATTGAGCCTTTAGTGTGTAAATTTCTAGAGTAGTTTGTAACGCATTATCATCTCTCAGTTGCATCTGTCTTTGGGCAGTGCACTCGGGGTTGACTCAGTCAATGGACAGTCCCAACTGAGGAAAATTGTAGAGATGCCCAGGCTTTGGGAACAGCTGCCTGAGTGATCGGTGCTCGCATCGAGGCCAGCACAACCAACAGTTGTGGAGGCTGCGGATAATTTTTGTTCCTAGCCTGGGTGTATGCACTCGGGCTCTCACATTAAACCGACCTTGTGCCCCCAACACTATTCATGGGCTTCAAGTAAATACCAAATTACTATAAAAGTAAATTTTTTCTGTCGGAATTCTGTGGGAGAATTGATCTCCAATTTTGCATTTATTCATATAGATAAATGATGGAAGAGCTGATGTACCAGAAGTTGTCCCAAGCATCACTTACCTTTCACATCGAGACGCACAGGTGAAACCCTGAATAAAGCATCTACATATAATATGGGAAACAGTGTTTGTGTTCTTATTTCTTGACATCGTTTTTCTTTCTCTTCAAGCAGCTTTCAGTGCACGCAGATTGAGAATCAGAATGCAATGTAGAGCAATCCTTGGCTGGTCAGTGGAAAACTTTGGCAAGGATCACATTGTGTATTTAAAAATAATCCAGCATATGATTTTTTTTCTTTCCCAACAGTTTCAGTTTCTATTCATTGTTCTTAAGCTTCTTTATGTGCTGTCTCCCCTCAGGATGTAGGCAATCATGGCTCTCCTCCACAACTTCCTGTCTTTTTCTTTTTTTCTCTCCTAAATCCTGTTCTGCTGTCCATTTACTCACTCTTTAAGTATGCTATTCATTGTTTTCTTCTGCCCCTCTTGCCCTCAATCTATCAGATTTTCCAAGACCCCCCACCCCCTGCATAACATACCCCAGAAATTATAACTCTCTTCCTGGTGTTAACTGTTTCCTTTTTTTTCTATTCTAAAACCTTGTTGCTTACATGTTTTGGCTCGTGTTATCCTCAGCATTCTTCTGTAGAACCACATTTGTTTCATGTCTCTTCATCTTTGAGGAGATTGTGCAACATTTGCTGCCATTTAAAACTTATTTAGAAATGTTAGACATTTTTTTCTTTGTTATAAACTGTCAAAGATGCCATGAAAATTACCAAGTTTGGTATTGATGCTTATAAATTCAGTTCTTGATCAACAAATGTTTTGATAACATTTCTATTTACATAAATTCAGTGATACTTTTTTTTTTTTTTTTTTTTTTTTTTTTAAATGACTGGATGAGGCCCCTTTTTCATACTCTAATTGAATTGATGCCTGTACATATTCAGTTGTTTGCAAATCCTTTCAAATGGTAAATATGATTTTGATTTTTTTTTTTTTTTTTTTTTTTTTTTTATTTCAGTTGACCACAGAATCATGTGGAAAAAATTGTTCCTACATAAAAGCCGAAGGACAAAGTGACATTCTTCACTATTTGTTCAGTGGAGAACCTGCCATGTCCGTTCTATCCATTAAAACAGACATTGATGGAAAATTACTTATAAACACATCATTTTCACCTCCGCAGATAAAAGTCCATCCAGATAAGAGTTTCTTATATGCTTTTGGAATTGTCTTTGACAAAGTAAGTTTTCTTTTTCTTTGTGGTTTTTTTTTTCTCTTTATTTTTGAATAAAATAAATTGTAAACCATATCTGTTAATTTCTCATTTTAAAAAAAAAAAAAAAAAAAAAAAAAAGCTTAAGCTATTAAAGTATTAAATATTTTCATTAGAAGCAACATTTATCCATATTTTATTACTGTGTTTAGTCACTTGTAATGCATTCTTAGGGATCAGACTATTGCTTGTTAATCTTTCATCTGTCAAGATTAAAAACTTTTTCTTTCTTTCTTTTTTTTTTTTTTTTTTTTTTTTTTTTTTTTTTTAAAGAAACCTTATAGGTTGTCTTTGTATCTTTTTGGATTATTTTGTAATTTAGAATAAATGTTTTAAAATACTTTTTGATTCTAAAATGTTGGCCATTCTCTTTCAGCTGATTGAATATAATGATTCCAAAAACACTGCCAACATTGAAAAATACGACCCTGTAGAATGGAAGAATCATTCCACTGCCATGGAAATTGTCAGCAACAAACAGGATAGTGTTGTCTTTTTCAAAAACTACACTACTGATAATGTACCAAGAAATATTACTTTCTCGGTAAGTTTAAAATAAATTTTAAAATTTCTCAGGCATTTGGAAATAATTCTAATTACTAGGATTTTTTTTTTAACCCTTATACAATCTAAAATAAATTAGTTTTGCTTCAGTTTGTATGATGTAAATTTGTTAATTGTTTGAGGATGCAAACAAAAGATAATCAACTGTGTAAAAGACCTCCTCAAAAATGAAAAAAAGTGGTCTTGTTTTCTAATGAAACTGAAAGACCATGAATTCACTTTGCTATTGAAATGTCTTAATAGGGAAAGTACAGAAAGATGTCTTGAACCTTTCCATAAATTGATAAGTGATTCATTTTGAGACTTTGATTCTTGTACTTTCCAATTCATCTCTAAAATAGGGAATGAATTTACTTATACTTTGAAATTTAGATGTCCATTTTTATTTATTTATTTTTTTTTCCATTTCAGTTCTGGAATTTTGCTGATAATAGTCGCCAAGACATCCTCCCCCATTTGATAGTCACAAGTAACTCTTCCTTAATGAATCTTGTAATTAACAATGTCAAACCCTCATTTAGCACGTCAAGATTTGCTATTGCTGCAACTTACATTTCTCATGGGAATAGCAGGTTCAGTATCAAATCTGAAAAATCTCTTGATGATGAATATTCACCTGGGACATTTGAGGTGAGATCTAAATTTTACTTTTACATGTTTCATTGGTCATTGTTCCCAAAAATGATATTGGTTTAACTAGTGGCATAGCTAGTGTTTCTGTTGCCTGGGGTGGCCCTCAAGTTTACCATTCCTCCCCCAGAATGGATACAATATTACAATGCACATTAACCCCTTATATATATATATATATATATATATATATATATATATATGCCTGCCTGTTCACGCAATTCAATTTTTTTTTTTTTTTTTTTTTGTACATTTCTTAGAATCTAATGCCTGTATGATGCCAGTCTCCCCCCCCCGCCTGTGTTTGTGTTAATGTGGTATTTATAACTCCTTACTGATAAATTATGAATTAAAAAGTACAATTTTTTTTTTTTTTTTTTTTCCTAAATCGGAAAAATTTTTTAAATTTTACTATTAAAAGAAAGATAACATGTTTCTGATTATATACCCTGTTTTATTTAAAAAGAAAAACAAAACCCATTGTACTTTTAATTCATAATTTATCATTTTTTAATATTTCAATTCTAACAAGTGAAGTCATAAACTATATGCCACATTAATAGAAACACAGCTCTCTGTTTAAAAAAAAAAAAAAAAAAAAAAAATGTAAAACGATGCAATGTGTCTTTAAATTATTGTTTTACATAGTTGAACTTATTAGCAAAGTAGTAGACTAAGAATTAAAAGTCCGATAAAATTACTCTCACTTTTAAAAACTGAAATGTTATCATTAATTAAAAATCTTAGTCTATTTTGCTTAATAAAACTTCAACTAAACAAACAAAAATAAAACATTGTTTTACTACATGTAAACTTGTAAATTGATAAACAAATGCCCATTTTTGGACTTTAAAGTTTCTGCACTTAAAAAAAAAAAAAAAAAAAAAAAAAAAAATTCAGCTTTCTTTTAAAATTTGATATTTCTGGAAAAAAATTGAAATGCATGTTATGTCCTTAAATAAATTGAAATAATTCCAATGCTTTATCTATTTTATAATTTCAGAAAAGTAATGATTTTATATCTGTATTAAAACTAGGATAAAAAAATAGTTCACCTAACTTCCCCCCCTCCCCGCTAACAGTTCACACACAAAAATCAAAGAACTGTTACCAAAATCTGGACTTTTCACATAGGTGTGAAAAACTGTGTATTCATTTAATCCAACCCTACATCAAGCCCTTTAAAAATGGTCACATCTTTGTTCATATCTTGTAAGTAGGGTTTATCCCCACTGGCTGACACCACGTTTTGGAGACTTTTTTTTTTTTTTAAAACTACATTTGGTGTGCTGCTACTGCTAAATGCCACGAAGGTGTTGAGCCCATGAGTCATTTGTCGCTGGAGGTCCTGGCAGACTGTCCTTCCAGTCACTGTGTGCTCGACTGCAAGGTTGTTGCTTGTTTGCAGATTGAACTAATAGTAAATAGCTCTGGTAAGGTAGTTATCAGCTCATCATGGGATGTGACCAAACTGTGTTGCATGATGATACAGAGGATGCTTGGCTGGCAAGCTAGTCCTCATTGTATGTCTAGATACATATTTTTTTTATTACTTTTAAATGTTATATTGAGTGGATACACATTTGAATAAACACTGCAGTTTTTTTATAGTGTAAATTTACATTTGTATTTGAGTCCTAAAGATGTTCCTTCTATCAGGTTCAAACCTGCATTCACTTGTACATAAAGCTACTCTCAGTCTTGTAATGCTTTTAGACTGCTTGGCTATAGAAAATCTGAACTCTAGCAAAGTTTATTGATCCCATTTAATGAATGTGCATCTCTTGTTTGGATGCAAAAATGTAATGAAAGGATGAATGTCAAATTTTTAATGAGGATATGTGGTTGGTGTGTTGGATATCAGCTCAAATTTCAGTTGGCTTTGTAACATTCTTTTATGTAAATACTCTTGGGAAGGGTATGGATTGTCTCTTCTCCCAGCTGTGGGTTAAATAGTAAGAGTTGTATCTGGATTAATAATTTTTCTCTAACATTATTCCAATATTTACTTGCAAAATAATTACATTCTTATAATTCAATATTTTGGTTTTAATGGCTCCACTTTTTGTGGACACACACACACACATATATATATATATATATATATATATATATATATATATGTGTGTGTGTGACTGATTGGTTAGAATGTTTGCTTCTCAAACGTGACTTGTCTTTGAATCTCCTCAGGGTTGATTAATCAGGAAGTTGATTTCGAGTTATTGGCCTGGGGGAAGCAATCCCAGCACATATCATTTGGAAAGTGTCTGAAAGCCATGGAGATCCATGTGAGTGAAATTAGGTAGATGGAACTGTTTGGGTGCCATTGGTGGTTAAAACCCTCAGTCATGATGACTGTCATCTTGACTCTGGTTTGAGTGTTCAGACTGTTAACATCTGATAATGTTTCCCAGCAACTGTAACTAAGGTTCACTTTGCATAGTTGCATTATTATCGCAGATGTGCTCTGTGGGTATTGAAACAAATGTGCCTGAGCAGGCGTCTGCAACAAGGATTAGCTAGCTACCCTAGTGTGTATGTATGTGCGCACACACACACGCACACACAGGTTTCGGCTTTAAATAACCTTAAATGGTTAATAAAGCATAAAAAAAAAAATCAATCTTACTGCTGTTTGTGCTTAATTATAAGTTATGTTCCTAAGTAATATACTCTGATAATTATTTATTTTATTTTTATTTATTTTTATTTTTTTCCATATAATCTATTCTTTCAGGTTGCAAATTGGTTGGCTGTCAGTAACAATCACAATAGCTTTTGGCAGTGGAAACCTGTCTCGTACTTTGGTACCCCTCGCAGTACCATGACATCAACATATGTGAAAAGTTACAAACTAAATACCAATTTTTCAAGATTGCCCAAGAACTCGAGCCTTGCCTACAGCTTCTTTACAGAAATGGGAGACTGTAATATGAGTAGCAATATTCTTTCCTTTGGTCTGACAGATGATAAATTCTATGACAGGAATAACTACACAGCATGGTAAGTTGATGGAAACAAATTCTATTCTAAAGAAAAACTAAATAATACATGTTCTTGGTGAAATTGTTTTGCAGTTGTGAGAACATTAGATTCATAACTTTTAAATTATTTGCCTGCACCTGAAAGGATGATTGGACACTAGGAACAGTTATATTAAAAACAGAGGTTCTCAAACGGTGTGTCATGCCTCATAGGTGCAGTGAAATAAGATGGAATTAAAAATTTAGAAAACTGTTTAAAATTCATATGCCAAAAGATTATTTCAAAATTTAAAATATTAGCGATTATTTGTAATTGCATGGATGAGTCCCAGGAGAAATAGTTATAAATAATTAACTGATTTTATCATTGTGATATTTTTTGTTTTATATCAAGTATTAAGAATATATAGTAACTAGTATCTGCAAAAATTGGAGTCATCAATGAATGTTCAAACTTTGAATCCGTGGTTATCTCCCTTAAACTTTTTTATTTTTAAATGTACTTTTTATCACATAAAATTTGAGGTGAGAGCAAATTTTCATTTTGAAAATGTGGCCTAGAGGAAAAATGTTTGGAAACCACTGCATTAAAAGAAAGCTCTCATTGCATCGAATTCTGGCAGGAGGTCCATTAGACTACTTCTATGTGCTCCATGGCTCTCCACAACTTCCTGTCTTTTGTAGCTCTTATCTTTTTGCTATCTCAAATCTTGTTCTACCATCCACTTCCTCAAGCTTGCTAGGTAGGTTATGCATATATATATATATATATATATATATATATATATATATATATCACCTACAACTTTCAGGCATCGCTTCCTGATAACAATGCATCCTTTCGTTACTCGTGTTCGGTTGATATTCTCAGCATGCTTCTGTAAGGATTCTAGCATTCACTGCCATATAAGAGGATTGATATTGCATAATAATAGTTCAGCACTCTTTCCTTTTGTTTCTTAATACTTTGCTTAGCCTTTTGGAAGGCAACTTTTGCTATCCTAATGTGCCTTAAGATGTAAGTGTTGTATTTTGTTTTAAGACCTTTGCCAGATATTTAAATTGTATTCGTTTGATTTTGGTATACCCAATTTGTGTCTTGGGCTGTTCCCCTTTTGCTAACTACCATGCATTCTATCTTCTTGCAATTGATGCTTAGTCCTGTCTTCTTGCTTTCTTTCACTACCTTCTATTATTTTAAAAATTCCTGTTCATTTCTTATACAAGTTAAGATTTTTCTTGAAGTTTGTCTCTAGCTATTTTCTTACATAATGTACCCCAATAATTTTTCTTCTCTTTTAAACCAGGTCTGCTACATTTGGATATGGAATACCTCCTGCAGAAACAGTCTCTACTCTGGCTATAGCAATTATTTCAGTTGGACTTGGAATCCCAGCCTTATTATTTGTTGGTGGCGGCATTTATCTGTGTCTAAAGCGAAGACGTAATGACTATGAACCAGTCTTTGGGACAATTTCATCATAGTGCAATAATAGACTTTAGGAAAGAAATGGAAGACAGTTTTTATATATATATATATATATATATATATATATATATATATAATGCAGTCAATTACAAAATTATTTTAAAAGGATGTTTTTAAGGTTAATGTTGCCAGATGACTTAGTGAAAATGACAAATGATTTGCTGAGTTAAACAAAATCCCAACAATTATTAAAGATTTCATAAGTAAAACTCCCAACACTTGGCAAGTTTACATTAGAGAAAAACAGTTGCCTATCAATTTTTTTTTTTTTTTTTTTTTTTTTTTTTTTTTTGTGGGGGGGTGTGCACTATAAGGATGTTCAATAGATCTCTGAATGGTGAAACTGGAAACATTAATGGACTCATTTGCAGCAGGAAGTCATTTCCCTTGAACAGCTCGTGAGATATCATGTGGAAAGAACTTCTGTGTCTTGGCTGTCGATTGCTGCTGCATTTTTTTTTTTTTTTTTTTTTTTTTTTTTTTGCAAAATTTTAAAATGAAACCCTAATTTAAATTAAGCTGCTAAGTCCTAATTGAAAGTCATTTAAAAGGCAAACTCATTTTAGTAAATATTAAGTGAGATTTTTAACTCTTTCGATAACTTTTTATTATAATTGAACCTTAATTTTGTTTGGTCAGGGACAGGTATGCTGAGTTGCCAGTCAATCATTTCTCTTAAATTTTTTTTTTTTTTTTTTTTTTTTTTTTAATGCTTCCAAAGTTGAGTAAATAATTGTGCATCTTATTGTGGTAATGTTGGGCCATTTGACTGTTTAGTAATATCCATCTCTTCATTTAAATCTCCCTTCTCATCATTAGTGTCTAATGTAACATGTTTTTATATTTGGACATGGGTGTGAACAGAGTATACATCTTCATATTTTTTTTTTTTTTTTTTCCCCCCCCCTCTCCTTTCAAATGTAGTTCTGTATATAATAGTAAAACCCCACTTACATTAGGGGAAGATTCATTTGAATCATAGAATTGCAGTAGTGGAGATTCCCTGAGCACAGTTTATTAACCCTCATTTTTAAAATAAGCTGAAATCCATACCCCCCCCCCCACACCATACATACTTTCTCTCCTTGATTTAATTATGGGTAATAGTGGCTTGGCTAAATTAAGACCAGTTTTATCCAATTTCATTTGCCCCTGGCAACTGTATTTTTGTTTTGATTCTGAAGATAAGTCAAATTTCATTTAAAAAAAAAAAAAAAAAAAAAAAACTCTAATCACAAATGTAAATATTTGTACAGCTCTTGAGTGCTGCCTTTTCACCAATAAAGCTTGTCAATATATTTGTTAAAGGAAACTTTATAGAAATTAATGCATGTTGTCCCCTTGTATAATATATGGATGGCACTGATGTAGATGCTCACTTCTCAAAATGAAAATCATTTTAACAATTATTGTGAATGTGTACCCCCCCCCCAACCCCATTTTAATCTTGCTAAATATTTGCAAGTAAAACTTTTTCCATCATATTGTTTGGATCAGTTTATCTCAACTGAATTATTCATGGGACTTGCACATGCACAGCTATAACTGTAATTTTGTTATAAAATTTGCCATTTAAAATATGACTTTGTGCAAGACCATTTTAAAAAATAAAAAATAAACACCTTTTATATTCATATGCAAATCTCTGGAGGCTCTGGCTAAAAGATACAACTGTAACAGAATTAACATCCGCACCCTTATATATTAATTACTTATAGAAGAATTTGTCTGCAAAATAAAAACAAGTCTTAAAACCTGATTTAGTGCAAAATGACCAATGTGGTTGGCGTGCCGGTAAAATAACCTACCTAAAGAAATATTAAATACTTTTAATTAGTTTACAATATTCTACTCGCTATTTCTTGGTTCAGATATCAAAATAGAGTACTAAAACATAAAATTCTGGATCTAGATAGAAAGACCTGAGGTAGAGAAAATATGCAGTCATTGGTACTTAAACTTCCTCAAGCATGTTGAGGGGAAGGAGTTGGATATTCTTGTAAATTGTGTCGTCTGATGTATACAAACTATTCAGTGAATGTACAAACTTTGAAGAATCTATTAAGATTCTAAAGAGAGCTTTCGTCCAAGAACAGACTGGAGAAACCTTGGATCAATATCTTCAAGCATTGTATGTTCTGGCAAAATACTGAATTCAAAGATGTTACTGCTCAATTTTACAAAGAGGAAGCTATTAGAGATGCCTTTATTTCTGGGTTATTCGCACTTCCTATTCAACAGACTTCTTGAAAACAAAACAGCCATCCTCACAGAAGCTTGAAATCAAACATAAATTGTGGAAAGGGCTATCCTGAACTGTGAAGCCTATTCTGATACCCAAACAAGTTATCAAACGGTGTCGGTATTGGTAAACCCCCAGCAGCATAATGCCTTCTCTTTTCAACAAGAGAAAAATCAAAAGGAGGACTCTCTGACATCTGCTGCTAGGAAAATTTTTTTTTTTTTTTTTTTTTTTTTTTAGTGCTTTTTCTGCAGAGGCCCTAGGCACTTAGAAATGTTTGTTGAGGCAAGTTGCTACAATTTCAAGAAGGTCATTTTGATAAAGTCTCTTATTTGAAAACACATGTTTTCTGTTGCATTACCTGTTATGGCCATGGTAACTACTGGGAGTTTTGAAAGCCACAGTAAAATGCCTCATGAACAAACCACTTACCATGCTATTAGATTCCAGAAGTAGTCGGTTTTACCGACACCAAGATGGCTCAGTCTGCCATCAAAATGGCTTCTTGTGATTTGTTATTGAAAACTGTAGGAAAATGTAAAGCAAATCTTATGGTGGGTATGGAAAATTTAAATTATCCTCAATGTGATCCATAGAAATTTTATGAGGGTGACAGATACCCATGGTAGCTAGCATGAGGATTTCACCTCCATTTGAAAATCTGTTGCTTGACTGTAGACCTATATCTCTGAAATCGTAAAGATCCTCTAAAGAACCCAGTAGATCTCCTTGGAGAGTACAAGTAGTGGTAACTATGAGAAACTTAAAAAAAAAAAAAAATTAGTCATACGTTATTAACAAATGATAAATAATTTTAGCTTAAGATGCCTGTTGTCTAATTATAATTTACAATGTTGGTTTCGGAAATAGCAAAGCATAGTCTATACTCTGAACTAAACCCGAAAAGTATGTATCACCAAGTTCTATGTAAAGCAGACCCTTCTATGGCCTTTGAAGCCGGTGGTAAATTGTGTAATTTTAAAAGGATGCTATTTGTAATAAATGAAATGGCTGGGTTTCAAAGATGACGTGACCATTTGTGGTATTAATGAAAGAGAACATGACACTAACTTGGCAGGATTCAAAGAACTGAATGAAGAGTATGGTCTCACCTTAATTGAGGATAAGTGTGTCTACAGAGAATGAAAAAAAACAAACTTTTGGGCTACGAAGTAAAGGGACTGTTAGACTAGACCCTAAGAGATGAAACGCAATGCCCAAAAACTTTTCCACTTAGTTATACATCTTTCCTCAAACTGTTCTTGATCATACCATTTTATAGAATGTGGAAGAAAAAAAAAAAACACACACACATTAAAGCAATTGATATTAATGAAACTTACATTTCTTTTTAAGTTTGATAATAAAATTTCAAAGCCAATAGCAATAGTTCTATATGAAAACAGTAAACATGGTTTTTCACTTTTTTAAATTGAATCTTCTCAAATCTGCATTACTCTATAATACAAATTGTTAGGCACTAATAATGTACCAAATATCTTAAAAAAAAAAAAAAAAAAAAAAAGCATATTTAAAAACATAATTGGAGGTAAGTAAAACTTAACCAGTAAAAGGGAAAGAAAAAAAAATCTAGAATCTTCCAAGGCTGAAAACTTAATGACACAAATGTTAAACTCTTTTCAATCATTAAGTGACCGATTTCAAAAGTATTAGGATTTTCTAAGCTTAGCTTAGATGTGGCACAAGGTCAAAAGTATGGGAACAACCAGTGAGGATTGAACTCACTAGAGCAATTACATCTTAGTAGTAATTGTTCTAGATAGAGAAGCTTGCTAGCCATTATACAATGCCAAAGTCTTATGAATTTCTAAAGATCACTGGATGTCACAGGCACTTGAAGAAATAAAATGGAATTACAGGAAATTTGTGATTAGCAAACTGACTTTAGTATTGGTACCTCTAATAATTTGCTAAAAAAAAAAGTTATGGTCAAAATTCTTATTATTGAAAGGAAAGACTAAAGTATTTTGATTAAGATAACAAAAAAAACATTGAGTTGGATAATTACAAAAACCAAATAATTGTTAGATCTTAAAATTATCATGGCTTATTCACAAATGAATAATTATTTTACAAATTTGTTTTTGGAAAATATTCGTAAAAATATTTTTACCTCCCCCCCCCCCCCAACAATTTCAAGAAATTAAATTTTCACTCCCTTAATATTTATTAGTTAAAAGCAGAACTACAAGAATTTAAATCTATATTTTCCTGTAAAACAAACACGACATACCAAAAATCTTTTCTGAATCCTAAACTAAAAAGTGCAATTAAGCTAAGACATTATTTAACTAGAAAAGATTTTAACTGCTTTTATAAGATATATTGTCTTTTTCAATGTTTGTTTGTTTTTTTTTTTTGTTTTTTTTTTATTTAAATTAGAATAATTCCAGTTTTAAGTCTTAAAATTTTGTATTAATTTCACCTATTTTGATATTAAGTAAAAACTATTTACTTATAAACTGAAGATTAGTACAATTCAAGCACCAATATTTTAGAAAAGAATTTTTAATTTTTTTTTTTTGTTTATAAACGTGCCAATTTTTATAAGAAATGATGTTCATGCATGACAGTATCAGAAGATAAGAGTGATAACTATATTAAAAGTATCTAAAATTCAATAAAACATTACAGGAGAGAGAATTTTTCTAAATTTTTAAGATTACTGAGTACTTAAAAATTTATATAGTAAAGGAGCTCACATATTCCTCAATTTTCTTTACAGATAAAACCCCCTGTAAAACATTAACATAGAAGTAGAATTTTTTTTTTTTTTTTTTTTTTTTTTTACATTTTGATGAAAGGTGACTAAAAATGGCATTAAATCAATTTCTAAATGAAAACTAGTAAATTTAAATTAGTTTTAAAATATATTCTTTTTGGTAATATTAAAATTAATTGGTTAGCTTTAAATTTCAAATAAAAATTTCAAAATTTTTCATTTTTAAAAATTCATTTTGAATCATAGGTATCATGAATCTGTGGAGTTACCTACTTTACTATCATGGAATTTGAAAATAAAGACTCAGATTCTTTCCATTATGCTTTATATATTTAAGGGAGATAACTCATAGTTTTATTCACTTTCGTGTTGCTCATCTGTTTCTTCACCATACCCAGGGAGTTTGAACTTATAACTTTAATTCTCCAAGTCCTATGTCTCTTTCAGTGGACAAAACGGAAGCAGTGAATAAAATTGGTGCATTGAGACGAGTTATCTCCCCTAACTGATAGGCGTTATCAAGGAAAGAAGAATCTACTTCCATGGACGAAAAGAAAGAGGAGAGGAGATGGCAGCTGAAATGTTCAGAGTAGAACAATCAAGATGAGCATGCTGGTCCAAATAATAAGACATGATAACTAATTCTTCATCTCAATTCTTTCTTTTCATCTTTACTGTCATGGTCTCCTTGTTTGTGTAGGAACACTTTACAGCCATGGACTTCAATTGTTTATGATTTTTTGTTTTTTCTGAATGCTTTCTTTGACACACATATCATAAATGTGATTGTCCCTACCTTCATTAGTTTACACGACCATTACGTCCTGCCAATACCATCATAAATAATAGTTCATGTGGAAAAAAAAAAAAACACTACTTTGTTTCAGTGGGGAGATAGATAGCGATATATTAAATTAATAAAAACATACTACACTTTGATCTCAGCCAAAAGGCCTAGAGGTGACACTGATAAATGCACAATTTTTCAAACACACATTATCAAACAAGGGAAGACCAAGCAAGACAACAGCCCAAAAAATCCAGTTACCACAAATAAAATCACCTGAATTACTTTAAAATTATAGATATGTTTCAACTCCACACAAATCTCCAAAGAAATTAAGCCATTAATGACCACAGCAAAATTTGGTATTAATTATGAAAGTTAAAATAGCAGTTTGATATTAATTACATGTTTCTTATAAAGATATGTCTATCCAAAATTTGATTAAAAAAGAACACCACACTAGTTCTTGAAAATGACTGAGTACTTGCTAATTATATATATATATATAATATATATATAATATATTTATGAATAAAAATGACAATAGGAAAACTAGTAATTGCTGACGCGTTTCGTCCAATGTGGACTTTATCCTGGTAATCCTTTATATTGATAATCCTGAACGAAGGATATTAGATGGAGGAAAATATGGAACAGTGGTTAATAGGGTTGGAACTTCACGAGAAAAAGTCCATCCAACCACGCTAATATTATACACAGTTGCTAACAAACCAATTTCTTGTGGGACAGCAAAGAAGAAGTCTTTTGATGGAATGATGTACTCGCCTTCTCTCAAATCAAAGTCCTACATGCCAAACAAAGACAAAATCTTTTTCGTTGAGAATAAGGCAAATCCTGTTCACCATTTCTGCCATTTGACTGGTTCTGGTTCACTATGTCTGCCACATGAGTTTTGTAAAATTTTGGCAGACAGAAATGAGGAATCTTTATTTAGAATCTGTTATGACAGATTGCACACAGAAAGAGCTTACTAAAATGTCTGGTGTTTGGTACTTTACAAGCATAGCTCACAGGTAGGGTTAATGGGGAAATATCTTAACCAAGAGAGTCTGTGTGAATGCCTAATTAATCAAAGTCTCTGCCAGAACTACGACTGATAAGTGCATGCACCATTTTTAGGGAGACAGTAGAGACACAGAATGGCACTCTGTAGTGAAGGGAAAAGCTGCCACCCATTTTCATCAAATTTTCAAGCTGCAGCAAAGTTGGCAACACATCCACATTTCAGCCATTAGCCTCATGGAAGGAATAGAAGTTATTGAAGTCAAACAAGCTTTTATATTGTCTCATAATAAATTGTTTATATCTTTATCAACAGATCTGCTAAAGAAATCCTGCCTTTCGGGAAAATTACTTAAGTCACTAGGATTGAGAGAGAGAGAGAAAAAAAAAAAAAAAAAGAAAGGAAAAAGAAGAAAGCCCAAGCCCATTTATTTGAAACTAAAATTAAGAAAGGTGTGCTTAGGGAAATACAAGCAGTCTGTTAAACAATTCAAGATGATTTATTTACATTGTTCACAACGTTTTGGCTGTTGTACCCTCTTGCTTTCTGCAGGTGATATACAGTGTAACCCGGATATAAGAGAGATTTTCTCTGGTCCCAAATTAGAGCCATAATTACCTAAACAAAATAGACCAAACCCGGATATAAGAGACTTCTTCTCAGGTCCCGACAACTCTCTTATATCCGGGTTACACTAGTTATTTTCTAAGCATAGCTTAAATGTTGTATAAGGCTGAAAGTATGGTGCACTTTAGTCATAACTGATCTAGCGAGACAAGCTTGCTAACCATTACACCACACTGAGGTGCCCGTTTCAGGTGATATATGTTAAAATTTCAAACCGAATCCATTACTTAGTCCAGGGGGTGGGTAGATTGTTCTAGTTCTACGTGCCATGCCTTTTCTGGATATCTCAGTTAATTCCCTTTAGTAACACAACTCTTCAAGTTTTTGTTCCCTCTACTGTGGCCAGGTATTGAACTCACTACACATTTGGTCAAGTCACTTTTGGATTACTTCTACCAATGCTTTAATCCACTGGACCAACGTATGTCACCTGAAGAATGTCAGTGTACAACAGATGAAACTTTGTGAATATGACAATAAAGATGAGGCTAGGTCTTAGTTCCACTGCTGAAATTGCTAGATGTAACCATAATTTATATCATTTCCTCTCCTGCACTATTTTGCTTATGGAACTCTTCTGGCTTCTTGGTTTCCCATAAGCTACAATCTTCAAAAATGTAAATGCAATGTCAATCATCATCATCTATCTCCTTGAATCATGTCCTGATTCTTTCACTCAGTATCTTTTATTTCCTTGCTTTGAATGAAATGATTAATAATAATAAAAAAAGAACTCATTTAATTACTCAAATGGTCAGAGAGGGGGATCAGGTATTATCTTGAATGCCACACATATTATATATATAAAAAAAAAAAAAACAAAACAAAAAAAAACAACAATTCTCTTCCCTGGAGTTAAGGCATTAGATATTGAACCTTCTAAACAATAGCCTATATTTTTTGGGCCTTGTTACAGATAACGGTTGATTGGCAATGTGGTAAAATAGTTTTTGACATAAAAGCGTACATGAAACAAGTGTTTCTCAATTCCTTCCTATTTATTAGGTTGGTGCAAAAATAACGACATTTTTGCACCAACCTAATAAATAAATAATAACGACATTATTACGTCATTATTTTTGCACCAACCTAATAAATAAATAAAGATAAATAAAACTAAAAATGCAACCACTGACATTAAGCATTCAAGTAAACATGTTGATCAGAGACCAAATTCAGCACAGTCAAAATGCAAGTAGATAGCTATATGTATGACAAGCTTTCAGTTAAATGGGCTACACAGACTACATTATTGTAGTGGAAGAAATTCTTTTGTAGCCAAAACCTTGGTCTATCTGATAATGTTACCACACTCGTTAGACCCGTCATAGTTTCCGTAGAAACAAATAGAATTATAAGGCAAAATGTCACTGTATACAGAAATTAGAGAAGCGTCATGTAAAAATCCAGGTTGGACATTCATCAAATTTAGATATTCAGATAAAAAAAATATTTGTACCATGATAAAAAGGTCAAGTTCAAAAACTTGAAAATTGTTTGAAAAAAAAAAAAAAAAAAAAAAAAAAACCCCTTTCCTTAGGCTAAAATTTTTTTTATACAAATGGAAATATTTTCTGAATTTCAGATTTTGTTAATATACAATATTACAGTCAGAAAATTTATTTCTGTGGATGCAACAATAGTTAAATATATCCAACAACTTCATATTTATTATTCCAAATCTTTACAAGAATCCCTGGCTTTAAATATGTGAAGTGTCTTAACAATGTGTAAGGCATGATTACAATATTTTCATATACATGAATTTGTTTTAATTTTGTTCATTATATATATATATATATATATATATATATATATATATATATATCTCACATTGAGTGATGCTGTTTATACAATTTTTTTTTTTTTTTTTTCCTCACCAGTTAGTCAGCACCTGAATATGGTATTGTGCATGAAACTCAGTTGTGCTACTAATTAGGGAAAAAAAAAGTGTGTATTTATTAATATTGTGTGTGTGTGTGTGTGTGTGTTAAAATATCAATACACCTTCCTGCGGTAAAATTAACCAAGGTTTAAGGTGTGTATGTGTAAGAGAGTCAATTTCATGTGATTTCCACTGGCAATTTGCCATTTTATCACAGTCACAGTGGAAATTAATCACCCATCATTTTCTCTCTTCATGGACAGTTCATGTATTTTTCAGAAGATAATCTAAATAGTCATCAGCAGTTGCTGTGAGGCTTTTCTGTAAGGAGAGGCTCTGTAACATTTGATCCATATACATTTGTTCTTGAACCATTGACTGCAGACTGAAGTAACAATCCTGCAAGAAAAAAAAAAAAAAAAAAAAAAAAAAAAAAAAAAATAGAGAAATATTACAAAATTTATTGTAAAAGTAGAAATATTTAGTTTATATCAAACAGTTTGCAAAAGGAGTTGTATTTTTTTTTTTTTACATAAGCATTGCCAACTAGTGGAAGATTAGAAAGACTGAAAACTGTAGAGGTACAGAAGGCGATTATCTCCCTTTGATCGAGATAAGTCACATGGGTCATGTGACGGCCACTTAGAGACATTACTTCATACAGTGACAAAAGTAAGCTTATTGG
Source organism: Acanthosepion lycidas (assembly GCA_963932145.1). NCBI lineage: Eukaryota > Metazoa > Mollusca > Cephalopoda > Sepiida > Sepiidae > Acanthosepion > Acanthosepion lycidas. The sequence goes on along the minus strand of OZ010590.1, from coordinate 90,364,835 downwards.
TGTCAGGAGACACATGTTTGTTTGTCCTGCCTGAGCTTCCAACAAGGAGAGTCAGCTTCCAGATGCTTACAAGTCTATGGTGCAGTTTCCCTTTGGAAATATATCTTCCCCAGACACAAAAATTTTTGGCTAGCAGTCCTCATATTGAGAGGACCCAAGACTTGCCATTTACACTTTGTAGAATATGTCCCCACTTGAAATATAGATGAATCTGGAGTCATAAACATGGCTTATCCAGAAACAGAAGAACCTAGCTTTTCATTCTCCTTACACTTTGAATGCCATGTCAATATATGTGATATCTCTACATAGGACGTGTATATACGTATATGTCATTTTGTGTATGATGTAGCATTATAAATGACTCTAAGAACAAAGTATGTGTGCCATTCCTTTCACCCAATCTGTTCTGCCCATGAAATATGGCGTTATTATATCATGGATATAATAATGCTTACAATAGGAGGAAAATACACATGGAAGAATAAATCTTTCTTCTACGCTCTTTTATAACTGCTAATACAAGCATATTTTATTGTGTATAATGAAACCATGTTTCTGAAGCTAAAAAAGGGGAATAAATTACATCCTTGAGTATGTTATCTCAATGTAATTTTTTTTTTTTTTTTTAGTAATCTTCACCTAATACAAGGCCCAAGAGCCACTCAATAAAAAAGGGCAAAAATAAAAAAATAGATAAATTAAAAACTTAAATTTTTAAAACAACAACAACATACAAAAACCCACAAAAAAAAAAAAAAAAAAAAACCTTGGCTAGCAGCCAGTGCAGTGCTTGTAAAAATCCATGAACCTTATGGTACAAATTTTATGAAATGAACCCATATTATGAATAAAGAAAAAAAAAAAGAAGCTATCTACGTTAAGCATTAGGCAATGTGATTTTTGATTGGCTGCAGGTCTGTCCGATGCTACTACACCTGGAATTATTAACAAGGATTCAAATAACAAATGATAGAAGAGAAAAAAAAAAAAAACAAGAGGAATCACATGTAATATCCACCTTTCAATAAAAGACAATTTTGTTTTTAAAAAAAAAAAAAAAAAAAAAAAAAAAAATTAATTCTGTTATTTCAGTGTTAAAACTAACATACTTTTCTAGCTAAAGTATCTATTAGGTTGGTGCAAAAATAATATCGTTTTCTCACATATGTTACTATGTGAGAAAACGACATTATTTTTGCACCAACCTAATATAAGTATCTATGACAATTTCATGACGTGGTACAAAAAGTAATTGATTAGTTTATTAGAAATACTCATTGGTACTTGATTAGCAAAACAAAAAAGAAAAGTGAAGCTTTCTACGCACACACACACACACGAGAGAGCTGAAACCTCCTGACAAATAGACCAAACGATTACAAAAAGGTTAGTCTACAAAACTCTGGAGTGGGAGGGGGGGGGGTGCTGAATATAACATCAATCAGCTAAGTCATAAACTTATATATAAAATTTTTTTTTAAAATGATTCAATGTAATCATAAAAAAAAAAAATTCTAATAGAGGCTCTACTGTTATATCAAGCACCGTTTTTTAAAAATAAAACAAAAATACTAAAGAACTTTGGATTATTAACATAACGGTTCTTTCATATTATTTTTTTTTTTTTTTTTATTATATATATATATATATATATATATATCCTTGTGCAGGTATGCAGAAAATAGAAAAGAACACGTTGGGTGCATAATCCGGGGTTCCTTAGTATTTTTGTTTTTATTTTTAAAAAACAGTGCTCCATACAGAAGTAGAGCTTATATTATAATAATATTTTTTGTTTAAAAATATGATTCCTTCGCTACATAAGAGTTCTCATGTTTCAAAAACGTGAGCCGAAATCATCCAAATAATTAATAAAATTAAGTTGGATTGAGGTGTTTAGTCACGTTTCATCTTCAAGCGAAATTTTAGGAATCTTAGGAATTTCCTAAAATTTCGCTTGAAGATGAAACGTGACTAAACACCTCAATCCAACTTAATTTTATTAATTATTTGGATGATTTCGGCTCACGTTTTTGAAACATGAGAACTCTTATGTAGCGAAGGAATCATATTTTTAAACAAAAAATATTATTATATATATATATATATATATATATATATATATATATATATATATATATATATATATAGTGGTGGTGTAATGGATAGAAGCTCAGATTGAAGAATCGGAGAGCCGAGTTCAAATTCCAGTGAAATCCATTACATGCTAATATCTTTAGGAAATGTATAAATCTTCTCCCCACCCCGCATATATGGGTAATTAGCAGGGCAGACTGGCTTCTATAGCCTTGGATGGCAACTGGTCTAAGACAACTCTGAATTCAAAACCTGCAGAGAGTGCATGTGGTGCACCAGGTCTCTGTATTCAGCTCTTCAAAAAAAGTATGGCTGGTTCTGCAAAAAGACTTCATATCGGATTTGTGCAGGTGGTCTGGTTGTCGGATTCTAGGAACCAAGTTGCTTGACACTCACATCAAAATCAATGTAAGAGTCCAGTAATAGTTATATATATATATATATATATATATATATATATATATTCTACCTTTGAGATCAAAATTTTCCATAACCTTGCCCTAATGTTAATTAGGAACATCAATCTTTTCATTGGCTGTATCATATGCCCTTTGCCAGGGTTACATACAAGTTTTGAATTCAGATTTTTCCTTTTCCTATGGTTGTCAATCATAGCTAGAGAGTGGAATCTTAGTTCAAGGAAAAAGAGATGACTCCATGCCTTTACTTAAGAGTATTTGGTTGAAAATGAAAATAACTCGTTTACTTCTCATTCTATTAGGTTGGTGCAAAAATAATGTCGTTTTCTCACATAGTAACATATGTGAGAAAACGACATTTTTGCACCAACCTAATATTACACTTGCCAGACAATCACAATTAAGACCTTGAGTATATCATGCTATTTTAGTGATTATTCATGTATTTATTTTCAAAGTTATCTTGATCAAACAAAATTGTCTACATAACTGCATAATAGAGCCCTAATGGTGGATGTTACATTCTGGTTTGTGCTACTCTACAAATTGGAATCAAACCCCAAAACAACATACTCAACTTACTGAAGTGTAAATTCATCCTAGTTTGTTAAAAGAATAGAAATTTATTAAGAACAATGTGAACATTTTTACAAAAAGAGAGAGGAGAAAAAGAGAGAGAAAAAGACATACAGAGAGTGAGAAAAGGATAAAGTTGGTTATACACAAGTGATAAGGTAAAGCTAAATATATATATATATATATATATATATATATATATATGCTGAAGTTAATTGGCCTAACATTAATTCTGCAAACCTTCTGGATCTTGAGTGCCAGAAAGAAACATTTACCTGCAAATGAAAAGAGGTGAAAACGTTTTTCAGGACAAAATGGTTACTGAGGACAAAAAGTTGGGGACACTTACTTTGTCCACTACGTTTTCCAATTTTCTGTGGTGCAAGTAATATAAGCATGGACAAAGCCAATAATGCAGCAACACAGGGGACGATGGTCAAAATTAGACGTTCATAGCTTGTACATTCTGGACAGCAACCTCTGGGAGGGGAAAAAAAAAAAAAAAAAAAAAAAAAAAAAAAAAAAATAGGTCAAGAGTGAATAAGTTTATTACAAGTGCATCAATTCCCACTGATCATATTCTGCTTTTCTATTAACAAAAAAACTGCAAGCACTAATTTTCTGGCATTTATAAGAAATTATTTAATATGAAGAAAATCATTACAAACTAGAAACACCTTATATTAAATTAACAGTTTTGCGATTTTTATTTTCTCATGAATCTTAATTCTTAACTCTCAATTTAAGAAATAGATAAAGCTCCTTGTGAGCTTCACAACAATATCTATAGAAAATATTAATATATTAAATATTTGAGTTGAACAACATTTAACAAAATATTGCAATAACAACCATAATTATGGATGCAGGTCATTATTTAAAGAAGTAAGATGGTACAAATGAAAAGATTTGAAATTGTCAAAATTTTGAATTTCACAGAAGCAGACATTAAACATATGAGAGCATTATCGCCTCCCTAATCTTCCTTTTTTCTTTTCTAAAACCAAACAGAATCTTCGATATATCTTTTTCTCCAATCTTTCCTCATAACCAAAACTGAATGGTCCATTATTTGTCCGAGATTTGTTTAACTGTGAGGAGCCATATCTACTCCTTATGGGTCATTTAATGCCGAAAGTTAATTTTCTTAGGAGCTTTTAGATAATAAAAAATATGGTATATGTGGCTTGTGTCACATCTAAGCTATGCTTAGAAAAATCACCATAAATATGAATGCAGTTCATTATTTTTTAAAAAGTAAGGTACAAATTAAAAGATTAAAATCTGATGTTTTCCATTTCACCATAGCAGATGTTAAGCACAGGAGAACATTATTGCCTTTCTCCCCCCCCCCCCCACTGATTAAAACAGAACAGCACCCTTGATATGACTTCTTCAATCTATCTTCACAATTAAACAAGAATAGCCCACTGTTTATCAGAATTAATTGTGGGACATAATATATAGGCTATCTAAATAAGGAACAAACAAAATGTCATTATTTTTCCATAATCAGGTCAACAGTTATGAAAGTAAATTTCAGAGGGTTTGGTCTTAATTGACACCCTCCATATAAAGCAATGATTCCCAATGTGGGGGACATGCCCCACCGGTGGGTCATGTGTAGTATATGCATCCTTTGGCTAACTATATGAGTGAGCTCAAATTTCATTTTGCATTATTATTTCAGGATTAAAATGACTAAAGTATAATACAGAATATTATTTTTACTTATTTTTTATATTTCTGCCTTTTAGTTCTTTGTGTTGAAACTATATACATTTACTGAAATTCGCCATGTATAATACACCTTCATCCATAATATGCACACTAAAAATTGTACTGAAAGTGTGGGGAAATGCTTCTGTCCACACATAATATGCACCCCTTGTTTGGTAATCAAATTGTACCTCTCCAATTTCATTATGGCCAGTGTTTCCAACTCTTATTTAAAATAGTTTTAAACAGAATAATATTATTCTAATTTAGTTTTATGATAATTCTTATACAGCAATTTTTTAAAGATTTTTTGTAGCTGTGCATAATACACTCATGATTTTGCTTATTTTTTAGAAAAAAATATGTATTATACATGGGGAATTATGGTCACTGTATTTTTGTTTTTTTTAAATTTTTCTCTTTCATGGACACCATAGTCTTTGGAGGCTTGTTTAGGGACCATGTTAATGCCCTTTTAAGCTTCCTTCACATGAAATGCATTAAAATTTTGAATATGTAAGAATTAAATATTACCGGGGGGGGGGGTCACCAGAATTTCAGAAATACCAAAGTGAGGCATGGCCCAAAATCAGTTGAGAATCACTGATATAAAGTCTCAAAGCTGTCTATCCTGACAGTCAAACAAATGCCTAACTTTCAAGTAATCTATATGGGCACAAGACTTACAGTTGGTATTTTAATGTTTGTTTGTTTTTTTTTTCAAGATTTATAAAATGAAGTAAGACAATTATATTAGATAAGACTTTGCCAATAAAGAATTCACTTAAACAGAAATTATTTTACTGCATCCATTTAAATTTTTCAGCGAGAAATTACCCTTAAATTGCGATTAATTAATCTTTATACTTACACACATGGATGGAGATGTTGGATGATAACGACGACAGCACCATTGCATAACTTATCAAAGAAACTCAGAGTTCCAAAGACAAAAGCACCACATTCCTAGAAAAGAAATGGTACAGAATGTTGCTTCTTCAATAAAAAGAGGAATAAAGAAAAAGATATTGATAGTTTCATTCATCACCTCCAGCAGATCCAACACTGCCAAGACCATGAGAGCTAGTGAGACAAGGTGGCTGTTGTAGGCTCAATGTTTTCATGGCATGAGATTTAGAAGCATTCAAAACATATTGCAAGTATATTTTCAGTTTGAATAATTTAGATTTACTAGAAATACCAGAGAACATTCCAGTTTTCTTATTTGGATTTTGTGATGAAAAAAAATTTATATATATATATATATATATATATATATATATATATAGCGCGATAGAGATAGATATAGAGAGATAGAGAATACAAACTTACAGTGTTGTCTCCAATTAATTCAGAGCTAAGCGCCAAAGAAGTGACCAAAATAGTGGACCCGCCAATGCCATTAAGTGCTGCAGTGCCAAAAACTTGCAAAGAATTTTCTGGGATGAACCACGTCCAGATGCAGAAACTTACAGCAAAGACAAGACCCATGAAGTAAGTGAACTAAAAAGAAGAAAAAAAAAAAAAGTAAAATTTGATGACAACCAAGAAAATAAAGTCAATTTATACATTCCACTAATCGGTTACACTCCTTTTCAGGGGTTAAAATAGGCTAAAAAAGATTCTTCAAATAACACAGGAGATGACAAAATTAAGGATAAATTTATTTCTTCAATTATATCAAATTATGATGATTAAAATGATTTCCTTTGATTTTGATTTTTAAATAGCAAAGTTGTAATGATATCAAAAAGAAAGAAATTTAATAATTACCTTAGTGCCTATGAAATTGGTAATTGACCTCATTAAAACTGAACTGATAAATCCACAAATGTATACCAATAAAGGAACAAGGGCAATATATTCCTGAAAAACAAAAGCAAAATTACTTAAAAAATCTGTGATATTTAAGATCTTTTGTTAATGTTGAATTTGAATTACTTTTACTTTTTTGGGGGAGATAGAGGGAGAGATTATATATATATATATATATATATATATATATATATATATATATAGATAGATAGAGAGATAAAGAAAATTCTTTTTTTGTTGTGGCTGGTTCAGATAAATCTGTTTTTAGTGAGAAAGTAAGATTGTCTATACCCAATATATCTTGTAAATATGAGCTGGTGTTGTTTATCAGTGACATTAATATTGGGTTCATTGGTAGTTTTGTGTCTCAACATCATACTGTCTTGCCTAACTGACCCTGCCATTATTGATCACTCCACCACCCATTCGCTGCCATACAGGAGGACATATCATGGAACAGTTCAATACACTTTTCTTTGTTTCTTACTGTTGGAGTGTTGGCAACTAAACTGGCTTCCAAACTCAAACTTCTTCTGAGTGGGACAGGTTGTTAGCAATCCAGTAGCAAGAAAAATAAGACCTATCAAAAACTCTCAACAAGTCAACAGTCAGTTAACTAGAGGTGATGTCTCAATAAATCACCATGGAGAAGGCAATGGGAAACCACTCCACTATCAAAAAGTAATATGACTTTAGCACTTGTTTTTAATATTTTAAGTTTCTTTTTATGTGGTAGCACATTGTACTTCTTCCAAGTCATGCTAAGTTCGCAAATTATTATTTGCTTGGTTTTATTTGAATATACTATCAGATCTGGATGTAGTATCATTGTTTGCCAGTGTCTGTCTCTACTTAATACAATTGTTAACTATGTATCTGGTTATTAAAATACAGAGTAAAGCAGAAATAAAACTTCAATAGAAGAAAGTATATATACTTACTTTACTTAATTTAATGGATTCTGTGAGATAAAGAGGGAAATATATCTGGGAGATATTTACATACAACCGAGTTGACATATAAAGCAGGAAGATCTGAAAAACATGAAAATTCAAGACAAAGGATTTTAATCTTCAGAAATTACGAAGTTGTCTGCAGAAATGTAAGTGATAATCAAGTTCAAATAATATTGATGATGTAAGGCATGTACTTATTCAGGTATAGTACAAAGAAAATATAACATTTTTTTTTTTAAGGGCCACTGTCTTATTCAGGTTTCAACAAAGATGAAGACAATAGTCCAAATAATGTAAATAGTGTACATAATACCTCATCAGAAATATAGACGGAAAACAAATGACATCTTGTATTTTTAAGGGCCAATGTCATCCAGATTTCAATTATTGCAAGTAAAACCTGAAGAAATCACTGTACTGAATGAACTCTAAAAATGTCGAGGTGCATAACTTTCACTTTTTAAAATATGGACACGTCTTTACTTAAGCAAATGTGAAGATCTCTGAAGGCAACCCATAACAAATTGATCCCACAGATGTTTATTATTGAAAAGAATTTGGTTTTCATTACTTGAAGCTCTGTATTTGAGGCCTTGTGCCATGCTAAAATATAACAATTGACATTTTAGATACAACGTAAGATTGAATTTACAGGAAAATGAAAGCAAGATTTTTCCACTGTTTTTGCTCACAGAATCATGAACAGTCAATTTTTCTGTCAAAAGCTGCTACCAGGTATCAGAATAGGTGGGTACAGATATTGACATTCAGGGAAAAAAAAAAAAAAAAAAAAAAAAAAATAAAGCCCATTGCCCAACAATTGTCCAAATTGTACAATCATCCATAGATTTTAAGAAGAAGGGGTATTGAAAAGTTCTCAATCTGACGAAGAAGCCCTTAAAAACAAAAAGGCTATGATCTTTATATTATTAAATTATTATGAAATAATGCAATTTTGCACGAGTATAGGAAGTAGAAAATCTTTCAAATTTTTATTAAAGTTTTAAAAACAAACGTTTTATATATAACACAAAAATTATGAAAGAAAAGGAAAAAAAGATGAAAGATAAGAAAAAAAAATTACTTTTCTTAAAGTGGTGGATTACCAGAAAAAGGAGCTAACTGGTTATCACTTCTCGCTCTTCAGACCACCAATAGAGGACAAAAATATCTTTCAGTGATTCCCCCCCCCCACCATAATCAGTAAAGTAATATTTCTGAAATGAGGTATTGTAATTATTTGCACTGTTTGGATTGTTGACCTCATCTTTATTACCATATTCACAACATTTTGGACATTGTACGCTCTGGCCTCCTTTCAAACTAATCCCTTTATTTCATCCACCAGAGTAGATGGTTCTTGAATCAACACATATGCTAGGCCACAAAAATCTAAGTTCAGCCAAGCATAGAAATGAATACAATATGGGAACCAGTAATACAGAATGCTAGAGAAAAGCAATAATAACAAAATTGCAATATGAGCTCTGGTTAAAAAAAAAGAAAAAAAAGAGGCCGAGTTATTAAGTTTATAAGTCCCCAGGCTTCATACACTGATGTCCTTGAGGACACATAGCTCAGTGGATAAAAGCATTGGTTAGATCCACTGACTTGTCCCAAAGAGTTGTGAGTTCAAGTGGCTACTGCACTGGTGAACAAAAACTTGGAGAGTTGAGTTAAAGGGAGATAACAGATATCCGGAAGAGGCATGGCATGCGGAACTAAAACAATCTACCCTGGTTGATGAAATAAAGGCTTCATTTCAAAATTCCAATCACCTAAAGAAGACCAGAGGGTACAACAGCCGAAATGTGAATATAGCAATAAAGATGAGGACAATAGTCCAAACAATATACATAATGTATATCAACAAAGTGCATTCAGATTACCATCTGAGAATTCTTGAGAACATTTATATTAAGTCTAAGTGGCCTTCCCCCTGTATAGTCATTGTGCAGATATATTTTGTACCCAATTAGCTCTGAAAAGTAAGGTGATAACCAATTAGTCCATTTTTCCTTTATATTCATCACTTTAAAGAGTAATTTATCTTTGCTCTTCCTCCCTAATATATGTGTGTGTGTGTGTGTGTGTGTGTATATATATATATATATATATACATACACAAACAAACACAAAAGCCTTCCCAAAAACAGTCATTTACAAACTCTCTACAATCTTAATCATGGTAAACAACTAGTCCAAAACTACTAGATCACATGAAGAAAAAAAAAAAAAAAAAAAATCTAAATTAATTTCATTTTTTCTAGAGAAAGGACACAGATGTGTCTCAATTTATGAATTTTTAACATTTTTCTCATCATGCTTCCATTTGGTCAAAAGGCCTACTAATATACAATAAATATTATTAGTCATATTTTTATATACATATAAGAGCATTTGAAAAGAACTCACCATGTAGAACTGTGGTTCAAACCACCAATCCTTCCATGTCATATGGACAATATTGGATCTTATAAGACCAGAAGTTTCCTTGTCTGTCACTGGTGTTTGGATATGGTTTCTGATATCTGGACGTTCTTTTGTGCCAACGTGAAAGATAAACGTAAAAAATACACCAATTCCACAGACAATAAAAACCAAAATCTGAAAATGGAAATAAAAATCAATGTTTTGTTAATGGTTAATCTTCAGAGAATGAATATAGGAAAAGATAAAAGAACAAGATTAATTAAAAAGCAAAAATACCTACACAAGAATTTAAAGAATCTATCAGTGATATAGTCAATCAGTTATGTACCATGCATGATACACACTTAGGCAATCATGTATCTTTTAATACATGACTGATGAGGCAGATTTTTTCCCCTGCAGTAGGTTGCCATTTCTTTGTGGTAGACCAGTTGCCATCCAAGGCTAGAAAATCCAGCCTGTCCTGCTATTTATCCATAGCTGAGGGGAGAAGAGGATTTATACCTTGCCCATGGGTATTAGCACATTAGTGAATGTAATGAATTCGACCAGAATTCAAACCCAGCTCTCCGATTCTTCAAATCAGAGCCACTATCCGTTACTCCACTGTAGTAAGTAAGTACTAGAAAAAAAACAAATGAGGGTGCAGCCTGTGCCACAAGATTGATCCCAAGATTGGTGGGGGAGGCCATTAAGATAAATTTTACAAGCCACCAACTTTTTACAATTTCCTAATTCTAGCAAATAACAGACTGTTGAGAAAGTAATCTATATCAATAAAATTATGCAAACTTGAAATAAAACAAGAACTGCAAAACATCAAAGAGATTTCGACTGACATCTTTTCAATGCTTGCTGCCTGAATTTTATAAAGAATCTTTGTAGTGTATTTCAATGATGGTCTTGAAGATTAAAAGAAAAGGAAAGAAAAAAAAAAAAAAAAAGTGGGTGACAGGTAAAGGTTTGTTTTGGAAGATGAATCATTTCAGATTACTTTTTAAAAAGGGATTTGTTAAAGCAAAACTTCATTGAAGCACCAGAAAATGATTATGACATTTTCAATTACACGAGACGGCCAATTGGAAGGAAATTGAAACGAGGATTTCGAGTCTTGAATGAATTCTCAGTGAATCACTTGTAACAAACTGTTTGTCTGATGTAGATCAGGAATGAAACCCAACCTCTTAAATGAAGAATCATAGTTCTTCAGAACTTCCTATCTTTTGTAGCTGTAAGCAAATCTTTTTAACCGCCACTTACTACTACTCATAGTCCATGTTCTGCCATCCATTTACCAAAGCTCGTTTTTGAGCGTGTAAATTGCTCTCAGTTTATACACTCCGATACTTACTGGGCACAGGGATCTGTCCCTGTGCTGGTAGTATCACAGATATGACTAGCTTGGACTGGCTCCGACCAGCAGCCCAAATGAAAACACTCGGGTCCTCACATTAAAAAATGACTGTGTCACAACCTGATCCTAAACATTGAGGATTTGTTTTCATTAAAACTTTGTTGATGAGGACAATAGTTTAAATGTACATAGTGTAAATAATTCCTATTTTTTTTTTTTTTTTGGTTTAATTTATCTGAATATTAAAAGTGGGGCTTTATCCACAGGTTTTGCCATGCATCTGTTGGATCCTGAGGGAAACTAACTTCAAAACCATCAACAACTTCAGTACCTCTTTGGCATATCTTTGTTGAACAGAAAAAAGTTATCATTTCTTACCACAACATTGCAAGGTTTCACTCAGCAAAAAAAACCCAGAGACATGTAGTATCTTGACAATCATTTTTTTTTTTTTGATAATTACAATATTTTCCTGGCAATTCTTCTAATGAGCTCTCTTCTTTGGTACTTTAACTGCATGAATTTCAACATACAAGATTAGCAAATAGGTCTCAAAATTTTACTATCGAAATAGTACAAGTAACCACACAAAGTGCAATGGATAAATTGTCATCTAAATTACTCAAAAACGAACATAACACTGACATCTTATTTTCACAGATATTTACCAAAATTATACAAAAAATATCTTGAAATGCTAAAGAGTAAATTTATTAAAAAAACAAAAAAAATAAATAAAATAAAAAAAATAAATCCCCATTAAAACTTCAACCACGGCCTCCAGACAACTTTGAAATCTGCATCTCTTCTGGATGGTCTCCTTGTTTAAGTTGGTGAATGCTACCATAATCCTTACTTTCGGTTCATCTTTGGTATTACAAGGAGTTTTTGCAGGCCTCTCACTCAACTGCACCCCATCCATAATAATCAAGGGGGTTGCAATCTGGGGAGTTAGGTAGCCAGGGTAATGTGGTCACAGAAATTATCTGACACCCATGACTGGGTTCTCCTGCTTGTGTGGCATGTTGCAGAATTCTGTTGCCAAACATAGGATCTTCCATTGTCCACCCTCTTGACTTGGGGCAGCACTACCTCTTCAAGGCACTTGATGTAGGAATCCTTGTTGAGTGTTGCCCTCATTAACAAATCCAGGAGTTCTTTTTGTATGAGCACAGTTTGCCGTACCTTCATAATCACCATCAGACTCATCCAACTCTTTCTGAATCCTCTACACTGTCCTCAGATTGATACATAAACACACTGAAATTTTCATATTGGAGCTTTTGGCTTGAATTCCAAGCAGTACAGTATGCAGTTTCCAAATTTCTGGCAGAGTGAATTGTGTCATGGTGCTCTTTTTCTCATAGAGGGTGCCCAACTGACCCTACTATACTGCACAGTTGACAAAAATCAAAAACAACCAATGCACATGTGCAAAATTAAAAATATAAAATGGCGACAATTTACCCATGGCACCCTGTAGATTCTTTTCTCACCTGCAGAACTCTTCTGATTCCATTCCTCCTACAACCTTCAAAAATTTAAATACAACATCACCATATTCTGCCTTCCTGAATAGTGTTCTTTTGTCCTTACTAAAGTCTTCTCATTCTCTTTCATTCTCAGTAGCCCTGTGCATTTCTTGGGATGAAACAATTTTTTTTTTTTTAAGCATTTCATCCTAAGCAAGACAATAAAATCACTAAGATATTTATAGACAAAGAAAGTGTCAATTAAATTTTCAGCTTTTTCATCAAACACTTGATCCCTAGTAAGGTGGGAAACGTAGAACATTGGGCTCATTGCAAAGATACACTAGGGTGCGCCATCAGTGATGGTACTGGGTTCATTAATAGTTTTCAGTCTTTCAACATAATGCCATTTTACCCACATGACCCAACCATCATTGATCAGGCAAAAAGCACAAAATCTAGCTGCAAATTGTAACCAAAAATGGTTAATGTCACTGTGTAATAATTACATTTGAATCTTGCTTTCCAAAATGCAAACAAATTTTATAATTCATACTAACGGTCATACAGATCTACAAAGAGTTGCTTGTAGGGAAGCAATTAAGGATGAAAATGGACAGAAACATACCAAGTTGTACTCTTGCATAAGATTATTCAATCAACCATGTAAAAGGTTTTGTTACTATGTTCGGATGATCGATGTGGTCTTCCCTGAATAAAAATATGCTGTTGGAAAAACAATGATTTGTACAGGTACAAGTAAAACACACCTGAAATTTATAAGAATCTGCAGGTCCCAAGGGGTCATCACTCTGTGACCCCAAGTCAAATAGGAGCCAAAAGATACCATAAACAGCTAAATTGGAAAGCACAGTGAAGGCATAACTGAAAAAAAAAACGAAAAAAAAAAAAAAAACAAAATTATCTTTTTAGAGAGACAGAAAGAGAAATAACTTTCATATGTATCTAAACACTCAAATCGTGTTGGGTTTAATTTTATACAATGGTTAGTCATTTAATACCGAACAACTATTGGCCTTATATGTTTTGTTTTATACATTCAACATTAAGAAAGATGAGGATTTAGAGCGAAAGAAAAAAAAAATGAGGTATAATAAAAAATAACACAGTAAATAAGAAAAAAGACACACACAGACACAAAGCAAAGGAGAAAAAAAAAAGCACAAAAAAGCAAAGAAAAAACAGAGTGAAGAAAAAAAAAAAGAAAAAACAGAGTGAAGAAAAAAAAAAAGAAAAAACAGAGTGAAGAAAAAAAAAAAGAAAAAACAGAGTGAAGAAAAAAAAAAAGAAAAAACAGAGTGAAGAAAAAAAAAAAGAAAAAACAGAGTGAAGAAAAAAAAAAAGAAAAAACAGAGTGAAGAAAAAAAAAAAGAAAAAACAGAGTGAAGAAAAAAAAAAGAAAAAACAGAGTGAAGAAAAAAAAAAGAACAGTGAAGAAAAAAAAAAGAACAGTGAAGAAAAAAAAAAGAACAGTGAAGAAAAAAAAAAGAACAGTGAAGAAAAAAAAAGAAAAAACAGAGTGAAGAAAAAAAAAGAAAAAACAGAGTGAAGAAAAAAAAAGAAAAAACAGAGTGAAGAAAAAAAAAGAAAAAACAGAGTGAAGAAAAAAAAAGAAAAAACAGAGTGAAGAAAAAAAAAGAAAAAACAGAGTGAAGAAAAAAAAAGAAAAAACAGAGTGAAGAAAAAAAAAGAAAAAACAGAGTGAAGAAAAAAAAAGAAAAAACAGAGTGAAGAAAAAAAAAGAAAAAACAGAGTGAAGAAAAAAAGAAAAAACAGAGTGAAGAAAAAAAAAGAAAAAACAGAGTGAAGAAAAAAAAAGAAAAAACAGAGTGAAGAAAAAAAAAGAAAAAACAGAGTGAAGAAAAAAAAAGAAAAAACAGAGTGAAGAAAAAAAAAGAAAAAACAGAGTGAAGAAAAAAAAAGAAAAAACAGAGTGAAGAAAAAAAAGAAAAAACAGAGTGAAGAAAAAAAAAGAAAAAACAGAGTGAAGAAAAAAAAAGAAAAAACAGAGTGAAGAAAAAAAAAGAAAAAACAGAGTGAAGAAAAAAAAAGAAAAAACAGAGTGAAGAAAAAAAAAGAAAAAACAGAGTGAAGAAAAAAAAGAAAAAACAGAGTGAAGAAAAAAAAAGAAAAAACAGAGTGAAGAAAAAAAAGAAAAAACAGAGTGAAGAAAAAAAAAGAAAAAACAGAGTGAAGAAAAAAAAAGAAAAAACAGAGTGAAGAAAAAAAAAAGGAAAAACAGAGTGAAGAAAAAAAAAGAAAAAACAGAGTGAAGAAAAAAAAAGGAAAAACACAGTGAAGAAAAAAAAAAAAACAGTGAAGAAAAAAACAACAACAGAGTGAAGAAAAAAAAGATTATATTAAATCGGTGAATGTGCATAAAAAACAAGCACCTTGATTGTATGTTAAAACTCTTCTCTCTCTCTCTCTCTCTATATATATATATATATATATATATATATATATATATATATATATATATATAAATAAAAAAAAATTTAATTTATTAAATTTTGATATGTTTAAATATATTTTCTATAAAGTTTTAAATTTTACATTCCAAAAAAATAATATAAAATTATTTTTTTTAAACTTTCATTCATTTTCCCTTTTTAGCAGCTTGCCTTAGAATTTTTATCTACAAACCAACTGCACAATCTCTGCTTATTAAAACCATAATTTTATACACGACACTCTTTCAGTTGTTTTTTTTTTTTCTTTTATTAAGTGCAACAGGATTAGGTTCAGTAGATTATCAAAAAAAACTAGATAATCTACAACTGAAATTAGGAATTAATCAGCAGCAATTGTGAGAAAATATTTGGCATCATCATCATCATTAGTGGAACTGCATGTTCCAAAGCAGAGAAATAATTACATCTCTCTGGACATATTATTCATTGCCACTCTTCACAAAGTAGCAATGAATTATAAAACTATGGGCTAAAAGGCCACAAATGAAAAGCAACAAAGCTTTAGATATCACATGTACAGTGACCTTAATCAAGGTAGCATCAAGTGACATTCAACAGCTCACAAGTTAGAACTAGGTGGTATTTCTTAGTACATGCTATAACAGTTAATCAGTACTTTGGCTACTACCCATCCTGCTTGGTAGCCAAAGTAGTTGCACATTTCCCTAGAAAGCTCATGTTTTAAAAGGCTTAATGCAGATTTTTAAAAAAGGTAAGCCTTTTACTTGGGAGAACACTGCCATTTTCATTTGCTATTTTTTGGGAGGGAGGGCATGTGAAGAAGTACTCATTAGCTTTAAGAAAATGAAGAGGAGTTATGAGTAATCATACACTAATTTCTTATTGCAACTATAAGTGCATTTATGCCTAATTTATAAATTGTCAAACTTGAATAAATTCCTGGATCATAAACATGAAGAGGAATGACAATATTGTGTGTTGTGGAATATTTTCAGCACTCACCGTATACTGTTGAGTTCTACCCTTTCATTTTTGTCTTTTGTCAGTTCAGGAATAAGAGAAAGATGAGATATCTGTACACTCGCCCAACCAAATTGGAAAATGAAGATGAATAATGCGTAATACCAAAACTGATTTTCAACAGGATCATGACTGCAGGAGATGCACAAGTTGAAGATGAATGGAAAAGTTAAGAGAACGCACAAAGATCCTACAAGGAAATAAAAATAATTGCAATTAGGATGAACGGATTCATTTATTTTATATCAGTAATGAGTAAAAAAAAAAAAAAAAAAAAAAAAAAAAATCCTAACGTGTTGGACTTTTAGTCAAAGTAAAAATCTATCAGCTCGTTATCATATAAAAAAAACAATGTTCATTTAAGTTTTTCCTGCCAGTGGCTTTTAGTAATTTTAAAGCTTCAGCCAGATTTTAACATTAACAGTTTAAGAGATTAGCACCAATTAGTCAGAGGATATAGTCACCTTATTCACTAGTGTCTACCTCTTCAGTTCTGAGGTGGGTGGGTATCACGAGAACAGAACTATATGGGAAGAAAGATTATTTCTCAATGTAAACATTAGGACTGAAGAGAAAATATACTACATACTATAGCATTATTGAAGAAAATACTGTCATTAGGTTATTAGAGGCGAGTTGCCTTAAATAGACAGGGTTAATCACTGTGACAACAGAAAGAAAGAAATATTAGCCAACAATATGAAACATTTGGATAATGATAGGCTAAAGAATAAAGCAAATAGTGACAACTATTCACTATAGACTTGCTTAACAAAAGACATAAAAACACAATAAGAAAAAGAAAATTACATGCACAAAAAAAAAAAAAAAAAAAAAAAAAAAAAAAAATCACACATGAAAAGAGGGCATTTCTTTTATCTATCATGCAAGACAGAAGCGATGTCTCTCCACAGTTTCCTTGTCTTTGTAGCTCTAACAAATATTTGTTCCCTTGCTGTCTCTACTCCCATTTATATAAACACATTCATAGGCTATTTGCTATTTTCCTCTGCTTGTCTTGCCTTCAAATATGTCCTATGAGCATCAAATTTTCAACTTTCTCTGAAATTTCAACTCATTTAGATTTTAAGTACAAGTCTCCTTTTCATTCCTGGCTTGTTAATTTTAATGTCTCCAAAATGAAACTTCTCCTTTTTAATCATCCAAGAGAACCCTTTTACCTTCCATCAGTATGGCTGATGCTAACCTCCAGGAGAGTGACTCATTGTGCCTTTTCTAACATTTTCAGCTGACATGAGGTGGTATATTGTATTAATTGCTAAATCTTCAGTTAAGTAAATTGGTTAACGATATCATGCTAGGCAATTTTTCTCACTAGAATCTATCTTGCATATTTATAAGTTGACCATTTGTCCTCGTTTTGAATATTGCTGCCACATCTGGTCTGGTGTTCCTGCTATATATTTAGAGAGGCTTGATAAAATCCAAACAAGAATTATTGGTCCTGACATCTTGATTTCAGTCACTTCCCCACTGCCATAACGCATCTTCCCCGTGCCTTTTCTATAAATGCTTTCATAGTAATTATTCTGATGAACTTTCCTCTATCTTATAGGTAGACTTTATGAATTTAAGTGCAGTACTAGATTGAAAGCAAGGTCTCATCATTTTACAGTTGGCTAGATGTAACTGCAAGTTCTATACTAACAGTTTCTTATAATGCACTTGTTGCCTGTGGACCTCTCATGCTACATCTTGTTTTCAGTCAACTTTAAACTTCAAAAATTTAAATGCAATGTCAATCATTATCTTCTGTTTTCTTAATTCTTGTTCTTTAATCTATGGAGGTAGACTTCTCATTCCATTGGCCATGGCTAAGGATATTTCGTCTAGTTCTTATTTTTAGTACTGATCACTTATTGCTTGCCCAATTAAATAAAGGGTTCAGTTTAGAATTTCAAAAACACAACAGCCAAAATGTGATAAAAACAACAAAGTGGAGAACAATAGTTTGAATATAAATAATGTAAATAATCTTAAACTCTTATCTCAGAAATTCAGACAGATTTTCTGTAACACCACAGATCAAGATCTTAGTCACAGAAAAACAAAATTAAACTTTGTATTTCTCTTTAGTTGATTTTTTTTTTTTTTTTTTTAATGACTTATCAACCCTTTGTGGGTTATTTAAAGTGAAAACATTTTTCTTTTTGTGAATGAATATTGCAGTAACAGTTTTTTTGGATATGATTTTTCTAGATAACCCATAGCTGGGAGAATGGATTCATACCTTTCTCAAGACTTTTTGCACATAAGTGAATCTAACAAACTCAACCAGAATTCCAATTCAGCTCTCCAATTTCTTTTGAAACTTTAAAATTATGTCAAAAACAAAAAAAAAAAAAAAAAAAAAAAAGGGAAGACAAAGTAAAAAGGTACATACATTGTAAATTATGAGCATTTGTTTTTATTGTTCCTTCTGTCATAATTTTAATTTGCTATCCATTTAAATACTGCGCAATTTTTATTTGTATGCACAAAAGTCATGTTTTCCAATTTATTTAACTTATATACATTGAGCCACATCAAATTTTAGGATTTAACCTCTGCGTTTTTATGTCTGATTTTCCTTGTATTCTCAAATCCAGCAAGAGAGGATTTTGTATACCGTCACATTGTCCTCTAGTAAGGCATGACCTTTGCAAGATGCTTTAACGTTTGGTTGTGCAATTTCATTTTTTTTTTTTTTTTTACCCAATAAAAGGTTCAAGAATCACTCAGTGTAGAGGGTTATTGAACAATGCATGTGATACCAATGTAAACAGAGATGATACAAAGTGATGATGAGGATAATGATTTACTCTGCACTTGAAAAGTTAACACAGCATGTGTGTGCATGCGTGTGTGAGGGTAGGACTTATTCTCCACTCTGCAGCTTTTTACCCACAGATGCAACATTGCAAACCATTTTTTAGTTTCACCAGTTCAGACCTTTACAGCTAGGGCATTTACAGAGTCTTGTGAAAGGTTTATTCTCCAATCTGTAGCCTCTTTCCCCATATGGGCAACATTTCAAGCCTCTTGCTATTCTATCACTATTTCCTTGGCAAATAGTCAGATGAACTTCAATTTTTAGTTTCATCAGTTCAGACATTTACAACCAGGACATGCTATGGTACTTTCAAGGAATCAAATCGCCCTCATTCCCCACCCACCCAACATTCCAAGCGTTAGATTACCCAATTAGATTTTTTCCAACAATCCAGTTCTGTTTGGTTTGTTTTATGGCATATCAACCTCGATGGGTCATTTAATGCCAACAACTATTTTTTTTCCTGGTAATATTTTGGTTTGTCAAATCTATTTCTAGTAATACTTTTTTCCTCAAAAGTGTGTAGCTGGTAATATTTTTTACAAAACGTGTAGCTGGTAATATTTTTTACAAAACGTGTAGCTGGTAATATTTTTTACAAAACGTGTAGCTGGTAATATTTTTTACAAAACGTGTAGCTGGTAATATTTTTTACAAAACGTGTAGCTGGTAATATTTTTTACAAAACGTGTAGCTGGTAATATTTTTTACAAAACGTGTAGCTGGTAATATTTTTTACAAAACGTGTAGCTGGTAATATTTTTTACAAAACGTGTAGCTGGTAATATTTTTTACAAAACGTGTAGCTGGTAATATTTTTTACAAAACGTGTAGCTGGTAATAGTTTTCTTTTTTTTCAAAAAACTTTCTGGTAATAATTTTTTTTTTTTTTACAAATTTCTTCTGGTATTAAAACCTATTTTTACACTTTCATAATGCTTTTTACCTCAGTTTCGGGGTTAACTATTTGCTCATGGCTGCGACCCTAACAGGTGCTACCATCCCAGGCCAGGGTGGACCTAGGAACACCAGCAATTGAGAGGTGGTTCCACGGTCCTCAAAGCCTTCTGATCAGTGGCCTTGCTGTTGGATACCCAGGATGGAATCCAGTTCAAACCTTCATAGCAAGAACCCACCAGAAAGTACCCAAATTCTACTGCCATGATTTATGTTTACAATAGCAAGATCAGATTAAAAATGGAATATTGCAGTCATATTTGGGCTGGAGCTGCACAATACTCACTTCGTTGCCATGACAGTGTTTATGTAGCTTTGTGGTTGATGAATACAAGGTTCAAGAATCACTTCAAGTTTGTTACAGAACAAGGTGTGTAACATCAATGTAAAAGATACGAGTAATTTCAATGACGTAGAAAGTGAAAATGAAGATAGTGATTGACCTTGGACTTGAAAAGGTTAACTTTGTAATGTTCAGGGAAGCTTTCATGTGGGTGTCCCAAAAGAAAAAAAAGCTTTCAGAGTGAAACCACCTCCTATTTAGAAATGGAATTATAAGGGATACGATGGCGATTCAACTGTGGACATAGCATGGCCTGTCCTATCTGCAAAGGTACGAACTGATGGAATCTTGTCTGAACATTTTTTCATGAAAATATTGAATTTTCAACCACACTCAATCAGGATATTGGCATCAGAATTTAATGATCTACAAGAAAATCAATGTTGCTAGAGAGTTGGAAAGTAACTTTCTTTTAACAGCACTCTTTGTGCAGCCGAGCAGATTAGGTTATCTCCGATAAAAGCTATGTACATCAGCAACACAATGGAACTGTAGACCGATTCTTTTTATAATGACCTATAAGAATCATCACTTCCTACCACCTCCTTTCAATAGCCAAAGCCTGGCAGCTGATCTCTCATCTGACCTACTCTAAAAAGATCAGTGGATGGAGGCAAAATCCTATATACAATTCATTGCTAGAGAGACTGGAAAAACAATTCGTTCCTTCTATGACACCAGAAAATTGCTGCCATATCTGGGCTGGAGATGCTCAATCCTCACTTTCAAGCCTTGAGTTCCAAATTTTTATGCAGCCTCGAGTGGGATGCTACTACCCCTTATCCACAGACGAAAATGTTACAAGCCTTTCTACTCAATTATTATTTTCATGGGAAATAGTCTGACAAACTATATTCCTCAGTGCCACAAATTTAGATGTTTACAGTCAAATCATCTTTATTCTATTTGTGTTCCATTGGTAAGAAGGAATTTCTATTCAGACAACTTCTGCAAAAAAAAAAAAAAAAAAAAAAAAAAAAAAAAAAAAAAAAAAAAAAAAAAGCTATTTTTTAAAGCAGATTCCCAAGATGATGCTTCCACTATCGCTAAAATCTTAACCTTTTCAAGTTTAAGGTCAACTATTATCTTTCAACAACTTTATTCCATAACCCTCTACTTTGAGTGGCTCCTTGGTTTTGTACTTAGTTAAAAAAAAAAAAAAGAAAGAAAGAGAAAGAAGGAGAAGAAGAGAGAGAAGGAGAAGGAGAAGAAGAGGAAGAAGAGAGAGAAGGAGAAGAAGAAGAGGAAGAAAAGAAAGAGAAAGAAGAATAAGAAGAGAAAGAAGAAGAAGAAGAAGAAGAGAAAGAAGAAGAAGAATAAGAAGAGAAAGAAGAAGAAGAAGAAGAAGAGAAAGAAGAAGAAGAAGAAGAAGAGAAAGAAGAAGAAGAAGAAGAAGAGAAAGAAGAAGAAGAAGAAGAAGAGAAAGAAGAAGAAGAAGAAGAAGAGAAAGAAGAAGAAGAAGAAGAAGAGAAAGAAGAAGAAGAAGAAGAAGAGAAAGAAGAAGAAGAAGAAGAAGAGAAAGAAGAAGAAGAAGAAGAAGAGAAAGAAGAAGAAGAAGAAGAAGAGAAAGAAGAAGAAGAAGAAGAAGAGAAAGAAGAAGAAGAAGAAGAAGAGAAAGAAGAAGAAGAAGAAGAAGAGAAAGAAGAAGAAGAAGAAGAAGAGAAAGAAGAAGAAGAAGAAGAAGAGAAAGAAGAAGAAGAAGAAGAAGAGAAAGAAGAAGAAGAAGAAGAAGAGAAAGAAGAAGAAGAAGAAGAAGAGAAAGAAGAAGAAGAAGAAGAAGAGAAAGAAGAAGAAGAAGAAGAAGAGAAAGAAGAAGAAGAAGAAGAAGAGAAAGAAGAAGAAGAAGAAGAAGAGAAAGAAGAAGAAGAAGAAGAAGAGAAAGAAGAAGAAGAAGAAGAAGAGAAAGAAGAAGAAGAAGAAGAAGAGAAAGAAGAAGAAGAAGAAGAAGAGAAAGAAGAAGAAGAAGAAGAAGAGAAAGAAGAAGAAGAAGAAGAAGAGAAAGAAGAAGAAGAAGAAGAAGAGAAAGAAGAAGAAGAAGAAGAAGAGAAAGAAGAAGAAGAAGAAGAAGAGAAAGAAGAAGAAGAAGAAGAAGAGAAAGAAGAAGAAGAAGAAGAAGAGAAAGAAGAAGAAGAAGAAGAAGAGAAAGAAGAAGAAGAAGAAGAAGAGAAAGAAGAAGAAGAAGAAGAAGAGAAAGAAGAAGAAGAAGAAGAAGAGAAAGAAGAAGAAGAAGAAGAAGAGAAAGAAGAAGAAGAAGAAGAAGAGAAAGAAGAAGAAGAAGAAGAAGAGAAAGAAGAAGAAGAAGAAGAAGAGAAAGAAGAAGAAGAAGAAGAAGAGAAAGAAGAAGAAGAAGAAGAAGAGAAAGAAGAAGAAGAAGAAGAAGAGAAAGAAGAAGAAGAAGAAGAAGAGAAAGAAGAAGAAGAAGAGAAAGAAGAAGAAGAAGAAGAGAAAGAAGAAGAAGAAGAAGAGAAAGAAGAAGAAGAAGAAGAGAAAGAAGAAGAAGAAGAAGAGAAAGAAGAAGAAGAAGAAGAGAAAGAAGAAGAAGAAGAAGAGAAAGAAGAAGAAGAAGAAGAGAAAGAAGAAGAAGAAGAAGAGAAAGAAGAAGAAGAAGAAGAGAAAGAAGAAGAAGAAGAAGAGAAAGAAGAAGAAGAAGAAGAGAAAGAAGAAGAAGAAGAAGAGAAAGAAGAAGAAGAAGAAGAGAAAGAAGAAGAAGAAGAAGAGAAAGAAGAAGAAGAAGAGAAAGAAGAAGAATAAGAGAAAGAAGAAGAATAAGAGAAAGAAGAAGAATAAGAGAAAGAAGAAGAATAAGAGAAAGAAGAAGAATAAGAGAAAGAAGAAGAATAAGAGAAAGAAGAAGAATAAGAGAAAGAAGAAGAATAAGAGAAAGAAGAAGAATAAGAGAAAGAAGAAGAATAAGAGAAAGAAGAAGAATAAGAGAAAGAAGAAGAATAAGAGAAAGAAGAAGAATAAGAGAAAGAAGAAGAATAAGAGAAAGAAGAAGAATAAGAGAAAGAAGAAGAATAAGAGAAAGAAGAAGAATAAGAGAAAGAAGAATAAGAGAAAGAAGAATAAGAGAAAGAAGAATAAGAGAAAGAAGAAGAAGAGAAAGAAGAAGAAGAGAAAGAAGAAGAAGAGAAAGAAGAAGAAGAGAAAGAAGAAGAAGAGAAAGAAGAAGAAGAGAAAGAAGAATAAGAAGAAGAGAAAGAAGAATAAGAAGAAAAGAAAGAAGAATAAGAAGAAAAGAAAGAAGAATAAGAAGAAAAGAAAGAAGAATAAGAAGAAAAGAAAGAAGAATAAGAAGAAAAAAAAAGAAAAAAAAAAGAAAAAAGGGAAATACAGAGAATGAAAATGTCTTTCATATGGACATGTTCAAAGGGCACCTCAATGTGGTGTAATCGTTATTTTGACTGAATAGAGAGTTTGATCCTCACTGGGTACCCCATATTTCCAGTCTTGTGCTACATCTAAGCTTAAAAAAAAAAAAAAAAAAAAAAAAAAAAAAAAAAAGCAACCTACTGACAGGTTCAAATATATAACCTAATTTAGCAAGATTAGGTCATATGAATTATGCTTATTAGTAAAATAGGAGGATAAAAACCTCAGTAAGTCATTTTGCTGTAGGATTGGGCTTGAGATTAACGTCATCATCCAGGTGATAGTGGAACATTCATGTGGGGTGACTGGTTACGGTTTTGGGATGATGCTAGGACAATACAAAATTCTTAATTAAAATTCAGAAAGCTTCTAATTCTTTAAAATAAAAATAAACATTTATTACTTTTCACCAATAGCTGCACATACACAAAGAAAAGAAAATAAACAAAACTTTAGTACTTTTAATATCAATGAATGTTGAACACCTTAAATCTTGATATAACATTAATATCTAATTGTAACAACTAATTTTGCTATAGAATACAACACAAGAAAATTCTTTTCTATCAATCTCTTGGTTAAAAAGCTTAATTATTTGTTAATGGTTCTTTTGTGTGTTATGTTTTCTATTTACATTATTCGGACTATTGTCCTCATCTTTGTTGCCATATTACAATTTTTCAGTCATTGTACGCTCCGGCCTTCAGATGGTTAGAAAATCAAACTGAACCCTTTATTTCACTCACTGGGGTAGACTGCTCTTGAGGACACATGGCACTGGATAAAGGCATTAGTTAAATCCAGTCACAGGACCCAAAGAGTGAATTCAATACCCAGTTAAGGCAGTGGAAAACTTGGAGAGGGGAATTAACAGGAGATAACTGATAACTGACATCCATTAAACATGGCACGTGGAACTAGAACAGTCTACCCCAGTGAGTGAAATGAAGGGTACAGTTCAACATTCCAATCACCTGAAGAAGGCCAGAGCATACAATGGCCAAAACATTGTAATAAATATCACGACAAAGTTGAGGACAATAGTCCGAATAATGTAAATATAATATAATGTAAATATAATACCGCATCTCAGAAATATAGAGTTATATTTTCTGTTTATTATAGACTAGATTGAAATGATAATCTATCTCTTGTAAATCTCCATAGCCCTCCTGTTCAGCAGCATTAGCCTAGGGAAAACAAAGACCAATTCCAAAAAATAGTGGCTGCAAGGTACAGAGACCACAGTTTAATTATTGAAGGAATAAAAAATATTTATTTTTTAAACATTTTAAGGAGGGTTTTATTATTCTGCTTACAGCTATAAATGACATGGTTTAAACATTTTGATTTAAAGAGAGTTTCAAATTTTTTGAGAGCATTCCAAGATAATTGAAAAACAATCGAAGCCTGGCAGATACCAAAAATGTCAGTTTCAAACATGGATAATGTTAATGATTATAATGATAATATTATACAATTTTAAAAGCAATCTGGATTACCATCATCAATCAAGTTTATTCTACTTTGAAAAAATAAATAACTGACAGTTTACAAATGGAATTTATAGGATTTATCCTTATTTAGGCTATTTACATTTGGACTTATCCTCAACAACAGCAAAAGATGGGTGGGCAATGACAGAAACAGCAAAGATGGTGATAACAACAACAAAGATGAGGACAATAGGTCCAAAATGTAAATAGTGTAAATAAAACTTTTCAGAGTCTTCTAAAATCCTACTATGTAAGTATAATATTTCTTGATTAGAAATGGCAATTCAGAATGTAAATACAGGTGACACAAGGAATCAAGCTTTTGTGAATTTGAAGGAGATATATTACTTACCTACGAAGTGCCAAGACCTTCGTTTTGGAAAGAAGAGACATCCATTACCTCTGTCAGACTCTATACCCACAAAAGTTGTTGAAATAGCATCAACTACTTGACCTATAAGCATTAAGTAACCTGTGCTAACATTATCAAATTCAAGAACCTTGTGGAAGAAGACTAGGAGATACGAAAACCACATGGAACTTGTGAGGTCATTGAAGACATGGCCAACGCCATATGTTAGCTTCCGCCATAAAGGCATTAATGTTTTTTGCTTTTCATTAGGGATAGTAGAATGTGGTGGTTGTTGCTGTAAATGTTCTGTATCTGCAACGTCTTCCATTTTTTACAGTCTGTAGCCAGAACCTTCTGCGCAATAAACTGACCAGGAGCAAAAAGTCTGGAATATTGTCAGAAGGAAGAGGGTTAATGTTGGTCTTTCGAGGTTATTTTTTGGATGTCAAAGAATCATCATGGTATGTCTGTGGTATAATCTGAAAATTAGAACAAAATTGAATGGCAAGAGAATTATTAAAATTTGGAAAAAAACATTGAAAAGGGAAAATTCATAAAAGTGATAGTTTTAATCATGAAGGGACAAATCCAGTTTCAAGTATTTACAATACAGTAAAAAGAATATCTCACAAGCCACAACTAATTTGTTTCTAACTGCAGCTTTGCAAAGATGCAATTATAATAATAATAATCATAGTAGCTTCTTTGGGTGTACAAAATTTATTTATTAATGTCCCAGTCCATGAAACGACTGACATCATTATCCATGATATATACAATCACACTTCTCTCCCACTAATTAATATTAATCCCACAATTTCAAAAAAAATTATTAACATACTACAAAAGTACCTTTTCATGATCCCCAAGGTAATATTTATACTTGAATAGATGGTATTGTGATGGGATCTCCTTTAGGCCCTCTTTTTTCCAATTATTATATAGCACATTTAGAAAATAAAATAATTAATGACACTAATAAACCCCCTATATACAAGATACACAGATTATATTTGTTTTAGCTAAAATATTGATCAAATTACACAATTTAAAAACAAATTTGAAGCTCATTCCATCAAATTTACATTAGAACTTAATAAAATTCCATTCCTTGATGTATTCATGGATTCCATCACACAAATTTACTACATCTCTATATAAGAAATCCGCTAGCATTAACAAGTCTTAATTATAATAGTGAATGCCCCAACAACATAAGTTGGGCATCATGAAGAAAAAAACCTTAATCCAACACACACAAATGATATCTTCCAAAACCATATTCTATAAAGAATTACATAACATTAAACAAATGGATTTCCTAATTCCAGCATTGATCAATAAATTAAAATGTATTTCAAATAGTGTACATCAAAATAAACATAACACTATTAACTTATATTATTGTAATTAAATGCATAATAATTACAAGCATGAAACACTAAAACAGGTAGAAATGTTAAACCATTAACAAACAAGTTAAGCTCATCATATTATAAAAAAGTTAAAACAATTGCACTCAGTCTCTAATAACCCTATAATCACAAAAATAAATTCCCTACAAAAAAAAAAAAAAAAAAAAAAAAAAAAAACCCATAATGTAGTGTATTTACATGGCCATTCAGAGATATCTGATACTAATAATAAATTCACTACAGATATTTTGGTTTTACTACAACCACACTCTCCTATAGGCTTTTCAGGTTTACGTCGCATCTAGACATAGAATTTTGTTAAGATTTTGGTCTGTCACATGGTACAGTATCATAGAATGCATCATGAATTTCAACCTGTGTTTGCTATTACACAACTGTTATAATCAGCGAGTGAGCTTCTATGTTAACATAACAAAATATTATCATCGATGGTGAATAACTGTTTAAATGTCCGTATAAACCATTCTGAAGATAGGTCATGAAAGCTTACATCAAGGAACAGCTTAATTAAAAAATATCCAAATGTTGGACAAATTTGTCCATATATATCACACAATAAATATATATATATATATATATATATATATATATATATATATAATATATATACACACACACACACAAAAATATACCTAGCTTTATTACACACTATGACCTGACATATACATATAGTCTTCCACACTGAATATTGAGAGTACTGATGTCTTATGACAGAAAAATAAAAATCACTGAACTAATTTTTATAAAGTTAGTTTTATCAATGATGATATTTCAGGGCACAATATCTCTTCTACAGAAATCGGAGATAAATGAATTTTGTTCTTTATTAACTGAAGAGTTACCTTTGCTTAAACTATTAATATCTGCTATCCCAAAAATGGGTCAGTTTAGGTTGTAATCTCTTGTTAATACCAGATTTTTATAAGTCGCTAATACTGGAATTTACTGTAGTCAATGGGTTAAGGTGGTCAGAAAATTTTAAATAACCAAACCATACACAATAATTACAGAGAGACTGATTTTTTTTTTTTTTTTTTTTTTTTTTTTTTTTTAAATCCAAACACTTATGTCTTATTGATTGAAAATCATGTAGGTCTTTTGGTTCAATCCAGTTTGTCTTTTTTATAGTTTAAATCTGAATTCAAAATATACACAACAATAATATACATTTTGCAACATACTGTATGAACAGCTATTATATTCTGCATAAAGAAAAAACTTTTCTAAAAGTTCAAAGTGCTTAATATTATATGCTGAAGATTTTTATTACATTAAATATTATTCTTAGATGATAGCCATATTTGAGTAGATCTGTTTATTTTAAACAGTATTTTGTCTGCCAGGCAGATGACTAAAGAAAACTTATTTAAAAAAAAAAAAAAAAAAAAAAAAAAAAAGTCTCACAAGCAGGATTCAAGCATGCGTCCCCTTTGGCAGGAGAATGTCATTAGATCTGATATGCTTTGAGCATTCACCTATGAAGAGCTTCCTAATCACACAAAGTCCTATTTTGCCTTCAAAGGCTCATCCACCCATTCAGATTTTCTCAAAAGTCATAACTGCTCAGTTTCATATCTGAAACAAAGCAATTTCTAAAGAATTAATGAATTTTATTTCTTAATTGGACATATTTTTATCACATTAAATGTTATTTTTAGCAAGTACTCATATTTGAGTAGATACTCAGTTTATTTTAAACAGTATTTTGTTGTTTACTGGCCTGTATATGCGAGAAAACTTATTAAAGTAAATGCACCTTTCAGCATTTCCATATTCACAGCATTTTGGCTGTTGTAGATTATATATATATATATATATATATAGAGAGAGAGAGAGAGAGAGATATTATATATATATATATATATATATATATATATATAGAGAGAGAGAGAGATATTATATATATATATATATATATATATATATATATATATAGAGAGAGAGAGAGAGAGAGATATATATATATATGAGAGAGAGAGATATAGAGAGAGAGAATTTGGAGTTATCAAGGTGAATTAGCTAAAACAGCATGCCACATGGAATTAGAACAATCTACCCTTGTAAACTAATTAATGGGTTTGGTTGGAACTTCCAGTGAATTTCACCAGAAAAAGGCATTGCATAAAATGGCTGAAACATTGTGAATATGCCAATAAAGTCAAGAAGAGTCCAAATAATTTAAATAATAAAAATGTCAAATTAAAGTAAGGTGATTTTGTAAGTGTAGCTTAGATGTGTGACAAGGCGAAAAGTATGGGGCACCCAGTGAGAAACCAACTCACTACCCGGTCATAATTGTTCTAGCAAGACAAGCTTGTTAACCATTACACCACATCGAGGTGCCCTTATGTCAGATTAAAATAAGGGCTCATGTTATATGCAGAGAATTCTGGGAACAACAAGGTTATAAATTGTAGGTATCCCAGTAGTGCAATCACACTTACCACAAGTTTCTTTGTAGCCTCTATTATGCTCCAGCCTTAAAACACAAAAAGATTCATCTTGATACATTCATGAAAAAAAAAAAAAAAAAAAAAAAAAAAAAATCAGGTGACTAGATGGGACCTTATTTACCTGCAGGCAACTTAGAGAGAGAGAGTTATGGGGGGCATACAAAAGAGGATGAAGAGATTAAAATATTGGTTTGGAAAAAAAAAAAGAAAAAAGAAAAAAATTGCAATATGATTATGAAACAGTGTGACTGGGATTAGGAACAGCCAGTTTTGGGAAGGTCAGAGGTGAAAACAAAATGTAATCTGCACAGGAGATGCAGCAGTTTTAGCAAAGCTTTTTGTTTAGTCAAACTTTCAAAATATATTTTTGTTTTGCAATCATTTCTGTTTAAAAGGACATACCATAGGCATTCCTTCAAAACTTGTTGTCTAAATGCAACTTCACCAAACAAGGATTTGTTAAATATTCTACTGGGATGGAAAGGAGAACAAAAGCAATGACTGTAACCAAGGAATATATATATATATATATATATATATAAAATTACAGAAAGCAATTTGTTAAATGAAGACTAGAATTTGTCAACAGATAAATGTAGATTACATACAGATTATCTTTGTATTCATTAAGACAGGATTAGGATCAAATTGTAGTACCTGTGGTGGATGTGTAGGTCATGTAATGGATAACAGCTGAAAATGAGAAATTGGTGAGTCAAATTCAAATTCCTTAAGAAATCGGGGTAGGAATCCAACCCTTCTCCCTTCAGCTATGGGTTAAATAGCAGGAGAGATAAACCCTTGATTGGAAATCTGTCTAGGAGAAGGGAAACTAAATCCAAACCAGCCTGAAGAAAGTTGGGTTCTGGTCAGGCTATCTTGCTTAATGGAAGAGAGTAGGGCTCTGGTCTCATGTTTTCCAGTAAAATGAAGAGAACTGCTAGGTACGCCAGTTTATTAGGTATCAGACAATTTTTCTTACTAGTAGCCATCTTGCATAATTATTAATCTACCCTTCATCTATGCATGTGTATCACATCTGGTCTGCTACATAACCCAAGATTCTTGATTAAAAAAAAAAAAAAAATTTTCATGGCAATTGTTCAGTGTTTTCCTCTGCTTCCTCAACCACATAAATTCTGATTAACTAGGGGTCTTGTTTTACTGTTGAATTAGTTAGATGTAACTAAGTCTTCTAAGTTTCTTTTCTTGAAATTCTTGCCTAAGGAACTGATTTCTTACTTTCCTGTCGTCGACAATCTTCAAAAGTTTAAATTCAACATCAATTGCCATCTTCTACCTTCCTGAATTTCATTCTTTTATCCCT
>OZ010590.1:90178946-90328946 GCA_963932145.1 Acanthosepion lycidas | reverse complement strand
TTCCTCATGGAACAAGAAAAATCTACAAGATAGAAATATAAAACTCAGTTCCAAATACCCTGAAGGTTAACCTGGATTTACAGACACCTGAAGGCAACCAGAGATCACAATGGCCAAAACTTAATCAGAACAAAGATGAAGATGTAAGTACATATGTAAATTATGGTAATTCCTAATTCCAGAAATTCAAATATAAAAACAAACTTAAATGTATGGTAGATTTATGAGAAGGCTCTTCAGATTTCAGTGTCGCTCTTTGCAGCCTCTGTTAAAACACATTGAAGATATTTAAATTTCCACATTTGTTTGATTTTGCTACCTCTGACTTGCAACTTGTATTTAGCCAATCCTTATCACCATAAAAGTGATCATTCTGCAAGATAGTCAAGTACAAATGGAATTTAGAAGCCTAATGTCCTTTTCTGAACAAAGGCTGCCTTAAGCTATTAAAAGATATTCCAGTGGAACATGTGTCAGAAGATATACAAATCCCCTGACAAATGAACTTAGAATGGAAAGTAAAAAACATGTTGAAGAAAGGCAAACTTTGCAAATCAAGTCCTCCAAGAGCATGAAAACTTAGGTTTTCAAAGCTCTCTTTAAAAAAAAAAAAAAAAAAAAAAAAAAAAAAAAAAGTTGTTTTGTTGTCAGATAATCAAATTTTAAAATTTTAAAGTTACAGAATTACCCAGCTTTCTCCATGTAACAGGGCAGTGGCTCTGATGAAGTCATACTAGTGCACTAGACACCTATAGCCTAACCACTCTCCAAGTTGCTATAATTGCAGGTAGCTAGAGCCTTGAAAACAGTAGGCCTTTTTATTTTCTAATTACAATAGGTTGTCTTTCATCTATGGCCCACTAAATTTATGATCTCAAATATATGGTGCACAGACAAATACATCAGGTATAGGCAGCAAAAATTCATTTAAACAAGTTTTGTGAAATTCAACTAAAACAGGTACATTTAATTTGTTATTGCAATTTCCTTGTTTGTAGATGAATTGTCCAAATACAAAAAATGTGGATAATGTGTCCAAAGTTTAGGTTTTTGTTCCATTTTTGTTCAGTTACTTTCAATTGTCTCAGCCATTATCAAGAATTAACTTTAGTAAATTAGACAAGATTTTATTGGCAACATCTTGGTAAGTTTTGGAATGCTACTGGAAGAAAAAAAAAAAAAAAAAAAAAAAAAAAAATGAACTTTAGACAGTTTATCCCCAATTTGGATTTGAATATACAAATTAAACAAAAAATAGAAAAACAAAAATGAAATCTAAACATCTAGAACAGGTCACAATGCAAATTTTAACTCTGAATTTGATGGGTTAAATTCCGTTACGATTTGGAGTTCCTGAGCATTATTTGGTGTTTGTTATTGTTACTGTTCTGTCTTAGTTTAATTTGCGATATTAAGCACCTTAGGTTTTTGTACAGATAAAAAGAAAAAAAAAAAACAAAAAAAACAGTTTCTTTTTTTTATTGTCATGTCTTCTTTGACAGGTTTGTTATTGGTAGGGTTCTCCTTTCACACTTATGATTATAAATACACAATGTTAGGCAAACAGAAAGAAAAGAAACAAACTGCAGAAAAGGAAAACAAGAGAAATTATGAAAAATACATAAACAAACAAACCTAAGTATTGAAATGTTTAATTTTAGAAAAAGATAGCAGAAACAAAAAAAAATGAAAATATAAAGCAGGATTTTAGCTTAAAATACTTGGAGATTATGAAGTCATTTAACATGCAATAAAATAATTTATACTGTCTTTTTAACAACACTAACACCTAAACTATTAATTGATAAAAAATTTGCCACCTAATGTTTTATATATTTCAAAGAAACTGTCAATTTCTTTTTGAGCTTCTAAAACACACACATACATATAGGTTCCTGAAAAATTAATTTCGGTTGATCTCTCTGGGGAAGGAAGCACGGGTTTGTAAACAGTGATTATTATGGCTGATATAGCGAGACTCTTCGGTAAAGTGAATCGAGTCCTGTTGGTCACTGTGTGTTTATCTAAAAAATAAATATGCTTAAATTCACTTTCATCCCTGCTGTGCACCAACGGCTTAGTGGTAGAATCTCTGACTGATGCCAATTTAGTCAGGTTCCGATCCTAGCTAGAGGCAACCGAACATCTAGCCACACTGAAGAGCTGTGATACAGCTAAACTGTCTGTGGATGACACACACACACACATATATATATATATATATATATATATATATATATATATATATATATATATATATATATATATATATGATATATGTTCCAAAGATTGTCATAGACAATCGTGTTTGGGGGGGGGGGTGAGAGGTCCCTTTATCTATAAAATGCTTCCATGACATGAGTCTCACCAACTCCAAGCCAGAGAATAGGTGAAGATAGAAAACTGGCACCTCATAACCCATTGCTTTGGGTAGATGGAGTTTGGCAGCCCAGGGAAGCAGTCCATATTGAGGAAGGAAAACCCTGATTTTAAAACTGTTGCCTTGCAGTCATATCCAAAGATGGAAAAGGCTACAGAAGTTAATCCAGAAATAAAACCCATTGGTTGATTTTGTTTAGTGGCATATCAACATCTCTATGGGTTATTTAATGCCAAAATCTAAATATCTTGAACAATTTTATGGCTTCAACTAAATATATTATTTTGAAACAATTGTATGCTTTCAACTACAGATATATTGTATATGAATTTACCCTGAAAGTTTAAAATTATGTTTTATAGATACAGTGTAACCCGGATATAAGAGAAACCCGGATATAAGAGATCTTCTCTGGCCCCAAATTAGAGCCATACTTACCTAAACAAAATAGACCAAACCCGGATATAAGAGACTTCTTCTCCGGTCCCGACAACTCTTATATCCGGGTTACAGTGTATATATTTTGTACATGATTTGTTGTGTTATGTGTTTCAGTAAAACCCATTTCTTCAAGGTAGGACATTATGATGACAGTTCCAGTATTTTCAAAAAATTTTCTCAGGTTGGTTTCCTTATAGTATTTATTTATGTCTTAAACATCTTAAGTACAGAATTGTCCAAAAGTTGTGTCACCCTTGACCTCTCTTCAAAGCTCATGTCAGATATATGAAATAGAAAATCATTATATAGAAGTGACGTGACTTTCAGACTACCCTGTACATTCAGTTAAAATTGTGTTTCACGGAAAGTGTGGCATGTCATGTACATGTTGGCTGATCTTCATTAATCAGCAAGTATGAATGGGTGAGGTATGTGCGGCCTATGTGTAACCTAGCCAACGTTACCTCAGCCTTTCTTCCCTTTTCTAAACGACTACCTCCATTCTCCCAGAATCAGTTATTTACAATGTCAGTCCAGTACTTATGTTTAATGAAACTAGTTTATTTCATTTTTCAGGTCCATATAAGGAATCCTAAAACTATTATCAAGGGTTTCATTTTGGGTAGCTTTTACAGCAAAGTTTGCTGGGTCATTTCCTTTGATTCCTATGTGGCTTGGGATTCAGCAGAGTACAACGGAACAAAAATTATCTATTCAGTGACCATAAAAATCCCATAAAAAAAAAAAGAAAAAGAAAAAAAAAATGTAGCAAACAGATAAATACAGACATCCAATTAATACATCATGTCCACAAAAAACAAAGATCATTTCAATAAAAAGCTGACATTTGAAGTAATTTAGAAATTTTCAAAATCAATGGACATAAATTTAACTGTATTATATTAAACTTAACGAGTGGGGAAGTAGACGAAAGCAAACCTGTGAGGAAAGAGAAAGAACAAGCATCTGCAACAGATGCTCTTTGACAATAACCTTCTGCTACACTAACATAAATTAGTCCCAATTACTAGCCTAAGTGGAAAAGATAAGAATTTTTTTTTTTTTAATAACATTAAAAACAGCATAACCAAACAATGAACTTGTAAATAAGATAACTTAAAAGCAGAATGACCAGCAGTAAATATACGAATAGAGTTTTGTGAAAGAGTTAATCCTTCTCATAGCATGCCCATCTTGATTTAATCTCTCTCACATGATATACATATGCCTAACATACAATACTATAATTACCTACTATTCACCAAATTCTAATGGATTTTTATTGTCATGAGTTTGCCAGGTTTGTATCGTTATTAGTACTCAGATAAGACAGACCTATAAATGTTAATTTTCAAGGAAAAGGGGAAAAAAACAAAAAACCTAACTCTCCTTGTCTCTCCCTTAGCAAGGCCGTCATGCCCTGCCAATACCTCATGAAAAATAGACTATTTGTTTTTGATCATGTAGACAGATGGAAAACGACATATCAGAGACACTACTTGGTTTCAGTGAGAAAATGAAAGAAAGGGAAAATAGAAGAGAGAGACACAATAGCACTCGTGTTTAACACATGTTTCAGTGAAATGGAAAAATTTATCAATTTCAAATCTTTTCATTTGTAACGCCTTAAAATAAATGATCAGCATTCAGATTTATGATTATTGCAATAGTCTTAAAATTGTTAATCTCAAATATTTAACAATGTACTCAGATTTCTACAGATATTTTATTGTAGAACTTATGGGCTTATCCAATCATTAACTTAAGAATTAAAATTCATTAGAGAATTCAAATAGGAAGACCTTGAAATTTTTGCAGGTATTTTATACAGGTATTTTTAAAAGGTATTATATAGGTATTTCTAGTGATTAACAATGGCATAACTAAACAATGAACTTATAAACAAAACTACTTAAGAAAAACAGAATGACCAGCAGTGAATATATAAAGAGATTTGTGAATGAGTTAATCACCTCATAGTATGTCCATCCTAAAGATGGAATCTCTCACATGATATGCACATGCCTAACATACAATAATTATAATTACCTACTATTCACCAAATTCTAATGCATTTTTTATTCTCACGAGTTTACCAAGTTGGTGTCGGTATCAGTGCTTGGTTAAGATAATTCTATAAATGTCAATTTTCAAGGAAAATGCCTCACCTATATAAAAATAACAGCATATATATATATATATATATATATATATATATATATATATATATATATATATATATAGCTATTGAGACATTTATATTGCTATAAAACATGAAATACATACCTGGCATGATTTAAAATCTCCAAATAAAATGCAAATAACGAACTGTTTCTGTCTGATAACCACTATTACAATTGAATTATAAGATAAAACAGTGTATTATGTTTTGCTAAGCATAGCTTACATGTGACAAGGCCAAAAGTATAGAGCATGCAGTAAAGATTGAACCCATTATTTAGTCGTAATTGATCTAGCAAGATGACACACGAAAGTGCCCAAACAGAGCATTGTGTGTGGATATTGACATTTTAATCAGCATTTAACAGAATTTGGATACTGTAGACTTGTAGGGATTTGTTTTCTATGGTTTATTTAAAGCCAAAACATTTCTGAATTGTAAAAGTCATTTTTTCTTTTTTTTTTTTTTTACAAGTTAATATCCCATTAACTTTTTGGGAATAACAATGATTTCTGCTGATACGTGTCATACTATTTAACCCATAGCTGGCATAGTAGATGAATTTTTACCTTTTCTCCCCAATGGAATTTGCATACAAGTGAATGCAGGGAGCCCAAGCTCCACTGCAGATGAGAGGGGCAAAGAAAAGTTCTCAGCCCAACCATGCCATGAAGGGATTACAAAAATAAAATTCTGAAGTTTCCTCATATTTTGTAAAGTTAGCAAAGAAAATAACTATTCAGCTCTGAGGAATCCCACCTAAATTGTGAGTAACAACCATAGTAAAAATAAAAAGTAATTACAGTAAAGTTACTTTAAAATAAAAAAAAATAAAAAAAAAAAGAGAAAAGAAAAGCCTTGGTAATTTTAACGCCACCAAAACCAAACCGGTTACTTTTTAATCATCTGACAGAACCTTTTTTGCCTTCCATGAGCATACCCGATGTTATCATCTGGAAGTGTGACTCATTGCACCATCTCAGGTTAACATTTTCTGCTGGCACAAAGTGGGAAGATTATATTGAATCAATTGCTAAGACGGTTCCTAGGAAAGTTGGTTCATTACATTGTGCAAGACAATTTTTGCTAGAATCTGTCTTACAGATTTATAAGTCAACATTAACTGACCCTTAATGCCAAACTCAAAGAATATAAGAAAGCCATAACCAAAGTAGAGATTTCATAATCTGTTTTGGTAGACCCATATCTTGAGATTGGGGGAGAAGGGTAAATATATATCTAGAGTGAATATCGTTGCAGAATGAAAAAGTTTAAGGTAGCAACATATATGGGCTTGTCCGCATGGTGCATAGAGCATGTGCACAATGTGGTTTTCTTTAAAAAAAAAAAAAAAAAAAAAAAAAAAAAACTGGGGCAGGGTGGGGAACTTTCCAGTATAATGCTGCCAAAATGGATTAATCTGATTGGTAAATTATTATTTCTTGAAATGTTTTCCTATTTTCTTATATCTGATGAAATCTTATCAGTCAAAACATTGTTTTTACAACCTAAACTATATTTGGATGAGGTATAACTGCTCAAATATTTTTCCAAATGTTAAGGACTTGAATATCTGCCTATATTTCCGAGATGAAGTATTGTAATTATTTAACTTATTTACATTGTTCAGACAGTTGTCCTCATCTTTGTTGTCATATTCCTGACATTACAGCTGTTGTATGCTTCAGCCTTTGTCAGGTGATTGGAATTTTGAACTGAACCCTTTATTTTACCAATACCATACTTGAACATCATTGCCCGATTAAAGGAAATCGGCCTTGAACATCCTTCAGGCTCAGGTGGATGAGCTAAGATGGAAAGTGAGAAAGATACTGATGAAAGGAAGCCACCCAAATCATGAAACTTTAGAGGATGGCAATCAAAACCCCTACAGATGAATGAAAACATACTACTACTAACTGACACAAGATAACGAGACTGCAGTGGTGGACAAATCAGAATATATAGGAAAACTAAAAGACCTCAATAGAAATAATGGTAGCTACAGTAAATTAAAGAAATATCCAACAATGCAGACAGAACAAAAACGGTCACAGATCCTAATCAAGAACAAGAACCACTTTCAAACCTCACATATACGGTCTCCCCAAAATACACCAAGACAGTATTTTGCTCAGGCCAATTGTTAGGTGCCAAGGCTCTGTGTGCCACCCTTGAGTCAATTCCTTGTAGATAAAATTGACCCATTAATAAGAAAGTCTATATGTTTGAAGCTCCGTGGAAATAATCAAAGATGCTCCCATCCAATCCAACCAGATGGTGAGCTTGGACGTGGTGAGCGTGTTCACCAAGGTACCCATGGGGGAGTCACTATCAGTAGTCAGGGATAGACTGGTCTCGGACTTATCCCTAGGAGAGCAGACCAGTATATCAATAAATAACCTGATGGAGATGCTGATTTTCTGTACACAAATACACTTCAGAAGGGGGATCAGACATATTGACAGGATGATGAAGGCTTAGAAATGGGCTTTGCCATTATCACCAGCAATGGCAAACATATACATGGAATACTTCGAAGAAATGGCATTTGAAACCACATCACTAAAGTCAACCCTGTGCCTGAGATACATAGTGACACCTTCTACTCTGGCCAAACCAGGAAGAGATCCAGCTACTACTGGACAATGTAAACTGAACAAGATCATCAATACAGTTCACAATGGAGAGAGAAAACAAATTCACATAGGTTCAAGACATACTGCAAGCCAACATTCACTGGACAATACCTCAACTTCAATTCCCAGGACCCATACAGTGTAAAGAAAGGGATCATCCATTGTTTGCAACATCATCATAAGGGGCAACCCAGAGACATATGAACAAGAAATGGTCAGTATAAGCAGTACCATACAACAAATACCCTGAGTACCTGGCAGCAGCTCCGACAAACTGGGATAGAAGGGTACAAGAGTAACACTCAGAAAACAGCTTCGGTCTGCCTACTCTATGTGAAATGATTAGTGGAGAAAATGCAAAAGATCTGTGGTCAATATAACATTGGGACAACCTTCAAAAGTGGTTTGACACCTTGCAGACACCTCTTCCAAGTAAGACCCCATCCATAGAAAACATGACTGTGTGTATGCCATCCCATACAGCTGTGTAAAGAAATACAAAGGAGAAACAGATCACCTCCCATAAGGTAAGGCTGGAAGAAATAAACTGTAACAAAAGAGGAAATAGAAAAAAATTCAGGTATAGCTGACCACATATGGAGGGAAAAAGGGAGATCAACCTCCTCCACCCTGTGAGTTGAAGTTCAAAATTATAGAAATCACTAGAAAATATGAAAACTTACAGAATCAGCACATATGCTAAGCCACAAAAATCTCCCAAGTCAGCCAAGCATAAAAATGAATACAATATGGGAACCAATAATATGGAATGTTAGAGAAAAAGAAATACCAACAAAAATTGTAATATGAGCTCTGGTAAAAATAATTACTGAGGTAGTTTATAATTCCCCAAAATTTATGGACACATGGCCCAGTGGATAAAATTGTTGGTTGGATCCAGCAACTTGACCAAAGTGTTGTGAATTCATGGCAAAGATCAGGTCCTAGAAATATCAAATTGGTATTTGATTGGAGATGCTACCAAAAATGGTTAAATGTAATGAATTATTTCTTCAAGAGATACAATATAAAACCTTCTCTATATTAATTTTATAAGATGTCTGAGCAAAAAGCATCAGTACTGGTGCAGATATCAATTTGGCATTTAATCTTAAAATCATCCTCTTCTGAAGCCACATGCTTTATCCAGCATTGTTTTCATTAATGGAAGCATTCCTGGAACTCTTTTTGGAATAGTGAACACCTGCCCCATTGCATTCTCTTGAATTTCCTTGACATCTTGAAATTGTTCTTTTTTTTAAACTTCAAATGTGAAATAGATCCCTCATTTTTAATTTACAATGACTGAACTCACAATTACCATATCACTAAACTCCTAAAGCAACACTTCTAACCTATGGTGTAAAACTTAGACCTTTAAATAATAATAATTTTTCTCTTGTTGCTGCTGTCACACTTACACTTTTTTTCCAGCTGGAGAAGCTTTGCTGTTATTTCTCTATTAATGGCTCCAATATGGCATTTATTTCTATGCTAAGTCAACATAGGAGGCTCTCAATGTAACATATGCACAGATTCCTTCATATATCTGATTCTTCAGTGTTCATCTATGTTTAGTATTTGTGTTTTGTTCCATGGGAGTGGGTGACCATTTTTTTTTTCCATAAATGATCAGCTATACCTGATTTGTCTGTCTTAATAACTTTTTGATGCTACTCCACAACTACAATGGTTGATAGACATGGTCATATTCTCTACACCAGGCTTGACTCAGAGATTACTCCATAAGGGAAAAGACTGTTGCAATTTTTCAATCCTACTCCTTCACCCTTTTGTTTCTAACTGCAGAAGCTGATGTTTGCAGGATAGTCATTCTGAAAGGTACATTTATTGCTGATCAGCTCCTATTGGTATGTGCCTGGGATGCCATTTATGATTTTTGCATAGCATTGGACAATCCCTTTCTTTACACTGTATGGATGATGGGAATTGAAGTTAATGTTGTCTAATGAAGCTTGGCTTGTGATATACAGATGTCTTGAACCCATTTTTTTTTGTATGGATATACCCAGTAAAACCAACTGATTTTTAGTTTCTTCTTCCACTGTGAAATGGATCAAAGGTCTTACTGAGTTTACATTGTCTATCAACATTTGTACAACTTCCTACTGGGGCCAAAGTATAACTTGCCATCTGTTTATCTAAGCTATATGGCTGGCTTCAGTGGTGATATTCATGA
The DNA here is from genome assembly GCA_963932145.1 of Acanthosepion lycidas. Taxonomy (NCBI): domain Eukaryota; kingdom Metazoa; phylum Mollusca; class Cephalopoda; order Sepiida; family Sepiidae; genus Acanthosepion; species Acanthosepion lycidas. The sequence continues at coordinate 90,319,104 of OZ010590.1, read as the reverse complement.
AAATATTTCCTCAAAAATATTCTATGTATATGTTGGCCATTAGTGGTGATTATGGTGAACCCATAGTCAATCCTTTCTTCTGCATATGTCAGATCCTAGTTGGAAGAATGTTGTTTATACACAAAATGTCAACATTTCCATCAATTTATCTATCAGAGTGGAGTACTTAAGACATGGATAATGAAACAAAAACAATCTATCCCCACCCTCAACCGTAAGTTAAATAAAAGGACAATTTGACATTCCTTGACCGTTATGCAGACTGACAAAAACCTGACCACCTGAAGAAGGCCAGAGGACACAAGGGACAAAAAGTTATAACAAAGATGAAAAAAAAATGGTCTTAATGCAAATAAAGATGATTACTATTAGGTTTGTGCGAAAATAATGCCGTTTTTTGACGTATTTTTTAACGTCAAAAAACGCCATTATTTTGCACCAACCTAATAATATTGACTATTGAGATTTAAATCTTTAAACAAGCATTAGAAAAAATTGTTTTATAAACTAACAGTATAACCCGTCTTCGACGGGGTCTTTCATTACTGGGAATTTTTGCCGTTCAATTGGAGCAGTTTAAAGTCAGCCCACCCGAAAATCAATATTAGCAACATTGTAATGTTACTGTAACATTAACATTTGGGGGGTTCCTGTTAGTGTTAACTGTTAACAATTTGAAGTTTGGGCTGAAACGGGAACTGTACAATAATAAATTATAATTTTTTATTGTAATATATTTTTATTAATTAAACTAAAGTTTTCAGGAAGATATCCAAAAAATAAAACGTTACTGAGAGTTTTACTTTTAACTTATAATGGAGAAGTAGTAATGGAGAGCCATTGTTGCCAACAATTTGGACGCAAAACCGACACTGAAGAATTATCTATCAAAGAAATCGAAATCTGATGAAAACTGGAAATGCACAAAGTTTTATGCATTTCCACAGTTTTCATCAGATCACACACACATACGTTATTTTTTTATTGTTTACAGTTTATGATTGTTCATTATTCTTGCTATTGTTTTAATATTGTTTACATTTTTATTGTTTAAATTGTAATTATTTAATTTTATATTGTTTTTAATATTTGGTCCCTTGGTTATAGCAAAAAAAAAAAAAAAAAAAAAAAAACTACGTTTTTAAACCTGCCATTTAATAAAGTCTAAAAAAAAACTTTTTTTATCTCCTTGCATATCTACATGGACTTTTTAACTTTTAACGCTGATTGACGTAATTAGAATAGATTCTCTAACACAGCTGTTTATTAAAGTCAAACAATGCATAACCAAATTTTAATTAAAAATGGTCTACTAAACTAAGCAGAAGGCGAAAAGTTTAAATTACGGCCATAAAGAAAAACATTTCTTTTTGGAAACAATGAACAGGTCAAACTTTTTTTTTGTCTTTCAAGTTTTAGTCATTTGAATTTGCTTACACAGGTCAAACTCAAAATGCTAGAAAAAAACAATGAACAGTTTTTTTAGCAACTTCAGGAATCCTCTGTTCAAAATAACATTAGTTTCCGAAGTAATGGCTCATAAATGCACCCACAGTTCACTACTTCGTGGAAGTGCGCGTGACACACAATTGTATCGGATTAAAAAAAAAAAAATTAAAAGTGTATAATTACTGAGGTAGAGGAAAACTTTAAAAAAATGTTAGAACCCTAAAAATAATTTCCCTTTTATTGAAAAGAAGTGACAATCAAAAAGTTCGCTGTTCAAACATGTGGAAGGTGGGGGAATAATACAAGAAATGTCAATGTCTTTTTTGATAAATTTGTTAATCTTTCTCCTCCTCCTGTTAGACAAAAAAACAGACTTTAAGCGCTTTGGAACGATCTGCAAATAAAGTATACAATTTCTTTTGCGTGTCAGAAAAAGCCTGCCCAGGAGAGAGGTGAAAGAAAGTAGTAAGTAAAATTTTAAAATAAACAAACTCAGATTAAATTAATCACTTAGATTTTAAAAAAAAGGAGATAATGTGTTACTAAAACTTGTTCAGTTCTATTGCAACATAGAAGTTTTTAACTGGCAATTTTTCGGTGTGGGTTAGTGGTGGATCCTAAGCGAGTTCTGATTTTTACAACATACAAAATAACTAAAATAGCTGAAGTACTGTAAACGTTTTTTTTTTTACTTCTATTTGTAAAAAAAATTAATAAAGCATGGAATCCCTATATAAAGATTTGGGGGGTACGGGGCGGGATTTAGGCTCCTCCTACTCTAAAAAGCACGGGCATGAAATAAGGTTTCATTCTCTTAGCATTATTTATAACTTTTCCATCCATAAAAACTAAAAAAAAAAAAAAAAAAAAAAAAATTCAGTTGGTTTCAGTTAGTTTAAAACAGTTATTACAAAATGTAGACACTTGAAAGAAAAATCAGTAGAAAAAGTTCACGGTTATAAATAGCTATTAATTTATAAAATTAAAAAACTTCCTTAAAACAAACAAAAAAGTCTTTCTTTGAAGACTAGTTGTATTTTTGTAGAATTTCGTTTGTTCAAAAAATGTAAACATCTTCTGAGGGGAAAAAAAAATGGTAAAAAAATGTCCAAACAGGAATTGTCAGTATGAGTATTTCAAAGAAAATTAAAATTCTTTGTTTTACTTTCCAGTTGAGGCAGTAGGGAGAAAGAAACAAGGCAAAAAAAGAAGAAATACAGATGCTTAAAAAAGGGGGTGGAAAATTGACATTTTGATTCCATAAAGTTATTTTCCAAAAGCAAGAACTGTATACCAAAAAGAAAAATTTGCATGAAAAAGTCGCTAGAAAAACAATTCTTAGGGGGAAAATATAACAATTAAAAAAAACTGACTGTTAAAAATTGTAAAAACAGCGCTAAGACATGCTGATTATTGATTTCGACCCTCACTAAATGCCTCATTTGTGTCGAAACTAAATTTGAAAGTTTGTTTTGTAATAAAATGATTATTGGGGTTAAGTAGAGAAAGGAGTGAGAGAAAGGAGTGAAAGAAAGAAGCAAATAAAAAGTTCTTGTGATGGTAAATACCGTTTTTGATTTTTACTTACATCGTCAAGTGTCGATATTTGTGTCTTCTTATTCTTCTTACAAAGAAATAAAATTAAAAATGTTTTTTGTTGACAAACAGTCGATATTTGAGAGAAACAGTTGAGTAGACTATCTGTTCACTTGCAGTTTTGTTAAGAATATTTAAAATGGAAAGCACACATCTTGTCTTTTGCACACGAAAGAGTTTTTAGTTTAAAAATGTAGTAAAAAGACACTGGTTCGGGGAGGGTATATTGATAATTTTCATTGTCTAAAAGAAAAAAAAAAAAAAAAAAAAAAGGGAAGAAAAAAAAAAAAGCGAAACCAAATAAAATAAAAAACAAACAGGTTGATTAGGAAGAATTATGCAAACAAATGGAAGAATTTCAACTGGAATTAAATCTAAGAAAAAAAGTTATGCAAGGCTTCCACAGAATCGAATTTAATTTTTTTTTTTTTATAAGCAAGCACTTTGTTTCGAACTTATATCTTCTAGTTAAATATTTACTAAAAATAAATAAAAATAAAATAAAAAAAAAAAAAAAAAAGTAAACAAACAAAAAAAGGATTCCTAGGCTAACAATTGAAAAATCGGTTTCATTCTGACAAAAATTCAATATTTTTTATTTTAGTTCCAATCAATATTTCCAAAGTTTCAAAGCGAAAACAAGAGGTTTTTTTGGGGGGGTGGGGGCTTTAGGATTTTGTCTCGAGTTTTATGACTCGAGAAGTTGAGAAAGTGTTAAAAATGGAAATATTGTCAAGTTCAGCATTTCAAACATTTTTTTAAATATAAACAATGAATTATTTCCCTTACATCCTACGTAAATTTTTTAAGTCGACTCATATCCTGAGATATCGTTCCTCCCTCGGATATTAAAAAAAATTCCATGAATTTCAAAATAAAAAACAAAAAAACAAAAAAAAAAAACAAACAAACCACAAAACATTGGCATAACAAAGAAGATCATACAAAAATAATGTCGAATTTATATTTGCAAAAAAAAAAAAATAGTCGATGTAAAAACATTTCGGGCGGCATTTTCCGTTTTATTTCGAATAAAAAATTGACTTTTCAATATGAGTCTATTAAAAAATAAAAAATAAAAAACTATGGTTATCCATCAGCGTTTGATATGTAAACTAAACTTCGTTTGAAATGCTGAACTGAACACTCAAAAATCAAAATACTTTTTACATCTCAGCAACAGTGAAACAAAATTAAAAAAAATATACACATAACATACGTAAATTAAAAACAAACACCAATAATAAGTCGAATGTTTGATATTTTGAAGGATTTCATGATGTTGCTTTCATTATCGCCCTGTTGAAGTTTCATTAAGTCATTCATTGTAAAGTTTCGGGTTTGGTGGTAAGAATTAATTATTTCAGTTTTCATAGAAGACAGTTTAACTTTAAAATAAAATAAAGGTTGGCTTTTATTTTAACACTTCCATTACAGAAAAACATTTACTGTCTCGTGTGCAACAACAAGAGTCGTGTATTGTTTAATAAAGAAGACAAATAAAGCGGTAACGAAAAGCTTTTACAAGAACCTAAATGATTTGTTTTTAAAATACAAATTAAAAATTTTAAAATATAAATATTTTCTGTTTATTTTAATTTGCGACAAGATCTGTGTTTTAATAGCAAACATGAAGAAAGCCAACAAAATGATGAGAGGCCAGGTGAAGATAAATTTAATACCGCTCTCCTCCATAAATACATAAAATAAAAATCCAATTGACCGATGTTGTTATTGTTAAATAATAAAATGAATAAATTGTGTTCGTCCCCTACCTTGTCTATTGTCCATAAAATAAATAATGTTTCCAGAAGACAGAGAGAAACTGATTTGACAGTGGACGAAAGCGCGAACCATTTTTAAAACACCTGCACTTGGCTGCTGCTGCTTCTAACTAGCGAACCACGTGATGACAACTTTATAACCCTTGACCTCCGATCACGCTGTTTTTCAAAACACGTTTTTTAAGCTTTAATTTAAGTGTGAATTTTGATTTTCTTTTCAATTCACTGAATCATTAAGGGGGAAAAATAAGATTTATCCTTGGCACAAGGAAAAATGAGATATTTAAATCAAATCAAATATAAATATTACTTTTTTGAAGGATATATAGATAGAAACAACAAGGTTATTGTTTTTTAAATTTGTTTTCAAACTTTTCATAACTTGTCAAACAAAAATTACAAACAATTGGGAATTAAGATTATATTCGTTGTTAAAAAAAATAAAGAAAAGAAATATTACCAAATACCCAAATCTGAAAAGTTCACCAAAAAAAAATCAAATAACAGTTTTTTGTTTGTTTGAATTAAACTTTTCAGCATTTTTAAACACTTAAGAATTATGAAAGGGTCACTTAGTTTAAAATGAATTATTAGTGGAATTTTGAGTATAATTTTTTAGTCTTAGTTTGGTTGATTTTATTTTTAGTGGCATATCGACATCTTTATGGGTTATTTAATGCCGAAATCTAAATATTTTGAACACAATGGCTTATGTTTTGAAATGCACATAAAATGTATTGAGAATAGAAGGTCATATTGCTAAAATTATTGTTGGTAATTCTTCTATTGAATTTGCTAGTAAGTTTATATCTGAAGTAGTATGTATATTCATCAAATTCTATATACATCAAGAAAAGGAATTTATTCTTATTGTTATGTTTGTATGCGAACTTAAGGACAAAAAAACTAAAAGACACTACTACCTTCCCCATAATGCGATTAATATATATATATATATATATATATATGTATGTATGTACATATATATATATATATATATATATATATATATATATATATATATATATATATATATATATATATTAATCGCATTAATCATATATTAATCGCATTGATAATATATATATATATGATTAATGCGATTAATTATATATAAATATATATATATATATATATATGATTAATGCGATTAATGATTAATGCGATTATGATTAATGCGATTAATGATTAATGCGATTAATATATATATATATAGATTAATGCGATTAATATATATATATATATATATACGTATGTATATATATATATATATATACGTATGTATATATATATATATATATACGTATGTATATATATATATATATTAATCGCATTAATCATATATATATATATATTAATCGCATTAATCATATATATATATATATATGATTAATGCGATTAATATATATATATGATTAATGCGATTAATATATATATATATGATTAATGCGATTAATTTATGATTAATGCGATTAATATATATATGTAAATATATATATATATATGATTAATGCGATTAATATATATATGTAAATATATATATATATATATATATATATATATATGATTAAATGCGATTAATATACATGATTAATGCGATTAAACTAACTAGCATATACGAATTAAAAAACATCAAACAAACTCTCATTAATAATGACTTTCCTAATTAAATTGTTGATGAACAAATTAAACAAGCTAACATTGTTAATGTTGTGGAACCCCTGGAGGGGGTGGGGCGCAATGTTATATGGCCCAAATAAGTAGGAGGTTACAAGAGGCCCACTAAAGACGTGAAATCTAACAGGTGAAGCAAAATGGACAAAGGAACGAGGATATTTAAGATTAATAATACAAAATTTATTTACAATACAGGCAAGAGTTGTTGCAGGAGTCCGATAAAGGTGTGTTGCGGGGCCGATAATGATGTCACCCCCGCAAGCTTTTGAAAGGTGTGAGCAGCCAAGACAATGAGGGGACAAAGGTTGAGGTTTAAAAAAATAATAAACGTCGATTTTATTTATCCAAAATGTACAAGAAGAGTGTAACTGTCTGGAGAAATATGTTTGTATCAGTGTCGGGTCCGGTATGACTGGTTTCCTTCAGAGGAAGTTGATTCGGTTGTATCGGCAAAACGAGTGTAGAGTTGATCGGCGGCTCAACCACGTAGGCGGGATCGCGCCGAAGTGTAGCACTTCACGAATGCGAAATCCCTATACAAGGCAGGGCAGAGTCAGAATAGTGATACGACTTCCAGGGCGGATCAACCGCGGAGACGGGATCGCGTCGAAGTGTAACACTTGACGAAACTGGAGTCAGAGAAGCAACACGTCTTCCAGGGCGGATCGACCGCGGAAACGGGATCACGCCGAAGAGTATTATCTCAACGAAGCACCGGAAGCTCACAAAGGTAGCGTACTACACTTTGATCCAGGCCCCCAGACCGAACAGCTTGGGATATTTATCGTACAAAAGTACAAAAGTGCCACAAGGGCAGAATTGGAATATGGGGAGGCTGGTCTTCAACTGGCTTACTTCTAATTTAGCTAGCCTCATCGTCCAAATATTGTTCCTTTTACCAAAACATCTCATCCACACAACACTGCCATACACATACACCACAATACCACATCCACTCAAGGAAATTCTACTTAATCCCCACATATACAGCTTTTTTTTTTGGGGGGGGGAGGGGGTTAATAAACAATGAATCCCCAATGTTCGTGATATAAGATTATTTATACAACTAAACAAAACTAGTGTTAGTAAACGGTTCCCCACAATCTAAACATGGCAGAGATAAGAGTTAACTGGGAGAAAAATACTGCGGAAATAAACGAAATTACACATTCGAAAGGCATTCCACAGTTTAACTAGAGATCTGCAAACTCTGTCATCTAAATGGAGAGGGAAGGGGGATGAACCAAAAAGTTTGGGGACAAAAATAAAGAGGCCAATGACAATTCACACCCTAAGTTAAAACAAGCGAATTAAACAAAATCAAAACGACTGACTATAACTTAACCCTACATGACAAATGTTTTAAATCAGGCGACCAATATCCTTAAGCCTATGTCACCTCCAGATGCCACTCTAAATTAGCCCCTCTCAAGCGAACCAAGAATTTTCGCCGAATTTCGATGAAAAGAGTCACCTACTTTCCGCTCTAATCTTGACTTTAAGCTGGTGCTTAAAAAACAAAACCAGTTGAAAAGAGGAAAACTTCTCACCTCTATGAACTTCCTTCTGTCGCGTCGTCCAAATCACGGAAGAACAGCTTGGGTTTGGACGAAAAAGGGCCTAACAATATGTGGAACGATTTGTTCAAGTACTCCTTGGCTAGAGCGAATAGAAAACCGTAGATATAAAATGACTCCCCATGTTGTTCTATGTTTGGGAAGCACTGCCTAATCCGATGCTCACAAGGTACGGTTTTGGACTCAACTATATTGGGCCAGTCGTCCAGTTTCTCGCATGCTGCTGGACTTAAATCTGCGAGATCAGGGGTTGTGAAGGTTAAGGTCGTTTTTCTAAGGAGCGGCTAATGGCTGTCGCAGCAGGTGTTAAAGTAAAGGTCGAGTCCATTTGCCGGTGCTGGTTTTGCGTTGTAGCTGGTCTAATGCAGTGGTGAACCTCCCGCAGTATTATAACCGTAGTGTACGGGATAGGTTATTAGAACCTGGAACGATATGCATGGCGCAGGTAGATGTGTAGCCGGAAGATCGGGGCTGTAGTTTAGGTTGAGGTAGCCGTCAATCAAGTAGGTTAGGTTGAAGTAAGTGATGCCAGAAGCAAAGACCAAAAGTAAGAGTCCATGATAACAGGAAGACCAAGAATGCCAGAAGCAAAAGCCCGTGATGGCCTCAAGTAGTGAAGAAAGTTGCTGGAAAATAAGAATCAGCGGTGGACTGAAGTAATAGAGAACAATAGTTGTGCTAGAAGGCCAAGAGTGTGGAAGTAAATGTAGATAGGAAAACCCAACTAGCGTCCAGTTGGCAGACAAAAATAAATGGGAATGCAACTTAATACATAGCCCACCAACAATGGCCAGGGGTCTGCATTTGTCTTCCTCCTCTTCCCGACCTCCTGAATTTGGCGAGAATTCGCCGTGTTATATGAAGGGAGTGTAACCACAACTACAGGTTTAGCAAAATGGTAAAAATCTCAAGAAAAAATAACCCGAGATTTGCTCCAAAATATGAAAGTATAAAATGGTCACGAAGTGTATTACGACTACACAGAAAGAACTAAAAGGTAATTAGGGTAATTATGAAAATAAATGAAATTAATTTGTAGGGTGTATATAGGCAACGGAAAGAAGAAACGTTAAGGTGGAAACATCTGCCTAGGTCAAATGTACAGAGTAGCTAGGGATAGAATAACATAAATAAAAAAGAACATAATATATCTTCAAATAACCCTAAATATATCAACCTACTATACTGCAATCATGTATGCTCTAACTAAAAACAAGATGAAAAAATCCTAAAAAAACTCATATCCATACAATATAATAATATATATGTAGAAATTGGGTGACAGAAATATTTTACATATTTTTTGTCTTCTATTTCAACTTGGTATCTAGGCTGACGACACAACCATTTACTCTTGTTGGACGCCATTTGTGGCGAAATTGTGACGAGTTTTTTGACGATGTTCTCCGATCGTCCATCATTCACTGCACCTGTGATGACATCCAAGGTTGAATGTATTTGCATATACACCCAACTTCGCTATATGCACAGGTTCGTCTCCTTGGGCATGATCGCTTTCAACAAATAATACTACTGACGACAGATGCTGGTTGGGAGTTCACATTACGATTTCTCACTTAGCCGCCTAATCTTTTCCTTCAGATGAACTACCGTCTCCCTACATTTACTGGCCTCTGTGCTTGGCGACTCCTGATTTCCCAGTACCAGTCCTATTGTCACTGGTCACTGGGCAGCTCTCACTCCTCTGGTCACCTACCTACTTATCTCACAGCTGTACCCACTTTTCCCTACTATCTCTGCTCATATGGATAATCCTGGAGTTCCACCCGATCCATTCCCTTCCGGAAGATTTGGGAAAAATTTTTGTGTCTGTCTATATTTCCGAGATGAGGTATTATGTACACTATTTACATTATTCGGACTATTGTCCCCATCTTTGTCGCCATATTTATTACAACGCTCCGGTCTTCTTCGGGTGGTTGGAATGTCGAACTGAAACCTTTATTTCGTCCACTGGGGTAGACTGTTCTAGTTCCACGTGCCATGTTTTAATGGATATCAGTTAGCAGTTATCTCCTGTTAATACCCCTTAGCTCATACTCACACTCTTTGGGTCCTGTCACTGGATCTAACTAACGCCTTTATCCACTGTGCCATGTGTCCTTGAGTACATTTGTGTATGAATTTCTTAGTATTATAAACCTAATGTCATCAGCAATCATTTTTTACTAGTGTTCATATTGCAATTTTTTTGATGTTATCATTTTATGTTTTTACCAGAGCTCATATTGCAATTTTTGTGGCCTAGCATAACATTTTTCAAAGGCATTTGTAGATATAAATACTCTAAAACATTGGCACTTAAGTTTACTTAAAGATGGATTGGCGACAAAATTCCTATGAAACTCAGATAATTGTGTGGACTTAAAAGGAAGGAATTTATGTCGTATATCTTCTAAAGATGTGTGAGATATCATATTATTACACCTGTCTTGATAGTAAGTCTGATCAGTTCGATGAGGTCAAAATCGAAGCCGATATCCCAAACTACCTTCAGTCTGTTGTTAACTGGGGCAAAAGATGGCTTGTTAATTTCAACTAAACTTCTCTCCATTAATCATCTGAGAAACTCTTCTCTGCCTTCTATCAGCATGGCTAATGATAACTCCCAGGAACTCCCGGGCTAACGTTCTCAGGTGACATAAAGTGGAAAGACGATATTGAATCCATTGCTAGGTCAGCTGCAAAGAAAGTTGGTTCACTGTGTCGTACGAGATCATTTTTCTCTCCAGAATGTATCTTACATATCTCTAAGTCTACCATTCGTCCATGCTTAGAATATTGCTGCCACATATGATTTGGTGCTTCTGCTATTTATCTGTTTCAGTCACTTTCCCATCGTAAGGTTGCCTTCCTATGCCTTTTCTATAAATACTTTTATGGTAATTGTTCGGATGAGATCTTCGCTATGGTAACTAGACATTTTGAATTTAAGCGCAGTACTAGACAAGTTTCTTTTGCCACACTTTATAAAAATTTTGATTCCCTACCAAATCTAAGTTATTGTATCAAACAAAAAAACTCGCCAGTAGGAAAAGCAAATCTTAGTCGGTGCAAAATCAAAAAAATAAGACTAAAGTACAGCGTGAAATTTTAAAGGAAAATCACTTATTACACAATTAAGAAAAAGTTAGAAATACATAGTTTGCACAAATATTTCCTTTTGTGCGACTGTTAAGGCAGGATAACAAATTTCTGATGAAAAAAAAAAAAAAAAATTACCACTAAAAAATGGAAAAAATTCATTTTGGGAAAAGACAAGGATTTTGAAAACGACAAAAAGAGAAACAATTCAAGAAAGCAAAAAACAAGAGTGCAATTACCTTTCAAAAAGACTGGAAACACCTACTTTAACTTGACCCACGAGAGCGTCTCTTGGACATACAGTAAGTTTTTAAAAGTCCTTTTTAAATTCACACTGTCTGTGCTTGGGAAAATTAATTTTAAATTCTTTTTCGTTCTTTGTTTTCACTTGAGTTTCAAAATTCTTTAGTCTCTCTGCAGCTGGCTGGTAACTGGTGGCTTCTTGATGTTCTCTTCTTGATATCAAATGTCTTCTGCTCCTTGATGTTGATTTGCTTTGTCCCCTTGCTGTCAAAATATTTTCTCCTCCATTTACTGTCCTGAGCTCTAATTATTCCATAAAATAGGCTCACAAGGTCCGCATTCGGGTTCTTACAAGGGATTGAGACGATGGCTCTCATTGGTCAGTATATACGAAAAAAATATTTTTTTCATGAACTAGAAATAGATTCTTCACAGATTTTGGCGGGTTTTAACCACTGAAAAGAAAAAGATATATAAGTGTAACAATTTTTTTTTTTACACAAACCGTCTGGCCTTCATAAAAACACACTTCTCTAAAAAATGTGTAGGGAAAACAACTTAAACGATTAAACATTTATTCATGACTAATATTTTAAAAGAAGTAAAAATAATTTTTTATAACTTCTCACTTCTGTAACTGATTACTCTTTTCAATCTTGCTCATTAGTAATGTTTATGTTTCTAATTCTTCCACACCCCCAAACCTCTAGTGTCTTAGTGACTTTACTTCCTTGCTTGGGGTGATCTCAATTAAAAATAAAAAGTTGACATGTGGGAGCACAATAAATATTTTTGAAAATCACAGTTTACGGTTGCTTCTGCAAACTTCGTCAGTGCTTCATACTAAATAGTGTTTTTTTTTTAACCTTTACGTTGGAGGCACGGTGGAGTAATGGCTCGGATTGAGGAATCGGAGAGTGGAGTTCGAATTCCAGTCAAATTTATTACTATTGAGAAAGGCATAAATCCTCTTCTTCTCCCTCCAGCTATGGGTAAATAGCAGGACAGACCGGGTTCTATAGCCTTAGATGGCAACTGGTCTACCACAGAAAGAAATGACAACCAACTGCGGGAAAAAAATCTGCCTTGTCAGTCATGTATCGAAAGATACCTGATCGCCTAAGCGTGTATCACGCATGGCACTGACTCTCTCTCTCTCTCTCTCTCTTTATGTTTGAAATGAATCGGAATATATCATTAATACAAATTGCCACAATCAGTTACACGTCAAGAATTTAAAAGAATAAACAAGAAAAATTAAAATATAAAAATAATATTTCAATTTATACTTTTAAGAATTGCGTACACTTTACGTTTAGGTGTGCGAGTAATGTTTGAACGTGTCACGGTTATCTGCGCGATAATTGAAATCGGCGAGCTGAGTTCAAATTTCGAGCTAGTCTGTTGCGTTCACTTTCACACTAATACATTTGGGAAAGGTATGACTCTTCTTCCCTCAACTACGGGTTTAATAGCAGGACTGGCTGTGGGTGGCAGCCAGTCTAAGAGAAGGACAATGAATTCAAAACCACCCTGAAGAGGGCGGATATCCATAAGATATTATGGTAGTTAAGATTGTGTGTTGGTGTTTTGCAGTTGGTGTACTTGTCCAGTCAGCTTTGCACTTGTTCGGAACGACCTAAGTAAAGGTTGTACCTACTTTATTAATGGAGGTTCTTCAAAATACGCTCGAAAGTCCTTTTCGGAAGTGGCGTCATAAAATTGTGCAGATGACCAAAAGCCTTTCCGGTTCTTTGATTACTTGCATCATGGGAAAATGTATTTATTTCTTATTCTTTATTATTATTTTATTTATTGATTTTATTTCATTTTCCCACGATATCCTCAAGGGAAATCTATAGAAACGGTGTATAGATATATAAATGTACTACACTCTCTCGTCGGTTGACTTGTCGTTTGTCAAAATGTAGTACAATTTGAGCACATACAGATGAACATATCACAAATAACCAAAATAATATTAATGTAAGATAAATTTTAGTAAATAACACCAAAATATTATATAGAGCTCAATGCAAAGAAGGACTCGAGGGCTATTGTAATGCAAAAGAAACAAACATTATATATCGTTTTACATAGGAGATTGTTTAGTAAATTGTGTATTTGAACAGGAGTGAAGGTCTATACTTTGTTTCCTGTTTAGGACTGGGTTTCCGGTTCCTTCTAAAGCCTACTTCGACTCTTTACTTTTAACGTCTCCACCTATACTCTGAAATCTTATTCAATATTTTTTTCTCATCGTTCGGTTTACACTCCTCCCTTGTCTTTTTAGAGGAGTAGATGTTTATCTCTTGTTTCCTGTTTAGGATTGGGTGTTCAGTTTCTTCTAAGTTTTTCTCATTCTCTTTCACGCCCAGTAGCCCCTTGCATCTTAGTGGCATTATTACCTTGCCTGGGATGAAATGATTAAATAAAAGTATATATGTCGAGGAATGTGCGTTTTATTGAAAAATATCGACGAAGTTCCAAAGTTCATTTATTGTATCCACCTGAGTACATTCAACTTTCCCACCAGTCGTTATCAAGAATTGCATGTTATTAGAATTATTGATCATTTATTACAAAAATGCAAAACATCTAAATCTAGTGCTTAGAAATAATTCAACAACTCAAAAATTCATCCGATGCAGAAATAATGTTGTTTATGGATTCTCATGATTTTGGAAGATTGTATCTTCAACACTAATAATCAACAAACAACATTAAATTCTTACATTGAGCACACATGCATCACACTTTCTCGTAGGTTAACTTGTCATTTGTCAAAATTTAGTACAATTTACGCACATATATATATCACAAATAACCAAAATATTATTAACGTAAAACAAATTTGAATGGGTGACACCAAAATATTATATAAGACTCAATGTAAAGAAAGAGCTAAAATTCTAGAAGCCGTTCTAATACATGGGAAACAGCCAACATTAAATAGGGTATATTATTATACACATATATATATATATAACTTAATGGATAAATATCGGTAAGTATACGAGCGAGCGATCGTATTCAAAAAACATATAAATACTCTATAATTTAAGAAAAAACGTAACAGAGCTATTTATATATATATATATATATATATATATATATATATATATATATATATATATATATATATATATATATATATATATAATTTAAGCAATATAAATAATATCTTACAAAAATTACACAACTCGGAGTTTCAAACCAAAGGAATTTTCAAGTGTGGTAATTAATATATATATATATATATATATATATATATTATTACCATATATATATATATATATATATATATATATATATATATATATATTATTACCATATATATATATATATATATATATATATTATTACCATATATATATATATATATATATATATATATATATATGGTAATTAAATGACAAATCAGAAAAGATTTTCTGTAACCCGTTTTGACTTGTAAATGACTTCCTCACACTAAAGCAATGTTCATATGGAGAGAATTATATTATAAATAAAACTATAGAATTAAGTATGGAATTATATGTAGAGAAAGTTCGGTGATTTCCGCGGTAAATTTGCGTTCAGGTATTTTGTCATTTTACTTTTCTTAACAAATCTTTTGTCATCGCAATGCCGTATATTAAAAAACAGCAAAAAAAAAAGAAAAAAAAAAAAGAAAAAAAAACGAAATTTAAAATTTATCGTTGCTATACATCTTCAGCGTTTCCCCTCGGCGCATCATTTATAACCTGACTCCATCTCCGACATTATAGACAATTTCATCAATAAGCACATTACTTTAGAGTCTGATGAAGTCCTTTTAAAGGAAGGCACGCATTTCATAGAAATCTTTTTTTCCTTTTCGTCATTTCATTACCCAATATTGATGTGATATATAGAAATGTATATATCATATTCTCCCTCACTCGCGCTCCCACACACATATATACACATACACACACACACATATATATATATACATATGCACATATATATATATACACATACACACATATACATTCAAACACGCATATATATATACGTGTTTGAATGTATATGTCTGTATGTGTATATATATATATATATGTGTGTGTGTGTGTGTATATATATGTGTATATATGTGTGTGGGAGCGCGAGTGAGGGAGAATATATATATATATATATATATATATTATATATATATATATAGATATATATATGCACACACACACACATAAGCATAGAGAGGGGGATAGCAGGATGTAGAATAACATCTAAAAAGATGGAAAGATTAAGTGGAAAAGCTACTCAGCTACTTATAATAGATGTCCTTAATGAGACATGGAATAAGATACAAACCCACCACACACACATATATATATGCATATATATATATATATATATATATATACATACATAGTAACCCGGATATAAGAGAAACACTGATATAAGAGAGATTTTCTCTGGTCCCAAATTAGAGCCATACTTACCTAAACAAAATAGACCAAACCAGGATATAAGAGAAACTCAGATATAAGAGACTTCTCCGGTCCTGACAACTCTGTTATATCCGGGTTACACTGTATATATAACGCCACCCCTATATATATATATATATATATATATATATATATATATATATATATATATATATATGTGCATATAAAACTAAGCCGGCCGTGGGTCTCGAAAAGGACCTCCAAAATGAAACTGCTCTCATTTACCCAACCATAAAGAAATATAAACACCTTCCCTGCCTGCCATTAGAATGGCTGATGCCCAACTCCACGAGAGCGCCTCTCTGCGCATGCTTGGTCTCACGCTTTCCACTGACCTGAGGTGAAACAATTACATTGAATCAATAGTTTCATCTACCACAAGAAAAGTTGGTTCTCTGTGTCGCGTCAGGCGGTTTTTCTCGCCTGAGGCCATCCTTTTAATCTACAAATCAACTATTCGTCCTTGCATTGAATAGTGCTGCCATATATGGTCTGGTGCTCCCGCTGTTCATCTTAAGGTCCACGACAAAATCAGAGACGGATATGCAATATAATAGGTCGTGATCTAGCATCTCGTCTACAGACACTTTCCCACAGACGTGCTGTGGCTTCCTTCTGTCTTTTCTACAAGTATTTTCATAGCAAATGCTTCGACGAGCTACATTCACTGGTTCCCAAACTGCAAATGTTAAATGTAGTCGTCTTTTCTCCTCCAACAGCTTCTTATCTCGTACTTCCCAACAGTGGAACTCCCTTCCTCTTACTTGCTTCCATGACAATTATAATCTTCAAATATTCAATCGACATTTTCTAATACCTTTATTCTGATCCCCGTCCTTCTCTTTATCCTTTCTTACTCTTGCTCTCAATCCCCTGTAACCCCTTGCGTGATAGTGACACTTCCGCCTTGCTTGGGGTGATATACTTAAAAAAAAAAATAGTAATAATATGATTATTATTATATTATTATTAATAACAATATAATTATTATTATGCTATCATAACATTATTATTCATTAGAACCGTAAAAAGAAAATCACAAGAAAAAGATTTTTTAATATAAAAAAAATATTTCTCACGTGATATACTTATTACGTGGATCTAAATATCTACTATCAAAATGGTGACGCCCAAGTTTCAGAATCACGTGTTGCGGATAGCTTTTCCTAATCAAGTGACTTCTTTTGACGACCACGCAGTGGTAACGTCAGTCCCTCTCTTCTTCGTTCGAGTTATATGAATTAAATAAATATAAAATCGTATTACGCTATCCGTTTATTTCTGACCACGTGGTATATTTTCCTTTCCTTACGAAAACTGGCAACACGCGTCTAAAAGGAAATGGCATTGAATCCCACACTTAAAGATAATCTAAACAACTGTAAATAGAACTTTTGTTTCCTTAATAAAACAAATAAATTGAATACTAATTTCATTTATTCTTTGTTTCATGTTTCTTTTATACAAACCATTTTTAATTTGACACTTGAAATGTTTCTTACGACGATATTTTGAACTCTCTTTCATTATTCATTATTCCTTCGTGAAACTGTAGTAGATTGTTGCGGGAATGTTGGTTGTGTTTAGGTAGAAAACACGCGTCTCCTGGTATATATTTTTCCCAGACAACAATTGCGGACTTGAATGTGAGTCCGAGTAATAAATGAATTAAGTAACAACAAAACTATATATACAAACAAACGACAATGTATTAACAAAACAGAGGTAGACATAGACAATAGAAGATTGTTGCATGTTAAACAATGAATATGAAAGAAGAAAACATTTAAACTAGTGAAGGTGTTTGTGTAGAAACAAGACATAGAGAAAAGTAAATGAAAGTGAAGTGAAAGGTACGTGCATGCGTGTCCCGTTGGGAAACGCTTTTCTCCACGTCCGATTTACATGTTAACGGCTAAGAGAATAATAGAAAAAGAGGGTGATAGAGAATGTCACTTCCTATTTATAGGCCTAAGCAGCGTCTCCTAACGGCGTTTTTTTTTTTTTTTTTTTTTTTTTGTGAAGTAAGCGGAGGTAAACCACAATACTCCCCTCCAGGCGTGGAGGATTTTATTATGCCCATATGTCCATAAAGTTTGTTTCGTCCCTCGTAGGCTGAAAAGAAAAAGAGTCGAACAGATTGGTTGAAATGTGTGTTTAAACATGTCGACGAAAATATACTTGTCTGAAGTACTGTGTCATCAGAGTACTGTATAATTTTTATAGGTACCTAATTCGGTATAAATTTTCGATACCTAAGATTTAAAATTAATTTTTAAAAATGAAAAAGCATTCTTGGAGATTTAATTTTAGCTTTAATTGAAAGCTAACGGACGGAATTAACTATTTCCAGTCAGTAAAATATTCTGGTGTATTTATTTGTTTTTATTAAGTTTGGGGCCTTTTTTTCATAATACTATGCTCGTTTTCGGCGAATTAGTGGAGGTACTTAATTTTCTAGTAGATTATAATGTAACACGTTCTGGAAAATATGTCGGTAGTGTAGAAAGAGAGTTCAGCGGTTGGTATTAACATTTATTGTTTTCCAACGCACCACATTGTAGTGATTTTGTTTGGAAAGGCTTTGTTTGTTTTGCCGTGCGCGGACGATGTCGGTGCACAAAATTTTAATAGAAGACGCTTCAATTTGTAAAAATATTTAGCTGATGCCGGTGAAATCTTTACCGAGTGTCGAATACATGTCTTGTGAAAAGCTTTAATGATATCTGGTATTATTGTCTATTTTTCTTGGAGATGTAGCTATCTCCGTGTATTATTAAACTATACTTGTAGATTTGTTCATGTTAACATCTTTGAAGAGTAAAAAAAGTCAGTGACTCGCCTTGAAATTATTTCAAATCTTCATCTGTTGAGCCTAGGAGAAATTCTATATATATATTTTAAACCAATAAAATCCCATCAGAAGGTTTGTTGGATAAACAACAAATACTACCAAAATACTTGCGGATGGAACTGTAGACCTGCCACGTGTTATTTTTGGGCCATTTAGAAAATAATAACTCCTTTCACCACTTCCGCAAATTTGAGAAAAAGATTTTCGTGAGCCAGTGTGAAGTTATCTTCTAATAAATGTAAACTTTGTATTAAAAAAGTTCACACCTCTATGTGAAATTAGATTTCAGACCACTCTTACATATATAAAAATAGAGGCCTACTGCTTCTAGGGGTTCAAAATTTCAGAGGCCAGTTTGATCTACACGTGCGTACACACACACACACACGCACACAACGAAGAGATGACAGCCAGCAGCCACCGACCATGCCGTTGTCGACGAACTCACAAACACACTAGGCTGAACGTCACGTCTGTCTATACATTTCGCATCACACTAAGAATACAATTACTTGATAAAACAAACACAAACCCGTCCTGGGTATGACGATAAACTACATCCGCGTCCTGGGTATGACGATAAACTACGTCCATCAACAAGGCTTCAGATAATGTTTTCGGAAAAATAATGTTGCCAGCTATACGTTTTTGAAACAATAATATTGCCAGCTATACGTTTTTTTGAAAAAATAATGTTGCCAGCTATACGTTTTTTTTTTAAAAAATAATGTTGCCAGCTATACGTTTTTTTGGAAAAAATAATGTTGCCAGCTATACGTTTTTGAAACAATAATGTTGCCAGCTATACGTTTTTTGGAAAAAATAATGTTGCCAGCTATGTGTTTTTGAAACAACAATGTTGCCAGCTATGTGTTTTTTGGAAAAAAATAATGTTGCTAGCTATGTGTTTTTGAAACAACAATGTGTTTTTTGGGAAAAATAATGTTGCCAGGTATGCGTTTTTGAAACAATAATTTTGCCAGCTATACGTTTTTTGAAAAAAATAATGTTGCTAGCTATTTGTTTTTGAAACAACAATGTTGCCAGCTATGTGTTTTTTGGGAAAAATAATGTTGCCAGGTATGCGTTTTTGAAACAATAATTTTGCCAGCTATACGTTTTTTGGAAAAAATAATGTTGCCAGCTATGTGTTTTTGAAACAACAATGTTGCCAGCTATGTGTTTTTTGGGAAAAATAATGTTGCCAGGTATGCGTTTTTGAAACAATAATTTTGCCAACTTTACGTTTTTTGGAAAAAATAATGTTGCCAGCTATACGTTTTTGAAACAATAATATTGCCAGCTATACGTTTTTTTGAAAAAATAATGTTGCCAGCTATACGTTTTTTTTTTTAAAAATAATGTTGCCAGCTATACGTTTTTTTGGAAAAAATAATGTTGCCAGCTATACGTTTTTGAAACAATAATGTTGCCAGCTATACGTTTTTTGGAAAAAATAATGTTGCCAGCTATGTGTTTTTGAAACAACAATGTTGCCAGCTATGTGTTTTTTGGAAAAAAATAATGTTGCTAGCTATGTGTTTTTGAAACAACAATGTGTTTTTGAAACAACAATGTGTTTTTTGGGAAAAATAATGTTGCCAGGTATGCGTTTTTGAAACAATAATTTTGCCAGCTATACGTTTTTTGAAAAAAATAATGTTGCTAGCTATTTGTTTTTGAAACAACAATGTTGCCAGCTATGTGTTTTTTGGGAAAAATAATGTTGCCAGGTATGCGTTTTTGAAACAATAATTTTGCCAGCTATACGTTTTTTGGAAAAAATAATGTTGCCAGCTATGTGTTTTTGAAACAACAATGTTGCCAGCTATGTGTTTTTTGGGAAAAATAATGTTGCCAGGTATGCGTTTTTGAAACAATAATTTTGCCAACTATACGTTTTTTGGAAAAAATAATGTTGCTAGCTATACGTTCTTTTAGAAAAAAAAAATGTTGCCAGCTATACGTTTTTGCGGAAAAAATAATGTTGCCAGCTATACGTTTTTGAAACAATAATGTCTCTAGCTATACGTTTTTTGAAACAACAATGTTGCCAGCTATGCGTTTTTGAAACAACAATGTTGCCAGCTATATGTTTTAGAAAAAAATAATGTTGCCAGCTATACGTTTTTTGGAAAAAATAATGTTGCCAGCTATACGTTTTGTGTTAAATAAATTTAACTTTGTAACTTCAAAAGTATGAGTGACGTGAAGTTGTTTGGCAGTTGGTTATCCGTCACGAAGCTTACTGGTAAACTTGTGTTCGTGCATCGTATTTATTTACATTCCTGGTCACGTGCGTAGCTCGCGAACACATTTCAAGATTTTTGGCGGTATTTTGTGTTTAAACACGTGTGCGTAGGCGTTGTTATTACTTTGAAATATATTGGCCAATCAGAAGCAATTATTGTAAAACTTGCGTCTGGAGCCTGGATTGTGTTTAGCTTGCACAAAAATCTATAAATAACATGAAAATGTAAATTAGAAATGTTTTTAGCCATTTCTTGTCCAATGAGGATGTAGTGCACTCAGTAATTGGTTCTGATCCACTGACATATGGAGGTTAAGCTCTATACTACTATCTGGTTGAAAATCACTGGTTTATAGTGGAATTTAGATTTAGACGTGTGTTGAAATCCTCACAGTATTTGAAGTTATGGTTAACCTTTTTTGTCGAGATTTACAAACTCTACGGCTTGGATTGAGGAATCGGAGAGCCGAGTTCGAATTCCAGTTGAATCCATTACATTCACTTACGTGCTAATACCCTTATGAATCCTATTCTTCTCCCCCAGCTATGGGTAAATAGCAGGACAGACCGTGTTATATAGCCTAAGATGGCAAGTTGTCTACTGCAGAAAGAAATGGCAACCTATTGCGGGAAAAATCTGCTTCGTCAGTCATGTATCGAAAGATACATGATCACCTCATCGTGTATCACGCATGGCACGTAACTGGCAGCTATACGTTTTTGAAACAATAATGTTGCCAGCTATACGTTTTTCTGGCTAACATTTCGTTCAATTTGGCAAACGAATCGATGAAATTTGAATAAGCTGAATTTTTTGGAAAAATACTTTAACAAAAACCCTACTTAACGGTTTAATAATTTATTTAATTTAATTTAATTTTATAGGACTTCATGGCGAACAATATTTTTTCAGAAAATTTCTTTTTTCCCTTTTTAATAGCGGAGAATAAAGTATTTGTTATTTTAATCATTAAATTGTTTTTAAAATAGTGGGAGTATTTTGTATGTTAAATAATAAAACTTTTAATTATTTTTCCAAAAATAATGAAAATTTATTGTACTAAGCTATGCACACTAGTAAAACCAACTGTACTTTGTACTCACTTTCCTGTTTACACTTTTCCTCAAAACTTGGTTTCGATCGGTCAATGCATGGCTATTTTATGGGGTGTGACGGACGGACGAACTAACGGAAGTCACGGAATTATAATTCCGTGACTTCCGTTATAGAGAGAGAGAGAGAGAGAGAGAGAGGGAGAGTCTCATAATCCAGATAATAATTGATTCGAAGTAATTGTCGTGTCCACAAGAATATCAAATAAAATATTTATAAACAAATAAACACCCAATAAAATGCTTACATCTTAAAACACATCAATAAAACCACAGAATACAAATCAGAAAGGTTGTTTAATTAGTCATCATGATTTTTAGGTAGATATCGTTCAGACGTAGTAGAAGACATACCACGTGGCTTTTTAAGACTAATTAGGAAGAAATAATATAATTTTGGAGCCGATTTTCTTATAAAAAAAAGGTATAAAAATCACGAAGTCCAGCCCCACAAAAAACGCACAGATGTCACCAAGGTCTACGTCACTCTCTAGCTGCTTATCTTCAAGACCCCATTCACGTCCACACGCAAAAAAACAACAGCGTTTACAAACTACAAAGAAAACCGCTTCATACTATGTCACCACAGTTCACAATAAGAACTAAATTCTATCTCTTGTATTCCACGTTACTACTAAACACGCATACACATATTGACTCTTTCACACAAACACACATTTCGCCGTTCTCACAATACGTACATAATTTATATTCTATTCCAGAACTTTATGAACCAGAACAAAAAGAAAAGACCTGTTATAAATCTGTTGTACATTTGAAAAAATCTCGGTGTAAACTTTCTTACATAAGAAGACTTGGCGATATCCTGGTTTGTATAGCAGTGTAATTAATAATAATAAAAATAATAATTACTGATTAATAATTAATTAACCACATTGGCTAGGTCCATGCAAAGGGTCTCGTGCTCTCCACCCGAATCTGTGATACAGGGCCCCACACTCTACTACATCTCAATTTTCATAAGGTAGTATTCATAAATCATACACATTTTATTGTATGCTAATGGATCATATGCAATATTGGTAAATAATTCAAATAGAAAAAATTGAAAATAAATACAATTTTATGTCATAATAGATCATTCCATCGGAGATAAATCAATAAAATGTTTTGCGGTAATTTTAAAAATTAACTTGACATTTTTCTTGTTAAAAGTTTAATAACACATTCAACATTATGGATAAAAAATAGCGAATTTTATTTATTTCGAGACATAACATGAGAAAAAAAAAAAAAATCACGGATTTGGACAAAAAAAAAAAAAAAAACGATCCCAGAATGACGTCAAAATTCGAAAATTTTTCATTCTTTAATAGTCTTTAGATTAATTTGTAATGCGTTGTAACCTGAAAGGGTGACTAAATGAGGAATAACCAAAATGGAGTTTGGAAATGAAATGGTAATCTTTATAACATCAACAAAATACAATATTTGCCAGCGGCGTGAAGTATGTAAACCACTGCTAGTGGTGGACTACTTAGACAGTATATTACTGTTACACTTACAAGAGTTTCCAACGTACTTATGAGGATTGGGACATAACCTTTAGTGTTCATAGGTACGGTATATAACATAATGGATAAATGTAGGTCGAAAAAAGCAAATGTTGACAAGATTGCGAGGGTTACAAAGCACTGCCCGGGGCCCCTAATCAGGCTTGCTCCTCGGTCGAGGGATCGTTGAGTAGTACACACCTGCCTTGATACTGGCAATTAATATAGACTTTCAATAATTGAAGTAAAATTTAAAACTTAAATTTATTTACGTTTTTGTAATAAAATTTACGCATGTAAAGGTGTAAGTTGATTTATATGGCTGTATTTTCTCATAATAAACATCTTAATTGAAATGTTCGTAGAAATAACAAAAACGAATTAATAAGATTTAGTCAATGTCATTGCTCACAAGAAACAAAATAAGTACAAGCGTACCGGCTTAGTGAAACTATCATATCATTTCAGTGGCCAGTATTTTGATCTCTTGCCGGTTTCATTTTATCTCTTTGAAGCTGGGCTAGTCGCTTGGCCTAGACTTGTCTGAGCTGTTATTTTTTTTTAAATTTATCTGATCCCCGGCCCTGTTGCAAATCTCGTATTCATCTTTACATGAGATACTATCTCCAAGGGTACTGAAACCAGCCAACTGCAATTGGACGAGAGCTCTCTTTTTTAAAAATTATGCGACGGTTGTTGAAAAAATAGATGAGCAATTATAAAAAGACTTTTTATAATTGCTCATCTATTTTTTCAACAACCGTCGCATAATTTTTTTATCTTATTATAGATTTTATTATTGACGGCTTTCCCCTGTTTAAATTGATTCTTTTTTTTTCTTTTTAGTTTTTTTTTTGCATATGTCCGAATTGTTTATCAATCATAATTATTCAATTTCTAATATTATAAACTTATTCACTCAGTCACACGTGATACACTCTTGGGCGATCATGTATCTTTCGAACATTTTTCCCGTTACTTTCTACGATATACTGGTTGTTCTAGGACCCAATCTGATTTGCTATTTAACCCATAGCTGGGAGGAGAATAGATGAATTCATACCTTTCCCAAGGGTATTTGCGCATAAGTGAATGTAATGAACTCGGCTGGAATTCGAACTCGGCTCTCCGATTTCTCAGCCCGAGATGATATCCTTTACACTACAACACCACCAATTGTCTACAGCTTGGTGAAAGAATTTCTCTTCCTTCCTACATGAATTTCATTACTCCCAACACTATAGAAGTTACATAAGTGTTATTTAAGTAGTAAAAAGGTCGCCATTGTTTTACTATGGGGCGTTAATACAATATAATTTTATTGTGGTATGCATTTTGCAACCCGTTTTAATCAGTGCAAATATGATTCAATTAGATTAGATTATTAAAGTTTTTTTTTTATTTTGACAAAAATAAATAGCATTTATCGATAACGAATTAAATTATGTACTGTGGTGAGTATTAAATAATAATAATAACTCCCTTTACCCACTCCTTTCAAATTCAGGCGAGCTGAGGAAAAAGACGGAAAGAAATTCACAAGCCTGTGTGGGGGACAATCTACCCGGATTTTAGGTGCAAAAGTAAAATCAGTGTCGTGTCCACAAATACAACACAATTTTTTTATGCAACGCAAAGAAATTATCTTCACAGAAAAGGAAGAAAACCAAGCTAAATATGATAGTAATATTTATACAGTCAGATAGATATATTTACATATTAAACATCAATATTCTTTGTTGTGATCATGAAGAGACCAATAGTTCAATTGTTTGAAATGATTGGTCGTAAGTGAGTCTGCAAAGTTTCGAAGAGTTTTTGTTGCAAATGAGGAAATCAAGTGGTGAGGTATGCCAATATGTGTGTGTGTGAAACACACACACATATTAAACGTGTGTGGCTGCTGATTGCGAACGATAGCAGTAATTTTAAAACACAGTGAACAAAGACAGGGGAAACAAGACTTGCGACGTTGTATGTAGAAAAATCGTCGCTGACATACGCGTTGTCATGATACGTGTATCTATGTTGTTGAACGAGGCCTGGTCTGGTTCGCTGACTGACCTTCACTGTGTTGTTGCAGATCTGGTCGCTGAATATTGCTGACAAGCCGTTTTTATTGCTATTTGGCAGCCGGTGCTCGGCTCATGAATCTTCTGCTTTTGCAATTGACTGCCGTAGTCACCACATGTTTATTCCGATGTTAAAGGTTTACAGAAGATGCAAAGCCCACTTGTTTCTTGGACGTTCTTCTAAGAGTTAATTTCGCAAATATAAATTATATTTGCAAGCCTTCTTTTACCTTTTGTGCATACACCCTTTTTTGTACAATAAACCCTTTGAACATAATCCAGTCTTGGTGCTTCAAGTGTGTCCGTCTTTGTCTTGTACTTTGTGGAACTTAACTGTAACCAGAAAATCTTTATGTCTGTCGTGTGGTTCCGATACCACCCTCTTGTATTGCTCGCCACACATCAAAGATGAACAGGTGGTGGGAGGAGGTAAGAGCTGAATTGATAGGCCAGCATCAGAGATACTCCACCCATACAAGCAGATTATGCCCTAAATAAAACATCTATTTTATAATAGGGTTCGTGTTATAATTTCTCAACGTGACGTTTATTTTTCATCTATTGTTTCCTTGTGAACATGCAGTGGACTTTTCCTAATTTTTGGTGCATAAAGACGTAATTGAAAATCGAGACGCAATGTGGCATAATCATTGTCTGCCCGTTGGAAGTGTTGCTTTGTATGTATTACGCCTATGCTAGACGTGTTTGTGTGAATAAATAATAATGAGAAAAACTTAATATAAATATTTGTCTATATTTCTGACATGAAGTATTGTAGCTATTTACAATATTTACACTGTTCAGATTGTTGTCCTCATCTATAATACAATATTCATGACGTTTCGACTGTTGAATGCTCTGGCCTTCTTCAGGTGATAAATTGTTATTACTGTAGCCGAACTCCATTTAACTGTAGGCCTAAATTTTGGGCTACTTGTAGCCTACCGTATGTTTGGGGTCGACTTATAAGCTATGTATAGGCCTAACTCATAATTTTGAGCTAAAAATCTTGAGATCGACTTGTAATCTGCAATTTACAGTAACAATGAACACATTCTAAATAAATTAGAATGTATTTTTTTATTGAATTGGTTAACACTATTAATGGAAAAGTTGTGTTTGATGAACAGTAGCAAGGGTGTTGATATTCTGTTGGAAATTGGTGAATTTTTGTCATAAATCACCACGATTTATTTACCTACTCACTTTTAACTACAATGCATTTGTCGGAGTTAGCTCCCCCTTAATTCCCTAATTGTTCACTAGGGGTCGCTCTCCCTACACTGTAAATACTGGGAAATTTAATGCCTCGTTCTCTTTTGACTTTGCATTTCAGCGTTTACATTTAAAAATGTGATCTCTAGCAGAGATCCGCGTTTTCGCCCACTTGTGGGAAAACGACATGAAACACACATACATGTACATACGAACTTTCACCAATATACAAACTCTTTACGTTCACACACAAACACAAATGTTGATGTCTTTGTCACTTGTAAATTTGTCGTTTAATACATATATTTGTTGACATATATATATATATATCGGTCTTGTTTCTTTTCTTTACATCTTTGGTTGGACTCACTTGAGTCCGCCACGTTCTTGTAGTTGGACCTTTATCTAGCAGGAATAAACAGCGCGTGTTTCTAATTTAACAACACGTATACCCCCCGGTCCTCTACACATTTACTGACACCCTAGACAGTTGCATTGTACTCCGGGGGTCAATATGAACTACTTTGGTCACCCCTGTTCTAGACTCACTTAAACGAATAATTCTTTACACTTACAAGGATGAAAAACGAATTATTAAATGTTCAAAATTTCGACTTTTATTTTTGTTACTCTGTATAAGAATTTATTAAGAAAAAAAGAAAGAAAAGAAATTGTTCGAAAAATTAAAATTAAAATAAAAATTTAATACAAAATAGTCTTTATCTTTATCAAAAAATACATAAGAATTTATTTTTAAAAGGTTTTTGAAAAGTTAAAATATTTTTTAAAAATATGTGACAGTTCTCGTTGTTCTATATTCATTCCATTAAAAGTGTACCCCCAGTAACTTGGAAGGAAACGGGCCTCAAATAATTGCGCTCAATTATAACGACTGTATTCACAACTTTACTTTTGGGTAAAAACTGTGCAAAAAGTAACTCAAAATTAAATCAAAATGAGACAATCTTAAGATAGTTTCGTAAAACTCACCCTGATGTGTTGACAAATCTTTCGCGT
Organism: Acanthosepion lycidas; assembly: GCA_963932145.1. Taxonomy (NCBI): domain Eukaryota; kingdom Metazoa; phylum Mollusca; class Cephalopoda; order Sepiida; family Sepiidae; genus Acanthosepion; species Acanthosepion lycidas. The sequence goes on along the minus strand of OZ010590.1, from coordinate 90,291,162 downwards.
GCCAAAAGATAACTTTTCTCCATGAAAATTCACACTGTTGAAGGCTTTTCAGCAGTGGTTAAATGGGTAATCGACCAGACCGGACATTTCATTGCAACAAGAGGTCAACCATCTTAATAATATCATTTTTTTTTGTTCAACTGGTCGTCAACACTAAGACTGATGTGTATTTCCTAAAGGTATGTTTTCACAAAGCCATGAAAACAGTCCCAAGTTTTCGCAATCTCCTCCACTATTCAACATCCTCGACAACCTTTTCAGAGACATTTCGTTGAAGAAAAGCACAGTTTGCTAAAAGTAGAACGTTCTTCTATTTCCGAGAATATATTTTTGGAAACCTTCAAAGACACGAACGGTTCATAAAAATCCTCATTACTAACTACACAGCGAATGATTTCTGCCATCTTTACACAAAGAAATATGTTATCGATTCTCTAAAACAAACGGTAAATTTCTTCCAAATTTTGAGATAGCTATTCTCTCCTTATCATCTTTTTTTTTTTTAAATATGCAGTTCTGAATGAATTTCGTCTTTTTGCTCTCGTTCCTAAACTCTGTTCTGCCAACCATATACCCAAGTTCGTTAGATATGATATCCGTTGCTTTTTTCTGTCCCTCTTGCCTTAAATATATCAGATGAGTCTCAAGTTTTCCAAGCCGTTTTTCGTCGTTATGTGTCCTAGAAATTTTGACTATCTCTTCCTGATGTTATGTATAAGTATCATTTTTGTTTCTATTTTCTCTAAAACTTCATCATTGCTCACATGTTCAGTCCATGCTATTCTCATCATCCTTCTGTAGAACCACATTTCTGTTGCTTCAGAATACTCCTCTATTCATCATCAGGCATGTGTTTTTTTCCTTATAAAATCAAAAACTTGAAGACGAAATTCTTGTATATAGTATATAGTTCAATATGGCAGCATTAGGCAGCATATAATTTACACTCGTAAGTATTCGTAAGTACTAGCATTTTAACATCAAATAAACTGAAAACTACAGACATCAATGGTTTCGACGAGGATCACTTCACTCTATGGATTAACAGTATTTTAATGCATGTATTATGTCTCTAGTGACGGATGTCACCATTAATCGCATTAATATTTCTGATTGATTCTATGTGTGATTATTTCTTTGTATATATATATATATATATATATATATATATATATATATATATATATATATATATATATTTTACAGCAAAAAACAAAAATTACCTCAATATATTTTTTTTAATTCTATGAATTTTTCAACCAGTTGAATATGTTAAGGTAACTTTTGGATTTTGCTGTAAAAAATATATATGCTCTGTTAAAATAAAAACATCGAGCTCTCTGTGGATCAGTTTTAATAATTAATATTACTAGAATCCACTCAGATTATATACCAATGGAGCAATTACCTGTATTTTATATATATATATATATATATATATATATATATATATATATATATATATATATGTGCATACACATTTGTTCTTTATGTTAAAGAAATCTTTTTTTTTAACCACTCCCAAAATGTGTATTTGTTTGCAAAATAACTAAGTTCAATAACTCTGTAAAAGTTAAGGATTGATTTGACTATGTATCAATATTATAAACAGGACTACCCTTCTAAATTTATAAATTCTGATTAAGGATACAGAATATGCTAGGGATAGTTTTGTTCAACACTGCAAGATGTTACAAAATATTAACCTTAGCATTCAAATCATGTTCTTAAAAAGCCTCATCTGATCATATGGATGACCTGTATTGTATCCTAATCATTCAGAAATGTCTAAACTATCAATTATTAAAAATGGTTTATTAGTTCAATTATTAAAAATAGCTTCAAGCAATGAATGCTCTACGTCTTAAAGAAGACAATCTTTCATCAGATCTTATAGATTGTTGATATAGAATCAGAAACTTACCTGATAATAAAAACTGCATCACTTAAAGACTTTCAACAACAGCAACAACTAAAATGGGCAGAACATGTCATTAGAAGACAAAATAATGATATAACCAAGATGTTGACTTTCCACACTACCATAGACAAAAGGTTAGGAAGGAATCTCCAACCAATGTTAGAAAGAGCAATAACTGTTAATATAAACTATATATAAAAAAACTGTCTAATTTTATAAATTACAACAACAATAATGCTAACTGTTCAGTCAATGTAAACCCAATGTTTTTTGTATGGAAACCGATAATTTCACCATTCTAACTAAAATGGTTGGCACATGTAACTTAAAGAAAGAATAATAACATAATCAAAATACTGATATTCCACACTACTTCAACTAAAAGGTTAGGAAGGAAATCTCAATAAATACTGGCCGTCCCGGGTATGACGATAAACTACATCTGACAGCAAGGTCTTTAAACAGAAGAATTTGAAGAGCATGGAACTACCTCTTAATTGCTGGTGTTCCCAGGTCCACACTGACACAGGGTAGTAGCACTTGTCAGGGTCCCAGCTATGAGCAAATAGTTAACCACCCCCACCAAACGGGTCAGAACACTATGAAAGTATAAAAATAGGTTTTAATACCAGCAATACTTTTTTTGGAACATTTTTTACCAGTAATACATTTTTGAAAAAAAAAAAAAAAAATTACCAGCAATACATTTTTGGAAAATAAAAATATTACCAGCAATAAAAATCTTGTCGACATTACATAACCTATTGAGGTTGATAAGCCATAAAACAAAACAAAACAAACCTAAATACTGGGAAGGACATTAACTGCTGCTGGACTTGAGAAACCCTATTTTCCTAAAAAAATTGTTTTAAGAAATAAATTTTTATAAATCTCAACTGGCAGCAGCATTGGCTGCCCGATCAGTGAATGGCGAATGTTTCCTTATAAGGAAACAGTTAATCTTACCATTACCATTTAGTGAAGGAATGGAATTTTTGTGAGTTATTTTTTTGCTATCTTCTAATAAAAGTTTTTAGTTTTAAATCTATAGTTGGGATTGATTTACTATCAACTTTGTTATAGTACCATTTGCAGATTCACAAAAAACGAAAAAAAAACTTTTTAGTTGGCGTAAACTAAGGCAATACAGAAAGATCATATGAGGGACAGTGAGATTAGTTGCAACAAGATGGTGGAACCAACATCAATAGAAAGTCAAGAAATTGTCAAGCTTATAGGGTACATGTATTGTGGTATTGCAAAAGATTACTTGCTTCGATGTGAAAGGACGAGCAGCAGTTGTGAAGGAGGATCCAAGATAGAACTATGATGTTTTTGATGTCGTGAGTTAGGTGATATTTCTTCAAATTTTTGGGAAACAAAATGGAAGGAAACCGAAGGATATACAGTGTAACCCTGATATAAGAGAAACCCGGATATAAGAGAGATTGTATCTAATCCCAAATAAGAGCCTGTGTTAATGTATATATAATAGACCAAACCCGGATATAAGAGAAACCCGGATATAAGATACTTCTTCTCCAGTCCCGACAACTCTCTTATATCCGGGTTACACTGTATATAAATAAATATGGAAGGGAATGGGAGGAAAACAACATTAGTGCCAGTTCTACTGATATACTATATACTGGGATCACCTTAGATGATGTGCAAATAGACAATATTTACATTGTTCAGACTATCATCCTCATCTTTGTCACCATAATTCAACGTTTCGGCCATTGTATTGCAATAAACTTTACTGACTTCTACCGCCTCGTACATTCACATCACACGCCTTGAACTTTAGTATCTGTCTATATTTCTGAGATGAGGTATTATGTACACTATTTGCATTATTCAGACTATTGTCCTCATCTTTGTTGCCATATTTATCACAACATTTCGGCCGTTGTATGCCCCCTGCCTTCTTCAGTTGGTTGGAACGTCGAACAGAACCCTTCATTGCGGGTTCAATTGTATTGCAAAAAATTACTTGCTTCGATGTGGAAGGATGAGCAGCAGTTGTGAAAGAGGATCCAAGATAGAATTATGATGTTTTTGATGTCATGAGTTAGGTGATATTTCTTTCAATTTTTTGGGAAACAAAATGGAAGGAAACCGAAGGATATATATAAATAAATATAGAAGGGAATGGAAGGAAAACGACATTAGTGCCAGTTCTAGTCATATAGTATATACTGGGATCACCTTAGATGATGTGCAAATAGACTTTGCACTCAGTGTTCTTTAGAATCACTAAATGCAGGTTTGACATGATAGATGTTCTCCAAGCTGGGAGGTGGAGATCTCTGATTCACCTAATGTTAGCAGTGACCTTGAATGATCTATGTGACTGGCCTAACCATACATAGAAAAACAAAACATATGACAGGCAGATATAAACACCCACCGCAGAGATGAGGTGAGTAATCTCTTACACAGACAAGAAATGTAAAATCCACATTTGGAGAAAGTCACAGTTCAGCATGCTGATTGGTTGACACTAAGATTCAGTCTCGTGCTTTCATTGGTTTGCATGATAATAATTTTACATTTTCTCGGATGATATGTAAATTTGGTTCTCCCAGCTATTGAAATCTAGGTTGATAGAAAACCATGCATAATTTTGTCAGATTCTGTGTGCCCTCTTTCGATTGTGAGTTGACCAGTTTATCAATTTTTGGAGAAAAGACATAGCCAAGTAGGATGATTGATATTACATTGCAGTTCAGCACTCAATTGTTTACTGAAGCCTTCAATACTAATCCAAATCCATGGCCTTCTCAGTCCTGTTGAAGAAACCCCTCCTTGATTGATTGACCATATCTTCAGGATTGTAACCATACTCATCACACTTGGCCCATTGTGGTTTGATGAGGTTATTTAACCCATAGTGTGAGGTTTTGAATTGAGTTGTTCTCCTAGACTAGTTGCCACTCAAAGCTATAGGACCAAGTTTGTCTAAGTTTTACAATAAATGCCTTATTGCTACTTGCTTTCTAGCTTGTTGGAAATCATCTTCTGCTAAGTTGTTGAGCAAATTTCTTTTTAAATAAATTTTAGATTCATTAGACTGACACACATTTGTCAGATTAAAAAAATATTGATTTTTTATCATTTTAGAAGGGAATCCTGTTCATAATATAAATACTGCTTGACAGTACTTTGATTGTCAAGTTTGAAACTGCTTATTTCACTGAAAATTGCATACTATTATGAATTAATAATTAATTAACACCTGTCTATATTTCTGAGATGAAGTATTGTAACTTTATTTGTCCTCATTTTTGTCACCATATTTATCACAATGTTTCGGCCGTTGTTGGAAGTTCAAACTGGGGTAGACTGTTCTAGTTCCACATGCTATGTTTGATGGATGTCAGTTATCAGTTACCTCCTGTTAATTCCCCTTTGAAAGTTCTCCACTGCCATAACCAGGTATTGAACTCACACTCTTTGGGTTCTGTCACTGGATCTAACCAACGCCTTTATCCAATGTGCCATGTGTCCTTGAGGACATCTGGATATTATTTCTGGGTATTATAAACCTATTGTCTTCAGCAATCATTTTTTACCAGTGCTGATATTGCAATTTTGCTGTTATCATTCCATGTTTTTACCAGAGCTCATATTGCAACTTTGTTGTTATCATTGCTTTTCTCTGGCACTCCTTATTACTGGTTCCCATATTGTATTTATTTCTATGCTTGGTCGGCTCAGGAGATTTTTGTGGCCTAGCATATGTTCTGATTCCTTAAGTTTACGAATTTTCCAATGCCGTTCCTTGTCTATGATCTCAACATGATCCCACAGAGGGCGGTGATCTCCCTTCTCTCTCCATATGTGGTCAGCCACGCCTGATTTTTCTACTTCCCCTCATGTTACAGCTTTCTGGTGTTCTTGAAGCCTTACCTTGAGGGGGCGGCCTGTCTCTCCTTTATATTCCTTTCCGCAGGTGCACGGGATAGCGTACACACAGTCTTTAGTCATGTTCTCCTCTATGGGGGGTCTTACTTGGGAGATATATCTGTGAAGTGCTGTCAAGCTTTTGAAGGTTGTCCTGATGTTATATGGACCACAGATCCTTTGTATTTTCTCTGATAACCCCTTCACATAAGGCAGGCAGACTGTTTTCTGAGTGTTGTTGTCCTCCTCCTCTTGTACCAGCCTATCCCAGTTTTTGGGGGCTGCTGCCATATACCCAGGGTAGTTGTTACGTTGTAGGGTACTACTTATACTGACCGTCTCTGGGTAGCCACTTATGACTTTTGCTTGGTCTTGTAAGCAACGGACAGACTCTGAAGTATTATAACTATTTATATTATTTTGTGTTCTTACTGTATCCACATTGCGCACTCCAGCCATCTCCAGATGATATGCACTGGAATTATGAACCAAAATTTGGGTAGATTGTTCTAGTTCCACATGCCATGCCTTTTCTGAATAGCTCAGTTTCAGTTATTTCTTTAGCAACTCTCCAATTTTTTGTTCACTCCTGCTGTGGCCAGGTATTGAACTCACAACTCTTTGGGTCAAGTCACTGGATTGCTTCAACCAACACTTTCATCTACTGGGCCATGTTTCCTTGGGGACATCAGTGAAGGAATTTGTGTGAACTTTTCTAATTGTCTCCATATTTTTGGTATATTGGGTCCATACTTATCCTTTAACATCTGTCTATATTTCTGAGATGAGCTACTGCAACTCTTATGAATGTTTTTTACAGCTTATCAACTTTTTGCAGGTTATTTAAAACCAGAAAACATTTTTTGATTGTAAGAATTTTTGGGAGATAATAATGATTTACTGATAAAATTTCTACTAATTAACCCATAGCTGGAGGAAGAGGTGGATTCATACATTTCCTCAGGGTATTTGTGTATAAGTGAAAATAACAAACCCAACTAGAATTTGAACTTTGCCCTCCAATTTCCAAATTTGCGTAACTTTGGTGATCATCGGTAGTACAAAAGTACAAGTACTTGTTCAACAACCAATCATGCTAGATTATACACTCTCTCCAAAAAACTGTAGCTAAAACCCACTCAGCATAGTTGCAGTATAACTTTTAATGCAACTGCCACTTCTACTCCAACAGTTTCTTTACTCGCACTTCCCACCTGTGGAACTCCCTTCTGTTTACTTGCTCCCCTGATAACTACAATATTCAAAGGTTCATCAATCACCATCTTTTGTCTTCTTGAATTCTGTTCATCTTTTGTTCTTCCTTCGATTCACCCTATTCTCATTCTTCTCCTTCACTTTCATTTCTTGTTCCCCCTTGTATACGAGTGACATTCTGAGTAAAACAGCCATAACATTGGTAATATTGAAATGTTACCGATGTTATGGCTGTTTTACTTAGAGTTTACTATAGAAAACATGCATTATTTTTAAAAAGACATTTTTTGTTTGATCATTAATCTATGGCTGTATCATTTCAGTATATGTGTGCATTTGTTATTAATCAGAGAAACATTTACAAATAATGGTGTTCTCAATCAGAATATCATTGATTTAGAAATTAGTCAGCCAGTAGAAATTTTATATATATTCTCAACACCTGTTGTCTTTCTTGAGAATTGAAAGCAATAAATCTGCAGGAGAGCTGGGTTCAAATATCACTATAGTTGATTTATCAAGGAGTTGACATTTTGATAATAATTCTTTTTAATCATTTCACCCCAAGCAAGATGATAATGCCACTAGGATGCAAGAGTTACAGGAAGTGAAAGAGGATGAAAATACTTTAGTGAAGAAAGGACAATAAAGAAGAGGGTTCAGAAAGACAGAAGATGGTGATTGACATTGCATTTAAATTTTTGAAGATTGTAGGTAGCAGGAAAGCAAGAAATCGAAAGAGAGTTCCACAGGTGAGAATTATGAGAAAAGAAACGTGGCAATTACATCTACCTAGTTCAAAATGGTGAGACCTAGTTACCAATCTAGTACCAAAATTAAATTTGTGCAGTTGAGGCACTCACAGGGTGGGTGGAAACTCATCAAAATAGTTGCCATGAAAATATTTGTAGAAAAGATAGACAGTGGTCATATCATGTCAGTGAGAAAGTGACTGATGTCGAGTTGCCAGGTCTGGATCAATTACATTACATACCGTTCTTTGAATTTTGTCATGAATCTTGAGATGCATGGCAGTATTGCCAGACCAGATATGGTACAACACAGTGAACCAACTTCCCTTGCAGCAGACATAGTAATTGATTTGATATAGTTGCTCCATTTCATGTCCATAGAAAATATGAAGCCAAGAAGATGATGTTCTTCTGGAGTCTACCATCATATTAGCCCAAGTAGATGAATACAGCATGTAGTACTTTTTAGGAAATGCCTGAAAATCATGCTATGGTTTTTGCTAAATTGAGCTAGCACAAAATCTCAAGTCATCGGGGCTAAGGTTTTGAGCATACTAGCCTTATTCAACATCCGATAATGCTAGATTATGTGCTTTCTCCCAGAAACTGTAACTAGGGTCAATTCAGCATATTTGAAGTATAAACCACAGGTTGGCACAGTGCGTGTTGAAGAAACACAAATGTGCCTGAGCAAGCAACTACAACAGGAATTTAGCTCGAAACCAAAGTTGACTCCATGATCTCCCAAGACTGACTGATGCCTTCCCTTACTAATGCTTTAAGTAAATGAAGTTGTTTCTGAGTTACTTCCTAGAAGGAAACATTTATATTAATCCCAATTGATATTATCAGCCTTGGGAAATGAATCCAGGAGGCAGTAACATTGAGAAGTGGCTGGAAACCATGCTACATGTTGACCCAAGTCTTGTGAGCGAAATTGGGTAGACAGAACTGTTCCAAACTTGTCAATAGTTGTACTTGCATGAAGTCACGGGTCATCGTGACTGAGGGTTTGAGTGTACTGGCTTTGTTTAAAACTGCTGATCATAACAGATTAGGCATTCTCTTCCAGAAACAATTAGAAAGGTCTGCTCAGCATAGTTGCAGAATAAACCACAGATTGGTTCTGTGGGTGTTGAACAAACATAAATGTCTCTGAGCTGGGTAGCTGAACTTTGCCTGACTGTAAAAATCTTCTGTGGTTGAGTGGGGTCTAAAAGCATGTCAGGGTTAAGAGTGGGGGGGGTTCCCCTATGAAGATGATGCAGATTTTGTTCAAAACTGTTGATCACACCAGAACATTTACTCTACTCCAAAACTCTAACTTAGATCTGCTGATCATCATTGGTGGATAAACCACAGGTGTTATCTGAATGGGTCAAATGGATTTTTGTTTGACTATGAAAGTATTGTCTCTTATAAAAAGTATGCAGGTTCAAATCCAGCTGGAAGAAATGTTTTCTTTATTAAGACTCTTGAATGCACAAGTAGGTAGATATAAATTTATTGTTTAAAAATAAAATAGGTTGATTGATTGATTTGTATTTTAGGGCTTATCAACCCTTTGCTGGTTGTTTAGATAATAATGATTTAGTGATACAAGTCTTACTAATTATCCCATAGCTGGGGTGCAGAAAAGATGGATTCATACCTTTCCAAAGGGTATCTGTGAGTAAGTGAACATAACAAACCCAATGGGAATTGAACTCAGTTCTCCAATTAACAATTCCAAGCCATTATCCATTACATCACCACATCCATACATACAGCACCTGGTATTCCCAAGCAGTCTAAAAATCAGGAATGTCTACTAAATTCACTAAATGTAATGTTCGCAGTAATAAATAAGAAATTAATCTTGATGTAAAGAAGCTTGATTGATTACAAGTTTCATTGCAACCAATTTTATGGCTGCTTGCTGATATAAGACAGAAGCAATGTATTCTTTGTAAAAAAATATTTTGTTTTCGAGTGATCATGGCTATATGGTTTTAATATTTCAATATCTCTGCATTAATCAGAGAATCATTTACAAATCTCAATTGGAATATCATTGATTTAAAAATTCAGTCACCCAATAAAAAGTTAATATATATTCCCAACAGCTGTTGTCATTTAAAAAAAATTGGAAGCAATAAGTCTACACGAGGATACAAAGCACAGGTCAAGCTATTTAATATCTGGAGAGAAATTTATATTATATAAAAATCAATGGAACCATGCTGCTTATTAGTGTGGGTGGTGTAATAGATAATGATGCAGATTAAGAATTTGGAGAACTGAGTTCAAATTCCACTCAGGTTTGTTACATTAACTAATATACAAATACCCTTGAGAAAAGAATCCATCTCCTTCTATATGGGTTAAATAGTAGAACTTGTATTGGTAAAAAATCAGTTATTGTCCAAAAAAATTGTTCATGCAATATTCAATCACAAAAAAAAATTCTTATAATCCAAAATATGTTTCAGCTTTAAATAACCCAGAAAAGGTTGATAAACTGTAAAAAACTGCTTCTTGTCTGAACACCAAAGTTAAGCAATGTTGAGCCTGGTCAGTACCTGGATAGGTGGCAGCTTCAGAATACCAGGTGTTGTAAGTTTGAATGTGTAATGGATAATGGCTAGGAATGTGAGCTAAGTTTGAATTCCAGTTGAGTTCATTAGATTCACTTATAAATACTCTTGGGAAAGGTATGAATCCAGCTCATCTCTCCCCAGTTATGGGTCAAATAGTAAGACAGACTGGGTCCTATAGTGTTGGTCGGCTACCTGTATATTGTAGAAAATAACAGTATCCTACTGCTGGGATTCTGCCAAGTCAATCATAAAGTAAAATGTGACCTGATTGTCTGTGTCTGCATCATGCATGACATCCAACAAAGCCGTTTCTATACAGGAAATATTTGGCATTTATTGAATGAACTGTTAGTATATAAAAATTCTATAAAGTTCAACCAAATTGAACTTTATAGAATTTTTCTTTTGAAACAGTTTTTTCAGGAATTTAGACTTCTCAAATCCAACTTTTCTAGAACTGATAGGAAATTTCTTTCCAAATCTTTTGTTTTTGATAGTGCAAAAAGTTAACTGCTTATGAATCGGCAATGCCTAAAAATCTCAGGCAAGGAATTGTCACAAAGTTTTATTTAGAATATAGTTCTCATCTTGTTACTTTTAATACAACTTACCTTTAAGGTTTATATCAAATGAATATTGTGAGGAGGTGCTGAAAGGTTCTTGGCCAAATCAAGAACAGAATAAAAAAAATTGTTTTTGGTCAGATTTTTGGAAATGAATTAGGTTTGATATGAAACCTTATGACTTGATAATGTGGTTTTGACATGAAAAATTATGACTTGACAATTAGGATTGTCACAAAAATTTTATCAATAATGTAAGTTTGACATTAAAAAATATGACTTGATAATGTAGGATTATCATGAAAAATAACTTGTTCATGTAGGTTTTTCATGAAACCTTAGAACTTGAAAATGTATTTTTGGCATGAAACATAGGAATTGATAATGTTTCATGAAAAACTTACATTGACTTGATAATGTAGTTTTTTTTTTATGAAACATTGACTTGACAATGTAGGTTTGACATGAAATATTATGACTTGATAATGTAGGATTGTCATGAAACATTATGACTTGATTTTTTGAAGTAATAGTGTCATCTGTTAACACAAAACATTGCAATGATAAATGAGGATATTAGTTGAAGTGAATCATCAAATTATAATTTGCCTATTTGAAAGAGAGTGAGAGAGAGAGAGAGAGAGAGATTTAAAACTTGATGCAACAGAAATGTGGGTCTACAGAAGGATGCTGAGAATATCATAGACTGAACATGTTAGATATGATGAAGTTTCAAATTGAAAGCAGTAATGTAGATGAGATCTGTGTTCAAATCTTAGTGACATCAGGTCATAGAGTGATGAAAGTGGTTAGTCATCAGTTAGCTTCCAGGTGTCAAACTGAGTGTTTGCTTTTTTTTAGCAAAGGCAGAGCTTACCCGGATGACCTGTCAAAGAGGCAGATTCCAAGCCTATAGTGCTGTTTTCTTGTTGGGAAAAATATATCCTCACCAAAGACATATAGAAACTATCTCCGGTTCACAATCTTTATATTAGGAAATATGCCATTGCCAGAGACATAGAAGATAAATCTGGCCTGCTCGATTTCATGGTGGTAGATATAAAAATGGCTTCTCCAGAAACATAGAAAAATTATCCACCAGTTCAAATTCCTATTGGGAATTATTACTAGTAAGATCCTATATATCTTTGCTATTTTCATACTGCTTGTTGTTGTATACATAGGTTATAGTTTCTTTGTGTGATATAAACATAAACGTTTGTATATAATTTTGTGCATGACTTAGCAGTATAAAACTCTGAGAACAAAGCATGTTTGTCTTCCTTTTCTTTCAGCTATTTCATTCTATCTGTGTATTAAGGTGTTATTATATCATAGATATCATAATGCATATAATGGGGGAAATGAAAATGGGAAAGATACTTTTCTTTCATTGCTCACTCCGTTAAAGCAAAAGGGACAGCATAACCTGCTTATCAAACTTGGGTAAATAGTTGGCAGAACAGATTAGATGAGATAGCAACAATTTTTATTACAGGAGAATTTTTTAGCTACAAAGAACAGGGAATTGTGGAGATCCACGATCCCCACATCCTGAAAGGACACATCACATAGACAAAGAATGGGTGGCAATGGATATTTAACTTTCAGTCAGTTCATCTTATATGTTATCAAGTCACTGCTAGATGTGACATTTGGTTAGAATTTCATTGCAAAGAAGAAAGATGTTCAAAGCAGCTCATTTTTAATTACATCTATTGGCTTTTTACTAAAATAATAAACATGAATATTAGTTTGATAGCAACAGATACTTATGTATACATGTTTATTTACAGAGATCTGTGAACCTTTAACTTTCTTATTTAACTGTTGTATTCAATACTTTTTCATGAAACATGTCTCTGCTTGCCACAGCATAATAGTTAACAAACACAAAAATTGACAGGGAATTTAGTTCTTGTTTTAGCAAATTTAATAAAACCATCTATCTTATATTGTTCAAAGCTGCTTAAACATCATTTTTGATCTGTTATAACTTGTCTTTATATAAGTATGTATAAATAAACAGATCTAGAAATAGGCATAGCATGGTGATTGCCAGCTGCTGTCTTACATCACTAGACCACGTGGAGCTCTTTGGTATGGGGGATTATGCAATGTAAGGAAAGGAGGGTTAGATTTTTATTTAAGGGTAATGTTTTACATTATTAATACACCAGACCTACAAATGCTCTATTCCTGGTATTAAGCACTCTTACTTTATAAATATAGCAAATTTAAAAAAAAATTATATATATATATATATATATATATATATATAAAAGTCTACAATACATCCATGCATTGAATATTGCTGCCACATATAGTCTGGCACTTCTGCTATGTATTTAGAGATTTTGGATAAAATCCAAAGAATCTGCAATGTTATTGGTTCTAACCTGGCATCTCAATTTCAGTCACTTTTCCCCACTGTTGTAATGTAGCTTCCCTGTGCCTTTTCTATAAATATTTTCATGGTAATTGTTCTGATGATCTTTCCTTTTCGGTACCTTGTCTTTATGAATTTAAGTACAGTACTAAATTGCCATCTAGGTCCCATCATTTCTAAGTTGAAATGGCCAGATGTAACCATAAGTCCTTTGCTAACAGTTTCTTCTCTCACACTTCTCACATGTGGAACTCTCTTCTGGCTGCTTGCTTTCCAGTCAACTTTAGTCTTTAAAAGTTTAAATGCAATGTCAGCTATTAACTTCTGTTCTTTTGTTGTTCTCGTTCTGATATGTTTTTCTTTTTCTCATATTGCTTGAGTCTTAGTGGCTTTAATGCCTTGCTTAAAGTGGAAAGATGAAAGAAAATTATATCTTAGCACTTGATACCTGAAAGGATGAAAGGCAAAAGTACAAATGCTTTAGAGTGGTTGCATTGTTTTAAAATGATCTCAGCTTGCTCTCTGCCCTATTTGAGCATTGAATGCTGTATTTATTATTTTTACACTTTTAGGGTCTAAATTTTCATGAACCTGTTGCCATATAAAATAGCATTTATATTAAATATTATGTGTAAAAATTCAGATATAACGAAAAATATATCTATAAAAAGACTATGAATAAAGACAAAAGGAAAACTTATCTTAGCCGAGGTGTTTCATTCTCTGATGGACTTTATTAAGGCAAATCTAAGGATTTTATTTTGTAACAAGTATTTATAGACAGAAATAAAAAATTGTTGCTAGTTTTTCAAAATTTTTAACTTTCAGAAACATTCATAAATATTCCTCAGAGACTAACCTGAAAAGTCAAGGTAAATTATGGAAGATGCTAAGTGATATAATTTAATGTCTAATAAACTAAAGTATGTAAATGTTATTGTTGAATTTTTTATAATGTAATTATTATTTATATTATTGTGCTTGCTTCCTTTTTTATGGAAGAGCGCACATTGCTGGTGAACTGGAAGTTATCTGGGAGTGGGCTATAAATTGCCAAGAGGAGTTACAGTGTGTAGTCATAAAGATAGAAAAAATTGTAGCTAACGAAAGGTACACAAGTTGATACCCGATCAGTATCGGCTGGGTCACCGTGGAGAGGGGGTATGATATTGAAAGACCCGAAACCCCTAATGAACCTCGGCTAGAAACATCACTGATGATGTGTACCAAAGCATCCAATAGATGTATTTTATGAAATAGTTTGAGAAATTAATTCATGTATATTTTAAATCATAGAGAATTTTGAATTTAACTGTTTCTTTTAATTTTTTAATACATGACAATAATTTTTTTTAAAAATGAAAAGAAAATTATAAATATATATAGAAATCCTACTGATAATTTAAAAAAAAAAATTAACAAACTCATCACTACAAACAATGCAGAAATAGGATCCTTGAAATTTGAAAAAAATTTGCTTAACAATACAAACAAGAATATATCTATCATCTGATTCATTTTTTTTCTACTGCTTATCTACTGCTTCTGGGTTATTTAAAACCTCAAAATATTTTTGATTGCAAGAATATTTTTTTTGCATGTCTTACAAGTCATAACCTATAGCCGAGAAGGGAGAAGGTGATGGATTATACCTTTCCCAAGGGTATTTACATGTAAGTGAATATAAGGCACCTAACTAGAATTTGAACACGGATCTCCAATTTCTCATTCCAAGCCACTATACATTACACCACCCACAGATCTAGATATGTCTACAGAAAAATAAAAACTTACAAACCAGAAAATCCATTAAGGCCAATAGGTGCAAAAATTCCTCCACCCATCGATAATATCTTCAAAACAGCCAAATCATCAAACCATACCTACCCATTGCATTAACTCAATGCATAATTTAATCCAAATCCTCAAAATCTATACATCAAACATTGGTATATTGGTAACTACTGATGCTGAAAATGTATTCACAGTGGTGGCATACTACTAGTTTGTGCAAAGAGAATAAGTTGCTAAAGATTACCTGCCTTTATAGAACCAGTTCCTGGAAATGTTGGATGCCATTATTGCCTATTCACCAATATAGCCATCAGTGAAACAATTGACATAATAAGAAAAAACATCTATCAACACCTATCACACCTACCTCCAAAAATAAACCTGATAATTCTCAAAGAACTACTACTTGCTTTTATCACACAAGTTCCCTTTTTTGATCATTTTGAAAACCTATACACATAAACTGATGGAGTTGCCATTGGCTCACCTTTTGCTCCAACACTATCAGATATTTGCATGTCAACCCTAGAAAACAAAAGTTTAAAATAGTAAATGCCAACAGAGATAACAAAATTGCTCTCATAAGTAATCCAATAAACAGTACACACTCAATAAAGCTTCCTCCACCTCACACTCATATTTCTTAATGAACCTCAAAACATAAATATTAATTAACAATAATTTCCCTAACCACATAATTGATAAACAAATTCAACCAACCTTGGAAAAGATAAAAAAATATAATAATACTAACAATGATAATACAAAAAGACAAGTAAACTATTCTACAGTAATCAACTACAACAAGGTTTCTTAACCTGGGGGTCCATGGCTGGGTTTCAGGGGGTCTAGGCCAGATAAAAATTAACATTTATATTTGATATAAAGCCCTTGACCCAATCAATAGTTTCCCATTGAAAGAAATAAAAGAAAATGCATCTTGCCACGGCTTGAAAGAAAACACACCCAGTTACTACTTACATTGCCAATTGCTAAGCATCTCTTGACTTGCTATTGGGTCCATGTTTGCCATTTAAATGTGTGTCATCATTCCACTCCAAAAAGAGCAAGTGATAATTCTCATTTTTCACGGTTTATCATGGCTTGATTATCTTCTCATATAGTGGTGAGGATTAATTGACCGCAATTTCTTTCTAGTGTGACTGTCTGAAAAGTGATGTGTGTACAATGTGCATGAGGGTGCAATATGGAGAAATGCACACATAATGACGTTAAAAATCAATCAGGCTGTGAGTATCTGTCTGTCTGTCTATGAAGGGCCATTTCTTATAGGAGTTCATAATTAAAAAAAGGTTGAAAACCACTGAACTAGTCAGGCTTTCGTATAGGCTGTGCTAGGTGTAGTTTCATCCGATATTGAAAAAAAACATTAACCTAAAAACCATAAAATCATATTAACATAAAAACAACAAAACGAGAACATTAATCTAGAGACCACAAAACGAGAACATTAATCTAGAAACCAGAACATTAACCTAAAAACCAGAACATTAACCACAAAACCAGAACATTAACCACAAAACCAGAACATTAACCTAAAAACTTGAATCATTTTCTGAAATCGTCCTGTCAGATTGAGACATTCATATGGATGGTATGCTTATAAATATCTAAATTATCAGCTATATACGACTGCTTTCTAAGATCAATGGTTACAAATGGCTTTCAGCAGATGAAAACTGAAGCTTGAAATGAGGATTATCCTTCTTCGAACCTTGTTGAATGGTGTTGCAGAATCATAAATGAAGAAATGTATCAAATAACTGAAACCACATCACTTGAGGACTTTCAACAACAGCGACAACTAAAATGGATAGCATATGTAACTGAAAGAGAAAATAATAACATAATCATGAGATGTTGATATTCCATAGTACTTCAACCAAATGGTTAGCATGGAAGCATCCATTATGAGTAATGGAGGAAAAAGTGATAACAGAGGAATTGTGACAAATATTTTCATGAAAAATTGTTTCAATGGAAAGATTTTATAAATTTCAACTGAAAGGTACCACTGGTTACTTGATTAATGAATGCCAAATATTTCTTCATTAGGAAACTGCTAATATTGCTATTACCATTAAAGACAAACCATATGCATTTAGCTTAATATATCATAAAATGACTTGCTGTTGGGTTCATGTTTGACATTTAAATGTGTGTCATCATTATTAACACAACCGCCATCTTTTGCCACTCCATAAGAGCAAGTGATAATTTTCATTTTCCACGGTTTATGATGGTTTGATTATCTTCTCATATACTGGGTGAGGATTAATCGATCCTGATTTCTTTCAAGTGTGGCTGGCTGAAAAGTGATGTGTGTGCATTGCCCATGGTGATGCTGTATGGAAATGCATGTACAAGTGTTGTGAAAAGCCAATTAAACTGTGAGTATTTGCTTGCCTGTCAATCTGTCTATTAATGGCCAGTTCTTAAAAAAAGATTAAGGGTCACTGAAAAAAATTATTAGCAATCTAAAACATAGATACCTAACACGTAATGACAAAAACGAATTAAACTCATCATTTCTTGTAAAATATTAGATGGCCTCAAGCATGATCACCACCAATGACATAACAAAAAATCAAAACTTTAACAAATTAACATTGTCTGTGAATTCACTTACACACTTAGAGATGCTTTTCTAATAATAATAATTCAAGCAACGCATACACTGGTTGCATGACTACTGCATTAATGTACCAATTAACCTGCCATTTATCTAATAGATCAATTAAACTGCATATTGCTAACCAACATAAAAAAAAACTACAAGAAATTGACAAATCCTTACCAATAAAACAAAAATAATATAACACATAAATTGTAGAAAACAACTACAAATGTTAGAAGGATCAACCATAAAAAACAAACCTAACAATGATAAAATATTATCAAATTTAAGAAAATTAAATATATTTTATTAAAAAACAAACAATAGCATTCTCATGTGAAGATGCAAAGAAACTATACATGAAAATGATGAAACCGATATAGAACAAAAATTATTTGATAATGGCTTATGAAAGCTGAAAATATGCAGATATCGGACAATTCATATTTAAATATGTACCAGAAGCCAGAAAATTAGTCCAAAATAGATAAAAAAAAAAACAACTCCTTAATAAAGATGTTTCATTTTGGTCTCTAACCAAACTTATATAACTGAAAAATGGCTGCCCAGATTTAGCTGTTTTCTTTTAATCTTTTATAGTCATGTATGTTAGCTTGGGAAAGAAGTATTTCTTTTAGGAAAGGAGATATTGGAAAAAATATGGGGTGGGGCATTTTATATTTTGCAAAGATTCAATAGTGGCACTCTCAAGAATTTTCTATGTAATTTATTTTATCTTTTTATAAGTGTGACATTCTTCAGACTGAAGTTGTAATTGAATATATTTCTATGTATGACTAATACATTTGATAAATTGTTGTGTATAACATCCTTTCTGTGTTCATAGATACGTTTTTTTAATTTTCTGCAAGTTTCCCCAATATATTGTAGGAACAGTTGTGACAGTTTATCTTCAGAATTTGTATTGTTATGGATATTTAAGGTTCTAATCATATCCATAAAACTTTGCTGTGTTTCAAAAATTAATTTAAATTGACTTTTTAGTCATCTTTCATTGCAATGTAATTCTCTTTATTAAAATTCTTCCAAAAATAAAATATACTTTTCTGAAACTTTATTTGAGGAATATTAGCTGATTTAAAGTATAATTAATCTGATTTAAAACAAATATCATTTACTTTAAGTTTAAAATATTGCAGAAATGCTTTTTTTAACCTGACAGTAGCTGTGTTTATGTGTTTGACAAGGTGATGACAGATAGAATGTTTTTCTACAAAGAATTTATCTGTAAAACATAATTCAAAAAATGATGTGAGCAGCTTTTTTATATAATTTTTTAAGTAATCAGTAATCTTAAAAATTTAGGAAAATATTCTATATAATCTAATGTTTTATTGAATTTTATAAATTTTGGCTTAAATTTACTATAGTCATCATGATTATTTTCTGATAATGTCATGTATGGTTACTTGTACTTACAAAAAATGGCATGTTTATACATTAATAAAAAAATTCAAAATTATTTTTTTTAATATTGTTTGATGATTTGTATTAAACTTTTCCTTTTATGATTAGTAAATATACTTTCCACTTAATAATATCACTAAAACTGCTGAAATTAATAAAGAAATTTAAAAGATTTAAAACCTAATAAATTTTTCTAATTCAAATTTTCAAATAGTGAAAACAATTTTTGTAAAAATTCATTATTCATTGCAAAAAATTTTTTTCTTAAAACAATAGCATCCTTAATATATCTTATTTATAAAAGCAATTAAAAGCTTTTCTAATTAAATGTAAATTTTATTGCATTTTTATTTTATAATTTAGATCATATTTCCAGTAAGTGGTGTTTCTGTTTAACAAAAACAAATTGATGATTTAAATTCTCTGAGTCCTGCTTTTAAATAATATGAATACAAAAACCCTGAAATCTTAATTTCTTGAAATTTCATAAAATTAAGTGTGTGTGTGTGTGTGTGTGTGGGGGGGGGTAACAGATATAAAAAATATTTTTACAAAAATTTTCTAATAAAAAAATAATTTCATTCAGTTGTGAATAAATTCTGAGAAATTAATTAAAATCTGACAATTATTCGATTTTTGCAAGAATTTTCAAAACAATGTGTTTTTTACTGCAAAAAATATGTTAAATTTCCTATATTAATCTTTGGACAACTACTGATGCAAGAAAAACAAGATTTTTAACCAAAATTTTGAACATGCTCAAAATGATAAAAAATATAATAAAATAAAATAATCAAAAATACTTTAGTCTTTCCTCTAAATAATAACAAATATTTTGATGATAAAACCTTGTTTTTATCAAGTTTGGAACCTTTTTTCATCATACTACTCTCTTTTTTGGAAAATCTTTGGAGGTACCTATGTATATTTGTATTTACTTATATTTATGTACATGTAAATGTATATAAATGTCTCTGTTTATTTCTCACTGTTGACAGGAGTTGGAACTTGAGACCAGGTAAAAATTCTGGATTTTGAATGCCATACAGGCTCATGGTTCCCACAATGAATTATGGTGCAACATAATCATCCTAAACTTCATTTCCTTCTATTAGGTCTTGTGGCAGACTAAAGAAACTTTAATAAATGCCTATTCACATAACATATATTTTAATAATGTTTTTTTTTTCTCAAAATACATGAAAGCAAATACTTGCTCAATATCTCGTGAAATTTCAAGAAAATCCAAATTTGGAGAAAAAGAAAATACTGTTGAAACCAGACAGTCGGGCGAGAAATTATGACCAACTTCCTGTTTGAATTTTAAGGAGTTGCTTTTATTCTTATGAATGTATTAAGTGCCATGAAATGGTTGCCATTATTTTTAGTATATTTCAGTCGACTAAATATTTTTCAATTATTCTCTATTGTTGTATTTCAATAAATCTCCGTTGCTCACACTCTTATTTGATAATCTCTTTTAGTTTTTATTTATCACTATACTTATGTCCCACTCGTAAAATTCTATTCTTTTTCTCATCTGAAGTATCTTTGCCTAACTTTCCGTTTAGAATTGAATCTATATTTAGTGATATACTTATAACTTCTTCGTTGGTTTCTACTATCATTTCTAAACTGGACCCCCACAAAGAATGTGGACCTGATGGTAAAAAAACTCCCTTTCTTTCCTATCTCTCTTCATCTCTTTCTCTGTTTTATTCTATTAATTCTCTCTCTTCCATATCAATCTTCTTTTTTCCTTCTCTCTAATCCATTTTCTTTCCCTTTACCTGTTCTCTCTCTCTCTCTCTATTTTGATATTTTTTCAATGACTCATTTATATCAAGCTGTAAAAGTGATGAAATATGGATAAGCAAATTTATTTCATAAAGGAGCCAGAGTCTATGTGTAATCTTTAAAAACATTTGATGATGACATAATTTAGGGCAACATTCCACATGTAATATATATGGATAATCGCAGTTCTGTGGAACTGACTCTCAAGAGGTTTTCCCAATCATTACAATCTTAATCTGTTCAACTCTGTTATCTTCCCTTCCTATCCATATAAACTGCCTCTTAATGTAACACTTTACCTTGAGTGACCCCTAGACCTTGTACAGGGTAAACCTGATTGTAAAAAAATCAATAAATTGTATAAAAAAAAATATATCAGCTGGCATCTGTAACAATTGTATATTTCACTGGTTAACAGCAATGGATAACAAAGAGTTGACTTTAAAAATGCCTTCCAAAAGCAAAGCAAAGCATTAAGAAACAGGAAAATTTCATTAGCAACAAAGAGAGCTGAATTACTAAGTAATAACAATTCTCCTCTATGGTAGTGAATGCTAGAAAATCTCTTCACAGATGAAGAGAAGAGTTGAAGGAACAGAAATGTGGTTCTACAGAAGAATAGTGAGAATACCATAGACGAAACTCATGAGCAATGAGGAAGTTTTAAGGAAATTTTATTTTTTTTTAATCATTTCACTCCAAGCAAGGCACTAAAGATACTAAGATGCAAGAGGTTAATGAGTGTGAAAGAATCTGAGAGAAAAAAAAAACTTTATTAAAGTGAGAGGACAATAAAAGAACAGGATTCAAGGAGACAGAAGATTGTCATTGCATTTAAACCTTTGATGATCAAAGTTGATTGGAAAGCAAGAAGCAAGAAGAGAATTCCACAAGTGAGAAGTATGAGAGAAGAAACTGTTATCATAGAACTTACGGTTCCATCTAGCAAGCATTTCAACTGTAAAATGATGAGACCTTGCTGCCAATCTAGTACTGCACTTAAATTTGTAAAGTTGAGGTGCCAAAAAGGAAAGCTCATGAGAAAAATTACAATGAAAATATTTACAGAAAAGGCACAGGGAAGCTACTTTATGCAGGTGGGAAAGGAAAGGAAGCTGAGATGCCAAGTCAGGACCAATAACATTTCAGATTCTTTTTTGTATCTTATCGAGTATCTCTAAATATATAGTAGAAACACCAGACCATGTGTGGCAGCAATGTTGATTGATTGATTGATTTTCTGGCTTTAAATAACCTTTGCAGGTTATTTAAAGCCAGAAAATATTTTTGGATTCAAAGAATTTTTTTGAGATAATAATGTTTTAGTTATACGAGTCTTACTAATTAACCCATAGCTGAAAGAAGAAGAAGTGGATTCATGCCTTTCCCAAGAGTATTTGCACATAAGTGAATATAATGAACCCAGCTAAAATTGGAACTTGGCTCTCCAATTAACAATTCTGAACCATTATCCATTATACCACCTTTACATCCATGCTTGGTGCACCTGGTATTCCCAAGTGTCACCGATCAAGATGGTGGGTTATAAATGTCGATTCTCTCCCTTTTGTTCTGATAGTCACAAGGATCATGTGACGGCCAGTGAATGACGTTAGGTGATAGATTGATGAAGGCAGTTGTAATGTAGAGCCCCGAGAAGAAGGACATCACTTACCCAGAGCAGTAGGCCTTACAGAAAAAAAAAAAACAACATTGCCTAACCTGGTTTGTAGAGAAACTGCTGTAACTCCAGTTTTCCCTTTGGGAAATATTACAAGTAAGGTTACTCTTTCTTACTCACCATTTGTTGTTGCATATGTTGTAATTTCTCAGTGTGGGACATGTGTATATGTACATATATCTAATTCTGTGTACGGTGTAGCATTATAAACCTCTGAGAACCAAGCATGTCTCTTATTCTTTTTCCATTCAGCTATTCTGTCCTGTCTGTGAACTATGGTGTTGTTATATCATAGATATAACAATTCCCATAACGAGAAAAAAGTAATTGGGAAGATAAATATTTCTTTCCCTCACTCTTGTTACAAAGATACTGACCAAGCTTGATGTTTCTTAAGTTCAGTGATCATTTGGAAACCAGTGTTTCAATGAGTTGTGGCTGTAAGCCAGCAGAAATATTCAATGTTTGGATGAATGGCAGACTTATAAAGGTGTAAGACAGGTTCTTGTGAGAAAAAGTACAACACAGTGAACCAATTTTCCTAAAATATTAGCCTGAGAAGGCACAATGAGTCATTTTCCAGACATACTGATAGAAGGTAGAAATGGTTTTCTAAGATGATTAAAAACGAGAGCAGTTTCATTTGGAGGCATTAAAATTAACAAGCTATTTTTTGCTTCAGTTAACAGATTGTAATAAGGTTATTTTTAAGAGCAGCTAACAATTTGATCTTATCAAACCTATCAGACTTAAGGCAAGATTAAATAGTCACCCCATCAGCATAGATACAGAGTTGAGAACTGATAACATTGGGAAGGCCGTTGACAAAAATTAGGAACAAGTAGGTCCAAGGATAGAGTTCTGAGGGACACTTACATTAATGCAAAAAGATATAGAAGTATGGCCATTCAAGGCAACTTTTATTTCCTGATTTAACCTTTAACACTCTGGATTATTACTTATTTTCTTTTTCATTGCGTTGTTTTTCAAGGCTACTTAATTTCAGTCATGGTCATTTTCTGTTGCCATAGCAGAATATGACAGCACAACTACAAAAGTAAAGCACTCTACCATTCATTCATCTGTGTCACTTGCAGTGGCAGGATAACATTTTTACTTTGAAAACAAAATCACTTCCAGAATGTTAAAGGTTAATAAACAAAATTAAATAAAAAATTTGACCAGAAATACTATAACCTTTCAACTTTTGAAGAAAACCAGAATGCCAAGTCCAAAGTCAACAACCATTCTTATCTAATACCATGTCAGATTCTTTTAGTAATAATGGTTAACATATAACATAAGAGACCTAGAGAAGTGAAAACCATATTGCTTATCTGAAAGAAGTCTGCATGAGGTGAGGTGCTTAACTAATTCAGAGTTGATTACAGCCTCTAGCACTTTGCCAAAAAGACTTAAAAGGCTAATAGGCCAATGGTTAGAAGATTAGACCAGTGGTTCCCAACCTTTTTTGGACATGCCCCGCCCAAGGATCTCTGAAATCCGGATGCTCCTCACCCTGTGACATATAATTCTTATTATTCAAAAAACTGAACTCTTATTCACATGGAAGAAGCTGAAAAGGCCATTAATTTAACTTTACTTAAGACCTTAAAACTGTACATATGCAATAGTATTATCATTTAATTTTAGAATTTTACAATATTTATAAAAATATTGTGTTACACACACAGACTCACTAGAAAAAAAATCACTGTTAATAACTAATTCTTGAATTGCCTCCCTTAAAAATCATATTGCCCAACTTTGGGAGCCATGGGTTTAGGCAGTTTGCCTGAGTTCTTAAAGACTGGAACTACAGAAGAGGATTTTCAACAAGCAGCAAGTCACTTATTGTTGACTTTAGAAAGTACAGGAGAGCGCTCAAGAGCACATCTCTTAGGGACTATTGCAGGAATACTTTGTGAGGATCACCTTTCTTTCTTTCCTTTTACCGGAAACCAAACAATGCCTTTGATATATCCTTTCTTCCATCTATCCTTGCAATCAAACAAGAATAGCTCGTTGTTTACCTGGGATAATGGCAAGACATAACTAACAAAGGAAGAAGCAGAATTATGATATTATATTCAAATAAATAGTGAAAATTTAATTTGAAAGTTTTTGTGAGAAATTCTTTATTCTGCTATTACAGTTATGTTTCATTCAAATAAAATCTGTAAGTACGCATATTTTTCATGACAGGAATCAACACTAATTATAACTCTCATAAGAGACTAAACCATTTTTAATTAGTGCTCAATTCCTTTTTATCATTTGGGTTCATGCATTTGAAATCATTTATGCTGTTGAAAAAAGAAGTTAGAAAAATATTTAAATAGTTTTCTCGTTAGTCATACTCAAACAATTGGTCTCATCTTTGTTGTTGTTGTTACAGTGTTTCGTCTGTTGTGCCCTCTGACCTTCCTCAGGTGTTTGTTGATCTGGGCAACCTTCAGGGAATTTCAAACCCTTTATTTAATCTACCAGGGTAGATTGTTCTCATTCAACTCATCTTGTTCTTATTTAGCACTGCACATATATCGGTCACCTTGTTTCCACTGAGTCTGCACTGCCCAGACCAGGTATTGAACTCATAATTACCATGTCCCCAAATTCACAAATGAATGCTTTACTATATTAGGCTATTGTCTGTAGATGGTAACAACAAAGATGGGGACAATAGACTGAGTATAAAATAATGATAAGCAATTATCCCAGAAATTCAGACAGAAAAAGTCTTTCTCATAAGAATAGGTATTTAACATTTAAAATTATAAGTAATTTAAGTAAATTATAAGTAAATTCTCAACATATGAATTAGTTTCTTCTATATGACTTAAGATGTTTTGCTCTTAACTATATATTTGTATTTTCATTCATAAAAAATCCATTCAGTTTTATTTTTTTCATTACAAGTTTGATAATTTTTCTTCAATCTTGCAATGAGAAATTGCTAGTCAGTTTACACAATACTCATCTTAAAAGGAGGCACTTTTAAAAGAATTCCAATCTCCCAAATGAAGCAGTTTATTCCGCGGATGAATTTTACTGCAAATTCTTACTTCATATTAGGAATAGATGACAGTTTATTTTTTTTTGATTTTGTTATTTCTGCTAAAGACTTTGTTCAAGCACAAGGAACAATGTTTCCTGAATTTTCATAGAAGGAAAAAAGATCTTGTAGCACTGAAGTTTATTCTGACCCTGTCTTGTGAACTGCATTACGGCTTTTATAAAAAGCTCTTCCTGTGAGACATGATTAGAGTTCAGGTAGCAAGAAGTGTTTAATAATCCTGAAAGATAAAAAAAACATATTCATTAATCAAATGATTTGAATAAAATCAATATAGGAAATGTGTACACACCTGAACCTTCTATTGTCATTTGGGAATTGACATGTATTCCTTAGTATCATTGAGTCATCAACAGTTGTGTTGCATAATGTTCAGGTAGAGAGCTTTTTTGACAAGAAGAATTAACTATCAACTGACTGCAGAAATTGACAATTGATTCTTCATTTATTATTTGGAATAATAAAAAAAAAAAAAAGCAATCATATTGAATAAAATAATGAGAATAAGCATATAAGCATCTTGGTGGAAGACTGAGTGTCCCAATTAAGAAACTCTGGTTTCCTTATTAATGTCTTTTGTTCTGATGGAGCTGATGTTTAAGCTGACCAATCTCAACACAGATAATATAATAATTTGATACTGGAAATTCAATGTCTGAATTAACATGGAAGCATTATTGACTGATGATATATTTCAATTGTCAGTCTTCAAGACCCTGAATAAAATACATTTTTTAGGATTTCTAAATAAAATAAATTTTTTAGTACTTATAAAGCAGTGGTTAGTAAATTAGTTTCACAATGTATTTGTAATGACTTTATTTCCAGTTGGATGCTCTAAAAGTCTGGACTTGTTCTAAAGTTCATTTAACCCAAATTATGTAAAATAAATTTCTTCAAATGAAACAACAGAGATTACATAAGATAAAATTAAAGAAAAAGAAAAATGTTTTAAAACTAATGGGTTGTAATAGAAAGAAATGTTATCCAAATACTGTGTCTCTCAGACACAAGGTTAGCCTAGCCATGTCTTAAAATATTAATTAAAAAGTTTTTTTTAAATATATATACATAAAATTTAGAAGATGAAAATAACAATTTTTAAAGGAAGTCAGTCTTCACAGAAAGTAAGAAAATTTAGTTCTTTTAAATGATGCATAAGTGCTGATGATTTCATTTATTTTGATGACAAGTGTATGTAAGCAAGTCAATGAGTCCATAATGAAGAAAGAAACAGTTTACACAATAAATATTTTCCAACATCTCCTGCTTTGCTATTAATTACATTGACTGAATATTATACAGTGTAAATTTCAGATCAAAATTTACCTAATTATTAAGGGATTTGTCATTTATCCTTTGGTAAAGTAAATTTAAAAAAACTCAAAATACAATACACACACATAGATTATATATATATATATATATATATATATATATATATATATATATATATATATACATACACACACAGAGTGTATATATATATATATATATATATATATATATATATAAAAGTGAACACTGAAGTCAACACTCAGAGGCGACAGGCTGTTTCATGCTAGACGCAATCATCAGGCCATGAGTGTTGCGTTTCTTCACAACTATTTATATATATGGGTCAGTGGTGCATTGTGGGTAGTCCATTCTGGCAGTTATTTTGGCAGGAGTGGCTTTATTTATTTATTTGGGTTAATTTAGCTTAATTTATTTTACTTGTTTTTATTTATTTTCATTTTTTATTTTATATATTTATTTATTCTTTTCGGTTTTCTATGTTTTATTAATGTATTAAAAATTTTGGGGGTATTAGCTTAGGTTGCTTATTCAATACTTTTTTTTGGTCTGGGAAGATAAAGCTCTTTATTCATCCAATTTTTGGATTGATTGCTGTAGTCTAGTCTTATTTTGGCAAGGGTAGTTTTTTATTTTATATTTTATTTATTTATTTGGATTGATTATTTTTACTTGTTTTTGCTTATTTATTTTATTTTATTTATTGTAACAGTTGTTTTAGCGGGAGTGGTTAATTTGTTCATTTATTTGTTTATTTGGATTAATTTATTTTACTTGTTTTTTCTTATTTGTTTCCTTATTTTTTATTTTTATTTTGTGTATTTTATTTACTTTTTTGTTTTTTGATTTTTAAGTAATGTACTAATTTATTGATTTAATTTATTAATTTTATTTTTATTTTCTTTAATTTTATTTATCTTATCAGTTTTCTATTTTTTAATAACATAGTAAAAATTTGTTTTCATGTCTGCATTTTGAGATCAGTTCAGATTATTTGTTTAGTAATTTATTTTGGTCTTGGAAGGTAATAATAACTATTTTTTCCTCCAAGCAAAGTTTGCAGGTTTTGAATTTATTGTTGTAGGCTGATGATCTTTTCCTTATTTTCCATGATATATTTGGTGTGATTTGTGTTTTGTTTTTAATTTCCCAGATATACTTAGAAAGCATTGTGCTGTTTGCATACTTACTATTTGTGAATGATGTTTTGTGCGTGTAGTTTCTTTGTTTTCAGGGTCCTTCAGTTACTCCTATGTATACTTTTTCTTTGTTATTTGGTGATTTTACTGAGGCTTCGTATATTACGTTGTTTTGTAAGCAATTACTGTTTAAGAGACATTCATTCTATATTCTTCAGTTACACGTAGGTTTAATTTGTTCGGGTGGTTTGTTGATAGTTTTCGTGAGTGTTGGGTTTCCTGAAGAAGCCCAATACTCGTGGCCTGACAATTGTCTCTAGCATGAAGTGTTGACTTCAATGTTCACATTTATATTTATATTTACATACACTCAATCTCTGATATTGAGCAATTTATCCTATAAATATAGCACACTTAAAAACTATATATATATATAACGGCTTAGGGGTAGAATCCCCGACTGATGCCAATTCAGTTGGGTTTTGATCCTAGCTAGAGGCAACAGGACGCCTAGTCACACTGATCTATCTGTGGATGACTCTCTCTCTCTCTCTCTATATATATATATATATATATATATATACACACTTTATTCATATATATATATATATATATATATATATATATATATATATTTTATCCCAGTTTGAAGCAATTGCATGTCTAGCCACACTGATGAGCTGTGATACAGCAAAACAGTCTGTCTGTGGATGATTATATAACAGTGCGAGGGAAAACAAATATTCGTACAAAAATTTTTTTTACCATAGAGCCATATTATTTCAGCATTTCCATAAAGGGGTGGGTGAATAATTTTGGGCTGCACCAATTTATAGAAAAATCTATAACTATGAATAAATCCAATTTGTCAAAAATTCACAAATTATTCAAAACTAAATATGGAATCAATTATTTATGGCAAATTAATTACTGAAAATATGCAAATATTCAGTGGGAGTGAATAATTCTGTCCACAACTGTATACATATGTATGTGTGTGTGTGTGTGCAAAGAAATGAATAAAGACAAAAGGTAAACTTTTCTTCTCCAACATTTT
Source organism: Acanthosepion lycidas (assembly GCA_963932145.1). NCBI lineage: Eukaryota > Metazoa > Mollusca > Cephalopoda > Sepiida > Sepiidae > Acanthosepion > Acanthosepion lycidas. Next base: position 90,261,928 of record OZ010590.1, on the reverse strand, counting down.
TCATCCTCTGACGAACTTTATCAAGGCAAATGTAAAGATTTTATTTTGTAACAAGTATATATAAACTGTAGTAAAAATACACACACACACATATATATATATATATATATATATATATATATAGAGAGAGAGAGAGAGAGAGAGAAACACATGGGAAAATGATATATAAATGTTTATATATGAAGAACAATTTTAAGAAAATCTATGATAAAGTGTAAAAATTTTTGTATGACGTGTTTTGTCCTTTAGGACATCATCAGATTAAAGAGATATTTCGATTGATGCTACTTTAATTAAAAGAGAAAGCAATTTGCTAAGACAAAAATGTAAAGGAAGTGCTTTAATCACTGAATCATTCATAGTTCACCTCTCATGTTAGATTTTCTATTATTATGCATTATTTAATAAAAGTGATAAAAAAATGAAATTGGCTAGATTATATACTCAAAACATATATTTAAAACAAAATTAAATTTAAATTTAGTGTTCCTTCTCTTTCCTGTACATGTGTAATCACATCAATATAATCATCATCATAGTCCTGAATGAAGTCCTCAAGGGCAAAATGTGAAAAATCTTTTCTACTTTGTCAGATTTTCTTAAAATACATAGACAGTGGCAGGGGGTGGGGTATAAAAACAAATATAAAGTATATTGAGGCAGTAGGTATTTATTTCAACAAATTTTGTTAAATTCAATAAAAAAAAAAAACGACTGTTCATTTCCATTTTTTATTATATTTTTCTAATTTTCAAAGAAGTTGTTGGGCATCAAAATCAAAATTGTAGATAAACTACTCAAAGGTCTGAAGATGGTATTTGAAAGAGTGTATAAAAATATTTAATAAGTGTATAAAATAATAATGTATAAGATATTTTATAAATTCTTTTTCTGGTGCAATAAAGTCCTCTGAAACCATTCTATGCATGGTGTCACTTATACAATGTTTGAATTTAAGATGTAACATACCAAAAATGCTAGGATGTAGCCAACTGAATCTTGTCTACCATATGGAAAAAAAACACAAGACAACTGAAAGTACTTCAACAAGGACATAAATTTCAAAGATTTTATCCACAATTTGGATGTATGACTAGTCTTATTCAAAAGTTAAAAAAATATGATAAAAAATTAAACAGCCAGATCGTGTCAGTTGAATTTAACAAAACTTGACCCTGATGAGTGTTGTATCTGTAAAACTTGAAGTCCACCTGCAACATTAATTTTTGTTTCTGAGAAAATCCCAACCCACTCATTAAAATTGGTATTTTAATGACATCAGGATACTCATTTTGGTGAGTGGGATGATCACAGAATTTCTCAGCACACTTCTACGTCTTCACACACCCACATACACATGTGCAAGTTAAGTGTTGCAAGTTAAGTGTTGCAAGTTAAGTGTTGCAAGTTAAGTGTTGCAAGAAAAATTCTAAAAAAAAAATTAGCTACTTAAATTCTAAGCAAATTTGTGTAGGTCACTGTCAGATTTCTCTTTGAGATTAGACACAAGAACTTGTAGAAAAGTGAAAAAAAAGTTGGCAAAAGAAATAATTATGTCATAATCCGAGGGGAGAACAATGAACAATAAATTATAATGCATCCCAATAGACTATCAAATCTCACTTCATATGCCTCGATATGCGGTCAGTCAGTTACACGCCATACGTGATAAACACTTAGGTGATCATGTATCTATGATACATGACTGAAAAGGCAAATTTTTTTCCACAGTAGGTTGCCATTTCTTTCTGTGGTAGATCAGTTGCCATCCAATGCTATAGAACACGGTCTGTCCTGATATTTAGCCATAGCTGGTGGGGAGAAGAAGAGGATTCATAACTTTCCCAAGGGTATTAGCACGTAAGTGAATGGTAATTGATTTGACTGGAATTCAAACTCGGCTCTACCGATTCCTCAATCTGTGCCGCTATCCACTCCTCCTCTATAACTATTCTAATTCAGAATTGATGCTTTCTTAAATGACTTCTATGTTTTATAGTGAAACTAGATTTCTGTACACACATTCACACACCAATCTGTATATATTTTGTGTTTAACAGTAATAACAACAGCATAAATCACTTCATTTAGTTAAATACCATTATGTAATACAAACTTGGACTATCATGTCTCTTTTGATTCATGACTAACTTAGCAGATTTTCCCATAGTAGGTTTTCCAATCTTTCTGTGGTAGACTGGTTGCCAACCAAGGCTATAGGACCCAGTTTGACCTGCTATTTAACCCATAGCTGGGGAGAGAAGAGATGGATTCATACCTTCCCAAAGAGGATTTGTGTGTAAGTGACTGTAACAAATGCGGCTGGAATTTAAACTTGGCCTCTCCGATTTTTCACTGCAAGCTGATATCCATTACACCTTACACCACAAATCAATTACACCTTACAAAAACAAATAAATTACTAAAATTTAACACCTTGAAAGGGGAGTAGACTTTTACCAAGAAAATACTCAGTATCAAGAGTAGAGCAACTACAATGATGATTAGGAAAAGTTGATCAACCACAGTAAAAAAGTAAAAAAAAAAAAAAAGTGGTGGGGAGAGGAAGAAGAATTAATTGTGCAGTAAGTTGATTTTGTAGTAGCTTGAATGAACAGTTTTGGCACTCAATTCAAAGTTGTATACATTTTTGTAGCTACCATTTAACAGCAAATGGTAAGGAATGCAATTGTCCTTTTACATAAACAAATTGAACAAGAGAAAATAGGCGTCATCTTTTGCATGTCTAGAGTCTTTCTTCTTTCAAGTGCTCTGTATTATTAAGATATGACTGATTATGTCTCTTTTCAGCTTCCTGCCTTTATGCTGCACTAAGTAACTTTTTTCTCTTTTTTTCCCATCCCTTTTTGTCCTTATTTGTGATTGTAAGTATCAATTTCCTTGGAGTTGCTGTTTTCCGTAAAACTTCCTCAATATTCTCATGTTCTACATACTAACATTGAAATCAAAAGAAGAAATTTATAAAAGCAACTCTCACATATTCACACATTTAATATTATTTACTGTAGATTATTAAGCTCTACTCTGTATTGAGGTGTTTTTTAAAATTAAATGCTGCAAACAGTAGAATTATACTCCATTTGTTCTTATCTCATATATATATCTTCTGTGTACCATGTCCATTCAGGATGTAGGCGATCATGGCTCTCCACAATTTCCTGTCCTTTGTAGTTCTTAATAAATTTTGTCTTTTTGTTACCTCTTCCAAACTTGTCTCCACTATTCCTTCACTCAAGCTCTCCAGGTAGGCTATGCATATGGCTTTCCTCTGGCCCTTTTACCTTCAATCTGTCTTGTGAGCATAAAATTTTCCAAGCCTTCTTTCCTCATTATGCACCCGAGAAATTTCAACTCTTTCTTCCTGATTCTATCTGTAATAATTTTCCTTTTTGTTTCCATTTTCTCTAAAATTTGCCATTGCTCACATGTTTGGTCCATGGTATTCGCAGCATCCTTCTGTAGAACCACATTTCTGTTGCTTCAAGTCTCTTCTTCATCTGTGAGGACATGGTCCAGCATTCACTGATATATATATATATATATATATATATATATATATATATATATATATAGGGAGAGGGAGAGAGAAAGAGAGAGTACTGATATTACATAACTGTACTGTACGCTTTTTTCTTGTTTTTAATGAAATTTTTCTGTTTTTTAATACTTTGCTTAGCATTTGGAAGACATATTTTGCTAACCCACTGCACCTTTGGACTTTAGTGTCACACTATCTGTCCTCTGTTAAAACATTTCTCAGATATTTAAATTGTTTTACTTGTTTGATATTGGTATCTTCAATTTGTAAGTTGCATGTTGAACTGTTCCTTTTGTTAACAACCATACATCCTGTCTTCTTGCAATTGATGTTTAGCCCTTCCTGCTTGCTTTTCTCCATTGCCTTCTGCAGGAGTTATTGTAGTTTCCTTTCAATGCCTGATATTAAAATTATGTCAGCTGCATATCTAGTGTTGTTAAGATGGTGGCCACCAACAATCAATCCTGGTAGGACTTTTAATTCTCTCAGAATCACCTCATTGTATCAGTTGTAAATGTCCAGTAAGAAGACACATCCTTGTCTTACACCCCTTTCTATTTTTTGTATATTTGCTGAACTCATTTTCTACTTATATGTATGTATGTAATATGTATGTATGTAGGTGATTTGCTGTCAATATAGGTTCCAGACTATTCTAATATCCTTCCCAAATATGTCAAGGGGATCTAGAAGTTCCAACAGTTCTTTGTGACCAATTTTATCAAATACTTTTGCATAAACTATAAAACACAGATAAACCCCGTTCTGCATTTGTATTGCTCTTTTTGATATCATTCTGAGCATAAATATCACATTACTTGTTTCAGTGTCTTTCATGAACTTGCACTGATGTTATTTGATTTCCAGACTGATTTTGCTGAACGCTCTATTCATCAGAATTCAGATGATAAGTTTTGTTATATGTCTCATTATACCTATTGTTTGATGGAGTTCACATTTGTTTGCACCTGATTTCTTATAGTGTGCTATGAAATTAAATTTACTTTGGTCTTCGGGCATATCAACATTCTGATTTTTGTAAATACAGATGTCCATACACAATATTATCAGAAGAGTGGTAACTTAGTAAATTTAAAGTAGCTAAAATTCAATAAAACATTAGATTATGGAGAATTACTGGGTAGTTAAAAATTACATAAAAAAAGTGCTCACATTATATTCCTCCAGTAATTTTTATAGATATGTCCCCTGTAGATTGGTTTGGTTTAGTTTGTTTTGTTTTATGGCATATCAATATCTCAATGCGTTATTTAATACCGACAAGATTATTATTGCTGATAATATTTTTTTTTTTTTCAAATGTATTGCTGGTAATATTTTTTTTCAAAAATGTATTGCTGGTAAAAATTTGTTGCTGGTAATAATTTTTTACAAATAATTTCTGGTATTAAAACCTATTTTTACACTTTCATAGTGTTTTGACCCCAGTTTGGAGGTTAACTATTTATCCATAGCTGGGATTTCAACAGGTGCTACCACCCTGAGTCAGGGTGGACCTGGGGACACCAGCAATTAAGAGGTGGTTCCATGCTCCTCAAAACCTCCTGATCAGAGGCCTTGCTGTTGGATGTAGTTTATTGTCTTACCCAGGACACAGATCATACCCAGTATGGCTCCTGTAGAAAAAGTTTGTTAAAATTCCAGCTGTCAATAAAGTTGTCAACACCTAATAAAAACGCCTTCTGCTGTATTAAAACATGCATATCTGCAACATTTTAAACTCAAAATAAGTAATAATTATTTCAAATCAGCTAATATTCCTCAAATTATGTTTCAGAAAAGTATATTTTATTTTTGAAAGATTTTTTAATGCAGAATTACATTGTGCTGACTGATGGCTAAAAATCAGTGTTTTTTAGTGATTTAAAAAAACAAAACAAAAAAAAAAACTTCCAGCCAATTTAAATTCAGTTTGAAATACAGCAAAGTATTTTGCTTATTGAAAATATTAAATTTAATTTATTAGATTGGAATTAAAACTAAAATAAAAGCTTCAAGAAAGATTTTTCATTTTTTTAAATTAATTTTAAACCTTAGGTTTTGTGTTTTCTTTGGTGGTACCTATATATATATATATATATATATATATGTGTGTGTATGTATGTATTATTGTTATAATTATAAAAATATAAGTAAAAACATTCTTACTACTTATTGAATGTCAATACAGTGTTTCTTAATATTTGAATCATATGTCCAAATATGGAGTGATTCAAATATTAAGAAACACTGTATTGACATTCAATAAGTATGATTAATAAGTCTGTTTTTACTTATATTTTAATAATAATTATTGCTCTTGTCCTATACTGAGTGCCTTGCTGGCAGAGGTTTTGTAAAATTTGATATACATTGGATTGTATAATCTGCTAGTATTAGTACCTGGCAAGTTTACATGTTCATATGATCTGTGATTCTTATTTACTTGTGTTCTCATAGAAACAATTAATATCTGTTGTGATGTTCTTTATTGCAGTTCTTTGACCCCTCCAGATGTTCCTGAAGTAATTTTTGTGGAATTGATGAAATTTGCCACTTTGTCCGTCGAATTTAGTTTCGACAATATGATGTATCGTCATATTGACAGTGTTGCCATGGGTTCCCCTTTGGATCCTGTGTTGGTGAATATATTTGTTGGGTTTTATGAAGAGAAATTATTTAATGATCCATTATGTTCCCTCTTTGTATTATGTTGATGATACATTCTATTTATTTAATGATGAAGCTGAGGCTGATCATTTTCTCTTTTCCCTTAATAATCTTCATCCTTCTCTGAGGTTTACCATTGAGAAAGAGGTTAACTCCAAACTTTCTTTCTTGTATGTATTGGCACATCATACATAAACACCTTTTTGTACCTTGGTTTATAGAAAGTCTACTTTTTCGGGTTTATACACGCGTTGGGATTCTTTTTGCCCTAAGAAGTGCAAAATAAACCTTATAAAAACATTAACGCATAGGTCATTGCTGATCTGTTCTGAAGAGTTCCTTGATAGTGAGATTAGTTTATAATGAGGACTTTGTGCTTGTGATAATGAGTATCCATCCACTGTTGTCAATTCTGTTATTCGTCACAAGATTGCTGCTCTCAGAAAAATTAAGCGTGTTATTATGGCAAAATGTCCTGTGTATTTAAAACTTCTGTAGATTGGAATAAATGGTTAAAACCTAATTAGGCAAATTTCTTCAAATGTGCAGAATTGTTATTTTTGTCACTATTTACATTATTTGGACTATTGTCCTCATTTTTGTTGCCAAATTTATTACAATGTTTCGGCTGTTGTATGCTCCGGTCTTCTTCAGGTGGTTGGAATGTCGAACTGAACCCTTTATTTTGATCACTGGGGTAGACTAAAGAACACATGGCACAGTGGATAAAGGCGTTGGTTACATCCAGTGACAGGACCCAAACAGTGTGAGTTCAGTACCCAGTTAAGGCAGTGGAGAACTTGGAGAGAGGAATTAACAGGAGATAACTGATAACTGACATCCATTAAACATGGCACATGGAACTAGAGCAGTCTACCCCAGTGAGTGAAATAAAGGGTTCAGTTCAACATTCCAACCACCTGAAGAAGGCTGGGGTGTACAACGGCCAAAACGTTGTAATAAATATGGCAACAAAGATGAGGACAATAGTCTGAATAATGTAAATAGTGTACATAATACCTCATCTCAGAAATAAAGACAGATACTGTTATTTTTCTACTGAGATGCATATAGTATTCACTTTTTGAAAGTACTAGAGTCAGTTTATGTCAGGTTTCACAGACCCTTGCTGCTGTTTAAACAATGAGAGGATTTGCTGGGCCTTGTTGTAATCAGTCTCTGGTTGTTTCTTCCCCCTCCATTCCCAACATTGATTAATTCATATCTCATATTTATTATATTTTACTTTAAATTCCCCCAATAAAAGAAACTTTGATGAGCAGGAGTGAAATTGGTTGTTTTTCCCTCCTTTTATTTTTATCCCTCATTATGGCTTCTAATGTTAAACTTAATACTTTTAAAGCAATACTCAAGTTCTGTACCACTAAAATAAAATCTGTTTAAATATATATATATATATATATATATATATATATATATATATATGGAATACTTGTAATATACTAATATATATGAATACTTGTATTTTGATTGGTCATTTCAGCTCATGTGATAATGTTTCCCCTTACGAGGGGTGGTTAATTAATTTGAACCTTTTAAAACCTTTATTTTACAATCTACATTCAACATCATCACTTGATAAGACACTAGAGGTGTTGAAACAAAATGGCTATTTTTGTAGTGATTTTATGACATATTTATGTTATAATTTTTAAATAAATAATTATATATATATGTGTGTGTGCATGACCATATGTGTGCGAGAGAGAATATGTATGTGTGATTGTGTGTGAGCATATATGTGTGTGTGTGTTCAAGTATGTATGTATGTGAGCATAGACATGTATGTGTGCGTTTGAGCATGTGTGTGTGTATGTGTTTGCATTCATGGGAAATATCTTAATATTGAAGACAGAGTGACAAATGAGTAGGCCAGTGTCAGCAGGCATTAAAATTATGTCACATGTTACATTCCAACCTTTCCTCTGCCCTCTTTTCATTCAATCAAAAATCTTTATGATCACTTATGGGAAAACAATGAGAGGAAACAAAAACTGAAACATAACAAGAACAATGTACTTAAAAAGCCTACTTGTGTGAGTACACACACACACACTGACATATATATATATATATATATATATATATATATATATATATATGATGAATTAAGGAATAAGTAGGAAACCTTTTAGAAATTTTGTGTTTTGCTATTTATTTAGCTTCATCAAAAATTCTTTGGAAATAAAATAATGTCTAGATTTTTTTTAATTCTAAAATTCTATATTGTTTTGCTTTCATTTGTAATGATTCCATATTATGTCACTTCTAAATTATTCTGATAATCCTAAATAGGTTGCAAAATATGTTAAATTTATAATTTTAATTTTCCACTGCATAGTTTACTTAATAAGATGGCTGAATTTTCATCCATATCTTCCATGTATTTGCTATTGGGATTTTGAGGCATAGATATAGGGACGAGCTAATTTTTATTGGTTGCTTATCTAATTCTCTTTTAATACCTTCCTCCTAAGGACAAAAAAAAAAACAAAAAACAAAAAAAAACAAGTGGGGTTATAAATTTCGCCATTTCTGTTAATTTTCTATTTTTTCTTGCCAGGCATATTATTCTGACCAAAATGTTGAGCTAAAGGGTGACATAGTTTTACTTTTAATTTTTATTTATTTATTTATTATATTTTTTGTTTCTCACCTGATTTTACCTTGTAGTCAAAAGTGAGAGAAGACCTTATATATTTTGTTGAATAATATAGATATATTGTGTCTACTTATTTTCATACTAATCCTCTCCAGTTGTCTAACCAGATTCTTGATGTTGAGATGAAATTCATCAAGGAAGGTGCTGTAGTTTTCTTTTTTAACCCAATTACTTTCAATCTTTTTTAAGATCATCTTCAGGGGTAAATTACAAAGACAATAAAATCTGCATTCCATTATGATAGTGATTTTTGTGAACACACACTGTCATAGCAATTTTATAATTTTAGATTTATATGTTGTAGCAATAGAATATTTTTGCAAAACAAGCGTTTCAATACAAGGGAGCTGACTGGAAATAAGAAGAAATGTAAAATGGCATTAAATGTCATATGCCCTTTAATATGTTGTTGTTATATTTGTAATAAATTTTGTTGAGTGTTGGATGGTAGATTTTAATATAGAAGGCCTTCAGAATTTGAAGTTTTTGTTTATTATTTTCATGGTGTAGTATATTAGTATTGAAAATAAGTAAACAGAATATGTCTATATTATTCAATGAAAATTGCTTGAATGAAGATATGCTGCCGATATATATATATATATATATATATATATATAAAAATTAATGACAGTATATGTCTTGAAAACCAGATGTCAAATGGCAACAATTAAGAGAAAAGAGAAAGAAAAGATGAAGGAGTGTAAAGTGTTTAAAAAAAATGTAGGACAAATAATCATGACATTCACATATGCACAGATGGGCAAACACACACATACACTATGAAAAAAAAACTTCTATCTCTCTCTCTCTCTATATATATATATATATATATATGTGTATGTATATATATTTAGGCAGCATATCTTCATTCAAGCATAAGCCAAAGCTTAAAATAAACTAAAAGTTTATAATATAAAATATACTGCCAAAGTCAATGGAGCTTAAATATGACATATAATAATAATAATAATAATAATAATAATAATAATAATAATAATAATAATAATAATACAGTAATCTCAAAATCAGCTACTAAGAGTTTCATGAGATAACATAATCATCAGGTGTTTTTTATTTTAGGCTATCATATGAATGAGTTGTAGATTATGATATTAATATTGTATTAATAATATTATATATATATATATATATATATATATATATATATATATATATATATATATATATATGGCCTAAAGATTGTGTTCATGCATTAGACAGAGAGTCACCACTCAGTGTTGACTTGAAGAAAGGTATAAAAATTGAAGATTACATGCTTTTTCAAAACTAATTTACTAGCTCATTTCAGACCAAAAGGTCTTTATCTTACTCAAGGGATTTATCATATATCCATTATTGTATAAAGTTTCCTAAAAATGTTAGTTCTTTTTGCTTGATCTATTTTTGCTGGTTAATGGTAATCCTAGGGCTGGTGATTTTTAACTTTCAAGTAATGTCCTCTCTAGAAAACTGAAAGCCATGCACTAATGGATTAGTTTTAGCATCCGAGCTTGATATGAGTTCATTAAACCAGAGAAACTTTGATGTGTTTATATATTACATAATGTCCCTTTGATGTTGTTGATTTTAGTTGCTGCACACCTTTCTTGGCTTTGATTGAGCTCTGAGGAGAGAGGAACAACTGACTGGTTAAGCTGTTTTTTTTTGTTCATTTTCTTGCTTTTTTATATTACCATTTTATCGTAATGTGAATTTTTTTGCTATTCTTTTTTTGTTGTTTTGATATGTCTATTTTAATCATAATTATTGAATACAAATTTTTTAAAAATTATTTATAGCATGACCGCTCCAAAATTTCAGCTTTCTATATTCAAAAAGTGTATATATGCTTATGTTCACATTTTGTGCATAATCGTAGCAATAATAATAATAATGATCAAAAGATAAAATGTTTTCTTATCACATCTCTGAATTTTACAGAAATAATATTCACTCTTCAGGAAATTTAATTTTAAAATTGGATTTATTTGAATTTGTTCAAACAAGTTTGTTACAAAATAATACCTTTTAAGGAAAATATAAATTCAATTTTAAAATCAAGTATCTTGATGTGTGGATATAATTTTCATGAAGCTCAAAGCAGAGACAAGATAAGTGAACATTTAATTTTATTATTATTATTATTAATGCTCTATCTCTTGATACCAAATGCTATAATCCCCAAAACAGGCTGAATAAAAAAACAACATGGAATAAAGAATGCAATGATGAGATACACACGTGTAGTCTGCATAGAAAACATTTGTATTCTTGAAATAAAATAAAATTCAAATGCCACTGGAGCTATGATCAACTTACATTATTTTTTTGCTTGCTTAAGGCTGCTTTTTAGTTTTGCACCAGATTTTAAAGTTGGTTTCTCTCCATGTAACCTAAAGGTGAAAAAAGAAGATTGGATATGGAATCAGTTAGTTCATAAATGGCAAATATATATTTTTAGCATAATTTCCTTCTTTGTTAAAGCACTTAATTAAGTGTGAGTCAAAAATAGCACTTAGTTTCTGTTATTATGGCTGTTAATTGATTACTTCCATGCCATTTGTCTTATAATGTACAAAAAGGTAGAAATCAAGAGAACCTTTTCTGCTTGCCATCAGCATGGTAGATGGTAGACTCCTGGAGAGCAACACATTGCACCTTCTTGCCCTCATATTTTCAACTGACTTGATGTGGAGCGACTACATCAAATCAATAGTTGCATCTGTTGTAAGGAAAGTTAGGTCGCTGTGTTGTGCCAGAAAATTTGTCATGGCAGAATTCATCTTGCACATTTACAAATCTAACATTTGTCCGTGCATTGAATACTGTTGACATTCTGATTTGATGCTTCTGCTACTCATCTTGAGGTTCTTGACAAAATCCAAAGAAGGATCTGTAATCTAATTGACACTGACTTGGCATCTCAACTTCAGTCACTTTCCCACAGACGATGTGGCTTCCCTCTGTCTTTTCTACAAATATTTTCATGGCAACTGCTCTGACAAGTTTTTTTTTCTTCCATTGCCCCAACTACAAGGATTTAAGTGTTCTACTAAATTACATCTAGGTCTCACCTATTTTCTATTGAAACAGCTAAATGCAACTTCCATTTCTACTCCAACAGTTTCTTTTATTGCACTTCCTACCTGTGGAACTCCCTTCCGTTTACTTTCTTCCCTGAAATCTAAAAATTTTCAAAAATTTAAATGCAACATCAGTCACCATCTTCTACCTTCTAAAATCCCATTCATCATTTGTCCTTTCCTCAATCCTCCCTATTCTCAGTCTTCTCTTTCATTTTCACTTCTGGTAATGCCCTGCATACTAGTGGCATTTCTGCCTTGTTTAGGGTGAAATGATTAAAAAAAAGTTATTTGGTTGGGGGGGGGGATTTTAAGGAACTGAAGCAAGCTGTTTTACTTGTAATCTTCAAAGTGCCTTTCTTTGTAATTAGAGTTCAGTTTCCACCGAGTGGGCACAGTGTGGCACACGCATGCTTGTAGCGTTTGATATTAATTGCGACCAATATCTGTCTATATTTCTGCGATGAGATATTGTAACTATTTACATTGTTTGGACAGTTGTCCTCATCTTTATTGTATATTCACAGTCTATATTTATGAGATGAGGTATTGTAACTATTTCCACTATTTACATTGTTTGGACTGTTGTCCTCATCTTTATTGTCATATTCACAGTCTATATTTCTTTATTGCCATATTCTCAATGTTTTGGCTGCTGTGTGCTCCAGCCTTCTTTAGGTGGTATACCTTAAAATTTCAAATCAAACTCTCTATTTTGTCAACAGGGGTAGATTGTTCTAATTCCCTAAGGACACATAGTACAGTAGATAAAAGTGTGAGTAATCCAAAAAGTGACTTGACCCAAAGAGTTGTGAGTTCAATACCTGACCACAGCTGGGGGAACAAAAACTTGGAGACTTGAGTAACTAAAGGGAATTAACTAATACTGAGATATCCAAATTAGGTATAGCACAAGGAATTAGAACAATCTACTTCCGTGGACTAAATAAAATACTAACATATATCACCTGAAGAAGGCTAGAGCATACAATGGCTGAAACTTTGTGAATATGGCAATAAAGATGAGGACAACAGTTTGATGCAAATAGTGTAAACAATTTACTCTAATTTTACAGTGATCTAAGCTTTCAACTTATTGAATGGTATAAGTCTTTTCACAATAAACAAGGTCTTTTGTGAGCCGAGTTCCGCGCTCCCCACAATTCCAAAGAAAGAAATCTGGAGGTGGGAGGTTTGGAGAGTGTGCTGTCCATCAAGTGCCTGATCCACTTTCCAGTAAAGGCTTCTTTGAACTACTGACAAACATGACGTCCATAAAGAGGTGAATTTCCATCTTGCTGGGAAGAAGAGTCCTGGTCTTGTACCTTGGGCAAGAACTTAGGTGTTACCTTTGACCCACACTGTATTATTCACATGGATTGAACATTATACAGTGAAAATTTCAGATCAAAATTCAGCTCGTATGTGTCAGGCTATGGAGAATTAGAGAAGACTTACAAAATAATACTAAAAATAAAATTGGAAGTACTTTAAAGTTAGTTTAAAATTATAAATTTTGTTTACATTCTAAAACAAACTTTATCAGAAATTAAAGATTTTGCTTAGTAATGTTTCAAGTTTGCATTTTTTATATTATCTTTTCATATCTGTAGATATATGTGCCCCTATCTGTTGATAAATGTGTGTCTGCCTGTTGATATACGTGTTTCTATATTTATATTGATGTAAGAATATGTGTGTGTATACACCTATTCATACGTGGCAGGGTGTCTTATGATCAGAATAATCAAATTGCATATAGTACAGGCAGTCTCTGATTAGCTTGACAACTGATTCTTATCATTGAATCAAGGCTGTCTCTTGCTAAAAGTTCATATAGCGCTGAGATGGTCTGTTGGGTGGCCATCTTTGTACAAGTGGGTGACTATTACAAGCATATTCAAATATATGCGTGAGTAAGTACTTGTCTAAATGTGTTTTAAAACTAAAAAGATGATTGGGTATTCTTTAAAAAAATCAATTTTAGAAATTCTTTTCTTTTTCTTTTTTTCAGACAACAGAAGAAGATTTCTAACAAGCAGGAAAGTAAGAAGCAACAAAGCATTTATTGTAAAGCTTAGACAGGCTAGATCCTATAGCTTTGGGTGGAGAAGGACATCTTTTAATTCAAAAGCTTCAACTATGGGTTAAGTTCAGGAGCATATTCCTTAAGGACTATTGCAAGGATACCATCAAGTCCACAATATTTTTCATTTCTCACCAGAGTTCAGTTTCTTGTCAAAAGTTAAAGAAGAAACTTATATATATATATATATATATATATATATATATATATATATATTCGAAAATTATAACATAAATTTAATCTCTATTAAGTTTAAAATATAAAATTATTTAAAGAAAAAACTGAGGAAAAAATGTTTTATTTATTTTGTTTTAATTGAAAGGCCAAAAACTCAGTTAAAACTTAATAAGAGGTTAAATTTAAAATTGGTAATTTTTAATTTTCAATTTTATAGAAAAATTTAATATTAATCAGTTAGAATAATTTCTATTTAAGTCTAACCCTAACATTAAGGCATTAATTATTATAACCAAGGTTCGTTGTCAAGTTTTTGGAATTCTCATATACTTGTATTTTGATTGGTCATTGCAGCTTATGTAACTGCATTTCCCCTATCGAGGGGTGTTTGGTTGATTTGAACCTTTTAAAACCCTTTATTCTACATTCAACACCATCACTTGATAAGACACCAGAAGTGTTGAAACAAAATGGCTATTTTTGTAGTGATTTTATAATATATATTATAATTTTCGAATAAATTATATTTGCTTTACTCTGTATTGAGCACTCTTTTAAGAATAGTATTTTTTGATTATTGGAATTTATTCCATATACACCAATCCTATATTTGGATATATATATATATATATATTTATATATACAAATAGTAAAAATATAAACTAGAGTTTAAATATGCTAAAAATTTAAAATATAAAATTAACTGAGTGCTTAATGCCAAAGTTGACAGAGTATGAATATAATATAATAATATCATTAATACAATAATATCAAAATGACAATTTAACATATTAAAAATAAAGTTCAAAATTGCTATTATTGAAATATTAAGAGAAGATCAAAACAGGAATAATTATTTTAAGAGAAGAAAGACAGGTACTACACTGTAATGTAGTTACAAATAAAAGTCGTTTGGTTATGATTAGATAACAGGTTCCCTCACAAACTGGTTTCAGAGTTGAAATTCTAACCAAATGACCAAACATCAGAATTTTGTTAAAAATCCCTTTTTGGTCAAAATAAGAACTTTTCAACACCCTATCATACATATTTTTATTCAACTCTCCTATCGCATTCAAAGTATAAGGGTTACGCAGTACAGCTCCTAGGAACCGACAGCCCGACAACAGCATATTGATTATAGTGGTGAAGGTTTTGTGCCAAACCATCCACACTTTTTGAAGGGCCGAATACAGAGACCTGGTGCACCATGTGCCACAAGGTCCCCAAACGAACTTCCGCAGGTTTTGAATTCAGAGTTGTCCCTCTCTTAGACCAGTTGCCATCCAAGGCTATAGAATCCAATCTGTTCTGCTATTTACCCATAACTGGAGAGAGAAGAAGAGGATTCATACCTTTCGCAAGGGTATTAGCAAATAAGCGAATGTAATGGATTCGACTAGAATTTGAACTTGTTTCTCCGATTCCTCAATCCAAGCCACTATCCATTACTCCACTGTGCCTTCTCTCATATATATACATATACATATATATATATATATATATATATAAATTAAGCATTGAGATGCCACTAAAACAGAAATAATTCAGATGAGAGGACAAAAACCTTGAAACAAAAGTGTTTGTCAAAATAATGGCTTGTGACTTTCATTTGAAATAAATATCTCCGAACAGAGTCTCATGCTTGCTAAATGAATTCTGTTTTTCTTTACTATGCCTACACTAATTAGTCTGATTATTATTAATGATAGAAACAATCACATTAATACTACGTCTGATAATGATCATAGTACTAATTTTTCTTCTATCTTTGTTATTATTATTATTATTAAGTCTAACAATGATAATATTATTACCACTATTCCTGGAATCACCGATCAAAATAAATAGTTCAGAACTTTAGTAAATGAAACAATAAAATTGATTCAAATACTGCATATACTAATGTATCATGTGACATTTTTTTTACCTAATTTTGGGGGTCACATCATACACAAGATATAAAATTAGCATATTTACTGCTGGCCCCGGCTACAATATTGACCAAACTATATATCAATTTACTGTAGTCAAAAACTACAGCTGTATTTAAAATAGACATCACACAATACACAAATATACACAGTAATTCAAATTTAAAGATAAATGTTTGTATTTCTAAGGCCAACAATATTTTTTGAAATGTCCATTTTTAAAATATAAAAGGCAAAAACAATACTAAGAAAATAAGGAATCAATATTGGATAAAAAAAAAATGAAGACAGTTATATTTTTAAAATAATATCTATTTACACATGGTCCAGTAGATAAAAGCGTTGGTTGAGTGGTCTGAAAAAAAGAAAAGAAAAGTAACTTGGCCCAAAGAGTTGTGAGTTCAATACCTGGCCACAGCAGAAGGAACAAAAACTTGGAGAATTCAGATACTAAAGGGAATTAACTGAAATTGAGATATCCAGAAAAGGCATGGTGTGTGGAATTAGAGCAATCCACCCTCTGTGGATTAAATAAAGGTTTTGGTTTGAAATTCCAACATATATCACCTGAAGAAGGTTCGAGTGTACAATGGCCGAAACATTGTGAATATGACAATAAAGATGACAACAACAGTATGAACAATGTAAATATCTATTTAATAATCAGACTGACTTACAAAATTTGCAAAATAACATATTTGTATCTTCTATATGCCATATCCCTTCAGGATATTGGTGGTCATGGCTCTCCACCATTTCCTGTCCTTTGTAGCTCTTAATAAACTTTGTCTTTTTGTTATCTCTTATTAACCTTGCTCTATCATCCATTTACACAAGTTCACCAGATATGTGTTGTTTTCCTCTGTCCCTGACTTCAATATGAATTTTGGGTATCAAATTTTCTAAACTCTCTTTCTTCTGTATGTGCCCTAAAAATTTCAACTATCCTGATGTTAAGTATAAGTTTCCTTTCTGTTTCCATTTTCTCTACAACTTCATTAGGGCTCATAAGTTGGTCCATAATATTCTCAGCATCCTCCTGTAGAACCACATTTCTGTTACTTCAATCATCTTCTTCATCTTTGAGGAGATTGTCCAACATTCACTGCAATATCGGAGGATTTATATTATGTAACAGTGCAGTACTCTTTTCTTTTTTTCCTAACAAAATTTTTTCTATTTCTTAATACTTAATGCTTATCTTTTGGAGGGCACTTTCGCTATCTAAATGCACCTTTGGATTTCAATATTGAACATTCTTTCCTCTGTTAAAATATTCCCCAGATACTTAAATTGTACTTGTTCAATTTTGGTATTTCCAATTTTTATGTTGGGCATTTACTTTTGCTAACAACCATGCATTCTGTCTTCTTGTTGATGCTTAGTCCTTTCTTCTTGCTTTCCTTTGCTACCTTCTGTAGGAGTTCTTTTAGTTTTCTTTCTGTGTCTGCTATCAACACAGTGCCATCTGCATATCTTATATTATAATGAATCCTTTCATGACATCTAATTCTCTCAGAATTGCCTCACTGTATAGGTTGTATAAGTCTGGTGAGATGAGACATCCTTGTCTTACAACCCTTTCTATTTCTGTTTTTGTATATTTACTGAACTCATTTTCTTTCCATATGCAAATTTGCTGCCAGTCCAAGTTCTGGATTATCCTAATATACTTCACAAATATGTCATGGTTATTGAGCAGTTCTAACAATTCTTTGTGAGCTATTTTATCAAATGCTTTTGCATAATCCATAAAATGCAGGTAAACCTCCTTCTGCATTTATATAGCTCTTTCTGACATCATTATGAGCATAAATACTGCATTTCTTATTCCAGTCTCTTTAACAAACCCTTTTAATAAACCCACACTGTTCTTATCCTATTTCCAGTCTGGTTCTGTCATGTGCTCTATTCCTCAGAATTCGGATGATAAGTTTTGTTGTATGGCTCATCAGGCCAATTGTCTGGTAGAGTTCACATTCTTTTGCACCTGGTTTCTTAGTGCTATGAAAATAGATATATTTAGGCCTTCGAGTATATCACTACTGTTGTATATTTCATTTATTATTTCTATAATCTTGTCAATCCTGAAATCATCTAAGGATGCCACAATCTTTATTACAATTCCGTCTGGTCCGGCTGCTTTGTTTCTGTTCAATTTGGCCAGTGCTGATTCCACTTCAGATTTTGATATTTCTGGTCCTTTGACATTCCTGTATATTGCCAATTGTTCTCCTCCCATCTCTGAAGTATTTTTTCTTTCTCTAATGTCAGCGGGATTAATATACTAAGTAGTCCACCACCAGCAGTGGTTTGCCTACTTCACGCCACTGGCGAGTATTGTATTTTGTTGATGTTATAAAGATTACCATTTCATTTCAACCTCCATTTTGATTATTCCTCATTCATTAACCCTTTCAAGGTTACAACAATCTGTAATCTTGTCAATCCTGAAATCATCTATGGCTGCCAGCATCTCTATTATGATTCCGTCTAGTCCTGCTTCTTTGTTTCTGTTCAACTTGGCCAGTGCTGATTCCACTTCAGATTTTGATATTTCTGTGTATAGCTGGTTGTCCTCTTTTATCGTGGAAGAGTTCTCCAATGAATTAATTCTATCAAAAAGTTTCTAAGGAATTAATGGATTTTATTCATAATCCAATATATTTCTTATTGTTTGATTTGTTTTTGTGGGATATTTAAGGCTTATACATATTTCAGACTGTTGGAAGTTGCTTACAATATCCAGTCATATTA
Source organism: Acanthosepion lycidas (assembly GCA_963932145.1). Classification (NCBI taxonomy): domain Eukaryota; kingdom Metazoa; phylum Mollusca; class Cephalopoda; order Sepiida; family Sepiidae; genus Acanthosepion; species Acanthosepion lycidas. The sequence goes on along the minus strand of OZ010590.1, from coordinate 90,242,976 downwards.
CTTTAAACATTGCATTTAATGGACACACATGTTTGAGTAGATATTCCTGAACAGTGTAAATTTATATCTACCATCTTTGAGAGTTTTACGAAAGAAAATGTACTTATCTTTAGCAGAAATAGTGAACTAGAACCAGAGTCAAATGGCAGAAATGGTGAACAGGACTTGCCTTATTCTTGACGAAAAAGATTTTGTCTTTGTCTGGCATGTAGAACTTTGATTTGAGAGAAGGCGAGTAAATTGTTACATCAAGAGAGACCCTTCTTTGTTGTCCCATAAGAAATTGGTTTGTTAGCAACTGTGTATAATATTAGCATGGTTGGATGGAATTAAGGAGGGACATCTGGGTGTGTTAGTGCTTCATTCTGAGGTGCCTGTATGTCTAGCATGTTTACCAATACATTTTTGGAAAAAAATATTACAAGCAATAAAGAATTTTGTTAGCTTTCAATAACCCATTGAGGTTGATATGATGTAAAACAAAAAAAACAAAATCAAGCAAGTATTAAAATTTAAATATCTGGTAAGTGTTTTAACAGAGGATGGAAAATGTGTTGATTAGACTATGCCAAGGCCTTCAACAAACCTAAGGTACCTCTCAACTGGCACTTTGTCAGAAGTCAATTGTCGGTATTAAAATAATACTGAAGGGATGGTTTCTTTAAATATGAACTTAAAAGAAGACAAGAGAGGAGAAAAAAGATCATTATTGTCATCCAGATTGAGTCAATGACTCTTCAAACAGTTTTAATTTGTTTGAACTTCTGTCTACACAGAGTCAGTTTCTGTGTGTTAATCACAACAGCTTCTAAGATATTCAGGTGGTGTTTTGTCTGGGCTCTGTGCAGAACAGAGAAGAACTCTTCTGAATAATTGTCCCTATAAGCATCTGTATTTAACAAGTATTCACCAATGGCAGACTTGTGTGTCTGTGAATGTTATTGGTATATGCCTACAAATAGGAACATTTCTAAAAATCTAGGATACTTAAATTTTTAATTAAAAGAAAATTTGGTTCAGAGATTACATCAGATGAACATATGCTTAATTTGTCTAATGACTGTTTATCTGATACTGATAAATTGGTCTTGTCCAGGAGTTTAGATTTTTGCATCCCTACTAAGAATATTGATAAGGTTGAAACTTTCAGTGAATTTGAAATGTTATATTCTCAATTGAACAAATATTCACCCACTTCCAATGAGAATTTAGGATACCTTAAAGTCTGCCTAAATGATCTGGCCCATAGATTCATGAATCTGTCTATCAATTTTAATGAGTTCTTCTGGCAGAAGAACCATTATCAGATTGCCAAACTATTAAAATCCAGGACAGGTATTTACATTACTATACCTGATAAAGGTTCAGGTGTAGTTATTCTTAATTATTCTATGTTGCCAAAGTGTCTGCTATATTAGATGGCATTAAAAAATTCCAGAAGTTATGTGATATCTTGTTTGATGATACCTTGAAAACTAAGTTTCAAAAAAGGCTTCTTGAATTTCACAAAAGAAAGTTTCTTTCTAAGCAAGTTTATGATAGAATTCATCCTGTAGGTTCCCAGCATCCTAGGATGTATGGTCAACCTAAAATTCATAAACCTTATACTCTGCTCAAACCCATTTTGTCCATGACTGATTCTGTCCAGCATCAGTTGGCAAGGTGTTGAAATTCTAGATCCTGTTCTGAAGTTTTATTTAGACCACTGTATTCCAGACTCCTTTTAATTTGCATTATATATATATATATATATATATATATATATATATATATAAATTACACTATTCTGCTGACACCGAATATCTTGTGTCATTTGATATTTCTAGTCTGTTCACCAATGTAACCCTACAAAAAACTATTGACATTTGTGCTGACTATTTATATCGAGGCCACTTAAAACATCCTTCCTTTCCTGAGAATGTATCTTTGATGAGTTGATTGAGATGGCAACTTAATGTTATGTATTGAAAGATTGAAGGAGTATTGATGGGTAGTCCTCTAGGAACTCTTATGGCTAATATTTTCGTAGGGTTCCAGAAGAAACAAATATTTGATAAGGTTCCCAAACCACACTGTTATGCACATTATGTTAATGATACCTTTGCATCTTTTATATCACATAGTGAGGTGAATAGATTTTTTCAACATTTGAACAATCTCCATCCGCTCCTTACAATTTATGATGGGAGGAGAAAATAATATGTTGCCTTTCTTAGACGTGTTAGTCGAGAAAATTACCACATCTTTCATCACTAGTGTATACAGAAAACCCACTTTTACAGGGTTATATCTTACTTAGGATCCCTTTGCTCCCAAATATAGGAAGATTAACCTTATCAAAACTCTTACACACTGTGCACTAGTGATATACTTGTAATGTAAATTGGATACCAAATTCAAGCAAATCCCTGACATTTTTCTTACAAATCTTTTTTCTCCGCTCTTGACTTCTTTTAAGATCCTATTTGAAGAAGCCATCCCATCAATAGTATTTTAATACTCATAACTGACTTCTGATGAAGTGTCAATTGAAAGGTGCCTGAGGTTCATTCTTTTATGTGCCATGTCCATTGGTGATCATGGCTTACCATTTCTTCCTATTTCTTGTAGCTCTTAATAAATTTTGTCTTTTTGTTATTTCTCCCTGACCCAGTTCTGTTATCCACTTACTTAAGCCTGTTAAGTATGGTTATGCATTGCTTTCCTTTGTCCCACTTTCCCTCTATTTGCTCTGTGATTATCAGATTTTCCAAGCCCTCCTTACTCATTATGTGTCCAAGAAATTTCAGCTGCCTCTTTCTGATGTTAAGTATAAGCTTCCTCCTTGTTTGCATCCTCTCCAAAACCTCATCATTGCTCACATGTTTGGTTCATCGTATCCTTATGATCCTTTTATTGAACCATACCTCTGTTACCTTAAGTTTCTTCTTTGAGGAGATTGTCCAGCATTTGCTGCTGTAAAGGAGGACAGATATCACATAGCAGTTCAGTGCTCATTTCTTTATTAACAACAAAGTTTTTCTGTCTCTTAATACTTTGCTTAGATTTTGGAATGCATCTTTGGCCATCCCAATACGTCTTTGGATCTCAGCGTTGCACTTACTGTCCTCTGTTAGAATACTTTCAAGATATTTAAATTTTTGAAATTTCTTGATTTTAGTGTCACTGACCTGTAAATTGTATTTCAAGCTCATCTTATGACCATGCATTCTGTATCTGTCAATATTTCTGAAATGAGGTATTATTATTTGGACTACTGTCCATATTTATTACAACGTTTCGGCCATTGTACACTTCTTCAGGTGGTTGGAATGTCGAACTGAACCCTTTATTTTGCTCATTAGGGTAGACTGTTCTAGTCCCACATGTCACATGTTTAATGGATGTCAGTTATCTCCTGTTAATTTCCCTCTGAAAGTTCTCCATTGCCTTAGCCGGGTATTGAACTCTTTGGGTCCTGTTACTGGATCTAACCAACGCCTTTATCCACTGTGCCATGTGTCCTGTGTATGAATTTCTGGGTATTATAAACCTAATGTCTTCAGCAACCTTTTTTAACAGTACTCATATTGCAATTTTTGCTGTTATCATTGCATGTTTTACCAGAGCATATATTGCAATTTTTGTTGTCATTATTGCTTTTCTCTGGTACTCCTTATTACTGGTTCCCATATTGTATTCATTTCTGTGCTTGGTCGGCTCAGGAAATTTTTGTGGCCTAGCATATGTGCTGATTCGTTAAGTTTACGAATTTTCCCGAATTTTCCAATGGTGTTCTTTGTCTAAGATCTGAACCTGATCCCACAGAGGGCTTCAAGAACACCAGAAAGCTGTAACATGAGGGGAATTGGAAAAATTAGGTGTGGCTGACCACATATGGAGAGAGAAGGGAGATCACCGCCTGTTGTAATAAATATGACAACAAAGATGAGGGCAATAGTCCAAATAATGTAAATAATGACCATGCATTCTGTCTTCTTGTAGTTTATACATAGTCCCTTCTTTTCTCTCTCCCTCACTACCTTCTGTAGGAGGTTTTGTAGTTTCCTTTCTGTGTCTGCTATCAACAATGTGGCATCTTCATATCTTATGTTGTTAAGATTGTGGCTGTTAATGATGAATCCTGCTAGGATTTCCAGTTCTCTCAGAATTGCCTGTATAGGATGAATAAGTCTGGCGAGAAAACACACCCTTGCCTTACACCTCTTTCTATTTTTGTATATCTGCTGAATTCATTTTCTATTCTTATGCAGGTAGCTTGCTGCCAGTAGAGGTTTTTGATTATTCTAATGTCTTTCCCTGGATATGTCAAGGTTGCTGAGCAGCTCCAAGAGATCTTTGTAATATATTAGGTTTGTGCAAAAATAATGTCGTTTTCTCACATATGTTACTATGTGAGAAAACGACATTATTTTTTGCACCAACCTAATACGTTGTTGAACTCCTTTGCGTAATCTATAAAACACAGATGCACATTCTTCTTCATTTTTATTGCGCTTTCTGATAACATTTTGAGCATGAATATCATGTTCCTTATTCCGGTGTCTTTAACAAACCCACAATGTTCTTGTCTTATCTTTGGTCTGATTCTGCTACATGCTTTATTCATCAGAATATGGGTGATGAGTTTTGTTATGTGACTCATTAGGCTAATTGTTCAACAGAGTTCACATTTGTTTGAACCTGGTTTCTTAGGTAGTGCTATGAAAATAGATCTGCTTAGATCATCGAGTATATCCTCACTGTTGTAGATTTCATTTATTATTTCTGTAATTTTGTCTATGCTAAACTCCTCGGGAGTTTGTTGTATTGCAATTTGGGTGCTGCATTAGGCTTTCTTTAGTTTCTGTAGTTTCACTCTTAGTTTATGTATAACAGGGCGATGATTGCTTTCGCAGTCGGCACTTGGGTAGGTTTTGCAGTGAACTACTGCATTCCTGAATCTTTTGTTGATAGTCAATTTGGTTTTTAGTTTCTTCTCCTGAGCCTCTCCATGTCCATAATCATCTTGGATTGTTCTTGGAACCATGTGTTAGTTATTACCTGGTTATTGGCTGTGCACCATTGGACCCATTTTTCTCCATGTTTGTTGTGGGTTCTGAGTCCAAATTTGCCAGCTATCTCTTCTGCCTTCTCCCTGCCTACTTTGGTGTTCAAGTCTTCCAAGATAATTATGACTTTTTGTGCTTTGCATGGTGTAGTAGAAATATTTGATTTCTTCATTACTTTATGCAGTTGGTGAATACTCTATGATGATAGCTATGTTGAAAAGGTTTCCTTTAAGCTTGACTACCAGAATTCTCTCAGATAATTGGTAGTATCCCAGAATGCATTTCTTGAATTCTTGATCTAGTATCAATCCTACTCCTTTATCGTTTTTCTCTTTGCCTACATATATAATCCTGTGATTGTCACTGACAAAATCTGTTGTTTGGCCACCTAGTTTTACTTACACCTAATTTGTTGATTTTTAGCCTACTCATCTCCTGTTTTGGAGAGAGAGAGAGAGAAAAACGCTGAAATACCAACATTTTCAAAGCAAGCTAATCAATTGCACTCCGTATCTGTCTCAGCTGTAAATTTGGAAATTTAATTTATTTAAATAAAAATAGTCAAACAAGTCTGATCCCCTGGACAATCTTTTAGCATTTTCTTTTTAAAATTTTAATAATACTTTATGATTTAAAAACGCTTTTTGATAAATTTCATGAAATTTAAATATTTTAATTGAAAAGTAGTTTTTTTTACCTAATAATGACAGAATAATAACAGTTTTATTCATTTTTTTTAGTTTGTATCTGTAAGACTTTTTTCATTTAAGGAATTTAATATTAAATTATCAAAGAAACATCAAAGATGGAGGGGGGTCAAGCATGTGAAAGAGCAGGAGAAAATGGTCATTAGTTTATTTATATGTCAGGTTTGCAAAAGAATCATTATTTCTTTTTGTTTTGTTTTCTAACAGTAAATTTTTGGGATCTTTTTTCCCTTCTGGATTAAGGATATGATGAGAAAAAGGGCCAAAATCTCCCATAATTCAGGCACATGAGAATATAAAAGAAAAGTTAGCAGCTGTACAGTTTATTGTATATTTTAGCATGTGCATGTAAAAAAACAAACAAACAAAAAGCCAAGAAAAAGCCAAAGATGCCAGATCAATTCTCTGGTAGTAAAACAACATGAAAAAAGCCAGATTTTAGAGATTTGACATCAAAAAATCTAATCCGGTAACTCTGCATCAGATCAGAACAATTTGTTATTATCATTTCTTTTCAGGACAGCCATTCCTTAATTTGCATAAAAGTATGAATATGTGTTTCATTTATTTAATTTATTCTGCCAATGCCTATTTGGCAGCCCTATCTAGAAGCTAATATCATCATTTCATCTTATTCATGAAATGCAAAACAAACAATGTGAAACTGTCAGAAATCAAGTCTTGATCATTTTGCTGATTGGTCTCATACAAAAAATTCGACGCACATGTAGTTTTGCACTAAATTAAAATTTGATTTTGTTTTATTTCCATTTTTTTGTTACAAGGGAAATTCACAATTATAAAATTTGCTCTTTGTGGAGCTGCTTTTTCTTTCTCCTCCTCAGTCATTGGCTTTATTGTTTATCTATATTTTTAAAAGCTTCATGACCCAGTTTATCTGAATACATTGAAGTGAACATCTAATCAGATTCAAGTTTGTCGCTTGAAAGTCACCAGGTACATGCAGAGATAATCGCAATAAAAAAAAACTTTGAAAAACAATAAAAAGGTACAACATTGATATTTTAAAATTTTTGAGGGTTTAGCCTTTCTTTTAATCAAAACAATATTCTGAAGCAGTTGGAATTTCTGTCACTCAAAGATGAGTTTATTTGATAATCTCATAATTTTGAAGAGATGTTTGCCTGGTCTTGTTTATATTTCATTCAAGGAAGCAATGTTATTTTTTTTTTTTTAATATTGTTCATGAACTACAAGGCCCAAGAGCCATTCAAGGTAGAGAGTTATAAAATGAGGATGGTGCAAGAGTCAAGCTAGAGATGCATATTATGTAGATAAGTAAGATAGAGAGACTTTTTTTTTAAATTTTTTCACTCCAAACAAGGTGTTAATGCTACTAGAATGCAGTGGGGGTGGTTACAGGGAGTGAAAGTAAGAAAGAATGTGAAGACTAAAAATGGGGAGGAAGACAAAAAAGGGACAGGGTCCAAGAAGACAGAAGTTAGTGATTGATGTTGCGTTTAAATTTTTGAAAATTTTTGTTATCATGGAACCAAGGAAATGAGAGGGAGTTCCACAGGCGGGAAGTGCGAGAAAAGAAATTGATGGAGTAAAATTGATAGTTGCATTCAGTTATTTCAACAATAAAATGGTGAGAACTAGTTGCCAATCTAGTAGTACACTTAAATTCATGTAGTCAGGGCACCAGGGAAAAAAGCTTTTCAGAGAAGTAATGAAAATATTTGTAGAAAAGACAGAGGGAAGCCAAACCACATCAGTGAGAAAGTGACTGAAGTCGAGATGCCTGGTCAGGCTCCTATATAGTTTCTGTGAAAGGGCGCATAATTTGGTGAGATCAACAATTTTGTACAAGGTCAGCATGCTCAAACACTGACTCATGACTTCATGCAAGTACAACTGTCAATGGCTTTCAAATAGTTTCATCTACCCATTACAGCCCACTGAAATAACTGTTAGAATAATACAATAGGCCTGCCCATAATGCACTACTGACCAGCATATGTAAATAATCTATGTCCACTCATCAGGGGGTATCAGCAATTGACAACACATACTCCTCAATTTTTCATTTTTATATGCACTTTTCATTGGTGGAAGTTATTTTTTTTCATAGTGTATGTCTTTGTTCACATGTGAGTGTGTGTGCACATGCACCCATATATTCAAGATGACGGACAAGTCTTGTGTGACATAAGATCTCACATGACCAACAAAGTAATACTAAATATTTATTTTATTAAAAACATATAAGCTGAAATTCACATGATATATTTAGCACAGAAATATATTCTGAAAATGTTACTAACATCAGCTGTGGAAACACTGACTTGCACAATCAAGTCTGACAGCGTTCATTGTGAGAAGAAAAGCTCATTTTTGTTATCGGTAGCTCATGTGAAAGAGAAAAACATTCAGCAGATTTAATATTGATATTTAGAGAAACTGATTTCACAACTGACTCTCCTGTTTATTTGGCAGAAAAATTAAAGATAATAAAAATGATGTTTTAGATATAGGAAATAGCTCAGGTTAAAAAAATTGTCAGACAAAACCAAGTGAAGTTTAAGGTCACATTCATAAAGTACCCAGTGAGGATCAGTGTTAAGAAAAATATTTGAAATTCCTACTCTGAACATGGATTGATGAAGAAATAAGATATATGTTTTTGTCTTTTGATTTTTTGGGAGATAAATAGAAAATTATATTTCACTGTCAACCATTTTCTTTAAACATCAATATTTAATGTGTAGCTAAGAAAATTGGTTCATGGTGTCCTGCTAAACAATTTTTCTCACCAGAATCTATCTTACATATTTATAAATGTACTGTTTATCCTTGTTTTGAATATTGATGCCAAATATGATCTAGTGCTCCTGCTATATATTTAAAGATTCTTGATAGAATCCAAAGAAGAATCTGCAATGTTATTGGTCCTGACATGGCATCTTGACTTCAGTTTTTTTCCCACCACTATAAAATAGCTTCCCTGTGCCTTTTCTATAAATACTTTTGTGGTAATTGTTCTGATGAACTTTCTGCTATGGTACCTAAACTTTATAAATTTAAGTGCAGTCATAGATTGGTTGTAGGGTCTCATCATTTTACAATTGAAATGGTTAGATGCAACCAGAAGTTCTATGCTGACAGTTTCTTCTCTCACACTTCTTGCTTGTGGAACTCTTTTCCAGCTTATTGCTTCCTATTCAGCATTGATCTTCAAAAATTTAAAAGCAATGTCAATCGTTGTTTTCTGAATTCTTATTATTTTATTGTTCTCTCTCCTTAATAGGAATTTTTCTCATATTCTCTAACACTCAGTATCCAGCAGGGGTCGGCAACCTTTTGCTATGTATTGACTTAGGGTTTTAAAATCATTCAGTGTGCCAACAGCATACATATTTTTATACAAGTCATGCTCAATATACCTGTTCTACAATATATTTTATATAGTAATGATTTGGTAAAGGTATGTGCCGATAATCAACACTACCTATAAAAGGGGTCTGTTACCTTTGTTAACTATGTGCTTACTTAGGGTTTTAAAATCATTCAGTGTGCCAAAAGTATACATATTTTTATACAAGTCAAGGTCAACATGTTCTACTATATATTTTATATAGCAATATATAGTATATATACTTTAGTATATATTAAAATTGAAACAGTTAAATATCTTCTTTGCATTGTAGTAGTTATTGATTCGGACTTTGTGATTTCATTTGCAGCTGTATGCCATTGGAAATTGCTTGGCGTGACACACGTGGCACGCATGCTGTAGGTTGCTGACTCCTGCTATAAAGAATGAAGTAACAAATACGGTTTATAAAAAAATCTACTTCTAATCTATTAATGTCCGCAATTCCATTTTGGGACTATGGACATTAATGTGTTAAACTTCCTTCAAGATCTCTACATTACAATTTTGACACAAATTAAATTATTCCATTCATAGTTGTATAGACAGGGTGCGATGAGTAAATTGTCGCCATTTTATACTTTTAATTTCACGCATCCGTGTTTATTTTTGACTTTGTCAACTACACAGTATCGTAGGCTCAGTTGAGCACTGCCAGTGATAAAAAGAGCACCATAACGCAATTCACTCCACCAGAAATTTGGAAATGGCATGCTGTACTGCTTGGCATTTGCACCAGAAACTCCAATATGGACATTTAAGAGTATTTAGCGGCTCAGATTGAGGAATTGGAGAGCCGAGTTGGAATTCCAGTCACTTTATATTTAGATTCACTTATGTGCTAATACCCTTGGGAAAGGTATGAATGCTCTTTTCCTCCCCCCAGCTATGGGTAAATAGCAGGACAGACCAGATTCTATAGTCTTGGATGGCAACTGGTCTGCTGAAGGAAGAAATGTCAACCGGAAAAAATCTACCTATTGAAAGATACATGATTGCCTAAGTTTGTATCACGCATGGCAAATAACTGACTGACAGGTTGTTAATCTGAGGGCAGTGTAGAGAATTTTGAAAGAGTTGGATGAGTCTAATGGTGATTAGAAAGCTCAGAAAACTCACTCTGTTTGTTCTGATAAGAAAAGAACTCCCAAATTTCTTGGTGAGGGCTTCAGACTCAACACCTAGGCCAACATCAAGTGCCTTGAGGAGGTAGTGGTGTCCTGAGTCAAGAGAGTGGCTACTGGAACATCCTATATCTGGTAACAGGAATCTGCACTATCCCACACAAGCAGGAGAACCCAGTCATGACTGTCAGACCATTTCTGTGACCACATCACCCTTTACATCTAGCCATCTAACTCCCCAGACTGCAACCACCTTGATTATTATATGTGGGATGCAATTGAGCAAGAGACCAACAAAACTCCTTGTAATGCCAAAGGTAAACTGAAGGCAAAGAGTATGGCATCATTCACCAACTTAAACAAGGAGACTGTCCAGAAGAGATGCTGGAGATTCTGAAGTTGTCTGGAGGCTGTGGTGAAGCCAATTGTAATTTTATTCATTTAATTTAGTATTTCAAGCTATTTTGGTAAATATATCTGTTAAAATGAGATATCAGTATTATTTTCATTTTTGAGTAATTTAGAAGACAATTTAACCATCACTCTCTCTCTCTCTCTCTCTCTCTTATATATATATATATATATATATATATATATATATATATATGTGCATAATTTAGATGACAGTTTATCCATCACACTCTGTATTTATATGGATAGTATGAGAAACTGTATAAAATTTTGCAAACTTTATTCATAAGTGTTTTGTCACTATTCATATATCATATTGTTGGGATGCAGAAGGTGCTTATCCCACTTTGGTGGAAATAACTCATATGGGTCACATGATGGATTGCTTAGTGATGTCACTTTGTACAGTGAACACCGCGACAGTTAAATACAGTTCATTTACAGCAGCCAAAAGAAAGTTTACTTTCTTTAGTCTGGATCCATGGCGTGGGATGAGGCTAAATTTGCCTCCCCAGCAGCTTACAAATCCATGGTGCCATTTCCCTTTGGGAATATATCTTTCCCAGATATAGAAAGAAACTCTAGTTTGCAGTCCTCAATTTGGGTAAACACAAGGCTTGCTTTTTCCTATTTGTGGAATATGTCCTCAAATGGGACATAGATGGATCTGGCTCCTTTGAATCTGGAGGCCTAAACATGGCTTTTTCAATCACAGGAGTATCTCCATATTATAAGTAAAACCCTTCTTTTTGTTTCTCCTTACACTTTGCTTTTCTGTGTAGATACATATGACATATTATTCACTATGTAGGACACATGTGTATATATGTATATGTAGTTTTGTGTATATCTTAGTAGTATAAAAGTCTATTTGAGAACAAAGCATGTTTGTTATTCTTTTCTCATGAGGTTCAATTTACAAAGAGCAAAATTTGGGTGTCTGTGCTTGTAAAATTTTCTTATCCATTCAAATAAGTTAAGATCAAAGTGTAGCATTTATTCCTACAATCTGGAGTATTTATCAAAAATATTTACACAAATTTCAACACTTTAAAGATTCAGTTGATAAATTACAAAATCCTTAATACTGTAGGAAAAATTTCCTTGAAAAATAATTCTCATAAAATAAATATGTTTGTGTGATGGGTAACGAGTCAAAAACGGAGAACTATTTCTACTGGGATTCAAAATTTTTTCTTAATGTTCACCAATTTCAAGGAAATTCATGTGAAAGTGAATAATGTTAGACACTAAGCTTTGGCTGATGTAACCAACTTCATGATTGTATTTGCTCTGAGGGTGAAATGCCAAAAACAATGTGAGAATATAACAAAATCAGGTAAGTGTGGATTTTATGTATAGAATAACAATGTTTGTTCTTTTGTAGCATTATATAGATTGTTATTGATTTGTGTGTTATGTAATATCAATCCTGTTATATAGCAGTGAATGCTGGTCAATATCCCCACAGATGAAGAGAAATCTGGAGGCAACAAAAACGTGGGGTCTACAAAAGGATCTGTGCTGAGAATACAATGAACTAAACATGTGAGTAACAATGAAGTTTTAAGGAAAATTCCATTTCTGAAGATGAAATTACTTTATCTTTCAGTGTATAAGAAACAGTTTTTCAACTTAAAATTTAATATATATTGGAATTTCGAACTAGATTCTTTATTTAGTCTACAGGTAGCTTGTTCTAATTGCATGTGACATGCATCATGATGTCTTTAGTTTTAGTTAATTCCCTTTGATAATTCTCCAATTTTTTTTGTTCTCTCTGTTGTGAACTCATAACTCTTTGAGCTCATATTACAATTTTTTGTTATTGTTTTTCTATGGCTCTGTGTATTACTGGCTCTCATATTGTATTTATTTCTACGATTAGTCAACTTAGGAGATTTGTTTGTATGTCATATGATATTTGCTAGATGTTTTTGTCAGCAAACAATCTCTTTCTTTGCACTGTATGAGTGGTGGGAGTCAAAGTTGAGGTATTATCTGGTAAATGTTGGCTTGTGGTCTATGGATATTTTGAACCTATAGTCTGTTCAAGATATTAGTAGATCTAGGAATGTTGTTTTCATTCTCCAAAGTGAACTGTATCGATGGTCTTATTGAGTTCACATGGTCCAGTAAGTAGTAGCTGGACATCTTCCTGGTGGGGCCAGAGTAAGAAGGTGCCATTTATGGATTTCAGCCATGGATTTGGCTTTAGTGATGTTGATTCTAATGCCATTTCCTTCAAGTATTTCATGTATATGTTAGCTATTGCAGGTGATAATAGTGAGCCCATTGCCAAGCCCTCATGAATGTGGCAATCAAATGAAAGACAACAGCCCAAATAGTGTAAATAGTTACAGCACCACATCTCAGAAATACAGACAGATGTTAAATTTTAATGTTAAAATGTTCTTGCATCCTATACAGCAAAGTTATATATATATATATATATATATATATATAAGAATATTTCAGTTCACTTGAATGTGTTATTTATAACAATAGCATGGATTTCAAATATGAAATGCACATCACCAATCAGAGTGCTTAATGCAGTTAATGTCAGTAATTACCTAATCAGTATTCCAATTTTCACTGGATGTTCTCAAAATTGTTTTCAAAATAAGGATACGTTTTATGTACAGGTAAGTCTTATATTCCCAAAAATATGGTATATAAAAGAAAAATGTTTGAAAAAACTAAAGAATAAGGCAATGGTATGTGTTATGGAGATGACTGGCAGAGAGACTGATAGCAATGTATCAAGAGCCATCAAAAGAATGAGTTTTGAAGATTGGTGTGTCAGTTTATATTTTGTTATATGATGAAAACACACGTAAATCAAATACAACTTCACTATGACATTATTTGACAATAAATAAATAAATACTAAGGAAATGTGACAGGAAACACGACAGAGAAATCTGAGATAAAATCTTGGTTGCTGAGTCATTTAAACTTGGTCAAAGTATTATTTCCGTTCACCTGCAATTGTTTATGCGTTAATTATAGTGAGTAGGAGATAAGCATTTGAAAATTATGATAAACAAAAAAACAAAGTGTGAGAATGTGACATGTTTTTTAAATACGTTATCAGATTGCCATTTTAACATAAGAAATTCTTGCACTAATCAATGACTACTTTTCAATGTATTTATAAAATTGTTACATTTATTATAACATTTCGTCTGTTGTACACTCTGGCTTTCTTCAGGTGGCTGGAATGTTGAACTGAACCCTTTATTTTGCCCACTGGGGTAGACTGTTCTAGTTCCACATGCCATGTTTTTAATCCACTGTACCAGGTGTCCTTGAGATCCTTGGTTATATCCAGTGATAGGACCCAAAGAGTGTGAGTTCAATACCCGGTTAAGGCAGTGGAGAACTTTCAGAGGGAAATTAACAGGAGATAACTGACATCCATTAAAAACATGGCACGTGGAACTAGAACAGTCTACTCCAGTGAGCGAAATAAATGGTTCAGTTCGACATTAAAACCACCTGAAGAAGGCCGGAGCGTACAACGGACGAAACGTTGTAATAAATATGCCGACAAAGATGAGGACAATAATCTGAATAATGTAAATAATGTACATAATACCTCATCTCAGAAATATAGACAGATACTGAAGGGCCGAAACGTTGTAATAAATATGGCAAAAAAGATCAGAACAATAGTCTGAATAATGTAAATAATGTACATAATACCACATCTCAGAAATATAGACAGATACTGAAGAAGGCCGTAAATAAATACATATAAAATAGTTACTTGTTTTATTTAAGAAAGACTAGGAGCAAACTGGCTGAATAGGGATAGAAAATTAATTCAGTAAATATGGAAAAATAGAAAAGGGTGTAAGACAAGGATGTGCCTTCTCACTGGACTTATTCAATCTTTACAGTGAAGTGAACCTTCGAGAACTAGAAGTCATACCAGGATTTATTTATTATTTGTGGATACAATCTCAAAAAGATATGCAGATGACACAGTGTTGATAGCAGACACAGAAAGGAAGCTGCAAGAAACCCTAGTGCAGGTAGTAAAGGAAAGTGAGAAGAAAGGACTAAACATCAATCATAAGAAAAGAGAATGTATGGTTGTCAGCAAGAAGAAGAGCTCAAAATGAAAACTAAGAATTGGAGGGCAAGCACAAAAATTTAAATATCTAGGAAGGGTTTTAACAGGAGATGGAAAATGTGATATCAAAATCTGCATTGGAATAGTGAAAGGTGCCTTCCAAAATCTAAGCAATGTATTAAGAAACAGGAAAATGTCATACAATGAAAAGTGTGCTGATCTGTATTGTGTCCATAAAGAAATACATAAATAAAAATTAATTATACTGTTACTGTGTCATGCCCATAAAGAACTACATAAAAATTAATTATAGTGTGAAGATTAATTATAATAAAATAATTATAACACTTGTAATTATCATTAATTCACTCATTCAAAACCAATGAGAATTGACCCCACTTTTCTCCTTTGCACATACAAACATGTTGCATTCTTTCTATCGTACAAGCAATCAAACATGGACAGGCCATCAAAACGTGCGTCAACAAAAATGTCTCCTTTTCCTTTTCAGGCCATAATAGTAACATTTACACTATTACACCATGATAGTCATGTGTTGTAAGAAAGATATAACCTTGAAGAGAGAAACAAGATGTTGTCAAGTTACTCAGTGATGGGAACACAACATAACATATTCTGAAAATGCTGGACATGCAGAACAATATAAAGTTAAAAACATTGGCAAAATAGGAATAAGAAAAAAAAAAAGGTTTTATGAATTTTACACGAAAATGTGACTGAGAAAAAAATGAAAAGGTTAATCAGCAAGAAAAATGGATTTTGATCAGCAAGAAAATATTTGAAAAAGTTGTTGTTGTGAATATAAACAGTGAAAAAAGGTAAAACATTGGCTGGAATCATGATAATAACCAGAGGTAATTTTGGCCAACATGACATATTGTCACAAAATAAAACTTTAATCTGAAATCACAGATTTGTCAGGTCGATACTTTCATACAGATGTCATTCATGGCACCACACCCATTCAGAAATATCTAAACTGTCAGCTGTATACAACCGCTTTCTAAGATCAATGGTGAAAAATGGCTTTGAATGCGTGAAGCCTGTGGACTTTGATGAATACTGTCCTTCATTGAACATTGTGGAGTGGATCACAAACAAAGAACTGTACCAAAAGATAGTAACTCCATCACTTGAGGACTACCAACAGCAGCAACAACTAAAATGCATATCACATGGAACTCCAAGAGAAAATAATGATTGAAAGATGTTGGTAATCCATACTACTTTGAAGAAAAGTTTAAGAAAGAAACTGCCATCAATACTGAAAAGTATAATAGAAATCACATCACTTGAGGACTATCAACAGTAGCAACAACTAAAATGTATTTCACATGGAGCTCAAAGAGTAAATAATGATATTAACCTAGATGTTGACATTCTACACTATTTCAAATAAAAGGTTAGGAAGGTAATCCTTATCAATACTGGAAAGAGTGATAACAGCTATTGAATCTGATAAACCTATTTTCCTGAAAAAATATTTTAAAGGAAAGATTTTATACATTTGCATAGTGAATGAATGCTGAATATTTCTTCATAAGGAAATGGCTAATATTATCATTACCAAATTACAAGGGTGGGCTGAAAAGTTCATAGGCTAAAAATGAAAGAGTGATGCTATAGCCATGAAATCTTGCATGCATTAATTTCAACTCATTTTATTAATAACTACATTCTTTATTTCTAGGTAAACTGGCATCCGACTGTACAAAGAAGACTTCAAATGTAACTAGCATTGAGGTGTTATCAAGTATCTGCAGAAAAAAGGGTTTAGCTCCCAAGGACATTCATGCTGTCATGGTTGCTACATTAGGAGATGACACTTCAGATTTATCAAAAGTGTAAAAGTGGGCAGCTAAATTTAGGAGGGCAAGGGAAAGTCTGGAAGATGACCCAAAGTCTGGGCCTCCTGCAACTGCCACCATTGAGGAAAACATTGACCATATTCATTGCATGGCGATGGATGACAGGCAATTGATTATAAATCAAATAGCCAATGCTATAAGCATATGCTGTGAGAAAATTGAGAATATTCTGGACAATGAACTTGTCATAATGAAGGTTTCTGCTCGGTGTGTGTCCTGTTTCTGACACCTCTGATCAAAATCACATCAGGCTGATCACATTATGGGAAAATCTGACATTGTTTGAGGCACAGATCCAACTGGTTCTCTTGAATGTTTCCTTACCTAGTATGAGAATTAGAAGACCAAGGTTGTTTTATCTGCAGGGAAAATGATGGCTTCAAGTGTTTTTAGAATGCAAAAGGCATTGTGTTTATTGAATATCTTCAAAATTGTCACACCATCAATGGAGAGTACTATGCCAATGTGCTGAGGCAGTTACAAAAAGGCTATCAAGACCAAATCCCCAGGAAAACTGATGAAAGGTGTTGTCTTTCATCAGGACAATGCTACAGCACACAAGTCCTTAGTTTCAATGGCTGATGTGCATAACTGTGGCTTTGAATTGGTTGATAACCCTCCCTATTCTTATTTTGGCCCCATAAGACTATCATCTGTTCCCCAACAAGAAAAAACACTTGGTTAGGTATCAGTATCACCATAATGGTGACATCATATCTGCTGTTAATGACTTTTTTGACTAACAGGATGAAAACTTCATCATTGGGACCCAAGCATTGTAACACCAATGGAAGAAGTGTGTGAACTGCAAGGGGGACTATATTGAAAAATAAACCTCATTTGGTCACGTTCTATGAGAGTATCATGGTCAGCCTATGAACTTTTCAGCTGACTCTCGTACTACACTTAAGTAAACATTACAAGGAGAAAGACAGACCAAAAAGTGTATAAAAAGTAATTTCTCAACAGTAATTTTTAGAGATGAATGTAGAGCTACATTGGATGGAGCTGATGGCTAGATTACATGTTGGATTCTTCATAGGTGTATCAAAATAAATGCAAAGAATTATTGGACAAGATATTTCTCATGTGGTAAAGGTCATAATCAAGAAGCACTATGATGAAGGCTTGAGGGTGCAATGGTTGAAACGTTGTGATAACAACAAAGACAACAACAACAGCACACATGTAAATAATGCAAATAATGGTTGAAGCAAGTATTGCTATTTCACATCATTATTACCAGTCCCACGACTGGGTGTGGTCATAGGGCCACTGCACAGCTCAACACCCCACCAGCTTCCTCTATGTCTTCATTCCATACCAATGAATTTCTATTTCTTCAAACAGCCTATTCTTCTTTTGCCTAAGGAGGTACCTTGTATGATTGTTGGCTCTTGTCACAGTCATACTATTTCACATAGACATTAGTAATTGTGGCATTTATGGTGAATGACAGAAAAGGCATTAGTCTGGAGGTCATGAACATATGATGCTATGGAGTTAATTTCATACACTGATATATTGCCATCATGATAATCTATAACCATTTCTTCATCTATTACAACAGGCTTTTTCTGAAAATGGCTGAGTGTTAATCTCTGGATAGACATTAGTTTTAAGGTTGTGAAATGATGACTATATAATCTCAACTACTGATATGTCAACCAAAGCCATGTTCCAAAACAATCCAACATTTTAGAGCAAACAGTTGAATGAACTTTGGAATGGTATTAGTTTTAAGGTCATCATCAGATAGTATCACAGATCTAATCTCAACCATAAAAGTCGCACTATCACAATCAGCTACAACCAGTCCTTCACCTACTTCCAAAAAACCTTTTTAGCAAAACACCCATGTGTTGATCTTTGAAAAAAAAATTGCTTTTATTCATTAACAAGTATTTTATTATTGGTTCCAATCATCACATTTTCTTGATGTGCAAAATGTGTTAATTAGAATATATTTTATATCGTCAATATATGGATTCCGATTACGGTTGTAGGGATGCAAAAGGTGATTATCTCTCTCTGATCGAAATGAAGTCATATGGGTCATATAATGGCTGCTTAGTGACATCACTTTATAGTGTCATAAAAGTGGTCAGTCAGCTTTCAGGAGTCAAACTGAGTAATTGTTTTTTTTTAGTCCAGGCCCCTTGGTCTGGACTAAGGCCAAATCTGCCTCTCCTAGCCATGTGGTGCAGTTTACAAGTCTATGGCACTGTTTTCCTATGGAAATATATCTTCACCAGGTATAGAACATATCTCCAGCTTACAGTCCCCATGTTTGGGAAAACACAGGACTTACCGTTTAGTGTTTGCAGAATATGTCCTTGCTAATAAATCCAGCCAATTGTTCACTAAATTTAACTCTATTCACTTTGAGATAAAACAAGTATGAATGTGATGTTTACATTTTCTTGAGTTGAAGTGTTTGCAGAAATATTTCTGTTAATGTAAGCTTACTGATCTACCCGTGTTTCAAAGTTTATGGATTTAAAACTAGATTTTGATTTAACACCTATCTTAAACAATGTAAAATTTCTGCTGCTGACTTTAGACTTCTACTGATAAAATCTGCTTTGATCCAAATGGCATTACTTTGTCAAAGGTACCTAGTAGCATTTTTAACTTTTGGAAAGTTAGTTACATTTTTGAAATTTGTGTTTCCATTTTGTTTTTTATTTCATCAGACACACCATGCTACTTCCACAGAGTTGAATCACCCACATTTCCTGCATATTCCAAATATAAGAAAAAGGTTCTACTCAGCTTTTGTGGTACAAACTTCTGCTTGCATGTTGAACATTTCAATCATGACCTCTTCAAGTCAAGGATCAGTTATTATCTTCAGAGAAATATGTTTTCAAAATTGTGTGACAAAAAAGCAAGTGATTTGATAAAATTTTCATAATCTAATGACTAAGGGGATAATAGGTTTTACTAATGAAATTATATAATGCTGCAATTATATAATCAAGGCTGGCATTATATAATCATTACTGAAAAGATTATATAGTCAGGGCTAGCATTATATAATACTTATGGAGAAGATTATATAATCAGGGCTGGCATTATATTTAATGCTTACTGAAATGATTATATCGTCAGAGCTAGCATTATACAATGCTTATGGAAAAATGTTATATATTAAGTGATAGCATTATATAATGCTCATGGAAAAGATTATATAGTCAGGGCTGACATTAGCTATAAAGCAACCACCTCAGCCACAGAGGGATGCAAAAGAAGAGGAAGAAAGTATTGCAACTTCTGCAAAAATCTTTTATTTTTCTTATCTGTCTTTGGTTAACAAGAATAAAATTCAGAATTGAAAAATCGGATATGCATGTGGTATTATGTATTGTGACTTGGAACAAGAAATCAATGGGCTGAGTTCAAATTCCAGTCAAGTTCATGACATTCACTCAATTACCCTTGTGAAAGATATGCATCCTTCTCTTTCCACCCCATCTATGGATTAAATAGTAGAGCTGACTGAAATTTGTAACATCAGTTGGCAACTAGTTGAGAATTCTAAATTTAAAACTTACTCTGTGATGATTGAAAAGAGAATGGAGTTCATGTTGACTAGAATCTCAACTGCATCAATGTATTATTATAAGTATCATTATCAAAGTATTGAGTTAAACTATCATTTTTGGAATAGTCTCAAATGAATCAATGTTTTAAATCTATGACTTTGCATTTTTCTGTTCTTATACTCTGCTTGATATCTGGCACACATAATAACAATGTTTAGTAGCACTCCCTATCACTATGAATACATTTCTCTTCTTACAAACTTGGACAGCAACACAGTTTCTTTATATAAACATTTGTTCTTTGCAATGTTTGTTCACTAGACCTTGAGGTTTCATTTTATTTAGAGCAGGGAAGCTGAAATAATGAGGTCAAAATTCATCATAATTAGAAACCCAAGAAGTCTTCACCCTGGAGTGTTTGTAATTCCACATGTTTACAAGGTTACAAATATCAGTTAATTTGGCAGAATTAATACTCAATACTCAATTATCTGTGAATTTTAATATCTAAGTTTTCTTTTTTTTTTTTTGTGTGTGTTTTTGTTTAATTATTGATAGTATACTGAAAAAAGATTGACATCAAACCTCAGTGACCTTCATAAAAGTTAAATTTTTTTTGCACCTATCTCCTAAAAACAGCCAATTTGAACTGATGGCATTTCTGTGCTGCCACAGATGTTAAAACTTTAAAAGATTTAAGATTCTATATTTTTTATCTGATCCTTTTGAATAAGGAATAATGTCACAAGAAAATTGGAAATTTTAACTCTAAAGACTGGAAAAAAAAGAGACAATAAGTAGAAAGTAAGCAAATCTCTTAGGGGAACCTAAATCTTCATTTTTAATTTGTAATTGACATTTTTATTCTGTTTGATAAACATTTATGAAACTGATTATAATTCATTTTAATAAAGATTTTTCTTTGTCTAATTAAGATTTGTTGATCATTTGAGCAAAAGAGACAATTTTTTAAAATATTAACTTAGGGGTTAACCTTCTTTTGCACAGTACTGTAAAACAATACAAAAATTAGAAATATTATGATCTAAAATAGCCATATGTCTAGGCCATTCGTTGGACATACTATCTTCTTGAGGTTACCCACCACCAAAAAAAAAAATCATATATGAATTTGTTCTGAAGAAAATTCAAATTGGCTCAAATTACTTTTTATAAAGTTTCTTAAAATTATTCTTAAAATAATTTTTGTAAAAATTTTCTTAAAGCAGATAAAGTGGTAATGAAATTTAAGAAAGGTTTTATCCTTTCTTAAGTTTCATTACTGCTTTATTTGCTTTCATGTCCTCTGTACTCATTATTTGCTTTTATTGTTAACCTCTTGTTCCAACTTCACATGAATTTGTGAATGTTGTTCAACACTAGTTTTAAAAATATTTTCCATCTGGTACTGACACTTTGAGAACTGCTGTTGAAATTGGAAAAACTTTCTGACCTTTGTTGCCAAAATGAAAATATGTTTATTTTTAGCTAAGAACTTGACCCTCACCCATTCATAAATAACATTTACTTTTATGGATAAGGTGGAAAGCAACCATAGTTGTCTCCTCTTACACTACTTGACTATAAAAGAAATGGTCAAACCTCACTTATGCGGTGTAGTTAAATTATTATTGAATAAAGCCTCACTACAAACTTAACAGGAGTCGACCATAGTCAAGATCATCAAGTCAATGTGAAGGATCTTTTCCTTAGTTGAATAGTATGTACTTTGCCAGGGATACATACCGTTTTGAATTCAGAATTTTCATTCTCCTGACACTCAAGGCTATAGAACCCAGTCTGTTCTGCTATTTATCCATAGCTGGGGGGGGGGAGGAGAGTTGGATTCATAGCTTTCTCAAGGGTATTAGCACATAAATGAATGTAATAAACTTAACTGGAATTTGAATTTGGCTCTCCAATTCCGCAATCCAAGGTGCAATCCATTACTCAACCATGCCTGATGGGCATGGAAGGAAATTTATCTTTTGGAGTGAAATCTAATTCCTTTTTTACTTGTTTAGCCTCCAAATTCTGAACCTCCATCCTACCCCAAAAGCAAGTGAAGTTCTTCCTAAGATGCATTCACATATAGAAACCAAATCTTTCTAGACACACAGAGGGGGAAAAAGTATATCAAGAAAAGTGAAAGTATTGTAAAGCTTGACAAAGAAAATGGTATCATGCCTCATAGTTTGACTCAGTTTTAGTACAACATGGATGCAGCAAACTGTAACACATAATATTCACTAAAACTCAATAAGCAGACTTGCTCTTATACACTATAATAATAAGACAATACGACTATAAGATAATAATACTGTAATAAAATAATACAGCTATAATAATACTCTAATAAGATAATATGACTATAATGAATAAGATAATACAACTATAATAAAATAGCTATAAGATAATATGGCTGTAATATAACAATAAGATATTGGCAAATAGAGAAGAATGATGTCAATGAATATGTATAATTCTTAAAGAAAAAAATTTCAAAAGAGTTGAAGAACCTGGGAATAATTAGTTTTGCATGTAAAGAATACTGAAAATTTAGAAAAGCAAATTTGAATTTCTCTTATCTGAAGAGAAAAAAATGGATGCTATTAACCAGCAAAACATAAATCAAGTAGAATAACATTTGTGACAAAAATTGATTGATATAAAACTTGTTATTTTGCAGCACAAATGAAAAAGGTTTACAATGCTAGCAAGGAAAATTTCTTAAAGTTTGTAAAATATTTCACAATTTTTGATCCTATCATATATTCAAACTCGTTCATAATAGACAGGAATAAAACCGATCATAACTTTGATTTTTACAAATGCCATGCTAATTAAAAAAGAACATAATTCTTTATATCAAAAGTACCTCGAGGGCCTACTAATAACAATATTATCAACTATAAACACACATCAAAAACATTAAATCACCAACCTTTACTGAATCCATTCTTAAAGATTCTAATGCATATTTATCTAGAATAAATGGTATGTACGTAAAAATGTTTGCAAATCAACATGTGGAAAACCACCAAACATAATGTCTACAAGACATACACAGACACACTTATGAATCAATGTTATCATCTAAATCCCACGTAGACAAACTAGAATTATTATACACTAACATATAGTGATATTTACAATTTTTCAGTTAGGCTTGGAATCCATTAATTTCTTGGAGCTTCGAGTGGACATGTCTCTGCTTGAATATGAAATATCATAAATTATACTAATGTTTGTTTAACAAGATGAATGCATGAGAAATCTGATTAACCAATGAAAATGAAACAACACAAAAGTAAAAATACCAGAATTTCTATCTTCTTTTTTCTCCATATCTGATGAAGATTTCATAAAAGTGGAACATGTTAGATTGATAAATGTTTCCAATTTGTTCTTTATTTTATCACACACACACGCACACACACACACTGGGTGTAACAGCAAAATTGTCCAAATTGTGTAACAGCATAATTGGTCATCCCACAAAATGTTTAATATCTAAAAAACCATTAAACTAATTGAGTTTCTTTTTTCCAGGTTTTCAGATAACATATTTAGCCATCTTGATACCATTTGTCATAAGAATCACTGAAAAACCCTTTGAGTTATTCATCTAGAAAGAGAACAGGTTAAAATTGTTCTGTTTCAGCCCCACTGTCTTCTCAACTGAGCAATTATGAGAGGAAAAAATTATTCAGGCCTTTAGTAATGGTACTAAAATTCATACACTGGCTTCCATTTTCAAAGTCCATTCAAGAACCATCAGGAGATCAGTAAATAAGTTTAAAAAAGAGGGAACAGTAGAGAGGAAAAATGGATCAGGAGATCACAAGAAGAAGGGGGATCAACATTTCAACTTAGTTAAAGAGATCAATTAGAAAAGATCCAACTCAATCCATAAGATATTTGCCACACGAGAGAGGAGTTTCAGCTATGACAGTCCAAAGAGCAGTAAAAAAGACTTCTTGAAAATTAAATCATATTTGAAATGTGTGAGGCATCTTGTTACTCCATGACAGAAAGTTAAAAGGTTAGAGAGGGGAAAGGTCATTTTGAATAAGTTGAAAAATGATCCTAGAATAATATATATATATATATATATATATATATATATATATATAATTGAACTTTCAATCCTTCATGAATTAGAAGGTTAGAGAGGGCAAAGGTCATCTTGAATAAGTTGGAAAATGATCCTGGAATAATATATATGTATATAATTGAACTTTCAATCCTTCACAAGCTTCCGATCATTAGTTATGATTAATTAATGATGAATAAGTCATTTTCATTTATGATTGATTACATCACATTTCTTCTGTTAAGCTAGGAGAGTAATTATACATTCTTATTATTCTAGGTCCAATAGTGTTATAAAAACCTTGGATAATTCCAGTAAGATATCTTTAATCATTTCTAGGATACAATGGTTCAAAGCTTAATTCAACAATTGAACAATTTTGCTGTTACACCCTGTATATATATATATATATATATATATATATATATATGTGTGTGTGTGTGTGTGTGTGTGTGTGTGTATTTATTTGCATTGAAGGAAATGTTTTTAGAATTTTTTCAATAGGTGCCACTTGAACATGCTATTTAATTTCACACATAATTAAAATTTATAAGATATACACACATTATGAAATGTGAGGTTTCAATACAACTTTCTGTACAATTTAGATGTGGATTATGATTTTTAAATGTTTTTTTTTTAAAGTAAAAATGCAGCAAAAATAGATGCATTTTCACCATTTGAAGCTCATTTATTTTTGGCAAGGAACAAATATTTTGCAATTAGCAAAAAGTATATGTGCCTTTTATAGTGATGGTGCCATAGCTGAGAGTATTGTTTGTAAGTGGTTTGCGAGGTTAAAAAGTAGAAATTTTGATCTGGAAAACCAAGAACATAAGATATTTGTTCATAATGAAATGCTAATCAATACTAAATGGGTCCTGCAAATTAGGACATTACAGAGATACTCCACATATCCCATATGAGGATTGTAAGGCAGATGAAAACTCCCGGATATATGAAACATTGCTGTATTTCATTGCTTCATGATTTAACAGAAAAAAATAATTAATGGACTGAATTTCCATCTGTAATTCTCTCTTCAAACACAACCAAACCAATCCATTTTTTTAAAAAAAGAATGATCCCAGGTGATGAAAAATGAAATGAGCCACTGTTGGCTACTCTCAAAGCCGATCTGCATCTGAAGAATTTGATACTGAGTATTTAGTTGGATGAGAATGACATTTTGCATTACAAGCTCCTTCCACTAAATCGGGCATTGAATTCAGATCGAATACTGGTTCAAATTGTCAAATTAGTAGGCTGTTACCTTCCTCATAACTCTCTGCAGACCCAGCAGAAATTGGTACTGTTTAGCTGCAATGTCCTATGACACCTGCCATGCACAGATGACCATGAAACTTCACATTACTGCTTATTTTAATTCCTATAAGATTCTCTTCAATTTCCTGTAAGCCTATAAAAAACACTTAGACTAGTTGATCACCCAGAAAGTTGCCAAGTTCTGAGAGGATGGAATAACAAAGCTGCGTTATTTAGTAGAACAAAATGACACATATGTGGCTGAATAAATCCATGTAGAAATATCTAAAAATTATCCTTGAAATTCACTTAAAAAAATGCTATGTGTTTATGTTATGACCAAATATATTAGCATAAAATTAAAGATGTTCAAAGAGAGCTTCCTCAAATTCTAGCCAATGCTATAGAACAGCAAAAAAACTAACAAATACAACCTCAGCCAAATGCTATTCCATTATTCTGGACTGAATGACTGACAATAATTATAATTTTTTATGTAATCAAACTATCAGATAATGAGACGAAATTATCACAATATATATTAGGATTTGTTTGCATTAAATGAGACTACATTTGTTATTATAGAAGACATGCTTTTTTAAATGGGATTACCAATTGAAAATGTGCACTTCCAAGATTATAATAATAATAAGAGGAATGGAAAAAAATAAAGAATGTGTACAAAAAGAATGTTTTGGAGATAAATCCACACCCCTTTTTTGGTCCCTGTAAGGCACACATATTTTTCTGTGATGAACAATCATGTTATACAATTATTTTTCTCTTTTTTAGTTAAAAAGGATGAAATTCAAATTGGTCAAAAGTGCTAGAACCAGTGCTAAGAACTATTGTCAATTCTTACATTGTCTTGAACCAACCATATGTTCCCTTGAACAAAAACAAGAAAATTACAATATAAAAGAAGAATTAACCAAATATTATTTCTCTTTTATTTAATAATACATATATAAATTAAAAATTGCTGTCTAAATATACATTGTCTTTGTGTGTCTATATATGAAAGCCTGTATTATTTCATTTATTTTTCATTTGTTGTAAAAGTATGTCTTTATGAATTTAAAAGACTAGAAGAATGAGAAATAAAACAATCAACAAAAGAAGCAAAAGAATGAAACACTTTACAATGTTTTTTGTGCCTATTTTAGTAATACCAAATTAGTTTTTAGTGAATGGTAAAACATACCAAACTGTAACTGTACCCCACACCTTGCATCAGAGTAAACCAGTCAAAGTTATAAACAAAAGAGAAGCAAAGAAGATGTCATTCTTTTTCTGTGACAGACAAGAAGATTCTTATAAACCATCTACCTTTGAAAAAGAAAACAGCGAAATGTCTCCTTTACAAATATTTGTGTTGGTTTCAATGATAGAAATGACTGCTAAAAACATTTCCTCCCTAAATTTATAGACAAATCATACAAATGCATGCTGGGATTTCTTTTAAACCAATAAAAATGGATCACTTCTCAATCTCATCCACAATATTTTTGTTCTTTCTCGTCTTGAAGTCAGAACATTATAATCACTCGACTGTATCTCTTTTGCCTGTTAATGCCACTCTTTGTGAATTTTTTGCCTTACTACTG
The DNA here is from genome assembly GCA_963932145.1 of Acanthosepion lycidas. Lineage (NCBI taxonomy): Eukaryota > Metazoa > Mollusca > Cephalopoda > Sepiida > Sepiidae > Acanthosepion > Acanthosepion lycidas. The sequence continues at coordinate 90,215,796 of OZ010590.1, read as the reverse complement.
TTGCTTTGCCTAGTTTTGACTTGCATATATATTGTTTGCTTCATATTATTATGCACGGTCCTTGTTCTTCTTTTTCTTATTATTTATTGGAAATTTTGTCAATTTTGTTTGTTGAGCATTTTTGCCAATTACTTCATAATTTCTTTTCATTTTAAGTGGGGTCTAAAAAGTTTCTAACAAGAGAACATAGTAAAATATTTAATAAACTACAGTATCAAAATATGGTATGTTTTGATTATTAATTTTCAAGAAGTTATTCATTCTCTTAATTTTTTTTTATTAGAATTCTTAATATTCTTAACAAACTGTTATATAATATTAACCAGAAAGAAAACTTTAGCTTTTGAGGAGATTTGAACTGATATCTCTTATTTTTGGAAGCCTCTCTGACTGGTACACTGTCTTACCATTTAGGTTATAAAAGCTAACCAGCATTTCACAATCTAGTTATTAACCTACCATCATCCTTATCTAACCTCTGCTGCTTACTCGACAGAGAATGTAAAAATGACTTGAAAAGAAATAAATAAAAATAAAATGAACAAAAGACTAATAAAACCTTTATATCAATGATATTGTTTAATCTATTAGAAACAGGTCCATTGGTACATTGATATATCACAATTTTTTTTCACTTTGGGGAGACATCGATATACGGCATTGCATTGATTATGGTAACAAGTTTTTTTTCAGTTTATTTAAAATGTTAAAAACGTATTTCTGAAATTTACTTTTCTTTGTCAGAATTTACAAAAACCAAAATATTAACCTAAGTACTTGATCCATGTTCTTAAATTGCCTCATCAGATTGAGGTTTTCATAAGGATGTCAGGCATGGCACTGCACTCATTCCAAAATATCTAAACTGTCAGTTGTATTCAACTACTTTTTCAGAAAATTTCAAGTCTGTACATGCAATAAACTTGGAATTATAAATGTCAGAAATTTGTTGAAAGCTTTATTTAACAAAATGCAAAAAATGCAGTAAAATTTCTAGATACTCTGATTTTAAAAACAATTAAAGATACAAATTATAATATTTGAGATTTATCAAGAAATTTGATCAAGTAGCACATGTGAATTTTCCCCACATTTTTCTGATTGGGTGATTTGTGGCTGTTGGTGGAATTGAGATAGAATGACCTATATCTATTAATATTAAATTATTAGCAAATTTTCTGCTAATGTACACTTCTTATATTTTCGTTTAATACAAAATCTACACTTTGCATATATTTTCAGTGATTATTCCCAATGTATCATTTTCAAATCTAATGAAATAAAACTATGAAAAAGTTTATATCAAGTACCATTTTCTTAATTATTAACTGAACTGGGAGTTATAATAAACAGGTAATATTTTTTTGTATAAAAAGGTATGCATATTCAGTATTCATATCATAAAGATGAAAACTCATTTTTGTTTAAATTGGAGCATGAAGTCAACAGACACTAATGTAATTCTAATTGGCTCAAGACAGAAAAAGACAGGATTCCCCCCCGTTCTGAGATTAACTGCAATGTTGATATAAATTCTAGTCATTTACACTCTGTCAAAATGCTGATAATGGCAACTAATCATTTTTTTTTATCACCAATACAACAGAAAGATACTGTTAAAACCCATGCAATTTGTGCACCTGTGTGATTTACGCAGGTGATCTTCAGGATAAAATTTGTTAAAAATAGCTTCTACACATGTAAAATTCACACATAAAAATTTTCAGAATTGCCAATATTACCAGGGGAAGAGGTTTTCAATTTAGTTGTATTTAGCATAATTTCACCTACTTCCAATTAGATTTTATTATATTTTCATTAGATAAAAGTAATTTCTGTTTAACAGGTAAGTATCACATTAAAAGATATTAAATTATAAAATGTTTGATCATCTTGCCTCAAATCAAAAGAAACCAATCTAATAATAATAATGATGGTTGTTCATTTCAAAACATACCTTCTCAGGTACATTTGTGGATCTGCAACACCCATAGAGCTTACCTGTCGTTTATACTGAAACTATGCTGAATAAGGCCAATGTGTTCAGGGTCTTGGCCATGCTGATTGTTGACTCATTGCTAGCACAAACATCAATAGCTTCCAAACAGTTTCAATTACCCAATGGACTTAAAAAAAAAAACAACTTAAATCTTTAAACTGTGAGCCTTCTGACCTTGAAACTAAGGTTTGAATTTCACCTTGATTGATACTGATCTGAGGAGACAATCCAAATGTGCAATAGAGTTGGGAAATACCTGAAAGCTATACTATGAGTTGACCCAATCCTTGTCAATGATACATCTCGTAAAAAACAGTTACAGCCATACTAAGTTGATTCAAACAGCATAAGACTATTATATATTATTGGTTCAATATTTTAAGCATACTTGTCCTCTTATATGGCAGTGAATGTGGAACAATCTCATCCCAGATGAAAAAAAGACTTAAACCAACAGAAATGTGGTTCTACAGAAGGATGCTGAGAATACCCAGAACTGAACATATGAGCAATGACAAAGTTTTAGAGAAAATGCAAACAAAAAGGACACTTATGTGTCACATCAGAAAGAGACAAAGAAATTTCTAAGGCACATAATAAGGAAAGAAGGATTGAAAAATTTGACACACACAAGGTACATTGAAGACAATAGTGGGTGGAAGAAAACAGTGCATAACTTGCCTAATGAGTTTGTGTAAATGGATAACAGAAAAAGTGTATAGGAGAGATAGCAAATACACAAAATTTACTAAGAGCTACAAAGGGTAGGAAATTGTGGAGAGCCATAATAGTCAACATCCTGAGGAGACACAACACATAGAAGAAGATTTCACTATCTGAGAAAGAAGGACTAACCATTAACTTAACAAAAACTAAGCAAAGTACTAAGAAACAGGAAAAAATTCATTAGAAACAAAAAAAAGAGGGTTGGGCTGTTATGAAATATCAGTCCTGCTTTATAGCAGTCGATTCTGGAGATGAAGAAAAAACTGCAGGCAACAGAAATGCAGTTTTACAAAAAAATACCAAGAATGAGTGCTTGAAGGCAAAAAGGGTGGGAAGAAGCAGCAGGCCGCACCTACCTGACCAGCTTGTAGGGAGGGATGGCAAAAAGACTAACATTGCTAAGAGCTACATATGATAGGAAATTGAGGAGAGCCATGGTACATGGTACATGGCATATAGAAAACTCAGCTATTAATATGGTGATTTTCAATTGGCACTTAGACAAGAGAAAAATGATAATATGATCAACATTCAGTGTTATTTATTATAATATCTATTCGAGTAAGTCATATAAAACAGAGATATGGATCAAGTGACTTAATGTCTCAGCCATAACATTAACTCAACAAAGATGGGTGGCAGTTTTAGAAGTGAAGGGTGCTGAATTAATGAGTGTTGACTCAGCTGTTAGAACAAAACTCTTTCTTTAAACTGGCCTGGATAATGTCAAATTGCAAACTGGATTTGGTTGAAGAAAAGATACTCACCTGCGTACAATTGGAATCATGGTATACTTGGAACCTTTACAAGGCTGGGAATCTTTTCTGGCAGATTTTGTATTTGGTAAAGGCACAAAATCTTTCTGAAAAGAGAGGAGGAAAAAATTGATTTGAATGATCCAACTTTTTAAAACTATTTTTCCTTTATTTTAGTTTTACCTGATGCAAATTAGCTAACAGTCAAATAAATTAACTGGAAATTTTAAAATGTATATATATAGTGAGAGAGAGAGGTAGTTATGAGAACAGTGAATATATAAATATATATATAAACAGATACACAGAATAAGAGTAATTATATATATATATATATATATATATATATATATATATATATGTATGGATATATACAAAGAGACATACACACAAACTGTTAGCATAGAACTTATGGCTACATCTATAGCCATCCGTAAAATGATGAGTCCTTGCTTCTAATCTAGTATTGCACTTAAATTCATAAAGTCTATGTACAAAAGAGGAAAGTTCAACCGAACAACTAGCATGACAATATTTCTAGAAAAGGCACAGAAAAGGTACATTACTTTGGTGAGAAAATGACTGGAGCTGAGATGTTAGGTCAGGATCAATAACGTTGCATATTCTTTGGATTTTATCAAGAATCTCTAAATATATAGCAGGAGCACCAGACCATATTTGGCAGCAATATTCAAAACAAGGGCAAACGGTATATTTATAAATATATATAAGAGATTCTGAAGAGAAAAATTATCTAGTATGACACAGGGAACCAATAGTTGTCATCAGCATAAGATACGAAGCTGGGAACTGATGAAATCTGGAAAGTTATTGATAAAAAGTAGGAACAACATATGTCCAAGGGTAGAGCCCTGGAGGACACTTGCATTAAGGCAAAAAGATCAAGAAGAGTGGCCATTCAAGATAACTTTCATTTTGTAATTTAATAAGAAAGACTGAATCTGTTCAAGACTTCATCCAGAAATACCATAACCTTTCAACTTGTGAAAAAGACCAGTGTGCTAAACCCTGTTAAATGCTTTCGAGATGTGTCCAAAGCCATAACCTGAGCTTCACCATTTTTATATGTGTTTGTGTAAAATAAATATATTTACACATATAAAAAAAATCTGGTTGACCCGAGTATTTTTAGAAGGTAACATTTTTAAGTCAAGCAGTCTTTGTAATTATTGTGCACAATATCAAGAAACAGAACAGTAACAGTAATAGATAAAAATTAAATGTTCATTTATCTTATTCCTACACTGAGTTTCATGGAATTTACAGCCTTGTCAGGGGAGTTAACTGTAAAATTGAATTTTACAATAAAATGAAAAAATAAACTTGAATGGTGACTGTCAGTTTAATGTATTATGAAACATTGTGTAGGCTTTCTATATATAGGCCACTTGGAGGGGGGCTTATAGGAAGTTGACGAAGAGGGAAACCATTTTTTTCAGTTTGTTTGCTTAGGACTTAATTTTTAGATTATTTATAATCCAGACCTTGATTCTGTTTATTTTATTTTATTACATTTTATTGTTATTTCTATTTATTATTTCATTTTACTTATTTATTCTTGTATACTTTTTGGAATCTATATTTTGTTATTTGAAATAATATTTATTAGTTTCAGACGACAAGTTATTAGTTGTTTACTCTTTGGAAGTGTGATGACGTTGTAGGTAGTGAAGTAAGAATTTCTTTATATGGAAATGAGCTTTGATTTTTTTTTTTGTGGAGACATTTATATTGTTAAAACGTGATTATTATTTTCTCCTCTAAGAAAAGGTTATATATTTTATAGGTGTTAGTGTAAGCTCGTGCGGTTGTCTTATTTTCTATGGTATTTTGGAGTGCTTTGTTTTGTGTTTTTGAATTGCCACATATGTTTTCAGCATGCTGAGATATTTGTTTCCTTCTGCTGCTTATTTCTATAAATGCTCTCAACCCGATATACAGCATTCTTCCTCTATAAATATAGAAAACCTTATATACATATATGTAAGGGCTAGCGGAACATTTCTGAGTACACCTATCTGTTGGAGTGGCTAGCTAATCCCTTTTGCAAGACACACAGAACCAATCTGAGGTTTATACTGCAAATATGCTGAGCAGACCTTAGTTACAGTTTATGAGAGAGAGTGGATAATCAGGCATGATGGACAAGACCAGTACACTCAAATCGTAAGTGATTTGTAACTTTGAGCTAGTGCAACCATTCTAAGAAATTTTGTCTACCCAATTTCACTCACAGGGCTTAGATTAATCTGTGGTATATTTTTCAGGTACTTTCCAATGGTGCTAAATACTGGAATCACTCCCCCGAGCCAGTAACATCAAGAAGTCACCACCCTGATAAATAGACAATGGTGACTTTCAAACCTGGGTCTCATGGTCAGAAATATATGTGTGTGTGTGTGTGGTAGATTTTGAAGCTTCCTTTTGAATGGTAATTGACCCATAACACCTTCTCTTTTTCAGTTGGCAGTGTTTTATATGTGAATCAAAGATCTGTTACCCATAGGAAGCACTCTTACCCTCATTATTACTACCCCACTGATAGAGCAAGTGTCTCCATCTTAAGTCCGATAAAAGAAGTGACTCTGTCCAAAGTTGAAGTAAAAGAATGACTCTTATTAACAATTTAGTTTTATTAGGAAATGTTTATAAATATTGTTGTACCAATATTTATTAATGGTTAGTCTTTTATTTAACTTTGTACTTCTTTCTTATATAATTGTTACCAACGACTAATGGAAGTCTTTTGTGAAGAATTTTTTATTAACTTTTTCTTCCTCATGAGTTGATATCATTGTATATTATTGGGCCAAATTCTTAATGCTTTCAACTTTTAGAAGCCACTATTAAAAATAATGTGGATTAAACAATACATCTTGAGGTATTTGTTTCATTCCTTTCACACACACACACACACACATATATATATATATATATATATAATAAAGGTAACAAATCCATTGGTATATAATCAAAGTGGATCCTAGTGATATGAAATATTAAAACTGATCCACAAAAAGAACTCAATGTATTTATTGTTACAGAGCAAATAATTAATAAACAAAAAATCCAAAATCACCTCATATGAGGAATAGTCTATTTTGGCATATATTTTGTATATATGATTAATACAAATAAAATTTATGACTATAGGTCAAGTATGATTAAAATCCAACAAAATGCAAAATGTTAAGATAAAGAACAAGGAAGTTTTTCTTTGGAGTTGGTGAGGTGGTTTTATAATATGCTGAGGTATTTTGTGACAGGTATGTTTGTGTATAATGATTTGATATCTAAGCCAGCCATAACTTACTGGCAATAAAAACATAATTATAACACCTCCTGACAAAGGTGACAGAATAGTCATCATAGACACTAACAACTACATTGAAAAATTAGAATTCCTCTTAACATATGAGAAAACCAATCAAGAGATAATAAATACAAACAAGAAGGAAGCTGTTAAAAAATCTAAATAAATCTTGGAGAAAATTCATAGAATACCATCCTACAACACCCACACTCTACAGCTTACTCAAAGCACAAACTCAACACACCCATCAGACACATTGTATCTAGTACCAACAGTGTCCACTCCCAAAACTAGCTAAAGCAATCACAAAAGTTTTAACACTCTTCCTAGGCACCATCAACCCAACACACATTAAACATTCTAGTGACTTAAAGCAAAGAATAAGAAACATAAGCATGGAAAACAAGGTTAGACGAGATATCAAATTATTATACAGGAAACAAATAGTGTCTTTCTATATTTCTGAGATGAGGTATTATGTACATTATTTACAGGCAGTGGAGAACTTTCAGAGGGAAATTAACAGGAGATAACTGACATCCATCAAACATGGCATGTGGAACAAGAACAGTCTATTCCGGTGAGTGAAATAAAGGGTTCAGTTCGACATTCCAACCACCTGAAGAAGGCAGGAGTGTACAACGGCCGAAATGTTGTGATAAATATGGCGACAAAGATGAGGAGAATAGTCCGAATAATGTAAATAAGGAAACAAATAGATTTTATAAAAGTTGGTGATATAATAAATGAAAACAAATCCTGGACAAAACTAACAGAATACCATCTCACAACTCCCACACTACATGGCTTACCCAAAACACAAATCCAACATAGACATCAGAGTCATTGTATCTAGCATCAATAGCGACCATTCTCACACAAACTAGTTAAAGCAATCACAAAACTCCTAACTCTGGGTATGACAATAAATTACATCCAGCAGCAAAGCTTCTGAACAAGAGATTGGAGGTTTTGAGGAGTGTGGAACCACCTCTTAATAGCTGCTATTCCCAGGTTCATTCTGACCCACACAGTAGTGTATCCTGATAGGGCCCCAGCTATGGGAAAATAGTGAACCTCCAAACAATATAAAATAGATACCTCCACTAATTTTTGATACCTAAGATTTAAAATGAATTTTTAAAAAAGGAAAAGCATTCTTGAAATTTTCTTTTTAGCTTTAATTGAAAGCTAAATGATTAAACTTACTATTACCAGTAAGCAAAATTCTTTGGTGTATTTCAAATAGAAATTATATTGATTGGAATCTCAACTTTCAGAGAAATGGATTTTTAAAACAAACAGTAGTGGTGATTACATGTTTTTCATTGCTCATCAATTACATAACAAGAGCTGATAAAACAGTCAAAAACTTTATTACTGTTCTACAGAGGCATTATCCGTTAAAACATAATTTAAGAAAATGATGGGTGAGTGCCTTTTTTAAGTACTCAGTAATCTTAAAAATGTTGGAAAATATTCTCTGTAATCTAATTTTAAGAATGTTGACTTTAAATTTACTATAGTCATTGCTCTTATTTTCTGATAATGTAGTCTATAGTCGACCATACTTTCAAACAGGGGCACATTATTTAATATTTTATATACATACAAAAAATGAAAAATTATTTTAAAAATTTTGGTGCAAAATAATTTGTATTAAACTTTTCAATTTTTGATTACTAAATATAGTTTTCACTTAATAACGATATCACCTAACTGGATGGAAGTAATGTAGAATTTTGAAAGATTTATATATCATAAATTATTATAATTAAAATTTGAAAAAAATGAAAACAATTATTGTAAAAATTCATTATTCATCATAAAAAGGTTTTTCTTAAGGCAATAGCGTCCTTAATAAATCTCATTTATAAAAGCAATTAAAAGCTTTTCTAATTAAATAATATCAGCGTTTTATTACATTTTTTATTTTATGATTCAGAGCAGATTTTTTGGTAATGATTATTAGTTTGAAAAAAAAAAAATGATGGAGGAGTCCTGCTTTTAATTTAAAACATTTTGTGATGAAAATTTAATTTCTCAAAATTTCATGAAATTAAGTAAGTGATAGGTAACATATAAAAAACAAAATATATATATATATATTTTTACCAAGATTTTCTAAAAAACAAATTTCAAAAGTAACTTCAATTATTTTTGAATAAGTCTTGAAAGTTTTATTAAAATCTAATAATTTGATTTTTGCAAGAATTTCCAAATCAATGTGTTTTTCACCTGAAAAAAAGGCACAAAAAACCCCCAAAAAACAAACAAAAAAAAACAACTAATTGCAAATTGACTGCTGATGAAAAAAAAAGAAGAGATTTTTAACCAAAATTTTGAATGTGCTAGACGGGATTAAAAAATTCAATAAAATAATAAAAAAGTACTTTGGTCTTTCCTATTAATAATAACAAACATTTTGACATTAAAATTTTGTTTTAATTAAGTTTGGGGCTTTTTTTCATCATGCTATGCTGTTTTTTCAGCAAAAAAGTGGAGGTACTTAATATGAAAGTATAAAAATACATTTTTATAGTAAAAATACAAGTAATACATTTTTATATGAAAAATTAGTAATGATACATATTTATAGTAGAATTACCAAAAATATATTTATTTCTAAGGCAGAATTACCAACAATACATTTTATCTATAGTTGAAGCCATAAAACCATATTTAAAATATTTAGATTTCGGCACTAAATAACCGATTAGAGGCTGATAGGCCGCTAAACAAAACCGACCAAACTAACTCTGTTCCTAGGTACCATCAACTGAAAAGACATTAAACATTCTAGTGACTTAATCCAGAGAATAAGAAAATATAAATATGGAAAAACAAAGTTGTTTTAAATTTGTTGTTTTCTTTTTCCTTTGGATTGTATTCTTGATTTAAGATCCCATTTTTTTGATAAAACTCAATTTTTTGGATTACTTTTAGTTTGTATAGTGGTAGTAGGATGGGGATGTTTCTTTTTAATTGTTTTAAATAATGAAACAACCTAATTATCAAAAGGCCATAAGAAAAATCTCACTGTTTATAAACCTCACAAATAACTAGATTTGAAATGAATAACAAAAAAAATTAAAACTGAATATATAAAATAAGATGACACAGAGTGTTGATTGTAAATACAGAAAAAATGAAACAATCAATAACATCTCCAGAAAGTAATAAAAGAAAGCAGGAAGAAAGGACTATCAATTGTAATAACATAGAATGTACGGTTGTCAGCAGGAGGAAGAGCCCAAAATACAAGCTGTGAATTGGAAATGTCAAAATCAAACAAGTATGGAAGAATTAAATATCTGAAAAATATTTTAATAGACAATGGAAAATGTAATACAGAAATCTAAAGAATATTGGAATAGCAAAATATGCCTTCCAAAAACTAAGCAAAATATTAAGAAACAGAAAAATTACAAAAACAAAAAAAAGAGTGCTGAACTGCTACCTAACATCAGTCTCCTATATGAATGCAGGACAATCTCTACAGAAGAAGGGACAAAGCAATGTGGTTCTACAGAAGAAGAGACGAGGCAATGTGGTTCTACAGAAGTAGACACGAGGCAATGTGGTTTTACAGAAGAGACGAGGCAATGTGGTTCTACAGAAGTAGAGACGAGGCAATGTGGTTCTACAGAAGAAGAGACGAGGCAATGTAATTCTACAGAAGTAGAGACGAGGCAATGTGGTTCTACAGAAGTAGAGACGAGGCAATGTAATTCTACAGAAGAAGAGACGAGGCAATGTGGTTTTACAGAAGAAGAGACGAGGCAATGTGGTTCTACAGAAGAAGAGACGAGGCAATGTAATTCTACAGAAGTAGAGACGAGGCAATGTGGTTCTACAGAAGTAGAGACGAGGCAATGTGGTTCTACAGAAGAAGAGACGAGGCAATGTAATTCTACAGAAGTAGAGACGAGGCAATGTGGTTTTACAGAAGAAGAGACGAGGCAATGTGTTTCTACAGAAGAAGAGACGAGGCAATGTGGCTCTACAGAAGAAGAGATGAGGCAATGTGGTTCTACAGAAGGGTGCCAAGAATATCATGGAAGGTGTATTTGAGCAACAAGGAAGTTTTCAGTTAAATGGAATCAAAAAAAGACAATTATACATAAAATCAGAAAGAGACAGTTGAAATTTCTCGGACACAATTAGAAAAGAAGGCTTTGAAAATTTGACACTCATAGGACATATTGAAAGCAAGAGGGACAGTAATAAACAGTGAGTAACCTATCTAACAACTTTGTATGAATAGATGGTGGAGGAGGAAAGGAAGAGATAGTAAAAAAAATGGAGAGTCATGGAGAGCCATGATCATCCAATTTCTGAAGAGACTTGGTATAGATAAGAAAAAGCAACATCATTATCTTTATTAAACAAGAACTGCTAAGTTGGGTAAGATATAAGACACAGATATGTTAGATATGATAAAACTGCATTTGATGCTGCAGTTTTATGTAATAATTGCATAAGCAGAAAAGCAACTTCATAACCTAATTTTCATCATTGTCAACAGATTCATACATTATATTATTTTGTTTCTAGCATTATTTTTATTTTCTAATTTTATTTTCTAGATAATCATGCTCTTTACAAAGTTCGCACGAAATAATAATTTATGCATGAACTTTGTAAAGAACATGATTATTTACAAAATAAAAAAATGCTATGAAGGAGCATTTTGTTTTATTTTGTAAATAATCATGCTCTTTTCAAACTTCATGCAAAGTTTGCACATTAATTATTATTCATTTTATTTTTGTTTGTTTTAATTTTAATTTTGATTTAAAAAAATGCTTTATTATATCATTTAATTTTTTTTTTTAATTTTTCATTGCTATTCTACATGGAAAAAAGGTTCTATTGTATTATTTAATTTGTTTTTGTTTAAAGTTTTATGCTATAAATGAAACGACACTTATCAAAAAATTTAAGTTTCAAATATATAAAAATATTGACAAATTAAAAAAGAACAAAAAGAACAAATTAAATAATACAGTACAGCATTTTTTATTTTTTTAAATTTAAAATAAAACAATGAATTATTAAATAAAACTACACTTATCAAAAAAAAAAAAAAATACATTGCTTTACAGTAGTGCATAGGGATTTCTGCAACAAAATTCTGTAAAAGAAGTAAATAGGCCAAAATTTACGCTTATGCCAATGAAAATACCCAGAAGTACTCCACGGTTAATTAGTAAAAACAATGCCCATAATGGCGGATGAATTACCCAGAATTAGTCCAATTTTTTCTTGTTGATAACTCCAAAACGGTAGGTTTTTCATAATTTAAATGTTAATTCGAGTTCAGCATGTACATTTACACAAAAATATGATGATTTTGGAAAGTTTTTATAGATATATATACAGTAGCGGCCATAATATAAGGAACGGAAACAACAAAGACATAAATATGTGTATTACTTAAAAAGTAATGCATGATTAGCAATGAAATTTTTACTGAATAAAGATTAGGGTGTAATGCATAAATATTATACAAAGTTGCAAAAATTTACATAATAGTTTTTTTTTAAAAATACAGATTAAATGGAACAAAGGAAATAAGCTACTGGACAAAAGTTAAGGAACGATGTTAATAATTTGCATAAACTTTTAATTTACATTGTTAAAATACTCGATGGAGCTATTCAACAATAAATAAAAGTTCATTTATCATTAGGACTTTATTTTTAAGCAATATGGCAAATTCTACATGCAAAATGCTTTTTGAAGAAAAAAACTCATTATTGCTATTAAGAAAAATAGTCAATTTCAGAAATTTCTGATATTGTTCATAGATCTAAAAGTGTTGTTCATTGTGTAATTAGCAGGTATAAAACCGATAAAACATTAGATGCAAAACCAAAATTCGGCAGACCTCCAAAAACATTGCAAAGAGAAGATTGAAGACTTGTTAGAATATCTACAAAAAAAACGTTTTAAAACTGCTACATCAATTGCCCGTAAATTTAATGAAGAGTCAGATAATAAAATCTCAAGGAAAATGGTTGCTCGCAGGTTAAAAAATGCAGGATTGCATGCCCGTATTCAAGTCCAAGTTTACTATATTTGGTTCTGAGGGCAAAACTTACGTACACCATAGAACAGGTGAAAGACTGTTTTCTCAATGTGTCAAGAAAACCGTTATGTTAGGGTGGCGGCAGTGTGATGGTGTGGGGAAGATTTCATCTGCAGGAGTTGGCCCTATCATCCACGTACATGGCAATATCAATGCTGAGATTTACAAAAGGCTTTCTTCAGCAGCATGTGGTACCAAGATTACACCATAATCTTTATGAATCTCCTATTTTCATGCAGGACAATGCACCTTGCCACAAGGCTCAGAAGGTTATGGCTTTATTTGAAGAAGAAGGAATCGCCCTAATGAAGTGGCCAGCCCAGAGCCCTGACCTGAATCCAATAGAAAATGTTTGGAAGATAATTGGAGAAAGGGCTCAGAAAAGAAACCTGAAAAACCAGGATCACCTATGGGAGTTATTGAAAGACTAATGAGAGGGAATTACTGCTGATTTTTGCAAGAAATTAATTAGATCATGTGGTTGATGATGCAGAGAAGTCATTGAAAATAAGGGGATGTTTACCAAATATTAAATTTTGTTGATATTTTGTTCACAATCAAGTATTAACAAGATCGTTCCTTAACTTTTGTCCAGTAGCTTATTTCCTTTGTTCCATTTAATCTTTATTAAAAAAAACAAACTATTATGTAAATTTTTGTAACTTTGTATAATATTTATGCATTACACCCTAATCTTTATTTGGTAAAAATTTAATTGCTAATCATGCATTACTTTTTAAGTAATACACATATTTATGTCTTTGTTGTTTCCATTCCTTATATTATGGCCGCTACTGTATATAAAAAAAAAAAGCAAATTTACCAGTTTTGACTAAAGTGCTTAACCAAAAGAGTTGTGCAAGGATTGTAATAATGGATTATGTAATGGGCTCTCAACAAAAACAGTATTTGTTCAGATAACTGGAAAACTTCATAATCATCCAACATTGATGATTGTCTGAAAATAAAAACTTCCAATAGAAAATTGATTTAGTTCTATTGACTAACAAATGACTTGATTCTATTGACTAACAATTTATTTGATTCTATTGACTAACAATTGACTTGGTTCTATTAACTAACAATTTATTTAATTCTAATAACAATTTACTTGATTCTGTTGACTAACAATTTTCAAAAAACAAGAACCAGTTTAATCCATTCCTATTTACATTTTCTGATGTATATAATTTAAACATTAATAATTAATAACATTCATTTTCTGTTGACTATGAATTTTTTTAGAGGTTTAGATACCGGGTGCTGCAGAAATATCTCACACCTAATGGTAAGACATTAGCTAGATTGCCACTGATGTCTTACAATTATATGGTGGGAGGTATTTCTGCCACACCTGATTGCATCAATTGAAACTGTCATTGAATTTCTTACTGATTCCTCCACTTTTTCTTCAAGGATACTGCAGAATTCTTTCTTGAGGGATGCAATATGCTGCCTCATTGATGCAATATCCCCTTCTAAAATGCAATTCTTGCAATTGGCCTCATGTTGTGCTTCCACAAAGGCCTTCACTAAGTTCTGTTAAAAGAAAAGCAGAAAACAAAATAAGAAAATGTGAAGATATAATTTGGGAAATATGAATAATCATATTTGAGATAAGAAGTTAAATAAAATATATTTTTTTAATCATTTCATTCCAAGCAAGGCAATAAAGTCACTAAGACACAAGTGTTACTGAGTGTGAAAGAATCTGAGAGAAAAAAAAAAACATTAAGGCGAGAGGACAATAAAAGAACAGGATTCAAGGAGACAGAAGATGATGATTATCATTGCATTTAAACCTTTGATGATCTAGTTGACTGGGAAGCAAGAAGCCAAAAGAGAGTTCCACAAGCAAGAAGTGTGATAGAAAAATCTTTTAGTATAGAACTTACAGTTATATCTAACCATTTCAACTGTAAGAGGATGAGACTTTGCTGCCAATCTAGTAGTAAGCTTAAATTCATAAAGTCTATGTACATCAGACCAATTACCTTGAATATATTTCTAGAAAAGGCACAGGAAAGCCACATTATGGTGGTGGGAAAGTAACCAAAGATGAAATACGAGGTCCTGAGCAATAAAATTGCAGATTCTTCTTTGAATTTTATCAAAATTATCTCTAAACATATCGCAGAAACATCAGATGTGGCGACATTATATGCATATATGAATATACATTCAAAGAAATTAGGATGTTGAAAGCTTTACTTGTTTTCTACACTCTTTTTAGTCTTTCATGTGTTGATTAACAATGATTCAAAAACCACAAAACTGAATCAAGTAAATTGCTGTTAGAGTTCAAATGAACACTGTATCAATTCCTCTATAATTATTATAATTAGAATGATTTATTTAACGCATATTTTCAATACTATTTTGTGTTTCCTTGAAATGTTAAATTGATTTTACTTTTTAACACCTTATAACAGTGGTTGCCCATCTTTTTATGCCCCACAACCCTAGGATATGTTTGACCAATGTTTGCACTTTTTACAAAACTAACATCATATTTTAAGATCAAGAAGTCTAAACTAGAATTTTGAACAACATTCATTACTGCAGGTGAATAAATTGGACTTGACGAATAGACATTTAACTTAGCACAAATGCACAACTATAGATGGAATAATTAGATTTTTAATGTTAATGTATAAAATTCAATAACTATGTTTCTCGTTAATGCTTTTGTCAAAACATGGAACCTTCTTGTTGCATGTGATTTGCAGATCTACCTGTGGATTCAGCCAATTCACCTGTAACAGGGCACTGGCCCTGTTCAAATGTTTAATTGCATGAAATTTCAGGATGGTGATTTAGAGGGACTACTACTTGCCTAATAATTATTAAAATTCTCAGGTTGAATGATTGTGAAAAAAATAATAAAAGAAAAAGGTCTTAAAATGATAAAATAAATTTAAGAACAATTCCAAGGAGAATCAAACCCAGAATTAACTAGCCAATATTCGGTAAACTCCAGGTTCCCCACCTTATTCACTTTCCACCAATAAGAAGACATGATTGATGTTGTCTGAATTTCTTTGTTCCTGAGAAATTAAACTTGGAGGTTTGTTTACATTATACTAGCTGTCCAAAAATGTGTGTGTCCTTACAGAAGGGATGGACCCAAATTCTTCTAGATGAAGTAAAGGTATCTGTTTTTTGCTTTATTTCCAAATTTGAGATTTGTTTATGTTGATGTGGTCTGCCCAAGAAACTTCATTATCTTTACAGAAAGAGAGAACAGAAAATTATAGACAAAAGTAAAGGCTATGTGGTTATAAACAGAGATCCTAGAATTAAAGCAGTCAGGGTGGAGAAATTGGATATATCAATGCTAAATTTGGGTGAGGGAAGAGTCATCTATATATACAAAAGCTCACCAGGCTGACAGATACACAGTTGCCAGAGATTTGCTCTGGTCACAGCTCTCATGGTATTGGAACAAAAATACAGATACACAAAACAAAAGAATTGAGTGAGAGTCAACTGGCTGGTTATTACTAGATATCTCAAATCACCATCTGGCAGTAGAGAACTGATGTTGCAGTAAATAATAGAGACATTTTATTCTGCCAGTTTTTCTTTATACTCAATAAACCTGTTGTCAGAGTTATCAACAGTAATGTGCATTTTATTGAAGTTCTTATTCCAGTCTGATTCCTGATGTTACTCTTGGACACAAAGAGACAAAAGTTACCATGGCCATAAATTGAGAAATCTTCATTTTTATCTATGGTATACATTTAGAGGAGTTCACACTAAACTTCACCGTCAATACCAATATCATAAGATTTTGGGAAACCTGAATCAACCCTATCGAGATGACACACTAGTCCCAACCAAAGAGGGAAAAGATGGTCAGGTGACCCATAAGGCTGGTATTACTCAACAAAGCTTAATTTCCACTGAATTCAAGTACACTGCTCAACCCAGGGATTGATCTTAGAATTACTGTTTTCCAGTGAGTCCAAGTACACACTGCCTGTGAGACAATAGCCTAGTAGATTAAAGTGTTTGTTTGTGAATTTGATGACTTGATAATTGTGAATTCAATCCCTAGACTGGGCAGAGTGTACTTGGATTCAGCAGAAATGGGGCAAGCAATAACTGAGCAGTACTAAATAAGAACTAGATGAGATAACCTTAGACATGGGCAGTAAAACAAGAATGATTTGGGAAATTAAAGAAAAGGTGCAGTTCAGAATTCCCTGTAGGGTTACATGGGTCAACATACACCTGATGAAAGCCAAAAGTCACAGTGGCCAAAATATTGTGATAGCAACAACAAAGATTAGGACAATAGTCTGCATATAAATTTGTATTTCATATTACCATTCTATGCCTCAAATTTATTTCATTTTTTTTGCAACGTTTGACCAACTGTACAAGTTAGAGAAGAACATGAAGAGAAAAAGAATTATATTACTCGGTCCTGACTAAATGTCATAAAATTACTGAAGATAAAATTTACTTTGTTTTTCATATGTTTGCAGAGCATGACGTCATTTTGCAAACATAATTTGTAAAATGCATGCAGCTGTTTCCTTAAACTGTTCTTGAATTTCTTTTACCCACTGCATGATATCTCAGGGAGAAATACATGTTTTATTCTTTTTTGTTTATCAACTGTTTGTAGGTAATGTCTTTTCTTGTGTCTATTGTGTTTTATTTGTTCTTTACTTATGGTATCTAGTTTTCACTGAGTACAGATTTGAAGATAGCTAAATTCACAAATCTGCAGATTCCCATATATACTGAGGTTGCTGGTCTACAGATTAGCATATACTTGAAGTCACTCATAGATTTGCATATATTTGAAATCCTAGATCTACAGATTTGCATATATCTGAAGTGACAAATCTACAGATTTGCATATATCTGAAATCACAAGTCACAGATTTGCATATATATATATATAAGTTCACAAGTCTACTGATTTGCATATATATGAGGTCACAAAAATAACCTAGGATATAAAATGTATATGTGCTTGTGTTTGAGGAAATCACCAAACTCTTTAAAAAAAATCTGGAAAAAGAAATCATTCTAAATATTCACTAAGTTTTTATTATTGAATTTACATGTATGTAGAGGATGAGATGCAGGAAAGTCCTCAGCATCACCTACTTCCTAAAATCTCACCAAATGTCCAAACCTTAGAACTGTCTTGGTTAAGATGAAAATTTTTCAGCACCACCTTATAAATATGCACATGCACTCTATACACTCTCTCACACACTCACATACACACATACTCCTGCATATATATATATACCCAAATACATAAATATGAAAACATAAATTAAGGGATATTACTTTCATAAATATTGCAAATTAATGTATGGCTGCAAATAAAAACAAAAATTTCCATTTCTCAATCTCATATGCTCTCTCTCTCTCTCTCTCTCTCTATATATATATATATATATATGTATATATATGTATATATATATATATATACATATATATATATATATATATCTATCTCTCTTTATATATAGATGTATATATATATATAGAGAGAGAGAGATAGATGTGTGTGTGTATATATAATGGCTTGAAGATTGCATTCAAGCATGAAACAGACTGTCGCCACTCGGTGTTGACAACAGTGTCCACTTTCATAATAATATACACAGGGTTGGATGTATAAAAGAAAATAATACTGAGATCTCATTTTAAGAGATATATTTAGCAAGATTACACAAAATTATACTTGAAATACTATAAAATCACCATTGGCTTCAATGTCACCATAAAATAGATTTAAGTTACCATATAAATAGAATTTTATTATATCTTATTTTATTTTTGTTTTTATTTGCAGCCATACATTAATTTGCAATATTTATGAAAGTAATATGCCTTAATTTATGTTTTCATATTTATGTATTTGGGTTTATGTTTTCTTCCAGAGTTTTTTTTGCCTTCTTCTGGGTTAATTCCGTTTGATTTGGGTTGTTGAGTTTTATTTTTATTTTCATCTGATTTAAGTTCAATTAAAAAGGTTTTTAATTCTTCAAGGAAAGCTTTTAATTCCATACATAAATTTGTTATTTCAGTTGTACCTTTTATTTTATCTTCATTGTTTATTTTATTTGCTTTTTGTACCATGGAGGCGTAGGTGTTTTCTTTTATGTTATTTTTTAACTTCTTTTCGTGCTTCTGAGAAAGATATATTTTTTTTGTATTTTATTATGATTATTTCTTTTTCCTGTTTGTAGATACTACATTGTTTTGAGAGGGCAGAGTGGTTTCCCAAACAGTTTGAGCATAGACTCTCATTTGGACAGTTCTCTTCTTTATGTTCTGGTTCTTTCTCACTACATTTTTCACATGTTTTTTTGTTTTGACAGGAATCTCTGTGATGCCCAAATTTGTGGCATTTTAACATTGAAGTGGGTTTGGTATGTATTGTTCTACTTTTATAATTTCATATCCAATTTTAATTGTTGTCGGAATTTGGGGGGAGTTGAAGGTTAGAATGTAGGTATTAGTTTGTATCTCTGCTTCATTTTTCTTTATTGTGATTCTTTTGACATTTGTAACACCTTGAGTTTGGAGTTCTATTTTTATCTACTCTAGAGTGCACAGGGAGAGCTCCTTGCTTTTTACTACACCCTTTGAGAAATTTAGGGTTTGGTGTGGGTAGGATTTTATTTCTATTTCTTGTAGTTTTTTTTGTCGTATTAGTGTATCTGCATATATCTTTTTTTCCACTTCCACTAGTAATGTCCCATTTTGCAGTTTTTTTTACATTTTTTGGTATGACTATATTTGATATAGCTTTTTGGATTTTAAATGGAGATATTTCTGTTAGTGCTTTGTTGCTTATTGCTTCAAGAACAATAAATCATGGAAAGTTTTCACTATCATTTTCTGTTTCCGAGTCATTATCCACATGTGGTCTCTTGGAAGATTTCTTTTTTTCCATTGATTGTTTTTATTTTTGTTCATCATCCACGCTCCCTACCCACTGCAGAGTCCAGTATTGGGACATGACAAGGGGGAAACCTATTCGCCTTGCCATGTCGGGGCTATGTGAATGATATACTCTCTTTGGGAGGAGTCTTTGAGCACGCGTGTTCCTTTGTTTCTGTTATCCAAGTTTTACGGCTGTGAAGGTTTAGGAGGTGTGTCAGATCCTTTTTTTCTCCCAAATTGATCGACCTTCAGCCACCGCCTTCCATCACATATTTAGGGTTAAGTGATAGTTTCGGTTGGGAAGAGGAGTGTCAGTTATAGGTTTGAGGTGGATTATATATGATGAGGCTTGACATGACCAGCCGATTGATCGGATCGGGTCCCTCCGACCGCTCGTCTAGCCCAGGTAAGGGCCAAAGTGGTGTGTTACAGGATTGTGAGCGCTTTACACCTGGGTTACAAGCTGCTCAACCACCAGGATCCCGTCCCTAGACATTACGGGTCGCCACCCATGGCCAACAGGTGGCCCCATTGAGATACTTTTACCCTCTGCAGGGGGGCAGTCGGCATATTCTGATGCCCCACCAACCGGGCCCGTTCAGTTATTGTTCACTCTGATTCCACTGATTTCAAGTATACACTGCCTGGCCCAGGGATTGAACTCACAATTACTATATCACCATATTTATGGATCAATGCTTTAATCAACTTGGCAATTGTTCTAAAGGAGCACAACAGCCAAAATATGGTAACAACAACAAAGACAAGGACAATAGTCCACATGTAAACAGTGTATCTAGCCCTGGCAAAGCAGATACTATGCCACTAAGGAAAGGATTATTTTCATTGACTTGATGTTTCCAACTATTGACTTACAAGCTAATAATACCCTTAGGAAAGGTATGAATCTTCATCTCCTCCCAGGTATGAGTAAATAGCAGGACAGACTGGGTCCTAAAACTCCTAGAAGGAAAACCCTGAATTCAAAACTGTATGTAGACCTAGTGAAGCATATACTATGCAGCTAAGGAAAGCATTGACTATGATCCCAACTATGTTCGATGCCTATAAATAATGTAAATATTGGTAACTCCTTGTACCAGAAATTCAGGCAGAAACAATTTCCTGTTTCTGTTTTTCGTATCCATCTCACTGGTTGTCATCTTTTCATAACATCTTTTTTATTTCCTTTTTGTTCATCTCTTAAAAGCTTGAAAACATCATTTATTTATAGCAATTATACAGCTGATAGCATTCACCTAACACAACCTACTTTCTATTCTGATCCTTCCACATTAACTTTGATATGGCTTTACCCTGTGATGAGCCGGTTCTTGTTTTTCTGTTAATGAGAGATAAAGCATACTGAATTTATTACAATCTTTCTACCTTATTTACGTCACATAGATTAACAACAGTTGTAAGCTTGTCGTGGATTAGAAATTTCTGGACAGTAAGAAATGAAGCCATACACACCTGGCAGGCTATGAGCTCGGGTCCTGATTTGCCAATGTTTGTTGGAATATGGTCAGCCTTGAGTAACAGTGGCAGTGAAGAGCAAGGATCAGTGGATTTGGTGCCATTATTTTCTTCTTGGATCTGAACAAAAACAATAATTGTAAACAGTAAGAACATGTAAGCCATAAGATTAAAACATCAATAATAAAAATATTAATCTATGCTATTTTGAAGATTATTAAGGATAATAAGAACTGAAGTATTAATAGTAGTAATAAGTAATATGAAGAATAATTATAAAAGTCATGTTTTAAATATTAAGGGTAATACTGCTCGGTCAATGAATGCCAAATGTTTCTTTATAAGGAAACAGCTAATATTACAATTACCCTAAGAGATAAGTAGAACAGATACTACACTTTGATCAAAGTCTGATCACTAGGAATGAAGAAAATTATGTTAAGTAGCACTGACTGCCTGGCCAATGAGTACCAAATGTTTCCTTATAAGGAAATGGTTAATATTACCATAAGAAATGAAGAATCAGATACTACATTTTGATCCCATCCTGATGGCCAGGGAGTTAAAAGTATAAGTCAAGTAGCACTTGACTGTAACGAATGAAAAATGATTCTTTATAAAAACGAAATTATTAATATCATTACCGTTAGAGATAAGGAGAACAGATAATACACTTTGATCCTAGCCCAATGACAAAGGAGTTAAGAAAAGCATAATTTGAGTTTGGTCAATCAATACCAAATATCTTCTTATAAAGAACATTACCATTACTACTTAAATATGCTGGTCCACTCATAAAAAAATAAGGAAACATTTTTTTCTTAACTAATTTTTTTAGATTATCATTCATTAGGCCTTCCTTATGCCATGACATTTGTCTGAATCAGAAATTATTGAATAGTCGTTGATTTAAAAGCAGGGTCTTGTCTATAATAGCGATACACTAACTTTGCACAGTTCTCAGGACTGTTTGAAACTGTGCCTACGTCATTGATATCTGCAAATGAGATTTTTTATGATATTTCTTTTAAGAAAATATCTCAAGCAATAAGAATTCGCTGACAAAATAGATTTTGTTCATCATTTTTTTTTTTTTTTACAAAATTTGTCATTAAAGAACAGATATTTACATTTTTAATTAAACAATAGAACATCCTTTGAACATTTCAAAAGTATTGTTATTATTAAAAAAGGTGAATTTTCAAATTTGCAAAAATTTAAAAAATATATATCCATTTATTCTTCATTTAAGATAAATAATTAGTAAACCCCAATGTTTTAAAAATCAACCAACCAACTTTTAAAGATTTTGAAAATTAAAAAAAACAACTATGGGGATATCAATAATGCAAGCACAGTTTCAAATGTGACATTTGTAAACAAAACTGCTTATTTCCTGTAAAGTCAGGGCTTGATTTTACATTGTATATCTGTTATAAACAGGACTTTGTTTCTAAATTGTAGAATCGAAATATGATACCCACCCTTGCAAAGAAGTTCCCAACTAGCGTTTGGGAAGCTTGAAGCACACACAATCCCTATTCCTAATTCCTAATACTTTGCTAATGGTCAGGGATGCCCATGCACCCAATACACATGTCCCACAAACCAAAGGAGGTGAAAGGACATCAACCAAGGACCTAGCATCACCCAGCATCGCTCATCTGGTGAAAATTGCCCAGGTATTGTCCAAGTTGCTCCCGTGTAATCAGTCAGGCTGTAAGTAACTCATTCCTCCTCAAAGGCTTCACAATGGAGAAGGGAAAAATATGATACTCACAAGCAAGTTCCAAACTAGCGTCCAGTTGGTGTAACTCAATACAGATCCCATACTCAAGCATTCATAGCTTGATGATGGATATTTATTGAGCACAGTATCCACACCAAAGTCAACAGCCAATCAGAACCTAGAGAATAGGCTGGCCCAAATAGCATAATGGAACATCCAGCCTGTTATATAAACCATTCACCAACTGGCCCAGATGAACAGTTGCAGAGCAGACTAAACTTGCAATACAGTCGAGTATTGGTCTGTCCGTCCAACTAAATCCTACATACATCAATACCAAATCAATATGTTTTTTTTTATTCTAACATGTGTGTCATGGCCTAAGGAAGATTGAAAGAATGTTAATCTACAACAATTATTTCACCACCAAATGTTCCCTGTTTGTTTCATGAGTGGAGCAGTGTATTCAAGTAGTGCTTTATTAACATAGAAAATAGCAAAGAATTATGCCTTGTCATTTTCCAAATAGTTGTTTTATTATTCCAAGAGTTCTTTGGGTGATTGAACCCATTTATTTAGTTGCTACATTTCAGCCAATCCATTCCATAGCCATCTTTAGACAAAAAATCCACAACGAAAAAGAAGGGACTAATTTTTTGAGAAATGGCAGCAGACAGACAATGAATAGAAAATGAGCCGAGTTGATCAGTCTATTTTTTGTTACTACATCCGGGAAGAAGAGATACCCCGCCTCCCCAACTCCACCTTTCCTTTGGATTGTACACCTGAAGAAGGCTGTAGAATGGAGAGAGGCTGAAATGCTGTGGCAAGAACAAAAGCAACAAAATGAAATTATTCAAAAGTCTAAACTCTTTGAGGAAGTGGGGAGTGGGAAGAGGAACAAAAGTTATAACTAATAATATTTCTAAAGAGATTTAAAATAATCAAAACAATGACTTGAAGACTAAGATGAATTCATTGGTATTTTTTTTATTTTTTCTGATTATGGAACTACAACATTGTAACTGTCAAATAGGCTATTAATTGTATGAAGCAATGAGTGGAAGACAAGGCAAAGGATATCATAAAATTGCTTGATAGCAGTCGAGCCTAATGTGGAAAGTGACGATCTCTGATGACTGCTTATCATCATTTAAGGAAAATACAAAATACGGTGTGATATTGATACAGATATAATTCAAAAAAGATATCATTGTGGATACTGATGACAAGTATTCAAGGCTGATTGAAAAAAGAAAACAGTAGAGATAGTATTGAAAAGTTCCAGTTAAACGGATTTAAAAGAAAAAGAACTATTTGAAAAGAAGTAAAGACAGGACATTCAAACAGCCTTCTTTGACAGACATCTAAAAATGGTTATGGAGCAAAGTGTTGCGATAATGACAAAGATGAGGAGATTAAACTGAATGTAAACAATATACTGTATTTTCCGGCTTACTAGATGCCCTTTTTTTCCTAAAAAATACATGTGTGCCTTCCAAGACAAATGTAAGGCAACATCCAGGCTCAAGTAAGCTTGGATTGTCACCTAACTGGCTTGACTGATAGGGATGTGGATCTGTATAATGTTAGCTATCTAATTCAGCCTTTTATATAATGTAACCTCAGTACTTAGCTGTTACAAGTATTTACCTTCCTGGAGCTGAGCCACAAGCTTAAACATGATCTGTTTACTAGCAGTGGCGGAAGCCTTTCTGCTCTTAACTAATATGTCACTGCCATACAAACAAAATCAGCTGAGTGATTAATGTAAACAATACGTGGCACCAGTATGGGAGGGACACATGGTAAATGTGTTGTTGTGTGAGAATGACTTTTTCTTCTTAGAAATTTATTTCCAATATCAGGGTGTATCTTCCAAGCTTCAGCATCTTGTAAGGTGGAAAATATTGTAAATAATGATAAGTCTTCACCCTCAAAAATTCAGACAGAAAATCCATTAGCGCTCTCTACAAGTTCCACTTTCCACACCAAAATCTGTTACATTATTCACACATCACAATGAAAATAATGCAGTTCAGAAATCATAAAATTAATGCTTCGTAACAAATATTTTGAGGGTTATATGCATGAGTTTAGTTTAATCAGTCATTTTATTAAATATCCAGCAACTTGTTACTTTCTAGCTTCATTTTAGGATTAGTGTCAAATCAGAAATATTTTCTTAATGAAAGATAAGGATGTTAGTTAAATTTGTGTGATGAAAAAGTCATACTTGATTAAATGTTTCTTGGACAGATTTCAGATATTTCTGGAGAACAACTTTATCTCTGGAAAAGAAAAAAAATAAGGACATCTTTGAGAAAAGGTTTACTACAAATTGCTTTATAAAAATTTTGGCATTGTTTAACCTTTGTGCCCACAAAAACATGACCTGTTGAAAGGACGGTTATTCCTTTGACACCACTATTACTGTATATACTTTTTACTACCTTGACAATGTTTATTTACAAGATTATAAAAATACAGGAACAAATTACATTGTGATATTTGTTATTTATGTTTTATAAAGAAATAAATTTGAAAAAAAATTTATAAAAAATAGCAAAATTATCAAAATATGTAAACCAACTACAATGCAATATTATTTACCATTTTATAACTGACAAGGAAAAGTTTTTATTGAATCTAATAAATAATGTTTAACATCTTTGCCATCAATTCTCAAGAATAAAGAAAATGAATAAATCTACTTTCATATGTTTGGGTTATCTTAAAATTTTAACCTTCAATTTTTAAAACAATAAACATAGCTGAAGGAGTCAAAAGTGTATACTGTAATAGCAGTGTCAAGGGAATAACTGTCCTTTTGACACACTGTTTTTTTTTTGTGTGCACAAAGTTTAAACATTGCAAAAATGTCATTGTTCTTTCACAAAGCCAAATGTAAGTCAAGGACAGTTAAAATTCCATTTCATAATCATTTTTTTATTTTGTGGAATAAAAAATGCAAAGACATTGTAATTGGGCAGATTTTATAGAAATCTGCCTGACTACAAGCTCTGTTGCTTATTATGAAATTAACAAAAGGAAAAAGAATAATGCCTTGTATAAATGCTATATAATTGTAATTATCAGGATATTGTTTTGATCTTCAAAAGTTAAACAAATTCTAAAATATTTCTGCACTCTGCATTTAGCTAAGGAAAAAATATTGACTTCCAAAAGCTGCTTTTCTACAAATTCTCTTTGAATGATATTTTGTAAAGATACAAAAGTATATAAAAGATATTTGAATAACTCTAATTTGAAATCAAGTTGTTGTTCTTTATATGCTGTTTCCCTTCAGGATGTTGGCAATCGTGGCTCTCCCAGATTTTCTCTTCCTCATAACTCTTAATTTTGTATTTTTGTTATTTCTCCTAAACTTTGTTTGGCCATCCATTTACTCAAGCTCACTAAGTTGATCATGCATTGTTTTCCTCTGTCCATCTTGCCTTCAATCTGTCGTGTGAGTATCCGATTTTCCAAGCCATATTTCCTCATTATGTGTCCTAGAAATTTCAGCTGTCTCTTCCTGATGTTAAGTATAAGTTTCCTTTTAGTTTCCATTTTCTTTGATGAGGATTGATAACACAATGCAATACTCTTTTCTTTGCATTGATGACCATGTCTTTTGTCCTGTTAGTTTTTTTAGTTTTTTACGTATATCTGCTCTATCTGTGATATTCATTCTTTCTATTTCTGTACATTTTTTGTTGAGTCATTTCTCTGTAGCTTGCCTGCATTTGTTCCTGGTTTCTTTGTGTAGTGTTCTATATTTTGTGCCTTGTGCATTGAGTTTTGTCTCCTTTACATCATATCAAGAATTTCATCTGTGATCCATTCTTAGTCTATTTTTCTTTAGGGTGATCTTGATTGCTGATGTTACTAAAGCTTCTTTTAAAGTGTCCCACTTTGAGTTTTCATTTTCATTTTGTTCATCACATCTGCTTTTCACACTATCCATGTATTTTTCCTTCAGATTCAGGTCATTCAAGAGTCTGATTGCAATTTGGGTGCTGCTTTAGCCCTCTTTAGTTAGCATTGCCTAGGTTAGAGTAAAACTTTTCAGTTTCTTCTTCCATACTTTGTGCTGTCAGTGCATAAACAACTATGACAGATATGTTGAAAAGCTTTCCTTTCTGTTTAATAACAAGAATTCTTTCAGATATTTGACAGTATCCCAAAACACATATCTTCATGTCTTGGTCTAATATCAGTCCTACTCCTCTTTCATTTTTCTCTTCAATTGTATATATGATCCTATGTTGGTCACTAGTCAAATTTCCATTCACATATGCCTGAAATATTAATATTTGGTCTGCTCATTTTCTGCTTTATGTTTTCTAACTGCCCACATTGGTCTAATGTTCTGATATTTCATGTCCTGAGAATAACTTTTTATTTGTTGAGAACAGTCACTGGCTGATGGTCATGTGACACCTGTCACTCATGTCTACCCTTACCGGCAGGGTATCAATTCCAAGGAGTTTGACCTCCTTTACATTGTTTGTGCTAACAATTGCTGGATGACAGTTAGGTGACACATGTTGCACTTGTCACCCTTTTATGGGCTAGAAGTTAATTCCAAATAGACTTAACCCCCTTCATGTGATGAGTACAAAAGTGTGTCTGTATCCTTGTGGGTGACAAATTATTTTCTACTTATTTAGTATTTTCTTCTTCTTGTGGACCACTGCTCTGTGAAAGCAACTCACAAGAGGATGTTTTCCTGATCAATCTTAACCTGTTCAAATCTAGGGTTAACCACTATCTTTGCTACATATTTGCATAAACTTTGCCTCGCACTGTAACCCTCTACTATTAAGCTACCGAATTGTTTTCTGATTTCCCAAGTAAATCATTTTCATCATAAGTTATCTACCATTGCCTGATAAGGGACAATTTTTAAAGTTCCGAAACATGGAAATTATTTGTGTAGTGAAGTAAAATATTATATATATATATATATATATATGTGTGTGTGTGTGTGTGTGTGCATGCACATAAAATTCAATACAGACAGTGCATCTATTCAAAAAGAGAAAATATTTGTAGATCAATTTCTTAAGAAATTAATTAGCTTACTTTTTCACGGATGAATTCATTGCTAAATTAACATGGTCAGTTGCTGCTATGGTAGATGGCATCTTTGAAAGTGATAAAATATCTTATGGTAAATGTCTACACTGAACTCTTTTCAGAGTAAAGGAGGGTCACACAGGTACAAGAACAAACAGATACTTTACATCAAGTTGGGGTTTTCTTTATTTCTCGTTCTCTATTTTCCACCCCACCTTTCTTAAAATCAAGTTACAAGGCACATAAAAATTATTTATTTCTTTGATTTTAAACAGTTTATCTAATTATCTAGCAGGTTCATTTTTTTAGATAATGTTTTTCTTTTTTAAAAGATCGAACACATTATTAGCATTCCATTTTACTGAGCTGAAAGAAAGCGATTCATGTTCATCTGACATATTTTCATAATAACAAATCACAGTGCAAAGTCAAAGATTGTGACAAGAAATTAGCTTTGTGCCACAGGATACATTGGGCAAATGATCTGTATGATGTTTACAGAGAAAAATTAATTAGACTTGTGATGGCACATAAAAAAACAAAACAAACATGAGTGTAGGATGCAACCATGTCAGTGCTTGAGTGCATCCTTTGACCCATATAGATATATATCCAAAAAATGACTTGGCAGAAATAAAACTACAGAAACAGTAAAAATACTTGCTCAAAATTTTGAGTTAGCAGTTATGGGGAAGTGATGTGACCAAGTTCTTTCTCTTAATTTAGAAAACTCCCAGCCTGTCCTAACACTAACCTTCTCATCACTACGTATATATAAAGCATATGCTGATTGAAAACCCCCAAATATTTATTATGTCACAGCTCCTGTGAGTTTGTATACAGCACCCCTGTACTTAATGAACGTTCAGCCAAAGCCTTTGTCAGGTAGATGTAGTGTATATTTTAACACAAAGTAGCTTTCATTGATTGACATGGAATGGAATTCTTTACATAGAAAGAAAAATAGCATCCTTATATAGATTCTTTGAAATAACCTGTTTTGAATGTATTAATGATTATGAAATAACCTGTATTTCATGTGTTACTGTGACATTTTTGAATTTTTTGTTTGCTGTAATTTTCTAGTTTGAAGAAGTGAGAAAAGAGATCATGAAAAGGACCCTAAAATGGATTGGCCAGAAAATTTTAGTCACACAGAATAAAAAATGAGTTCATCTGTCCAAAGGAGTCAGAGAATAACATAAAATATGTGACATTCCTGGAATTCTCACCTAGATGCTGACCTCAGCGTGTTTTCTGCATCTTTCAAATTCTGCTGGAGGGATATCTTCTCTGTCTGGCAGTGAGACAACTGAGTTTTCAGTTCAGAAACAGTTTGTTCATTTCTATTCAGGTTCATTTGACATTCATTGAGACTCTGTAAAGATACATAAAAAGCGTTCAGAGATTTGGTGGCAATATAGTGCAGACTAATGAATTTCCTAATCTAAATAACTGTCAAGGTAACTTAAAACAAAATCTGATTATATATATATATATATATATATATATATATATATATATATAGGTTGTATCAAAATACTTTTACAAACTTTGGATGTGGATTTCTCACACCAAAACAAGGAGAAAATCCCATATAATCATATGTCCACAAATCCATCATTTTTGAGTTATTAAGTTTAAAGTTTATGGTAGACACTGTTAATTTAGAATGTGTTCTTTGTGGTCAGATGTACGAGCAGATTTCAGTCTTTCTTGATCCATAGTTTGTGATGCCACGGATCCTGTCTAAGCAATACAACGATAAACATCAGCAAAGTTTGGATGATGACTCGGTTGCTTTTGGTCTGGAAATGCAATCTGATACAGCTGTGCAGTCTTGCAGCTATATGTAAAAATCATATCTGCCTGCTCATGATATGAATATCCTGCCATTGTTAAATGGAACTCACTACTACACACGTTAAACTTTGAAGATATACTATTCACAAATGACAAATGTAATCTAGTCTAGATGGCAACACAGTACCATCTACTGTAAACTTTCTTTAAACTTAATAACTCAAAAAGGAAGGATTTGTGGACATATTTTTATATGGACTTTTGTCTTCGTTTTGATATGAGGAATCTATCCCCAAAGATTGTAACAGTATTTTTGATACACCCTGTATATATAACAATAATCTAGGAAAAAAACTTTTAAATTAAAAGAAAATTGTTAGTTCAAGATCTTTAATTATTTAAAATAAATAGATAAATAATTTATCAAATTAAAATAAAATAATTACATTAAAAAATAAATATAAATAAACAAATAAGAAAAAACTTCAACAACATTTACTCATTATTTACACTATTTATGTTTGGACTATTGTTCTCATCATTGTGTTTGTGAAGTCAATCTTTGGGTCAGGCAGTGTGTACGTGCACTTAGTGGAAATGGGTGAGCAATAACTAAACAATGCTAAATAAAATAAGAACTAAACAATATCCATAGACATGAACAGTGGAACAAGAACAGTCTACCACCATAGATTAAATAAAAGGTTCAGTTCGGAATTCGCTGTAGGTTACCCAGAATGATATATACCTGAGGAAGGTCGAAGGGCACAAAAGTCAAAATGTTGTGATGAAAACAACAAAGATGAGGACAATAGTCCGAATATAAATAGTGTGAATAATTCGGACAAAAAACATTAACTCACTTTCGTTTATTAGGTATTACATTACATCACATTGCATTCTCCATAGTTTACCTTGACTTACACAGTTTAGAATATTAAGATATATTAATATAATTTTTATATATATGTGTGCATGTGTGCGTGAAGTGTGAAAATTTAATTCAGGAATGTCTGCAGCATATTGATGGGGTAAAGAATGGGGCAACCATTTGTATTTGAGTATGTCCAGACTCCCACTTTCTTGAGACATTAATTACTCACATGCAGGCTATTGTCCTTGCCATTGCAATTTTTATCAGGTGTTTGTTGACCTGTGTAACCTTTAGGGAATTTTGAACTGAATTCTTTATTTAATCTACAGAGGTAGATTGTTCTTGTCCTGTTGACCATGTCTAGGGATATCTTCTATTTTTTTTTTTTAATTTTTAGTACAGGTTAGTAATCGCTTTCACCATTTCCATTGAATCCAAGTACAACCTGCCAGGTCCATGGATTGAGTTCAGAATGACTATATCACCAAAGTCAGGAAGCAAATCCACTAGGCTTCTGCTATAGTAAATAAACAATAAAACTAGATGTTCAGTTAAATATACCTGGATCAACAAGCACCTGATAGAGTGAACAATGGACGGACCGTTGTGATAAGAACACCAAAAATGAGGAAAATAGTCTGAATGCAAATAATGTAAATAATGATAACTCCTCATCCCAGAGACTCAGACTAATTCATTCATTGCTGTATAGCAGAGAACATTGAATATTTTCATGTTATACTAGAGGTGAAAAATTAGTGATAGGGATGTAGAACAATGGAATCACATCAGGTTTTGTGTGAAGATTGGTAAAAAGTGCAATTGTAATGTCAGTCCAATTAAAAATATATTCTGGTGAATATGTTATCAAGAAATTAAGTGTTTTTGAGTGGCATTGGCAGTTCAAGAAAGAGCAGGAAGATATGCAGTTCAAAACACAGAGAACAGATGCAAATATAAACAGAGTACAAAACAGAGTACAGTGCTCAAAATGGAACAGATTCATAAAGACTGTTTTTTGAAGGTAACAGCAGCTAAGATAAGTAAACTTACACAGGGATATTTAGGAAATTAATCACACTTTATGTGTGTATATATATATATATATATATATATATATATATATATATATATATATATATATATAGTTAAATTCCCAGATCAATTCTGTGGACAAGACAGATTGGTATAAATAAAAAGACAATTGGAAAAAAGATCTTAGATTTTGCCGACGCGTTTCGTCTTCCGACTTTTTCAAGGCAAAAATGAAATTGAAATGTTCTTGTTGTTATAGTTACATTAAAAAAATCCAAATTTAAAAAGATAGACACTTCTGTCTAAGCCTTTTTTTCTGGTTAATGTAAATTACCTTTATAGTAAGAGATTTTTTTTGATCTGGGAATTTAACTATATTGTTGACATGGAAAAAGAAAAAAAAAAAAAATCTCTTACTATAAAGGTAATTTACATTAACCAGAAAAAAAGGCTTAGACAGAAGCGTCTATCTTTTTAAATTTGGATTTTTTTTTAATGTAACTATAACAACAAGAACATTTCGATTTCATTTTTGCCTTGAAAAAGTCGGAAGATGAAACGCGTCTTTTTGTTTTGTAGGAGTTAAAAATATAAAAATTGTCGATAATTTTTATTGTCCCAAGCACTTTCAGTTACTTCTATAGCCATTTTCAAGGGTGTTTTGTCTCTGGTGCTGTTATTTTTTCATCATGTTTTGATTGTTATGTTGTAAATTAGGTTTGTGTTGTTTTTGGAAAAGGAGCATTCATTCCAAGTTCTAATACACAACTGGGATTTGCATAAACATCTTTCTATTTTTTATTTTTTTAAACATTTTCAACACTCCATTTCCCCTATTAAATAATGTAAAGTTGAAGGTAGGAGAGAATTGTTTGATATATATAGTGCCTCTCGAATAGCAAGATGTTTCTGATAATGTGATTTATATAGAATTTTTGTATTTTCAACCAGAATTTTCCTTAAGTGTCCTTATGGCACTATGGTCAGATAAGTAACACTTAAGGTGACTACTCAAGGTGTTTGTGTGTCTGATAGAGTTATTCAATTTGTGACAAGAAACAGTCTCCAGTCTCGGCTATTGAAATTGATACACTACATTGGTCATCGTTAGTTTAGATTTGATTGGGTTATTTTGATTAGTTATCACAAGGTTTGCGGTCTTCCATTTCTTGTAATATACTATAAATTTTACATGATTTTCAGGAATTACAGCAGATATATGATGTTTAATAATTCTTCGTATAGCGAATTTGTCCTGTTTATAATTATTGTGCATTTGGCTACAGTAAAATATGTTGATGTTTTCTTGTGTTGTATTTTTACTACTAGTGTCATGTATTTTTTGTAAGAATAATTTTAGTTGGGAAAATTATTGTTGACTAATGTTTGTTTTATGAGTTTTAGTTCACTTAGAAATATTCTTTGAGAAGAGAAATTTTGTTGTGCTTGATTTAACAAGTTTCTTATCACTGCTATTTTATTTATTTCTGGGCATTGGCTATCATAGTTTAGAAGACAAGAGTTCCTAATGGTGTTTTTTTTTATATGGGCAAGTGGTAAATTCTTAGGATTTTAGTTCTATATCCACATCAAGGAATGTGATTTTGTTATTAACCGTGGAGTTCATATGTAAATGAGTTGAGTTTTTTTTCAAAAGTTGATTTTAGATTTATAATTTTGTCCTTATTTTTCATCAAAACAAAAATATCATCAACGTACCTTGTGTAGATTTCTGATTTATCAGTTGCTTTAAACATTTTGTTTTTAATATAAAACATGTAAAGTTATAGAAGGCAGGGCCTAAAGGGTTTCCTGTAATGACACCATTAGTTTGGATGTAGGTGTTGCCATTATGATCAGAAAATGGGGCTTTCATGGTACTGGAGAGGAGCAGTTTCCGAAGAGTTGCTGGCTGAATCTTGGGAGCAGGGGGGGATTGAAGGTTTTTTGTAGACGCAGTTAATAATTATGTTAATTGCTTCTTCAACTGGGACATTGGTAAAACGATTTTCAACATCAAGTGAAGCTAGAATATTCCTGATGGAATTTGTCGCTTTTAAAATATGGAGAAATTCATTTGCTGATGCAATGCTGTAACTGTTGGGTGTGTGTATGGAGAAATTATGTGATTGAGGATTTTTGATAGTTGGTATACAGGTGTAGGCATTTGTGATAGCTCGGAGAAGAAAACTTGGTTTATGGGTACTGCTTTCTCAAACTTTTACAGGTCTCATATTGAAAATGAAATATTTAAAACAGCTAATGAACCAGCAATCTACACAAGGTACATTGATGAAGCAACTTTTGTAGCTCTCTCCTTGTCCCAGTTAACAACAGATTGTAGGTAATGTTTGAAATCAGCTCTCAATTTGATCTTATTGAACCAATCAAACTTACTATTGAAACAAGATTTCTCATACTACTCACTTCAGAAAGTTGCTATATCAGGGCTTAATTTGATCTTCCAAAATTAAAAAAAATTCAAATACAATGTCAATCATTATCTTTTGAATTCTTGTTCTTTTATTGTTCGCTCTCCTTAAGTGTTTTTTTCTTATATTCTCTAACACTCAGTAACTACTTGCATTCTAGTGGCTTTATTGCCTTGTTAGGGGTGAAATGATTATTCTTGAGTGATTCTTGTGCCTTGTATTAAGTGAACAAGATTGTATAAAAAATCAGAAGCAAACATTTTTTTTTCTCAACATAAAGAACTTTATAATTAAATAGTATTCATTTTATCTCAGATATTTATTTGACAAAGGATAGTTGTGACAGTGTATTCTTGTCTCAAATAAAAGAGGGGATTAGAATAAGCTGAAATCTCGTTAAAAATTAATAAGCAAGTGGGGGTTACAATTATTACAGGCCTGAGGGTAGAGAACTATTTATAAAGTAGAGGAGTTTCTGTTGCAAATGTTTTGAGCTGATGATTCAGGGGATTCAAATCTGGGTCAACAGAAATGTTGTTTCTGTGCAAAGAAAAGTCATTACTTGTGTTGGGAGTGCCCTGACACATTGCAATTTGAATCTAGATTGATGATAAAAAGTAAAAGGAAAACTTTATTTTCTTTTTTTTTGACTGCATCTAGACAGACTTGGTATATTTTCTGCCAGGCTTCATTTTCAGTTTTTTCTTGATAAGACGTTTTGTATATTGGACAGGAATGGACCAAGATATTAAAAGAATAATGAAAGCATGTAAAGATTGCGCTCTAGTAGCAAAACTATTACAAAGATAGAACCTTGCCCAAAGACAGACACACCATAGTCAAGACTGCATATAGATTTTGGAGGTCCTATCAATGGATCATATTATCTTGTTGTTATATAGGAAGAAAATGAGTAACTACTGACACCGAGGTTTGAACCTGACACTCTGGATTTATGAATATGTTTTCCACTAGGTGTATAAATAGTGGTTTGGTTTGGTTTGGTTTGGTTTAGGTTTAACGACTCATCAACCATTATGGTCATTTAAGAGTCAGTTTTTGAATTTTGGGATCACACTTTTTTAATGTAGTTTGTTTTGAAGTTGGTGCACATGTTAGAATGGTTGTATGCATTAGATTGGTTGTACACATTTTTATTTTAATTATATTTTGTTGTATAGTCCTATTTTCTTTAAATATGCCATTAAATGATCTATCTTAGTGTGTTCAAATAGTTCTTTCATTGTTTTTGTATTGTAGTACTTTTTTTTTTATTTCTTTGCGTGCTATTTTGTTATTAATGATTATAGTTGTACTGCCTGTTTGTTTATGTGGTTATATAAAGTGTAATTTTTAATGTTTATTGTGTCATTTTCTTTCAGGAAAGTTTCCTGTAAGCAAACAACATCAGGGAGTTTATTTGAAATGATTTGAAATTAGTTCGTCCAAGTTAGCTTTTATACTTCTTATGTTCCATTGGATTATTTTATTTGCTGTATTTCTAGATTTTTGGTGATTTGTTCTTCAATGCCCAGTCATTTTGAGAGACTGAGCAAGAGAAAAATTGAGTCTCATTACTGGCAACATCAGTAACATTAGAATGATTAAGTCACTTGATGTGATGAGCATTAAAATCACTAAACACAAAAATATTCACAGATGAATGTAGAGAGAGAGAGAGAGAGAGAGAGAGACATTTCTATATTATCAGAAATTTTGTTGAATATATTTCACCTTTATCTTTCAAACTATTTCATCATATTTACCTGTATACTTAATTTTGAGTAAACTGTAAACATTTTCACTTTGTCGCAATTGTATATTGTTAAATTCCTATTTTAGCATTTGTATAGTTTATTGGCATTCTTTGATTTTTGATTCAAATACAATATTTCTCAATGTATTTGAATAATTGGTTTCCATCTTTGCTTTTAAGTGTCATTTGTTCACTTCTCTTCTATTCAAAAATCAATATGGATTGTCAGATTCCATGTGCAAAATACCTTTCTTATTTAATCCTAAAATAATATCAGCAATTAGAAATTAGCTTACTTCATTTTTAGTGAAGCAGTTTTTGTCTTAATCTTAGGCATACATTCCAATATGTATTTGGACCAATGACAATGTGTATTAATGTTGCATATACATTCAATTTGATACAATATGGTACTAATAGTTACAGCAACAGTGTGAAAGAGGAAATATTCAATTTCCACAGAAAGGCAGATCAAAAATATCTTCTATACAAATGCAATACTGTCAATAAAAATAAAAAAGGCAAATTTTTCTTTTTCTTT
This sequence comes from Acanthosepion lycidas, assembly GCA_963932145.1. Classification (NCBI taxonomy): domain Eukaryota; kingdom Metazoa; phylum Mollusca; class Cephalopoda; order Sepiida; family Sepiidae; genus Acanthosepion; species Acanthosepion lycidas. The sequence continues at coordinate 90,179,227 of OZ010590.1, read as the reverse complement.
CAATTTTCTCAAAAACTCAAGAGCATAATCAGGAAATATCAGGTCTATCCCACACACAACACTAGTAAAAAAAAAAAAAAAAAAAAAAAAAGAAAAAAAAGATTCTCTTCACAAAGAAACAACACAGAGGTTCAAGTCTCTGGACACACCAGCTCATATTTACAACTTGATGTGAGGTAATGGTTAGCAAGCTTGTCTTGCTAGATTAATTATGACTGAGTAGTGAGTTCGATTTTCACTGGGTGCTTCATACTTTCGGCCTTATGCCACATCTAAGCTAT
>OZ010590.1:89971446-90173946 GCA_963932145.1 Acanthosepion lycidas | reverse complement strand
ATGTGAATTTAGTATGGAAAATCGGACTTCTTAACGAAATACACACACACACTATTGTGGTTTCTGTAACATGTAGGTTTTTATGGGGTGGAATAATTAGCCTTGCAGCCAACGAGTTTTGGATTCAGATTCCTCTTAGACTGGTTTCCAATCAAGGCTGGAGAGCTCAGTCTATCTTACTGTAGAAATTCATACCTTTTCAAAGAGTATCTGTGTAAAAGTGAATGCAAGAAACGCGGACAGAATTTAAACTTGGTAAGCTAATTCTACTTTAACACACCAATATCTGCTACACTACCTGCACATTATTATTCCTGTTCAAATAAATCTTATAATTTGACACATTAAACTCGAACATATTATTCACAGTTAATGTTTCCTATAAGAATTGATTGCCATAACAATTTAGTAACACCTGACTGGAACATTTGAAGATTATTATGCAGATAGAATTAACATTAAACCAAACAAATTATCATTAAATACTTATATTAAAGATGTTTTATTTCAGATTATGTTGTTTAAAATTAGTATCTACCTTTGCATGCAGCTGACTCAATTGTTCTTGGAGTTGTAGTACCATTTGCTTGTTTGGTAGCAGCTGGTTCTTTTCCTCAAGAGATTTGTCCAGCTGGTTTTTCAAGCTGCGGCGTTCAGCTTCCACTACTTGCAAATGCTTAGTGAATTGGACAATGTGAGTCTGGAGGGTGTCAATCATTTTCTAAGAGAAAAAATAAAAAAAAGTAAAACAGAAAAGAAAGTGAAAAAAATACCTCAAAACTAATTAAAAAAAGACCTCCTTCCCCCCAAAGTATTTAAAAGAAAGAAGGTTTCAAATTATCACTTTTAGTAGTAATATAAACCATAATAGATAACAATGTCTACGTACTTATTACTTGTTAAAAAAATGTACGTCATTAGGCGAGACAAAAGGTTAACTGATTAGACAGATATCTCAATTAGTCAAACAAATTGACAGGGTGCAAATTAGTATACATGATTAAAGTTGTGGACTGTAGTCATGTTGTGCTAAAAAGTACAGAACAAGGTCTAAATAGCAAAATGAGAAATTTTAAATAATCTGTTCCCCTCAAAATATATTCCATCCATAATTCTAAGACAAACTAACAAGGATCCAACAAGAATTAGTTGGTCATTTTTTGAGTGCAGTGAAGTCAGTTAGCTGAACTCAAAAACCGAGTTGAAAAAAGAACTGAAGGAGATATTATAGGAATTAAATTTTATATATATTTTTCAACCAATTGAAATCTCGTCAGAAGGTTTGTCAAATACTGCCAAAATACTTGCAGACATAAGTGTAGACCTACCATGAGTTATTTTTGGACCATTTAGAAAATAACAATAATAACTCCCTTCACCACTCCTGCAAATTCAAGAAAACGATTTTCGCAGGCCAGTGTGAAAGTTTTAACCGATGAAAAACCTTGTATTCAAAAAGTTCACACGTCTATTTTGAATTCCCTTACAGATATAAAAAAAAAAAGAAGCATACAACTTGAAAAAATAAATTTTTATAACGCTTCATTTAAAAGATGTGTTATTGTTATTAAATGTTTAGTATCCTGACACTCAGCAAGAAAAACCTTGGTAGACAGATGCCAACAGTATCTATCTAGTCCAAAAATGTTTTGAATAATATACAATGCAAAGCAAATACATAACAAGTTAAGATTTCATGAAATCTATATTCCATAAAATAAAACAGAAATAATACAAGTCTTCTTGAAGAAAGGTACAGCTTTCATTAACAACAGCCTCTGTGTCCATATGTCTACATATTTTTTGAAAGAAAAGTAATTCTTATTACCAACTTCTCTCATTAGTTTATGCAAGTCGAAAGGAAAAGAGAAAAGAATAGTGAGTTTTCAAAAGTGCTTGTCATATAGCTGCTACAGCCAATCACCTGTCTCCTGCTGCTATTGTGGTATAAATTTATGACAATTGTGGGCAATTTTAATGTTTTATCTTTTTAATCATTTCACCCCAAGCAAGGCAATAAAACCAGTAAAATGCAAAAGGCGTGTGAAAGAATATCAGAAAGAGAAAACAACTATTAAGGAAGCAGATCAATAAAAGAAAAGGAATTAAGAAGACAGAAGATAACAATTAAATTGCTTAAAAGAATAGAGAAAAGCTGTAATCACACATTATTTTTGGCATTTTTGTCTTTGAAAGAGCAATTCTTGAGGTCAGATCGGAAAAAAAATGACATTCAAATAGAAGAAAGTAGTAAAGAGGCAACATGTTTTCCTCAATGTTGGCAGATGTAAAATGTCCAGACATTGGGTCATCTTCAAGACTCTCCCTTCCTCTCCTAAATTCAGTTGCCCACTTTTGCATTGTTGATAAAGCTAGGGAGTCATCCCCTAATGGCTCACGGCCACAAATTCTCATCGGATCACTGAAGTTAAGCAACATTGACCTTGGCCAGATGGTGACCTCTTGGTAATACTTGAAGCTGTTTGCTTGGATGTTTGGGTGGTGAGATAGAAAATGACTTGGAATTGGAAATTGGAAAGTCAAGTTCCAGTTCAGTTTATTATAATGACTTATGAACAAATACACTTGGGAAAGGTATGAATCCACTTCTTCCCCCAGCTAGGGGTTAATTAGTAGGACTTGTATCAGTAAATCATTATTATCTCCAAAAAATTCTTACAATCCAAAAATATATTCTGGTTTTAAATAACTTGCAAAAGGTTTATAAGAAACAAAACCAGTCAATAGGTAGCCTGTATGAATGATGGTATTGTGTATACAATATATCCTTATTATTCAGCAATAAAGAAATCAAAGAGCATAGCAGATGTTTGGTTGATTTTGTTTAACAGTATATCAACCTCTATGGGTTATTTAATACTAAAAATGTAAATATTTTGAACACAATTTTATGGCTTCAACTACAGATAAAATGTATTGTTGGTCATTTTACTATAAATATGTATTGTTGGTTGGTTGATTTTGTTTAGTAGCATATCAACCTCTATGGGTTATTGTTATGGTCCAGGTTAGGACCAAGGAAGAACAACACGAACACAAGAGTAGAAATAATGAAGGTATATTACACGAAATAATAATACAAGATGTGGAAGGTGTTAGTATGACTATCAGTCTGGTTTGGAGAGAACTACTATCGGCTCGACTTGATTCGATTCGATTCGTCCCTCTCTTTTGAGAGGCGTAGTATACATAGTGTTAGAAAGAGTTCATTCTGTAGTAATAGGCAAGGACCGAAGACAGTTATTTAATGCTGGAATCTAAATATTTTGAACACAATTTTATGGCTTCAACTAAATATATTTTGAGCGCAATTGTATGCCTTCAACTACAGGTAAAATGTATCGTTGGTAATTTTCACTAAAAAAAATATATTGCTGGTATTGTTATTAAAAAAAAAACATATTTTTATATTTTCAACGTGTTGTTTCGGGGTTTACGATTTGCCCAGAGCTGGGACCCTAACAAGTGCTACCACTCTGAGTCAGGATAGACCTGGGAACAACAACAATTAAGAGATGGTTCAACACTCCTCAAAACCTGCAATCTCCAGATCAGACGTCCTTCAGGACTAGAAAAGAGTAGATTTTTATAAAAAGATATTATTTGAATGTTAGGAAGGAAGTTGATGTGGAATAAGACTTCTTCAGGCTATTATTATACACATGTAAGAAAAACATTACCTACAAATAATAAGGATGATAATGTCTTGTTCATCAAAGAGATTAGATACAAAAATTGTCAGAAACAGAATAAAAAATGTAATAAAATTACACCGACAGTTCAGTCGTTGTAGTGGAAATAAGACGCGTTTGAAGAAACAATTCTGCTTTCCTTCCACATTTGTCAAAGACAAAAGAGCAGAACCAAGATCAGTGGTGGCCGTCTTGATCTTCTATGTGCCATGTCTCTTCAAGTCCTTGGCGATCATAGCTCTCCACAACTTCCTAGATCTCATCAAAGGTTGTCTTTTTTAATATACATCCCTCTTCTGCTATTTACACAATTTCAGCAGGTAAGTTACTCAGTGCTTTCCTCTCTCCCTCTTGATTTTAATGTCCTGTAAGTGTCAAATCTTCAAGGTCTTCTTTCATCATTATATATCCCAGAAATTTCAGTTGTCCTTTTCTGATTCTCAAAGTAAGTGTCCTTTTTTTTTTCCATTTTTCTTAAAACTTCCTCATTGTTCACATGTTCTGTCCATGGTATTCCCTGCATCCTTCTGTAGAACCACATCTCTGTTGCTACAAGTCTTCTTTTTACTGTGAGGAAATTGCTCAGCTATATAAGTGGATTGATATTATATATCAGTTCAGCACTATTCTTTGTTTCTAATGAAATTTTCCTGTTTCTTAATATTTTAGTTTTTAGAAGACATCTTTCACCATTTAAATGTGTCTTTGGATCTCGGTGTCAAATATTCCATCATTTGTTAACATTTAGCAATCTGCATCATTTATAAATATTACTTTCCCTTTTACCATATATGGAATCCCCTCAAAATATAGTGTTTTATATATTAGTTCTACACATTTGAAATTGCAGTAGCCTAGCTTTTAATTTCAGTCAAGATTCTTTTAGGTGTTGCCATAGAAGAATATGACTACACAACCAAGAAATTCAAATTCAATTTGAGAACTAACATTTCACTTAGCAAAAATAGTCACCTACAGAGTCCTAAAGGTTAACTGACAATAGAAGAGTATTTGATAATCTGAACTTTGGAGACATGTCAAAATCTGAATTTAACTGTAAGAACAGCAGTACAGAATAATGATTTGACTAAATGCCACAATGATGTTCTTAGAAAGACTGTAGTTAAGACACTAGGTATTATTTTGATATGGCTTAAAAAGAGCCAACATGCTTGACATAATGTTCATGAATAAATTCCTAACCAATTAGTATTTGGGAAAACTCCTGTCTTGATTGGTTGGCAGTTTTATGTAGAGTCTCTACTAATGAGATAGTCACAGACCATTGTGATGCAATTAATCTTGCCAAATAAGCTTACATTTTTAATTTTAATTTTTCTCATTGACTTTCTTCATGATACAATTATTCACTCCTGTGTTAAATGGTAAGTCCAACTGCTTCGATAAAGTCAAATTAGAAGCTGAACCCAAAAATGACCTGCAATTTGTTGTTGACTGGAGCAAGGAACAGTTCATTAATTTTAACACCTCTAAATTGTAACTGCTCTCTTTTAACTGTCTGAGAACCCTCTTTGCCTTCCATCAGCATGGCTGATGCTAACCTCTAGGACTCACTGCACCTTCTTGGGTTAATGTTTTCTGCTGGCATAAAGTAGAAAAAATATATTGAATCAATTGATAGGTTTACTACTATGAAAGTCGGTTCACTGTGTCATTCTAGATTTTTTTTTCACCTAAATTTATCTTACATATTTATAAGTTGACCATTTATAATAGCTTTGAATATTGCTAATACTTCTGGTATAGTGTTCCTGCTCGGTATTTGGAAATTTTTAATAAAATCCAAAGAAAAATCTGCAGTGTTATTGGCCCTGACCTGCCATCTCAGCTTCAGTCACTTTCCCACCACCATAATGTAGCTTCCCTGTGCCTTTTCTAGAAAAACTTTTATGGTAATTGTTCTGATGAACTTCCTCTATGGTACCTAGACTTCATGAATTTAAGTGCACTGTGGTAGTAGCATCCTATGTTCACTATGTACAAGCAATGGACTCACCCCAGTTGGCTATTTAACGTGTAACTCCTATTTTCCTTTTGTAGCTGAGTTTCGTTTACTTGAATAAGGCTTATCACTTTTACTGTTGTCCTGAGCTCTGTTTACTGTTACAATTACTACAGCACTAGATTGGCTGCAAGGTTTCATCATTTTACAGTTGAAATGGCTAGATGTAACCTTAACAGTTTCTTCCATTGCATTTCTTGCTTGTGGAACTCTCTTCCGGTTTCTTGCTTCCCAGCCAATTTTGATGTTCAAAAACTTAAATGCAATGTCAATTGTTATCTTCTGTCTTCTTAATTCATGTTCTTTTATTGTTCTCTCTCCTTAATATTGTTTTTTTTCCTCATATTCTCTAACACTCAAAAAAAGACATTGAGAATGAATCCACTGAGGAAAGATTCAAGATATATCATATTAGACCAAATCCTGTTCAAAAACATTATAATAGAAACTGTGTATTACAAATTTTTGTAACCTAGAAAGGGTTACTGAATGAGGAATAACCAAATGAAATGGTAATCTTTATATCATCAAGAAAATACAATACTCGCCAGCGGCATGATGTAGGTAAACCACTGCTTGTGGTGGACTATTTAGACAGTATACTACCCACCACTTACAATAGTGTCCAATGTATTTATGAGGATTGGGACATACCCATTAGTGTTCATAGGTATGGTATATAACACTTTGTGCCAATCTAGTACTGCACTTAAATTCATAAAGTCTAGGTAACAAAGAGGAAAGTTCATCAGAAGTATCACAAGTATAAAAGGGTATACAAGTTCAGTCCTTGGGAACAGCACTAAATACCACACTCATATTTGTTGTAATCTAGAAAAGGTTACTGAATGAGGAATAACCAAAATGGAGGTTGGAAATGAAATGGTAATCTTTATAACATCAATAAAATACAATACTCGCCAGCGGCGTGAAGTATGCAAAACCACTGCTAGTGGTGGACTACTTAGACAGCCTAATGCCTCCCCCTCCCACTTACAATAGTGTCCAATGTATTTATCAGGATTGGGACATACCCACTAGAGCTCATATGTACAGTATACAACACAAATGAAAGGAATTAAAAATGTAGATGGGTTCTAGTAGGGTTATTAGTAGGAAAACAAAACAAGTATTCGTCACAGATGGTATAGGTGAATCAACATTTTTTTGGCAACTGATAGTCAAACACCACTTTTCATGATCTGCTATATTTCTGAGATGAGGCATTATAATTATTTACACTATTTACATAGTTTGGACTGTTGTCCTCATATTTGTTGCCATATTCACAATGTTTTGGCAGTTGTACACTTGTGCCTTTTCAGGAGATTGAAATTTCGAACTGAACACTTTATTTTGTGCACCAGAGTAGATTGTTCTAGTTCCACGTGCCATGCCTCTTCCAGATATCTCAGTATCAGTTATTTCCCTTTAACTTGATATTTCAAGTTTTTGTTCACTTCTGCTGTAGCTAGGTATTGAATTCACTACTCAGAAAACAGCCTTGATCTGCTTACCCTATGTGAAGGGATTATCAGAAAAAAATACAAAAGATCTGAAACACTTCTTCCAAGTAAGACCTCCCATGCAGCTGTGGTAAGAAATATGAAGGAGAAACAAGTCAGTCCCTTAAGGTAAGACTGCAGGAACATCATAAAGTCATAGCACAAAGGGAAATAGAAAAATCAGGCTTAGCTGACCACATATGGGGGGAAAAGGGTGATCACTGCTCCCTGTGGGATGAGGTTGAAATAAAAGACAGAGAAGATCATAGACAAAGAACACCATTGAAAAATACAAAAACTTAAGGAATCAGCACATATGCTAGTTCATAAAAATCTCTTAAGTGAGCCAAGCATATAAATGAATACTATATGGAAACCAGTAATACGGAGTGCTAGAGAAAAACAATAATGACAAGAAATTTCAATATGAGCTCTGGTAAAAAAATAATTACAGAGGCAATAGGTTTATTAGTCACAAAAGTTCATGCACGGATGTCCTTAAGGCCTCAGTGGATAACAGTGTTGGTTGAAGTCATTCAGTAGCTTGATCCAAAGAGTTGTGAGTTCAAAAACTTGAAAGTTGAGTTAAAGGAAAATAACTGATACTGAGATATCTAGAAGAGGCATGATACGTGGAAGTAGAACAATCTAACCCAATGGACGAAATAAATGGTTCAGTTTAAAAGAAGGCCAGAGTGTACAATGGCCGAAATGAGGACAACTGTCCAAACAATAGAAATCATGTAAATAACCTCTTTTCATCTGAACAAAATTATGAGCAATTTCACATAATTACTAGACTAAGACTAATTCAGTAGTATTGTATTGTACCTAATATAGTTAAATTTCCCCAAAATAATTCTGAAGATAAACTGGTTTAAAAATGACAACTGGAAAAAAATTCTTAGTTCTTGCTTGATGGCTTTTATCTTTATGAAGGCAAGCAATGAAAGCAAAATGTTTTATAGCCATAGTTACATAAAATTCATGATTTAAAAAAGAGATGCTCCTGCGTCAGACTCTTTCTTGATAGTCGTAACTTTCTTTTTACTAAGAGTTTGTTTTTTTGTTTTCTATGTCAACAATATAGTTAAATTTCCCAGAAATAATTCTTTGTAAAAAGGAAGTTATCTATATCCAGAAAGAGGCTTACACAGAAGCATCTCTTTTTAAATTTTGGATTTGGTGTAACTATGGCTACCAAACATTTCACTTTCATTGCTTGCCTTGATAAAGTCAGAAAACAAAATGTGTCGGCAAGAACTAAGAATATTTTTCAAAATTGTTATTTTTGAACATTGTACCTAATAAAAGTGTAATATAAACTTCTCAAAATCAATGATGATGATGTGGCATTCATCTGGTTGCTTGATTGGTTTGGTTTGTTTTGTTTTATGGCATATCAACCTCAATGGGTTATTTAATGCCGACAAAATTTTTAGTTGCTGGTAATATTTTGTTTTGTCAAAAATCTATTTCTGGTAATATTTTTCTTTCAAAAATGTATTGCTGATAATATTTTTTTCAAAAATGTATTACTAGTAATATTTATTTTTTAAAAACATTATTGGTAATATTTTTTTTTCAAAAATGTATTGCTGGTAATAAGTTTTACTTCTTCAAAAATTTATTGGTGGTAATAATTTTTTAAAGTATTTCTGGTATTAAAACCTCATTTTACACTTTCATAGTGTTTTTACCCAAGTTTCGGGGTTAACTATTTGCCCATAGCTGGGACCCTAACAGGTGCTACCATCCCGGGTCAGGGCGGACCTGGGAAAATCAGCAATTAAGAGGTGGTTCCACACTCCTCAAAACCTCCCGATCAGAGGCCTTGCTGTTGGACATAGTTGATTGTTTTACCCAGGACACAGATGTAGTTTATCATCATACCCAGGATGCAGCTGGTTGCCTGAGTTACCACATCTGAATGTAGCAGAGGGTCATATTCATTTGATTGTGCAAATTCATAGTAGGAGTTTCAGTGAGAATTTGGATTCACACGCAACCCTCAGCTGCATGTATAGTGCAATCTGGTTTGAATTCAGCATTTCCTTCTCCTAGACTAAGGCTATAGGACCCTGTTATTTTACCCATACTTGGAGGAGAAGAGATGGATTTATGCTTTTCCCAGGGGTATGTGAATGTAATGAATCCAATTCCTCAATCTGAGCCATTAACCATTATTCCACTATGCACTCACCAATACTGTAGAGACACAGGAGAGGCATAATTAGTTGGTATGAGGTTTATTACTGAATTCTTATGCAACTTCTTTTGATTCGGCAAGCAAGATTATTTGGCAAAGATCAATGGTGATCCTATTGTTCACATGTGATGGTCTACATATTAGTAGAAGGTATGAAGTTCTACCTGAAGTATAAGGCATATTCTTCATGCATTTAAGTTGGTTTGGATGATTTTATGACATGTCAGCCCTTGTTCAGTTATTCAATATTGAAATCAGTCTTCTTTTTATATCTAAGTCTGTAAGCATTTATTTTGTTCAGAGATAGGAAAATATGGGTCATTTATACTTGAATCTCTGTCTATATTTCTGACATACACCATTTACATAATTCAGACTGTTGTCCTCATCTTTATTGTCATATTCAAGATGTTTCAGCCGTAGTACACTCCAGCCTTTGTCAGGTAATATTCATTGGAATTTCAAACCAAATTTTTCATTTATTTCACGTGCCATGCATTTTCTGAAAGTTTCAGTTTGAGTTATTTCCCTTTAGTAACTTAACTCTGCTTTGGCCAGGTATTGAACTCCCCACTCTTTGGGTCAAGTCACTGGAATATTTCAACCAACATTTTTATCCACTGGGATATCAGGGAATTAATTTTTGGGACTTAGAAACCTAATGTTTTAGTAAATGTTTTTACCTGAGCTCATATTGCAATTTTTGTTATTGCTGTTTTTCTCTAGCACTCTAAATTACTAGTTCCCATATTGTACTTGAATCTACAAGCATTTACTTAGTTTGGGGAAAAGTAACATTGGCTGTTGATAGTTGTATGTATAAGTATTTATTTTGTGGAAAGGTAAGTATTTGTTATTTATATTTGAGTCTGTAATCATTTATTTTGTAGGTGACCTCTTTTATTGGGGCAGTGGTATATCTTGGCAACATATTCTAGGCCTTTGTGACAGGGGACTACAAATTTGGTGAATAATGACAAAACTAATGACAACAATAAGAACAAGGTCCGGCCAAGTGGACATGTTTACAGAAGATGACGTTTACAAACAGCTTGAATTTGTGGGTGGCCAGAATTATGATAATGAGATAGTGGAAGAACTGATTGCTAATCAGAGACAAGGTCGCAACAGCTGCAGCATCAAGAAAAAAAAAACATTGTCTGACTTGCCAAAACCAGGCCAACCGATAAACAGCAAATTGTCAGCAGAAGGAAATGAATGAACAAATTTTCCACCATGCCAGGAAAGTAACAGCTGTAAATAAGTATTATATAACTGTAGTCAGAAATAAAGGTTGGGCCTCTGCATGGAGTTTAAGAATATTATAGTTTCTTAGGCTCTTGCTTTGGAATTAGAGGACTCCTCTGAAGCATTTTTCTGATGTATCTGAAGATTTGGTGAAACAAAAAGAACTTTCCATTTGTATTGATAACGTCTACACTGTTAAGCAGAATTACTATAAAATGGGTTTCTATGATGGTGTTCTATACTACAAACCTACACATGGGGCAACTGAGAGCCAGAGCGTGAGGCCTTTTCAAAATGTTTGATTTTCAGAAATTTTAGGAGAAAAGTTAAGCAACATTCTTAATAAATTACTTTTTCATTAATTTTGTAGCATAAAAATATTATATTTGCTTTTATTTTCTTTTTTAATGGTAAGCTTAATTAAAATTCAGTATAGCTTTTTTAAAAATACCTTGTATTAAGAAAAAGAAATTACTCATAAAAAATTAAATTTTATCATCATTATATTCATTGTAATGAATATCATAGCAAAAAATATTAAATTAACTTTATGTGACAAATAATGGTATCTTTACAGAAAAAAAATCAAGGAAAAAGGTTTTCACAAGTTTCTACTAAAAATTGAATATAACAAACATCAAAAATGATTTCCTTGAAAAAGTCTTCTTTGTAAGGAGATGAGAAAAATTCAGATTAATAAATTATTTTTTTAAATCAATGCCTTTTCTAATTAAGCCATACTGATTTGTCTAGATCTTCAAAAAAATTTTTTTTATTTTGTGATGTAAAAATTCCACATACATTTTTATCTGTTAGAAACAGAGATGCAGGTAACATTACCATTAGTTTATTTGTTTTAATGCATAAAAATTTATTAGAGAAGAATATTAACTCCAAGTGAAAAATGTTAATTAAAATTCTGATTAACATGACCAAAACTCTGAAATTACATTTTAGAAAATTTTGCACAGAACAAGTTTGTTTTTGCAATAAATGTAAACTAATATACAAGTTCGAAGGAAATAATGTAAATAAATCTTATACTTACTGCATAATAAGTATTATAGTTCAATTAAATAAGCTAAATTAATTCCAAGTGTAAAAGCAAGAATTTCTTGGGATTTCTTAATCTGACTACAACAATAAACTATTGCTAAGCCAAACTAAAACATATCCTTCCCAGTGGAATGAGAAGCCTTTCAAATAGTCAATTCTGGCACTCCATTGCACCATGATTAGTCCTGCAGTATAGAACACCACAGTTTGTATAGAAAAATGTATTCCAAGGTGGGCTTGTTATCAGGGAATTTCAATATAACAATACTAGATCAATCCAAAGTGATTTCTTCATTTTCTTCAGAGTGGGATTTAGGTTTGTCTTATCTATAATTGTTTCGAAAGGATTGTCTTGCAATTCTCTTGGCATTAACATTGATTCCTTTAGAATAATAAAAAAAATTACAAGTCTGTTTATTTTTTGCTGCCACCTGCTGTCAACAGATAATGTGCAAAGTGGCATCAGAGAATGGTTATTCTTGATGAAAGATGAAAGTTGTCAATCAGGCTGAAAAGACAACAGGCAAAAAACAAAAATATTTTGAAAGTATGTGTTGAAGGTGAAGATCTATTTTGGCTTGACTTTGAGAAAAAAATGGTAGAATGGAAAGACATTTGTGCCTATGAAAAGGAAAAAGTATACTCTGCTACCAGATACGTTTAAGCTCTAAAATTGCCCAGGTGAAATTCCAGTGGCAAGTGAATGTTTCAATATTTATTCATGAATATGGACATGGAATGGGGAAGACTGGAGATCACTGTTCTTAACTTTAACTTAACTAGACACATTCACTGATCCAGCCACACTTTTAATTACCTTTACATCACATATGAAATGCATGCATTCTGCAATCACCAAAACAATGCATTCTTTCCATGACATTCTAATCTAATACCTGATATTTACAAACATGTAAAGAGAGAGACCAAAAATACATAACTTTTATTTACATAATAATAAAAGATACCCCCCCCCCCCACATAATATGAATGAAAAAATTTACAATAAAAATGTTAGTATCAAACCCTTTCTGTGGCTAGCATATGGCAGAAAAGCAAGTGTGAAAAATACAAATGGGAACAAAAAAACAAAAATTCAAAATAAATATCAAAATGAAATGCTCCCATTGCTTCAGAGAATTATGCTTTTTGTTGCTTAAAAGGGGATGGGAAGGGTAATGAAAACTGAAAATGTGGGGGACTAAATAAAACTAAAAGGGGCCAATTATCATTCATACCAGAGCTAAGTTAACTAACTTTCAGCTACCTTCCCCACTCAAAAAAAAAAAAAAAATGAAAAAAAACTTACACTAGCCTAACTGGGTTGGGCAGGTGTGTTTTTCATCTGCCAGTCAGTTTGTTGCATTGCTCAAGGTTAGCACCATTCACCTTTCAGCAAAGTCCTCAGAAAAAAAAAATCACCTCCTGATCTTGACCTTCAGTTTTGCTGCTTGAAGAATTAAACCAAGTGACGGGAAGAGAGAGGCTATATCCACTGAATTTTATTCATCCTTGACATCCATACCGCCATTCACATCATGGCTAGCGAGCACAGAAGAACATTGTGCTTTCTCTTGGCTGACAAGGAGCTCAAGTTGCTACAAACAGAACTGGCATCCAGGTCAAAGAATTTTCTGTACAGCATATAGACCATGTAGCCAACAACCAGGAATTGAAAGGAGGTATGATTAATAGACTTCTCCATTCATTTCACTGCACTGGATGCATTCTGGCAAAACAATCGTTCTCACTTTGAAAGACTTTTTGCTGATCCATTCTGAATCATCAGCCAGGGGAATGATGCCTCATTGTTAGTGAGGTCTCTCAGTCTGAATGTCCAAAGCTGTATGGAGTAGAACTCCTCCTTCATCAGATTGTCATGAACAGCCTAACTAACACCTGATATAATGCCTTTCTTGACAATAATCGGGTCTTGAGTGCATGGCAGCATTCACAATAGAAAGAGCACTTACTACCGGTCAAACAGTGGATCTCACCTTTCAGCTGAGTCCACACTCTTCAGAGACGGAAAAGATGTTTTATCATTTTCCTTCCAGAAGATGTCATTCTCATCATCCTGTGTACACATTCAATCAAGGAAATGCAGTTGCAAAGTATCTTGATGGGCCATTACATCTGGCATTTTAAGACCTCATGGCACATCATAGAAGGTTTGTCACTCCAGAGGAGACAAAACAAAGCTCTCATTAGATAAACTAGGGTGATGGATGGGAATGGCAGAACTGAAAGACAGTAAAGGATGAGGAGTGGATTTACATAATGCACACCTCGGCACTCCCCTTCAAGGATAGATTCCTTTGCAGGCACATATTAACCGTGGATACAAACTACTCCGACAATTCTTCAGCTGAAGGTCAGGACCAGTCCAGACACTGAGTATCTTCTAACTGAAGGGAACCTTTCCATGAACTGAACCACAAACCAACAGATTTGTCTTGTTAATCATAGCTGGATTTCTCTTCTGACTTTGCCAGTATTGGTATGGCTTGTTACAAGTATGGAAACATTGACAGCATGGGTGGTGTATCTGGCTGAGGTCGTGGTACCATGTAATGTGATTCCACCAAGGAACAGTTTTGCCCTCAACCTGCACAGAGAACATCTGTGCTTGGAGTCTTACCTTCTTCAATGCTTTCCAAATTTCCTTCTCTATTATATGACTCTTGCAACCAGCCACTTCAGTCACCTTGAAGCGGGGATAGTCAGTCAAATTCAAACTGAATCAAACTCAGACTGAGTTCCCTGCTGAAAAGCTTCTGAAAGTAGTCACAAAACTACCTGCATATACTCTTGGGTTCTCCCATGTAACACGTATAATATACCAATTAGAGGCACTGCAAAGTTCCTCAGCATGCAATTCTGAAGCCATATTCGTTGGCTTGGGAGACATTCTAACTCTAACTACCTGAGCTTGGTACTTCTTATTACTATCTCCTGATTCTATTCTAGATTCTAGCCCCTTTTGCACTGCTAGTCTATTTAAATTGAGTTATCTGCTATAATCAATGGCAAAACACCTGATGGTATCCTTAAGGTTTCCTCACCACTTAATCCCAAACAGAGAATCTGATAGTTCTTGTTTTATTGTTATTAGTAACTAGTACTAGAAATCCTTCATGTTTATGTCCAAAACAGAAGTGTTGAATTTCCAGTAGCCAGGCTACACTATAGAAACTTGGATAACCTAAGAGCTCTCTTAACTAGAACTCCACTGACGTGGCTGGAATGCTGCACCACGCTCAAGCCACTTCTATCTGTCCAAGTTCACTCTATTTGCTTTGGATGTTCATTTCAGAATTTATCAATCAGAACGAGTCTGGCAATAAATTCATTGAGAAGGAATGTTAGTACCCTTCCTAGCTTCCCTGCAGTCTAAATCAGGATCAAATACAGTGTTCCAATCACCCACTAAAACTAACCATTTTGATGGCATCACAAATTGACCGAACTGCCAAAAGAATGCCTCCTGTTCTCTATGGCCATTGGGTGCATAAACTCCAATGAGATGGAACACTTTCTCATTTATAAAAACATCAAGTAGAGCTGAACTGCCCACTGGATCTGTGAAGAACAATTTACTAGTGAAGAAATGGCTATCAAAGTATATTGAGAAGAGAAGAGGTAGCACCTCTTTGACAGCATAACCTCATACATATATTACATACATATACTAATACAACATATATTCACACAAGGCATTGGAAATTACTTTTCAAATCTGGACTCAACTCTTGGCCATGCAGACTTGCCAATCATGAGCGAAGTACAAAAAATAACTGCAGGTGCTTTTAGACAGTTAAAGAAAGCTAGAAGAAAGGACTAATCATGTAAAAAAGACAGAACATAAAGTCATTAGCAAGAGAGGCAGCCCAAAATGTGGGATACAAATTGAAAATGTTAAAATAAAGTAAGTACAGAAATTTAACTACCTGGGAAGTGTTACAACACAGAATGGAAAATGTGACACAGAAATGTAAAGGTACAGCGATTAGCGGAAGATGCCTTTCAGAAACTAAGCAAAATATTAAGAAGCAAGAAAATTTCATTGGAAACAAAGATTAGAGTGCTTAAGTGCTATGTTATATTTATCCATCTATATGGCAGTAAATGCTGGACAATTTCTTCACAGATGAAGAGGAGACTTGAGGCAATAGAGATGTGGTTGTACAGAAGAATGACAAGAGTGCCATAGATAGAACATGTGAGCAATGAGGAAGTTTTAAAGAAAATGGGAATGCAAAGGACCCTTTGGCTTAGAATCAGAAATAAACAGTTGAAATTCCTGGGATACATAATGAGGAAAGAGGTTTTGGAGAATTTAACATTCACAGGATATAACGAGTGGCAGAGAGAAACAGTAAATAACATATCTAATGAGCTTGTGTTAATAGATGCCAGAACACAAACTGTGTGTGTGTGGGGGGGGCGGCGACTGTCAGAGGAAAAACATTACTTAGTACTAAAAAGATAGGAAGTTGTGGAGATTCATGATTGCACATGTCCTGAAGGGACATAGCACATAAGAAGAGTATTGATAAAGATATTTTCCTTTTATCGTTATTCATATTGTTCCTTTACCAACTGAAATTTTTTACACAAGAAAAAAATTATAAAGGGAAATTATATAGTATCTTTTCTACTTGTGTGGATGATTTTTTGTTCGGGTGATACAAAGTTTTTTAGAGTATCTGTTACTGAGTGAATCAAATGTAGCTTTGTTGTCAATTTGAAGGCATCCTTCAAATTCAAATGGGTCGGTCTGGTATTGGAACAAAAAAAGCTATAATTGTCAGACAGGTATGTGTAGGATGAATTCCGGCCTATTCTTATTCTGGTTCTAACAGTAGGCAAATAGAAAATCAGTTATGCCAAGCTAAAATGGTAGTGAGGCATAATGATGTCAAATTGAATTGGACTGCCACACAGAGAAGCCTGGAGTTTAGCACTGATGGGAGTGGATTCAGCTCATTTCTGAAGAAAGCAATGTTAGAATTTCTAAGATAAACTGATAAAAATATAAAAAGGAAAAAAAAAAAAGGAAAAATCACAAATCTATGGGAATCAAGAATTAGGAAAGTTGTCAAAAGTACCCAAGACAGCGGAAATATTGGCTACAATCGACTTTGTATGTTCTACAAGACATTCCTTTGTTAACTGCTATATATTAAGAACTTATTCAAAATTTCTATGATTTGAAAGACTAATAACTTTGGGAAGCAGGATTCTATAAAATCATTCATTCAGATTTTGAAAAGGAAAACAAGGAATTGACGGAAATGGTAAGAAAGAAGGAAAAAGAGAAAGAATAAAGGAGAAGAAGAAGAAAAGGAAGGAATAAAGAAGAAGGAAGGAAGGAGAAACAAGAAGAAGGAAGGAAGGAGAAACAAGAAGAAGGAAGGAAGGAAGGAGAAACAAGAAGAAGAAAGTGAAAGAATAAAGGAGGAGAAAGAAGAAAGAAAGAAGAGTTTGATTCAACGAATAGACAAGTAATTAATCCAAGTCAAAATTATGAAAATCATATACAATAACAGCCTCTCCAAATCATTTGTAATCAAAAAGTCTCACAGGAATTCTGTTTTATCAATTTATATCAAATTTTAATTATCAAACATTTAATAAGGTGAACATATTGCTCATTCAGCTTTTGTTTAAATTCTTGATTTTGGAGCAACAAGTTTGTATTCATGAATTAGGTTTCTGAATCTGTGGCAATACATTGGATATCATATCAGGCTTAAGATTGTTGATGCTTGTGAACAAGGTATAAACAGTGAGAATATATCAGTGACTCTTATGAATGAGATACAACAGGTGAGGATATATTGGTGACTTTTGAGGACATGGTACAAATGGTAAGGATATACTGGTGATTCTTGTGAATGAGGTACAAACAGTGGACATCAATGGTTTCAGCAAAGTTTACAAATGTTCTTCATTAAAACTAGTTAAGATATGAGCTGTTACAAATGTTAGAGCCATTTGCTTATTCTTGGCCATATTTTACTATCATTAATGCATACATGATCATCTCTAGTTTTGTCCAAGTTGTTTTATCGACTGTTGTTGTTTACAGGTTTGGATGTTGTTAAAGGCATGTTATTTTACTAAATATTGCGCCAAGAATCAACAATGCAAGACATGAACCATTACTTTTTATTGAAACACTTATACAGCCTTTTCATTACAGATGAAATTGTCCTTTTTATTAAAACATCACAAAATCCAGGTAAAAGTTGTGAGCAACAGTCGTTGAAGTATCATTTGAAATTACTTATTTAGAAACACCATGTTTTGAGAAAGTTGTTTTTCATGGGGTATATATTAGTCGATGCATTAATATGAGAAAATGCATGAATTTCAAAGTACTTAGAGTACTAGTCTACTATCATGATGACATTTCTGAATGAACTGAAAAGATCTTGACCAACTTTATTACACATGGTTGGTCTGGAATTTCATGTTCTTTGAGTAGATCAACTCCTGAAGATTTTTCGTTTGTTATTTGCTTAATGTTGCTTGACTGAGACTGTCAACAACTTGCATTAGTTTGACACTTGATTACTCTTGTTCAAAGTCATTTTTCTGCGGTTGCATTAAAATGTGCTTTATTCAAGGTGATGCTTCAGTTATAGGTTTTAATAATACATCTCACTGATTTATGGTTACGACAAACAATGAAATGCTATCCGTACACAAATGCATAAGAATGTTCACAAGGAAATAGAATAGACGACATTCTTAATTCAATGAGGCAATAATTTATGTCAGCAGGTGTTAAAGATCGACTTGCAAAAGGAGCAGCAAAGCATTTATCATTATGTCTCTTCTTCCAACATAAATCAAAGAACTACTGTGGCAGCATCACAAGACATTTTCATCGAGAATGCAGGTTGAAAAAAATATTTGATCTTCATTGGTTTTTTTTTCAAGTAGTGAACATCATCCTTGTTCTACTTTTGAATAATTGTTCCAAAATGTTGCAAGACTTTATCGCTATTTCCATGGAAAATGTTCAGAGGACTACATTCCTAAGGTCCAAAAGTTCTAACCTTCACTGCTAAAACTTGCAAGGTTATGCACATTGTAGCAAACCATCCTCATTCTGTTTGTATTCCATTAGCAAGATATAAGTTTCACATCAGTAGCTTCTTCGCACACACCACTGCTTTGTGGAACAAACTCCCAAGAGGATGCTTTCCCGGTCACTACAATCATCAAAAATTTAGATAGCAATTGATATTGCATGTGTCTTCCTTTTATTGTCCTTTCTCCTCACTAAAGTTTTCTCATTCTCTTTCACTCCCAGTAATCCCATGCGTCTTAGCGGCATTATCACCATCTTCTGTCTTCCTGAATCCTGTTCTTTTATTGTCCTATCTCCTCACTAAAGTCTTCTTATTCTCTTTCACTCCAAGTAACCCCTTTTTTCTTAGTGGCATTATCACTTTGTTTGGGGTGAAATGATTAAAAAAAAATTCTATTATCAACTTAGTGTTGACTAACAATGTTCAGTACAGGAAGGAAAGATCAGAAGACTGATGCCATTTTATATCTATCACTTGTTATAAACTACTTATATGTTAACAATGCTCCATGTTTGATGAAACAAGTAGATATCTAAGCCATGTTTAAACATCAGTGAATGTATATTCTATGAGTTACTGGATAACATACATTTTTCTAACTACTGTTCAGTTCTGACAAGTAGTTATTAACAAGATCCTGTGACAATAGGAGATGGAAGTCCTTCATCTGAAGTAGTAAAATGTGTCAGCAGATATAATTAAAATATATAATTTCATTAGCACAAATACAAACACCTTTGTCAAAATTACCATGAAAGAGAAGGAAACATTTAAAATAAATTTAAAAAATTCAGGTTTCAGTAAATTTTTGATTTCAGAAACGATACCATTAAAGTAATACCTTGAGATACGAGTTTAATCCATTCCATAACTGAGCTCGTATGTCAAAAATTTTTTTCCCATTTAAAATAACTGAAATAGATTTAATCCATTCCAACCCTGTAAAACATCCCCATACCACTCTAAATTATGAAAAAGACATGTTTTAATTAAAAAACATATGTATACTTTACCAATGCTTAACATAAATATGAAATAAAAATAAAAAAAGTGTTATTTAGTACTGTATTCTTACCTTAGAGACAGACATATGTGGCTAACAGAGATGAATGGTGGAGGTGGAAGAGGAGGAGGAGGGAGGAGGTGATACAGACTGTAGACACATAAACAAAAACTTCACTTTAAACAAACTAAAACTTCATTTTCCTAACATTAAATGAACTAAAATTGCATTTTCTTTCATGTTTTCTTTTATTTCTTGCTTTACTTCTATTGACAGCATTCTTTTCTTCTCACAACTTTTCTTTGTATTCACTTTCTTTGGACTCATGATGGTACACAAAAAAAAAAAAAAAAAAAAATTACGTCCTGGGTATGACGATAAACTACATCCGCGTCCTGGGTATGGTGATAAACTGCATCCAACAGCAAGGCCTCAGATAAAGTTTTCGGAAAAATAATGTTGCCAGCTATATGTTTTTGAAACAATAATGTTGCCAGCTATATGTTTTTTGTAAAGAATAATGTTGCCAGTTACAAGTTTTTGAAACAATGTTGCCAGCTACACGTTTTTATTCCATACAAAATAGGTATTTAAAATTCATATAAACTGGATTTGGCATTAAATAACCCACAGTGGTTGATATGCCATAAAACCCAAACAAACAAACAAAAAAAAATTACTGTAATGTAATTAGAAACTGTAAAAATGATTCACAAACACAGACAACGAAGGAGATACGTCTTTACTGTATGGGTAACACACAAGAAAGAATGAGAAGCTCATTGTACTGATGAGCCACCAATAATAACTCAAAAAACACATGTCTTAAGCTACTCGTATCTCAAGGTGATATGTCCCGGAAAGGGATATATTTGTTCGAAGTAGCACAGTGGTTTTAGACTACTTTAACCAAGTAGGACAATCTAGCAGGTACTGTAATGGACTGGTCCTCATCCTAGTGGTAGGCAATAGGCATAGGCAATAGGCGTTGTCCATAGGCATCTTCCTTGTACCCCCACATCAGTTTGTATTTATGGCTGACACCAGCCAATCATATTACTGTGAGGGGGAACCCAGGTGTATGCATATTCATTACATCACAAGGTATCACTGTATTTGTTTTAAAAACAGATCAGAAATAAAGGAAAATTTTTTGTAAAGATTTTTACAGCAGACAGAAATGGTGAATATACAACATGAAATCAATGAAAATGATAGCACTTTATATGAAACTGTTTTTCACTGATCATCTTTTATTGCATCTCATAATGAACAAGATAAATGTTTCATTTTAAAAAAGAAAATATTGCCAAATTTTTACAAATAAATTCTCAAGAATAGAGAAAATGGCTCATCTGGATGAAAACTGATTTTGATGTGTCTTGCATGCAAGATATTCTCAGAAAGAAAATGGTGGCTTTATGGCTTGTATATTTGAAAATGATACATTTTGGAGTTGGATACTTTTGAAAGAATCCCTTTCCACTTATGAAAATTTGAACTGTCATTCAATCTATCAAAAAATGCTGAGAGAGAAAGAGAGAGTAAGAGTACGATTGTAGTAGCCAACAGGAGGAACATGTTGTTGGACTGTTTGGCATATGCTACTTTGAAGGTTGGAAGAAGCAGATTTGGGAAGCTTATTACAAGCCAGAAGAGAAACTGACTAAATTTTTTCACATCAACTTTAACAAGTTAGAATGAATTAAAAATACATTATTTCTTAAATTCATTTTTCATGGAGGGATTCTGAAAGCATCAAAATGAATCTATGACAAAAAAATGATGGTATTCTGTAATTTAATTTTCACCAAAACATACCATGCACACACAACTCTCATTGTAAATCATCTGTCAAAATAGTTGAAATATTTTAAACTAGCTGAAAAGCTGCCCAATTGGGTGGCATTCAAGCTAGCTCCTGTAGAGAGCTCTTCACTGGGCCTTCATCACAATAGGTAGAGAGGAGTAAATGCAATAGTGAAAAATAAACTACAAAAGAACTCAAAATGCTCACTGCATTTAAGAATTGCATTAATATTTAAACTTACTTTTTAAAAGTTTAATGATAATTCTTCTGCTGCCACTTAATTTAAAGACAATTTGATGTATGTAGGCCCTTACTTTTGATATAAACAATTATTTTTATTTTATTGGTGACTTTTGCTGGATTTCATAATTAATTTTGATTATTCCCAAATTTATTTTCAGGTTATAAAAATTGTTATTGTACAAAAAAATTTCTTGCAAAAATTCACGTAAAGAAAAAAAAATGTCCCTGAAAACAATCACAGTAATGAAAACTTTTGAATCCAAAAATTCAGGTTGCTGGTCTGGATATGGCCCAGAATGTTTTTAATTTGCTCACAGAGTCAGCCTGAATCCAAAATGGTATGATATATTGGGTTATAGCCTCTAGGAGTAAAGTTGAAAAGATAGACAATTTTATTTTGAAACACTGTAATTTGAGAACAGCAATTTTTTCATTTGAACATGAGCTTAGCATTGTGTTCCTTTAACTGTTTTTATCGGTAGAAGCAAAGATGCTGGAATCCAAAAACAATTGCAAAAATGAAAATTTAGGAATCCAAAATTTCAGGATTGTGTGTCCGGATCCAGTCTTTTTCTGTTTTTAATTTGCTTATGGAGTCAGCCTGATACCAAAATGGTATGATATGTTGGGCTACGGCCTCTAGGAGTAAAGTTGAAAAAGTGTGACACAGTGACACACTGACATTTGCATTTATTATATAGATGATTTAGGACGAGAGTTGTGTATAAGCATTCGATATCTTAATGATCATTTTATAACACAAAATTCACTTCTTGGCTGAGTTATGTGGCTCTATTAATTTTTGAATTGTGAGTAAGGTAAATATTTAAAAAACTAAATATACCAAAGAATTGCTTCTTTGTTGAACGAGGCTGAAATTATGTGAACAGACATAGGATTTTGAAGAAAAAATTTAATTCAGGTATGTTAATTCATCAAATTTTTTACAAAAAATATAATACAAACAAAAGGTGATGACTCACTTGTTGTGTGAAAAGACTGAAATAATTTGTCAGTTTCTGTTTTGAAATGTGAGATGTCAAACCAGACTTGAGTCTGTGGCAGAGTGAGGAACCAAAGTTGAAATTCTTCTGGGTGTTCCAGTAACTTCTTCCCTGAAACTTTTCAGCCAAGTGGTTAGTGATACAGCTCATGGCACTGCGAGCTGAAGCCATCAATGAATGGAAACTGATCAAGCTTTCTAAAATGATGAAGGAAAAATAATTCGTATTTTTGAAACTCATACACCAAGTCTATCCAAATTAAGAAGAGAAGAAGAAAGCAAATGAGAAAGGTACCATTACTCCGATGGTCAAGAGGATCCGAAACCTTCATCAACTCAATAATTCATCCAATCTTATCTGTAGACGATTTTGGGGCAATTACTATAGATAAAAACCCAAACTTAATGTACCATGGATTTTCTTAGTTCATGGGCAAAGTCCTGATATTCTTTCTTTCATTTTCTTCTATCTTCACCATATGGTCCCCCAGATATGATTATGTCCCCAATCAGAAACATTTTCAGAATCTCAGAGTTCAAGAATCACTTATTCCTATTATCCTCTGCATTATATTTGGAGCATCATTTTATATGCTCATGATATGTGATTAGCTACTTCAATAATTAAATGTGTAAGCTTTCTTACAGGAATATCTTATTAGCACAAGGAATAATGGTGGTGTAAAGAGTACATGCACAAAAATAACTGACCAATTGATTTGTAATGCAAAGATAACATTTATTAAACCAAAATTACCAAAAGTAAAGTTTAAAACAAAATTTTCTTTTGTCAGAAGTGAATTGCATACACAATGAAATGTTTTTGGGTGTATTTTAGAGTGAAGCATTTCACAGCTCTTCTAGCTTCAACATAAAAAGTTTATGCCAGCTGTTCAAAAAAGGAATTGGAAGAAAAGGGACTTTAGGATTCACATGTTTTTATATTTGAACTGCTGCCGACACAAGGTTTATTTACTTTTGGCTGCTACTGGTACAAAAAGGGTACTACACTTGTATCCAAGCAATTTGCACAATTGATGCAATTACTATTCTTACTTGAGCAGGATTGCTTTTAGATTTGATTATTTGAATCAGATTGGTACATTTACTTATGAGCTCATTTGCAGTCTTGTTTCTTTCCCCACAAAATGCAGTTATTCTGGGATTTATCTATTCTCACTTTAATTGATCCTGATGCATTTGTTCTGGTTTACACTAAATGATTCTGTGTCTCTTTTTAGATGCCCTCTGTATCCCCCTGTCTGCAAATGTTCTTTTGCTATAGTTCTAGTGAAGACATTGTTTTTTATTTCCTTGTTTTGTTTTTCACTGTTCTATGTTTGTTCTGCTTCTATCACTTGCTGCATTCATTATAAACAAGAATGTGTTGGCAAAAAAATTGCTCATATTTTGTGAACCCAACTTTGTCAGTGGGTCATGTATATATATATATATCACAAATCAACACTGCATGGTGACTGTCAGATTCATAAGCAATTTTGAGACAAATTAGTCTGAAGATTACTGTATCAATAAACATTATATTTGATACTGAGCATTTGACTCCTTTAAATATAGCAAATTTTAAACAATATGTATGTGTGTATGTGTGTGTGTATATATATATATATATATATATATATATATATATATATATATATATGTGTGTGTATGTGTGGCATGAGTGCATGTGTGCGTGCATATATCTATATGTATCTATATATATTTTAAGACATTTTTATGTTTATGCATTCTTTTTATAGAAACAAATATGTAAGTAAATGCTCTGTTTATAATAAACAGTATTAAACAATATTTATCAGCCTGAATGTCCGAGAAATTTTCATAGAAAATATTTGTCCATTTCATAATGTGTGACATCATTTGTTTACATTTGGATATGCCATGAGCAGATATGAATGTAGGTGAGATAATCATGGAAGATTGTAGTTTAAAGACAGTAAAATTGACATTGTTAACCGAACACTGCTCTGTGGCCCAATCGATTAAGGCATGTCAGGCTATATGATGGTTCTGTATAGGATACAGGTTCGAATCTGGTCGGAATTTATTGGCAGAACCACACAAATGCATGATGTTGGAATTTCTTCTTAGTCAATAAAATAGACCAGTTCTCTGTTTCTATCTGACTCAGTTCCAGCCTGTCTTGTCTTGAAGTCAGAGTACTACACACACACAGTCACTCTCATTCATATATATATATGCAATCATACAGAAACTATGTCAAAATTTGAGTCAAGAATTGATTGCTCTCGATCCATGGGAGAGAAAATCTGATGTAATGGAGGCCCAAAACTTTCTATGACCGTTCTTTTGACATTCTGTTTCTTTTTTTGTGGGGATGAAGGTCTAATTTTGCTTACATTTTTTTCCTGCTTTAGAAAGGATCCTGTGTCTATCAATATTGAGACTGTCCATTTTTATACCCCTTTTATTAAATTCCTACTCTTTAATATTTTTTTCCATTATTCTCCTTCATTTTAGTAAGTAATTTGCTCAATTCTTTGCATCTCTGTGACTTTTCTTTACTTCTGGTAAGAAATTTCTTCTTTCTATTTGTTCTATCAACATTTCTATATCTCTTCCCCAATCTCTTTTTATCATTCAGTCTTCATAAGGGTTTTCATTCATTTCTCAACACTAAGGCCTCAAAAACCCCCCACAACATCCATTACAAATGGCACATTATTATTATTATAAAGGATTTCAATATTTAGCTTTGAGGAAATGTTATTTATAGTAAGTGGAAAACAAAGTCTCTTTAGTTTCCTTTCACTCACTTGCCAATCTTAAATGCTTAATTTTCTAAAAGTGCTTTTTCTATTGTTAAGAAATCCTGTTCAGTCCTCATTGTTATCTTTTATGAATTCGTTTTTGGCAGAACTTTTTATTCTCATTGATGCGGCTCAGATTTTGTTTATAGCAAGCTTCTTCGTTTTGTCCTGATATATCATCGGTATATATATCGGTATTTATATTTTATCGATATATATTTTTAATTGCCTTTTAATCTAAAACATAATAAAAAAATATCAACGTTCTCTGAAGTTTGACACAGAAATTATTAAATCTTTGAACTTTGGTTTATTGTTTCATTCTTTTGTATGAGCTCGTTAACCATATGTTAAATATTCAAAGTAATTCTGGTGAATATGAATGAAAGAAAAATTACATGCCTATTATTACATGGAAATATATGTGTGGCTTTTCATGAGGTCAGTGAAAAGTTTTGTAAAGAACTTATTATTAAGGCATCTGCCTACGCATTAAATAATTGTTTTTTTTTATAAACAATCACAAAATTAACTAATTTATTTGTGCAGCTTAGAAAAATCACATGAAAAGATGCAAAAAGACAAATTGTTGTTTCTCTCTATTTTTATTCTCATTATGTCAATATTGTATCAACAATGGACAATATGCTATGCAATTAAAACCTTTCATTTCCAAGTCTATATAAGTTCATATTGTTATGTTATTTATTGTTTTGATGGTGAAAAATGATAAAGAATAGATAAATGTATTTTATTTTTCTAGAACTTTAATGCTTCAAGATTCTTACAGCAACTTTAATTACAATGACTAACAAAATATTCCTTTTTCTTCTGATGACTTTGAGATTTGTTTTTTGTTTACTTCAAGGTCCCTGATTTCAGAAATTGTATTTGTTTTATCACAGCAAGTTTTAGTTCTATGACACACTGATAAAATTTTAATCATTAATTTTCTAAAGAAAGATGTCTGAATATTGGAATTTTAAATAGTATCAGTTTTTAACTCAATAATAGAAACACCTGTGAAAATGTCATTGTATTTTCAATTTGAATTTCCCTGATGGACCATAATGAAGCTTGTGATTGAATGAGCTCTTTGCAAGTTTCTCAACTATAAAATACTCAAGGAATTTTCCTTATTGCATTGTTAAATATATGAACTTAACAACTTAAAAAAAAATATTGGAATAACAACAATAAATATGAATACATGTTATTGTTTGATTAAATAAGAGAATACAAATGAAAACATTACATTGGGAGTAATGTTTTTTTTTCACTAATGCCATTTGGATCCATCATTTCTTGCTCCAGCTATGGGTGAATAGCAGCTAAGGCTGGGATCTCTTGTTCTGGATGGCAGCCAGGCTAAGTGGAAGACTACACTGAGTTCAATAGAAAAGACAACGGAAAATTGTTCAACTATCTTTCAATTCATGGCAATTTACAGATAATAAAGTAAAGGAATTAGTGGAGAGTGGTGATCAACTTTATCCTGAAGGGACATTGCATTTAAAACTGTGTAGAAGACAACAGGAAATTACTCCACTATCTTTACCAAGAAGTCATGTTAATTCATATATAATAAAATAAAGGAAGTAGCAAAGTGTAATGATCACCTACAGCCTGAAATGACATGAGATTTAAAACCATGAAGAAAACAATGGGAAATCACTCTACTATCTTTCACAAAAAGTCATAGCAATTCTCATATAATAAAGTAAAGGAAGGTGTGAAGAACCATGATTCCCTACGTCTGGAAAAAAAAAAAGAGAAAAACATGACACCAAGTTTTCATGTCTTGATAATAACATTATCATTCAGTTGATGTGGAAGACCTTTGTCTCTGTGAAAAAACAACTGTTGCTTGCTAAATTCTAGTCTCTTGTATTTATTTAGATGTGGATAATAATAAAAAAAATCATAAATTGATTGACTGACAAAGATCAATCTGTACTTGGCCTTTGATATTCCATTGATATATTGCTTATTAATTTGAGCTTATTCAATTTTACAAGGCTTGGCTGAAAAGTTCATAGGCTGACCAAGATACTCTCATGGAATGTGACCAAATGAGGTTTATTTTTCAACATAGTCCCCCTCTTTGTGATCCACACAATTCTTCCATCAGTGTTGCAGTCCTTAATTGCATTGGTGAAGAAGCTTTCATTGTATTGGTCAAAAAAAGTCATCAACAGCAGATATGATGACATCATCACTGTGATACTGGTTCCCAGCCAGGTGTCTTTTCATGTTGGGAAACAGATGATAGTCATAGAGGGAAGAAGAATAGTCACATACACCAGCCATTGAAACCAAGGTCATCTCTGCTAGAGCATTGTTCTGAGGAAACGGGACCCCTTTAGTCTGTTTTCCTGAGCATTTGGCCATGATGACTTTTCATAACTGCCTCAGTAAGTTTGCATAGTACTCTCCATTGATGGTGTGGCCCTTTTGAAGGAGTCAATAAATTCAATGCCTTTTGCATCCCATCACCTCAGATAAAATGACCTTGACCTTCTTTGGAGCAGGTGAGTATGGATGTTTCCACTGCTTGCATTGTCGCTTTGGCTCAAAAGAATTAACCAAACACTAATTCTGGATTAGGAAACCTTCAAGGAAACCAGCTGGATCTGCCCTCAAACTATGTCAGATTTTCTTGTGATGTGGTCAGCCTCTTGCACCTTTGACCAGGTGTCAGAAGACATGTCACTCACCAAGCAGAAACGTTCGCCATGCTAAGTTCATTTTGCAAAATATTATCTACTCTCTCACAGGATATGCTAACAGCATTGGCTATTTGATTTATAGAAAATTGCTTGTCATCTACACCATGTGGGGAAGATAATGTCTTCATTGGGTGGTGGCAGTTGCAGGACGTCTAGACTTTGGGTCAAATTCAAGACTCTTCCTTCCCCTCCTAAATTCAGCTGCCCACTTTATACTATTGATAAAGCTGGAGCTACATTCTCTAATGGCTTATAGCTACATCATGTTGAAACACAAATTCTCATCTGATCTCTGAAGTTAAGCAACATTGAGCCTGGTCAATACCTAGATGGGTGACCACTTGGGAAAAAACAGATGCCTTAAACTTGGATGTGCAGGTGGTGTAATTGATGATATCTTGGAATTGTTAATCAGAGAACTGAGTTCCAATTCCAGTTGGGTTTGTTATATTCACTTATGTGTAAATACTCTTGTGGAAAGTATGAATCCACCTCTTCTTCCACCAGCTATGGGTTAATTAGTAAAACTTGTGTCACTAAATCATTATCTCAAAAAATTAAAAAAATCTTTGAATATAAAAATATTTTCTGGCTTTAAATAACCTGCAAAGGGTTGTTACACAGTAAAAAATCAATCAATCAATCATCCCCTAACATAGCAACCATATCAGCGTTAATTAGCATTTTTCTGCTGGTACTTGATAATATCATGATGCCAAATTTTGTCTATTTCTAAGAGAGGTTGCTACTAGTGACTTTTGAAGTCTTCTTTGAACAGTGAGATGTCAGTTTACCTGGAACAAAACAATGTAGTTACTAATAAAGAGTTGAAATTAAAGCATGCAAGGTTCTACAGCTCTAGCATCACTCCTTCATAGTCAACCTATGGAATTTTCAGTCCACTCTCGTACCTAGAAAGAAACAATGCAGTTATTAATAAGAAGATTTGAAATTAATGCATGCAAGATTCCACAGTTCTAGCATCATTCCTTCATAGTCAGCCTATGAAATTTTCAGCCCACCCTTGTAGTGTTCACAGATGAAGGAAAAAAAAAAAATCTATTAAGTGAATATTAAGCAATCTTACCGTTATCCTGACTGGAAGTAGATATGAGTCTCTCCAGTTCAGCAACTGAATTGGTTAGGCTCTGTACCAGTTCTTTATTTGCAATCAGTCGCAATAAATTCTGACTGGCCTCATGATCCTTCTCGGCTGATTTGCCTGACAAACATGCT
Organism: Acanthosepion lycidas; assembly: GCA_963932145.1. Taxonomy (NCBI): domain Eukaryota; kingdom Metazoa; phylum Mollusca; class Cephalopoda; order Sepiida; family Sepiidae; genus Acanthosepion; species Acanthosepion lycidas. Next base: position 90,144,267 of record OZ010590.1, on the reverse strand, counting down.
GCAAGACAAAATAAATAAATAATTAAAAAACAAAACAAATAAAGAAAATGATTCTGGAACAATTTAATTAATTTTTTTTTATTTAGACTCTGTGGAAACATGTAATAAATGAAAAGTACAAAATAAGATTGTCTTTTACAGTTTATTAATCTTTTGCAGATCAATTAATGTCAGAAAATATTTTTTGATTGTAAGATTTTTTTTTGACATAATGATTTACTCATGCAATTCCTACTAATTAACCCATAGGTGGGAGAACAAGAGGTGGATTCAAACCTTTCCCAAGTGTAATTGCGCCAAAGTGAATATAATGAACCCGACTGGAATTGGAACTCAGCTCTCTGATCACCAATTTCAAACCAATATCCATTACACCCCTTGCACATCCAAGCTTACAGTAACTGATATTTCCAAGCAATCACCCATCTAGGTACTGACCAGGCTCGACTTTGCTTAACCTCGGTGATTGTACAAGAACTGGTGTTTCAAAATGATATAGCTGTAAACTTACAAAATAGGATGCAATATCTCTATATAGGGACAGTGGAATTAGAACAATCTATGCTTATAGATTAAGTAAAGGGTTTATTTTGAAATTTCTTGAAGGATATCAGTCTGAATGTGACACTGAGATCTCTATTGGTTGATGAAACAAAAACAGAAAGAAAGAAAAAAAGGAAGAGAAAAGTGTCTACTAACAGGATAGTAACTGTTGAAATTCACAGGAAGATGGATTGAAAAGTTGAGAATAAAATTAAAAATGAAATGTTTTGAAAAATCATGTTTTAAAATAATTCAAGGAGAATTGAACCCAAATTTAACTAAATAGAATTCAGTAAGATTGAGCAAAACCAAGATTAGATGACCTTCCCCTATTCCTGCTGATGAGAAAAAAAAAACAGTAAGGTATCTGCAAAGATGTCAGATAAAATAAAAACACGTGTTGTCGATAAAGAGACCAGGGTGGTCACCAAAATAACATTTAAAGACCGCTCTGAACAAAAAAACCAGGAAAAGAAACATTTGGTTTTAAATCAGCCATCCAGAAGAGAAGTGTCCCCACAGAGATAGAGGCCAGCTTGGTGCATTCGTCATTAGAATTTCTGTGACACTTGTCCAGAAAAATATTTTTGTATCCAAAAATTAATTCAGATTCCTTTGGATACAAGTGATAAAAGAAAAATTAATAACTATTTTGGAGTGACCATGGACAAAAAGGCTGTGTAGTCTGTTGATCATCAAAACGCATAAACATAGGAAAGATAAACTTTTGTTTTTATTACTGGAATGAATGGGAATAATTTTCTTTCCAAATTCTTGATTGGTCTGGTTGATTGAGAAATCACAGCATGGGACAAACTGATACAGAAAGATTGCTAACACAAGCTACAGACTTGATGGGGGATCCCAGTGTCATTTGATTATCACAGTAAGTGGGAAGGGTTAAAACTGCTGTATACAACAAATTGTGTATAAACCAAATCATTGTTACATTTTTAACCAAAGTTAATTTTTTATTCCAAAGGATTCTTGTTTTTTGTGTAGCTCCAGCTGTAGAACCGCCTTCTCTTCAGTTTGCTTCATCAATGGTATTCTCATGCTCTGAGATCAATAAACAAGTGGCAGAGGAGTGAATGGTCATGAACAAACAAGCACCAGCTGAGTTGAGTGGAACTGTGCCTACCATCATGATACCAGCAATAAACGAGTCATGTGTTAATGAGTGAAGAGTCAGCCAGATAGTAACTGTGGTGGTCTGAAGGAATGTGAGAGACAAATTGTGGGGGCACATTATTTGTTGCCGCTGACTGGGATCGACAAGTGGTGTTACACGAATGTAAATAATGAAAATAAAAATGAATACATACAAAGATTGACAAATTGATAACATTCTATTATAATTGTGCTTGTATCTCGCTTTGTTAGTTTGCAAGACTGTTACACCTTGCCAATACCTTATAAATAATACATTTGATTATGTAGAAAGAGGGGAAAAGACTCTACTTGGTTTCAGTGAGAAAATAAAAGAAAGGAAGTAAGACGAGAAAATAAAAGTAGAGAGAGAGAGAAAGAATCAGGTTAAACTGATAAGAAGAGATACTACACTTTGATTTTAACTAAAAGGCTGAGAAGCAATTATATTTTCTTGCTGCTCCATGCTGGCAGGATGAGACACAAGGCCAATTTAATGTAGGGAGCCCAAGTGCATGCACCTGCGCCAGGTTCAAAAACATCCCAGTCCTGCAGCTGTCAACTGAATAACAGAAACAGAGCCAGCCAAAAATCAAGTTACCATAAATAAAATAACATTGTCTGCTGAATTATTTTAAAATTATTATTATGAGAAATGTTCATAAGATGGGGATTTTGCTAGTTTGAAAAAAATGATAATTTGTTTATCAGTCAGTCAGTTATGTGCCATGCATGATACACGCTTAGGTGATCCTGTACCTTTCAGTACATGACTGACAAGGCAGATTTTTTCCAGCAGTAGGTTACCATTTCTTTCTGCAGTAGACCAGTTGCCATCCAAGGCTATAGAACCCAGTCTGTCCTGCTATTTACCCATAGCTGGGGGGAGAAGACGAGAATTCATACCTTTCCCAAGGGTATTAGCATGTAAGTGAATGTAATGTATTTGACTGGAATTCGAACTTGGCTCTCCGATTCCTCAATCCAAGCCGATATCCATTACACCTCCGTGCCTCCTTGTTTTTTTTTATACTATTTCTTTTTATGACAATCATATCATTCTGCTTGTCCTTTCATTCCTTAATTTGTATTATGTTTATACCCTTGCTCTGTATAAATAATAAACCTTTTCATTTATGACAAAAAAGACATATCAGAGAAACTGATGAAAGGGAAAATAGAGGTAATGATCTCTTGTGCTCAATGTCTGCTTTAGTGAAATGGAAATCTTGTCAATTTTAAAGCTTTTCATTTGTACTTCCTTCAGTCAGTTCAGCCATGCATAATATATGCTTAGTCGATCATGTCTCTGTCGATTCATGACTGAATAGGCAGAAGGTTTTCCTGCAGTAGGTTTGTCATCTCTTTCTGTTGTAGACTAGTTGCCAACAAAGGGTATAGTACGCAGTCTGTCCTGCTTTTCAACCCATTGCTGGAGGGAAGAGACTGATTCATATCTTTCTCAATGGTATTTGTGTGTAAGTGAATGTAGCAAACTCAACTAGAATTTGAACTCAGATCTCTAATTTTTAATTGCAATCTGTTATCCATTACATCACTCACACATCTAAGCTTACAGCACTTGGTATTCCTAAGTGATCACCCATCTAGGTACTGACCAGGCTCTACATTGCTTAACCTCAGTGATCATATGGGAATCAGTGTTTCAATGTGATGTGGCTGTAATCCTACAAAATAGGAACAAGAGGTGGATTCATGCCTTTCCCAAGGGTATTTGCATGCAAGTGAATGCAATGGATTCAATTGGAATTAATTTCAGGCCATCATCTATTACCTCACAGCACCTGGTATTCCCAGGTGGTTGCCCATTGGCCAGATTCAACGTTGCTTAACCTCAGTGATTTTATGAGAACTGGTGTTTCAACATGATACAATAGGAGACTTTTCACAAGTATTTTGTAATTGTGGAACCACTAAGGATCTTATTTAGTCATTAAATATTTATGATACGTCAGAAAATTCAAATAGGAAAGGTCATAGTTAAGATGATACTTCATGTTCCCTTTGCTCCATATTTACGATCTTTCCCATTTTTTTTTAAATTCCATATGTATGATACATCTACGCATGAACTGACTGACCAAATAAATAATAAGAAAGAACAAGAGAATGAAGACAGTTACCTGCAAATGCTTTTGGTTCAGATGTGATTATCATTGTTTGCACAATCAGAGATATTGGGCCAAGTGCAACATCGTAAGTAGAGAAAAGCCTTTTGCTTGTCCTACTCAAGAAACACAGTCTATTAGCAGCTAAAATCATAATAGTGTACTTTCGGAAGCGCATCACTGGAGACATCTTCAGATCTTTCATCTTACCCCCAGACAAGATGAGGCTAGAGTTACAATCATTGAAACTTCTGCTGCCACAGCTTTGCATCTCTTCATTCAGAGTTTCAATCAGGAGACGTAACTGGTCCATAGTTGTCTCTCCTTGATCGACTATATCTTCCAATAGGTGGCGCTCAGAGATAAGCTGGTGAGAACGAAGGTAAAGAGGGTAGAGAGCACCACACAGTAATGAGCAGACAATCTGCAAACGTGAATGTTGAGAAGTTGCAATGGTCAGTTTCTGTTGAAGTTCTTCATGTTTTGCTTCCAGGCCAAAGTTTGTGTTGTTTGAAGATTGAACTTTATTAGTAAACTCTTCAGAAGCAGTAAGCTTTTTCTGCAAATAAAAAATTTTGAAATATTGTTTTAAAACGATACTTGTCTAATTTAAAATCTCAGGACCAATAAAATTTTTCCTTTTTTATGATAAAGAAGAAAAAGATATATAACAATAAACTACCACATTTCCCGTATGCTTAGACACATTTTTTTTGTGAAAAATGCCCTTAAAAATCACACTGCATCACACTGAAAGGTCAAGTTCTAGAGAGGTAATGTGAATTACTGTAATAATACAAATAATATTGTAATGGACTGTCGATAATATATTCATACAATAACAGTGGACTGTGGTAATGACAATGCAAAAACAACTCACTGTCATTTGTGCTCTTGGATGCAGCCCTGAAACACCAGCTGTGAGTTGGATGTAAACACATCATGTGTTGAGATTCCTTGGAGCTTGTCAATTGTAAGTTGTTTCTGATATGAATAGTTATAACCGTTTGCTAAACTATTGAAAATCTAATTAATAATAACCACAGATATTTAATAATAGGTTCAAAATGTGATAATTTGTTGCCATAGAAAGAAAAATAACACCATAGTAATTTGGATTTGCTAGTACGGTAAGCTGTTACATCCTCAAATTTTTTTTCTCCAAAAATAACTAGCTCATTATAAAGTGCATCTTACCACTTGTAGCATCTTAGCACACAGGAAATATAGTCAGTTTAAAAATATAAAATTAAAACTTTTTGTAAATATCATTTTTCTACAGGTAATTTTAAGGCAGTTTAATGTAAATCCTGTTGAATTTAAATAAGTAAATTGTAATGAATTTTAACATTATCATGAATTATTGCATTCAAAATGGATTTTTATGATTCATGAAGAAATTAAAATAATAATAATAGAAATAAATAAATAAACAAGAAAAGAATAAAATTATCATGAAATATATGAGAACATTTTATTATTAGTAGCATTATTGTTTTTAAAATATTTGAAAGATAAATAATAAAAAGAAACTGACTAGTAATAAACAAAACAAAGCACGAGACAAGGGATGCGTACTTTTACACACGTTATTCAATCTATTTCTAGAGAGAATCGTGCAAGAAACCCTGAACGACCATGATCCTTTAATCTCTATCGGTGGCAGACCCATCTGTAACTTACATTTTGCAGATGACATTGACCTCATAGCAAGTAGTAACAGTGAACTCCAGGACTTGACCAACAAACTTGTTGAAAGAGCAGGAGCATATAGAATGGAGGTCAGCTCCAAGAAATCCAAATTAATGGTGACTAGCACAAACAGTAACACCTTTGTATGTCAACATTACCATGAATGGGAATTCACTGGAGGAAGTTTCCAGTTTTAAATACTTAGGAGCAATCTGATCTAAAGATGGTACCTGCCACTCAGAAATTTGCACACGGATTGCCACAACAATGGCCAAATTGGCAAGAATATGGAGGAGAAAAATCAGCTTTCAAAAAAAGTACAGACTACAATTCATTGGTAGTCTTCATTCTCCTATGTGGATGTGAAACATGGACACTGTTAGCAGAAACAGAGAGAAGGATCCAAGTGTTTGAGAACAAATGCATGAGAAAACACATTGGCATCTTCTATTGGGAAACATAAAACTAATGAGTTTGTGCAGAAAAGGGTTGAAAGTCTTGTGGGCCACCAGGAACCTCTTCTTGCCACTGTCAAACAGATAAAAATGACAGGATTTGTACAAGTTAAAAGGCGCATCTTGTGCAGGGCACCATTCAAGATGGATGTAGAAGAGGACGCTAATGCAAAAACTGGTTGGACAATGTCAAACAATGGAAAAGTATGACTATACCAGAATTGCTGATGGCTGCCACTGATAGACCATTGTGAAGGAGATTCAATATGGCTTCTGCATTTGGATACTCCTTACGATTACAAAAGTCATGGGGATGATGAAGAAATTAACAAAAAATCTATACTCTTTTTTTTTTTTTTTTTTTTAAAACTTTTTACATTTTTGTAGTTTTATTTATTTTGTAGGTAGATTTGCTTGGCTGAATATTTGCCTCAAATTTATAAAAAAAAAATCCTTTACAGCTTTTTAAGACATTTTAAAATTTCTTTTTTTTATCTTGTATTTATTGTACTGTTTACATTTTCTTAAACAATTTCTCATTTTGGAAATTTACCTTATACAACTATAATTGATTCTGGTTATCAATATATTCTAAAAAGGATTTTGATGAATATTTAAAAATTTATAAAATTTATCACAAACTTACTAATCATATATTGATTGCATATGAATATGTTACCAAAAATGATTTACAGCTATTTGGTGTTTTTTTTATATATATTTATGTTTATAACTGATGGCTACTCTCGTTTTCCGAGAACATGTCTGCTTGGACATTTAGTCAGTGCCTGTCACAGACACCTGCTCAGGCAAATTTGTCTTCATTCAACACTCACAGAGCCCACCTGTACTTTATACTGCAACTATGCTGAGCAGACCTTAGTTACATTTTTTTTTTTTTTTAGGAGTGACATTAATACAGTACGAGGCACTGGAGCCATTTGAGGCACAGTCAGTTATGTGCTATGCGTGATACACACTTAGGCAATCATGTATCTTTCAATACATGACTGACAAGGCAGATTTTTTCTTGCAGTAGGTTGCCATTTCTTTTTGCAGTAGACCAGTTGCCATCCAAGGCTATAGGACCTGGTCTGTCGTGCTACTTACACATAGATGGTGGGGAAAAGAAGAAGATTCATACCTTTCCCAAAGGTATTAGCACGTAAGTGAATGGAATGGATTCAACTGGAATTTGAACTCGGCTCTTCAATTCCTCAATCCGAGGGTTACAGAATAAGAAGCACAGTTTATTTCTGATGAATATTTATTCATGGTCTCATGTTCAGAAAGTGAACATTCATACCACTTAGTCACAAGTCCAGTAGAGCATAAAAAATATTTTAGTTATTCTTTTTATTAATGTTGTATATCTCGATATTGAGCACTGGAGTTACAGAGACTGCTTATGTGGAAAAAAGACATTATTTTCCATAAATAACTTAGTCAACCATTATATATATATATATATATATATATATATATATATATATATATATATGTGTGTGTGTGTGTGATAACTGCTACTTCTTTACAGAAGTAGACCATCTCTTCAATGTTAAGCCAAGCAGTTATGGGCTGTTAGATGACTTTGCAAAACCAGCCTTGTTTTAGATTATCTTTTTACATATGAGACAAAAAAGATTTTTGAAGAGTGACTTTCTCCTTGTGTACTTACATGTGCCATGGCAGACCTGCAAATTTTATCACAAAATTGATATAAGTATCCTGCAGGTCTGTCAGGAAGGACATCCATATAGTCAGCATTAGACTAATGATTTTCATGCAAAGATGACTAGCAAATCCAGCACAAGATAGAACAACCTTCCGGTAGATGTTATATACAAACTAAAACTGAATATCTTCTGTAATCAGGCCAAGATCAACATATCTATCTATCTATCTATCTATGCTCTCTTTGTAGATATGTTTTGTTAAATGCAATGAACCATTATTTCTTAATGTTGGTTATATTCTTTTGATATTCTGAAAGTAATAATTAAAATGATAGTTAAGCACTTTTGTCATCCTCAAGATATGCACAATCAGCCTACTTGTTATTGTTCCATCGTTAACCAACAATAAAAATGGACAGAATATTCAAGTCCTATGATTATATATATATATATATATATATATATATATATATATACACAGACACATTATATTCTCTTTCTCAAAAATTAAAAAAATGTATGAACGAATTTTCAATTTATTCACAAGTACAATAAGAACATTTGAAATGCAAGTTATTTTTAGTTTTATTTTCTTTCAAATGATGAAAGTATATCTAGTTTCCAAAAATGTACAGAAATGCTCTCATTTTGAAAATAGCTTTCTAAATTCAAATATAGACATACTCCATCTGGGAGTGGTTGCCAGTGTAATGATTAGAGGTGTAGAAAGTGAAATCAATTCCCTCTCACTTCTGTCAATGCCCTTGGAAAAGGCATGAACCCACATTCCTCAAGCTATGGGTTAAATATTAAGGCAGGAAGGACATCCATATAGTCAGTATCTCTCTTGCCTTGTGATGGTAACCAGTCAAGGAGAAGCAAAATTCTGAAATCAGCCTGAAGAGGGACAAAATCCGACAGGCTCTTACCAAAGACATATCACCACTCCTACGGCTGTGGTATTTGTGGTGAGAGTTAGGACCCTAATGGGTTATGGGACTTATGATGTGATACCATGTAATGATTTAAGTATATATAGTCTATCAATCATTAGTGGGGAAGTTGGGATCTTTCTCACAAATGCCTTAGAGAAAGGAAGTAATACATCTCTTCTTCTCCAAACTATGGGCTAAATAGTCAGTGCTTTTGAGACATGGGTAGCAGCAGTTTAGGGGAAGGAAAAATGAATTCAAAATCAGCCTGAAGAGGGATGGGATCCGTCAGGTTATCTTGCACTAAACACACCACTGCTGTTATGGCTGTAATACATGTAGTGCCCTTATGACCCTAACTGATTAGGGGACGTGACATGACAACTTAAATTTGTGAACACAGGTTATAGAGTAATGAAAATGTATAGACATTAAGTAGATATAATTTGTTTTTTTTAATTTGGTGAATACTTTGAATTGCTCCTGTAATTCTGCCAGTCTTTGTTCATAGTGAGTTTCAATCTCTTTTTTCTGCTTGCGCCAGGAAGCCTCTCTATCTTTAGACAAATTCATCATTCGACTCATCTGTCCTTCATATGACTGTTGCATGTTGCTGGATGAATTCTCTTTACTGTACAGTGTCTCTTCGAGGCTGTGGATCTGACAAGAGAGATAAACTGACTGAAAATATATGCACCTATATACAGAAAGTAAAGGCAATTTTGAAATTTCACAGTAAAAACAACAGGGAGGTGCTGATATTTGACACCATGTATGCGCATAGGATGATGGGTAGCTAGTCATGGGCAGCATTCCATTGTTCAGTTGAGTGGCAGGAAGCAACCAGATCAGACGTATGGATGCTCCACTCACTGATTGCGTCAGTGAGGAACAAGGTGACGTTGTGTCCCTTTCTGTAGGTAGAGGGAGATAAACTTGTGCAAATTCATCGCCAGATGTTGGTGCTGGATGAAGCACACGCCATGAATCAATGAACTGCGTACGAGTGGATAGACTTTAAATAGAGAAAAACAAGTGAAATGGACAAAAGCTGGTCTGTTCATCCATCAGCATTGTGTACTGAAGCACACATCTAGTGGATGGATGCCTTGATCAGGGAAGGCTGATAAATGATGTTAGCACAAGAGGCGACAATAGTGGACATTAGCTATGAATCTGCAGAAGCCATAGGGCATGATGATTTGGGGGTATTGTAAAATTTGTGTGTGTTGGAAGCCAAAATAAACAAGTACTGCAGATGTGATTTCATCAGTAACTGAAAAGATTCTTTTCAGAAGGGATGAAGAAGCTTGTCAAATGATGCCAAGTGCATAACTGTGCAGGGGAACTGTCATTGGACATACATTTGTTTTTTATTAGTGAAAATAAAAGGTGTTGTATGGAAATTGCCTTTACTTTATGATTTAGCCTTGTATAATATGTGTGTCCACCATCAAAATAAATTTCGTTTTTATATATAAATAGAAGGTAACCAAAAAAGTTCAGTCCGTTTTTTGATTAGTCATTGAATGAAGTTGAAATACATACAAAATGCGTGTAGCAATTGTTTTCAAATTCAGACAGCTGGAAGTAGGAACATCAGATATTATAAAAAACAAGCACACCATGCCCGGCCATCAGTTATAAGCCAGGCAGCTGTGAGAAGGATGGAAGAGTCTAGAGATCTTGTTCGGGGCTGTTTGCTTTATGACTTCAAAGTGGGCTTATCAGCAGCTGCATCAAGTCGCTGCACATGTCAAGCATTTGGGGTAGTGCTGTGGATGAACGTACTGCAAGGTGTTGGTTTTGAAAATTCAAGTCGGAAGATTTGTCTCTCCATGATGAGCCTTGCAGTGGACGACCACAGGTCTTGAATGATGGAGTCCTGAAGGCGGCCATTGAAGAGGATAGTAGTCTAACGTGTGGTGAACTTGCAAGACAGTTTAACGTTTCCAATGAAACAGTTAGACTTCACCTGCACCGCCTAGGTAAGACATACAAACTGAGCAAGTGGGTTCCACAAACACTATTGGAGATCCACAAGGGACAACGAGTGGCAGTCTGCGTACCGCTGCTTTCTCGCCACCGTACCGCATCCTTATTCAATCGAGTGCTTACCAGTGATGAAAAGTGGGTTCTGTATGAAACTCCCAAGCATTTCTAGACATTGGTTGTCTTCTCAGGATGCTGTCCCTCACACCGCAAGACCGCCTATGCACCCACGCAAGATTATGCTTTGTGTCTGGTGGACAGGTCGTCAAGTGGTTCATTATGAACTGCTACAAACGCGCCAAACGGTCACTGGAGACCTATACCCACAGCAATTGAAATGTGTGCAACAGGCATTGTGCCAGAAGGAGCCAGCACTGGTGAATCGCAAAGGTGTGCTTTTCCTCCATGACAACGCCAGGCTGCATGCCGCGCAAGTGGTCAGGGATACCATACAGCAACTTGGGTGGGAAACTTTGTGCCATCCACCTTATTTACCTGACCTTGCGCCATCCAATTACCACCTCTTCAACTCTGTGGATAATCATCTTTGTGGGAAATCCTTCACCAATGAAGCAGACTTATGCAAAACCCTGACAGACTTCTTTGCATCAAAACATCCCCTGAGTTCTACTGCAAGGGCATTGAACAGCTGGAGACACATTGGCAGAAGGTGCTAGATGCTGATGTCGATTACTTCAAAGACTAAATATAAATTACACATACTGTAGAGTGTTTTCTTTTTTTCCTTTAAAAAACGGACAGAACTTTTTTGGTTACCTTGTATATAAACAAGAATTTTGTTGAAATTAAAAAAAAATTATATCATGTGAGGCCAGTCAAAAATTACACATCTGTTTTTCAAAATTAACATACTTTATGTTTGAATTTGTTTAGATAGTTTTTTTTTTTTTTATGTAAACATATAAATAAATATTTGACAATAAGAAAAAAAGAATGACATGCCCTACATTTTCAATAATAATGAAAGTGTTAGTTTATACAAATAAACAAATAAACATCTCAAACATTATTGCTGTTGCTTCTGCTTTCCTTCCTGTATTTCAAAGTGACATTTTTAGTAACACAACGGAACACAATCAACTTGTCCACATTTTAAATCTATCATTAATTCCAGATTTTTTGTCAACTGATATCTAATGACAGATTTTTATTTTTATTTTCAATTTTATAACTAATACTGACTATTAGAAATTCAACAAAGAGTTAAAAATGGTAGAGACATGCCTCTAAAAGGACTTTACAAGAAGAAGATCAGTCCTGCAGTAGACTTTCATTTAAGTTATATCAAAGAATAGACATTCAGATATCTTATTTGGAAAGTTGATCGGCAGCCCACAGAACTTTTAGACTATACCATGTTTAACTGATATTCTACTATGTTAAGAGGAAGAGGTGGATACAGGCAGTATTGGGTGGGGACTGTCCCTAGAATCATGAGTGAGTGGCCAGTAACAGTAGGGTAAAAAAGAAAAGAAAATGTTTCTGGTACCCAGACTACATGAATTTAAGCATGCTACTAGATTGGCATCTAGGTCTCACTGTTTTACTGTTGAATTAGTTTAAAGTAACTGCTGCTTCTACTCCAACAGTTTCTTTTCTCATACTTCTTGCCAGTGGAAGTCCTTTCTGTTTCCTTGATTCCCTAATAACTACAATTTTCAAAAATGTAAATGCAATGTGAATCACTATCTTCTTGAACCCCATTCAGATTTTATCCATTCCTCGGTACCCCCTATACCCAGTCTTTTCTCTCACTTTCACTCTCTCTAACCCCCTGCATACCAGTAGCATTCCTGCCTTGCTTAGGATGAAAAAAAGAAAAAATAATACTGGATTCTTTAGAGGCCTATAATTAATTCTGGATTATGTTTAATAACTAACACTGGAATTTTTTTTAAAAACTATAATTAATTCTGGATTCTTATGTTAATAACTAACACTGGAATTTACATGGGAAATGTTGAGGTTGCATACAGATTGCATGGTAATGGGCTCCTCAAACAATATCATCAGATGATCAGAATACCAGTTCAAAGAAATATCTCACCAATTGAAAAAGTAAGTTTTTCTTGTACAATATGTTGTCAAAATTTGGACTGGCAAAGGAGTCAGAGACACAGAGATCAGTGTTCAGATATGAATGGAAGCAGGGTACTGATAGCAGTTGTTAGAGATGGGCATAGACTAGAACCTGCTGAAATTGGGGAAGAAGTTTTAGGGCATCCCCTAGATGCATAGGTTTTGGTGCATCTCCTAAGCGCATCAGTTTTGTTGCCCTTCTAGTTGGAACAGTTTTGGATGCTCATAGGTGCAGTTCCATAAGCCAGTAGGATAGAAAGCAAGAGTGATGAAAACTCATTACAGAAATTACATTTCAGTTGATGGTGTACACAATGATATGCTGGACATAAACAAAAGATGGTTAAAATCTGTTAGGAAGTGAAGCCAAAATGTGAAGGATTCAAACTGTGATGTCTCAGAAAAGCAGCAACAACTACAGATGAGGAATTATAAAAAGGAATCAAAGAAAACTGTTCCAGTGTAGTTAGGAGTAAATAAATTTTGTTTATTCAACAGACCTTCAACCACTAGTGGGTTATTCAGGGTCAATTTAAGTTGGTTGTATTTGCATTTTGTCCTGCTTGAAAGGCAAATCAAAGAGATGGTTTTGCTATTTGTATTATGTGAGTGGTAAGTTCTCTTTTGCTTTTAAATTTTGATAGAATAGTTTATTTATTTTAGAAAAGTTCAAAATGTTTTTGAGGCCTGTGGTTTTGAAGAGGTCTTTTATGTTCTGTATCTGATAGTTTGGTTAAGTTCTTTACTGCCTATATGTGTTTATAAGACAAATTGCCATTTGTTGCATGTTGGAGGTGGTTTATTTTTAAGTAAATGTGCAAGATTCATATGTCCAATTTGGAGCCTGGCCAGAACCACCTAGCAGTAAATAGACAAGATTTTTTATTTCCTTTTTTATTTTTTCATTCTTTTGTAACTATTATTTTTTTTAATCAGGGATTTTAAGATATGGGGAAAGTGGGCATATGGTACGGACTGAGGCATAATTCACACACGGGTGCGTACATGAAGAAAGGAGTTTTGGAAGGAATAAAATGAGGAGTTTCTTTTTTATGAGAAGATCACTCACACGTGTCTGTCTTTGTGATCATTCATGAAAGATTTCATACAGGTTTGAGATTTCTTCGTAGATTTTACATTCACTGTGTGCTGTGCTCAGAGGTGATATTAGAATATTTTTTTCTGGTTTCTGATCAAAGAGGAAATTAGAAGAGTCCTGTTTATCCAATTTTCTTTAACTTATATTTGTGTGAACAATAGAATTTATAGTTGTTTTTTTTATATAGGGAGGTAGTAATTTTAATTTCTAGATGGAACTGTAAGTTCTATTCTACTAGTTTTTTCTTTCATGTTTCTCAATTGTGGAACATTATTCCACCTTCTTGCTTTCCTGTTAACTACAATCTTAAAAAAAACATTAAATACAATGTGATTCTGCAAGTCTGTGTAGAAATATTACCAAGGGGATCATATAAAGTGGTGAAAGCTAAAAGACATTTACAGAGGATAGTAAGTTTGATATTCGGTGATGGAAGATATATATATATATATATATATATATATAAATAATTAAGTTATAAGGAACTTGGTAAACCGAATTGGTAAATCCATTTCGTTGTTGGAAGATTTACCTGATGATCCTGAATCCTTAAAAAAGGATTTAGGTGAAATAAATTATCGTAATGGTACATTAAAGTGATTTGTTTTTCATTACATATATATATATATATATATAGATATATATATATATATATATATAGATACAAGTGAGCCAGACAAACCTACCTAGGTTTCACCTAAACGGATCGTCAGGATATATATATATTTTATATCTAGAGCTTCTATAATCATAAAAAACAAAAAAAACTTACATGATTATATATGAAGCTATAGATTTAATATAAGAAATATTTTCCTGACATTAAATGGATCCCCAAGGAGCTATTATTAAATCTACTTCATTTTGAGGTTTTAAAAATTAAAAAAAAATGATTTAAATTTTCACATGTAGAAATATTCAACCATAATTTAGATTTTATAAATGCTACTCATACAAAAAAAAAAGAAAATAATTCATTCCGAAGTAAAATCCTCGAGAGTGCCGCCATTGAATATTATTGAAATATTAATCTATGTCCAGGTTTTTTCCCAATATCACCTTTCCTAACAGAATCACTACTCTCCCATGCCAATGTATACAAGAAATATATCAAGAAATCAAAAGGAAAAAGTTGAATCCGTCATCACAACAATATAAACAACATTTCTACATGTGAAAATATTCTTTTCAAACATAAAGTAAATGACATCATTTTTTCATTTGACCATATGAATATACAATAGCGTTTCTAAATTCTTCTAGTTTCTAATGACATTTTGTTTTTTGTTTATAGATACTTTGTTTCAATAAATTCATTTCGTTCTTTTGTCTGGAAAAAGTCCACATTGCACGAGACGTTTATGGTTAAAACTACAGTTTTCTTATTGTCTTTTTTCCTTTATACATATATATCCAATGGGGTGCTGAAAAAATTCTTGGTCCAATTTTTCAAAACATACAACTATCAGAATTTATTTTGGATGCTCTTATCAATCCAAGAACCTTTGACCATCCCTTCATTTCTTTTTCTCTTGAAAGAAATAAATACAATTTCTTACTCTCATGCCTACTGATGAATAGACACATCTCTGTGAAACTCAAAGTAGGAACAATGTGAACAATTACTTTTATGTGTTACTATTAAAATCTCTTGAATAAAGAAGTGCTGCTTTCCTTAAGAGTGCTATCTCCCTGAAATACTCTCGGCGACCATTTTGTTTTGGTGAAACACATTCTATTATTATTTTACAGATATCTCCTTCTATATTTCGTGTCACTTCAGGCTGTGAACAATCATGGCTCTTCACAGTTTCTTATCCCTTGTGACCCTGAATAGTATTTTTCCGTTTGCTAAGCCTCCTGATTCCTGTTCGTCCCTCCTTTCACACAAGCTCATTCAGCCAGGTGGCCTGCTGACTTCTCTTATGTCTCTTGCCCTTCGTATACCCTGCAAGGGTCAAGTTCTCCAAGATCTCTTTCCTCATTATCTTTTCAAGAAATTTCAAGCGTATCTTCCTAATTGATTATAAGCATCTTTTTTAAACATTTTTTTAATACTTCCTTGTTGCTTACATGCACCATCCATAGAATTCTGAGTTTCCTTCAGTACTGTCTCCAGTTTTCTCTTCATCTGTCAGGATATTACCCAGCATTCACTACCATACAAGTGGATTGATATCAAATAACAATTTAGCACTATATTATAGGAATGAAGAAAGAGACAATCTATATTATAAGAATGAAGAAAGGGGTGATCTATATTATAGGATTTGAAGAAATGGACAATCTATATAATAGAAATGAAGAAGGGCGATCGATATTATGGAAATAAAGAAGGGCGATCAATATTATGGAAATAAAGAGGGCGATCAATATTATAGAAATAAAGAAATAGATGATCAATATTATAGAAATGAAGAAAGGGATGATCTATATTATGGAAATGAAGAAGGGTGATCAATATTATAGAAATGAAGAAAGGGTCGATCTATATTATAGAAATAAAGAAAGGGACGATCTATATTATAAAAATGAAGAAAGGGATGATCTATATTATAGGAATGAAGAAAGGGATGATCTATATTATAGAAATGAAGAAAGGGATGAAACATACACAGATACTCAGTCATGTCTTATCCTCTTACACAATTATCATAAAGTTTCATAAAGTAACTATTTCATAAATGCAAAACACTTGAAAGGGATATTAAAAAGAAAAAAAAACACTATTAGTCTCCCAAACTTACTTTTTCCTCTGCTTTGTGTATGGCATTGATGACTGAAGTGATCTGTTCATTGATAAGGAGGGTCAGATCAAACCATGAGAAACTACCCAGAGTTGTTTCTTTCGGGTGGGCAAGGACTCGTCCAGCCAAGAGACGTTGGTAGACACTGTGCAGGAAAGACAGTTTATCCTGACATAAGATAAAATAGCATTATTATTATTATTATCATATTTTAGTAGAGGTCAGTTATAATGTTCAAGTAATGTCTCTTTGTTAATAGCATAGAGTACATGACGGATTTTTCTTTTAAATTATTTTTTTTAAACATTATTATACTCAGGTAGAAAAAGGGCACCTCAAGGCAGTTTAATGGTTAGCAAGCGTGTTTCGCTAGAACAATTATGAATGTGTAGTGAGTTCGATCCTCACTGGGTGCCCCCTACTTTTGGCCTTGTGCTACATCTAAGCTACACCTAGAAAATAACTACTCAGGTAGAAAAAAAAAACAACTCAAGAATGCTTACTGAGGTCATCTTAAAAGACGACATTCTAAAGTAGTCAAGATAAGTGACGGTTGGAAGTTATTGGGGTATAAATTTCTGTAAGACTTTATTTTTATTTTTAACACTTCCAATTATGATATATTTTTACATTGCCTGATAATGATTATATATATAAACTCAATTAGTTTACTGTGTTTTTAGATATTAAACATTTTGTGGGATGGATAATTATGCTGACATGATTTGGACAATTCTGCTGTTACATCCAGTATATATATATATATGTGTGTGTGTGTGTGTGTGTGTGTGTGTGGATATTGAGGTTAACACTCAGTGGTGATAGTCTGTTTCATACTTAAACGCAATCTTCAGGCCATTTTATTATATAGTTGTTTGAAGACTGCATGAGTTTGAAACTCAAGTTACAACTAGAACCATCCTCTTATAGGATATAACAGTGGTAAGTGATTTTTGCTCAGTCTAGGCAATCTGGTACCTGAGCACTTTGCTGAGTAGGTAACTTTGCTTTTAGGCCTTTCTTTCCCTTACTTTTTCAGTATATGACTGTACTGGATAAGAGTTTTAGGTTTTGGCAAGTTGTCTGTTGGTTCTACCAATGCTCCTTGTTTTTCTTTAATATATATATATATGTATATATATATATATATATATATATATGTGTGTGTGTGTATTTAGGCAGAAATCCTTCATTTATTCATGTTTCATTAAAAATGACAGACAAGGTAATATGGTTAAGCTTTTTATTTAATTTTTCTTGTGTTCACATAAGAGCTTTCTTTTTGGGACACAGAATGTGTAGAAACTGTCCAAATGTTCTGTAGTTCCAAGTGCTTTGGGTTATACTTTTAGCCATTAGCAAGGATGATTTTATTTTTACAATGGTAAATTTTATTTTTACAGTGGTAAGTGATTTTTGCTCAGTCTAGGCAATCTGGTATCTGAGCACTTTGCTGAGTAGGTAACTTTGCTTTTAGGCCTTTCTTTCCCTTACTTTTTCAGTATATGACTGTACTGGATAAGAGTTTTAGGTTTTGGCAAGTTGTCTGTTGGTTCTACCAATGCTCCTTGTTTTTCTTTAATATATATATATATATATATATATATATATATATATATATATATATATATATATATATGTGTGTGTGTGTGTGTGTGTGTATTGAGGCAGAAATCCATCATTTATTCATGTTTCATTAAAAATGACAGACAAGGTAATATGGTTAAGCTTTTTATTTAATTTTTCTTGTGTTCACACAAGAGCTTTCTTTTTGGGACACAGAGTGTGTAGAAACTGTCCAAATGTTCTGTAGTTCCAAGTGCTTTGGGTTATACTTTAGCCATTAGCAAGGATGATTTTATTTTTACAATTTAATTGAGTGTGTGTGGTATGTGTATGCTTTTAGTGTGCTATAGAGTTGTTTTATTTTTCGAACACTGTTAGCACACTGTGGCCTAGTTTGTAGTTAATATTGTTAAGAGTCGGCGTTTTCTTTTTTATTATTAGGGCTTCCATTATTTTTAATCTTTTTTTACAAATGGATGAGGTTATTATATTTGTGTTTTCTACTAGTATGTTTCGAATGGAGTCTGGTAGGTTTGTATGTGTGTTTAAATGTGTTCTAATGTAGCTCTGGTCAGATAGGTGTAACGTAAGGCATCTTGATAGGTATGTAGTTGTGTGACCGATGTAATTATTTATGAGTTCGGTTTGATCAGGAACCCAGTTCCTTAAGGGGCATTTGAACTCATAGATAATATTCGTTTGTTGTAATTTTGATATAGCTGGTGTGTTATTTTTAAAGATAAGGTTAGCTGTCTTAAATTTTTTATAGTAGATAATTTTATTTTTTTATTTGGGTCGATTGGGGCAGTGTATTTCTTTATAATATTTCTAAGTGAAGATTCATCTTTGTTGTTAATCTGCATTTGGCTTTTGTAGAAAATATTTATGTTATTTTTGTCTGTATGTTCACTATCGTTATTTACTTTGGGGAGAAAGAGTCTAATTTCACGTTCTATAAGGTGGTTAAGGAAGACATTGTTAATTAGTGCCTGTTTAACATTATTGAGTTCCTTAAGGAAGAGTAGTTGAGAGGATGAATTCTGGTGTGCTCTTTTTAGGAAGTTTTTTATTGCTGCTATTTTTTATCTGAATTGGCATTCACTTTTAAAGTTAAGGTGGCAAGAGTTTCTCCTAGTGGGTTTTTTTAATATAATGAGGTGATAAAAGTGTTATTACTATATTCTGCTAGAACATTTAAGAATTGGAGTTTGTTTTTTTGACTAAGTTTGTAGGTAAAGTTAAGAACAGAGTTTTTCTCAAATGTGGTCTTAAGTGGTTCTATTTCTTTAGTGTTATTTGCTAAAATAAAAATATCATCTTCGTAGTGAACATATATTTTAGGTTTACAGACCTGTTTAAATATCATATTTTCTACACGAGACATATAATAATTTGAAAAGCATGGCCCGAGTGGATTTCCCATACTAACACCATTAGTTTGGGTGTAAATGTTCCCATTATGGTCATAGAATGGGTTGTGCATGTGACTTAGTCAAAAAAACAAACTCCCATTCTTAGATGTTCTTGTAGAATATAGTAAAATTTGTCTGCTATATATCTGGAAAAATCCATCCATTTCTGATTTCATTAGATGCAGTGACAATGAATAAATGTAACAGATGTTATATTTATTCATTATCAATGCAACTGATGAAACCGCAATCCATATATTAAAACCTTATTTTCTAAATATGCTATATTCATAAGGTTCTGATGAATTTTTCCAAATATACTTCACAAAATATTTTTTCTTAATTGCAACTCCTTTTATTTGGTAACTCTCCCTTATATGTCATCAATTGAATTCATGTGAATAATTGTTTAGAGAATTTTAGCAGCTCCCCAACATAGGTATTAAAAAGCAAAACGTTAATGGTATCACAAGATACTGAAGGATATGTAGAATTAAAATAAAAGATTTCATAACTAAATATGAATTAATAATAAACACAGTAAAGCAACAGTTTTATCTAGGTACATCCACAGTTTTGCTGAAAAAGGTCCCAAACTTGAAAACAAAATTTTATAGTCAATCTGTTTATTATAACTTGTATTTACAAATGTCTCAAAAATGGATGACTTTGTTGAAGTTAGTGAAAAAAGAAATGAAAATTGATTCCAATCAATATCATTTCTGTTTGAAATAAACCAGAGTATTTTGCTTACCAGAAACAGTAAATTTAATGCTTTAGCTTTCAATTAAAGCTAAAATGAAAGCTTCAAGAAATTTTTTTCATTTTCCAAAAATTAATTTAAACCTTAAGTATTGCAATTTTTGTGGAGGTACCTAGTTTTATTACAATTTGCACAGGCCAAAAAAAAATTTAAACTTTCCCTGGTATAAAATTTTATTCTGTAATTAATTCAAATTAATCAAAATCTGTTTGAATTTTGTTGATATAAAGATAAGAAAGCACAATGCTACTAAAATTTGGGAATAATAAAGTGAGTAAAATTTTATCTTAAATTTCATCATAGAAGACATTTATATCTGTGCATGTGTATAAATGTTGTAATTTGTTTGAGAAAACAAAAAAACAAAATATCAGCTTGATTTGAAAGAATCTGGTTTTGAAGTGTTTGTCCAAAATGGTAATGACAACACATTTATGAAGTGACATGAAGAAGCTGCTTTACTAATTGACAAAATGGAAATATGACTCACCTCATCTGCTTTTTTGTGTTTGTTAACTAGGTTCATGATCTGAAAATCAAATAAAGGCAAATAAATGAGTGAAAAATAGATGGAATAATAAGTAGAAAACTTCCAACGATAGAGATGTGGTCCTAATCTATTTTTTTACAATTCACTCTGTTCAAAGTTAAGAACCACATAAGGTAAAGGGTTGCAGAGTACCCAAGACAGGGACATAGCTCTAATAGCTCAAGACAGAGACATGGTCCTAATGGCCAAAGAGAGGGAATCAATTCTAATGGCCATAGAGATGGAATCAATATTAATGGCTGAAGAAAGGGAATCAGTTCCAGTGGCCAAAGAGAGAGAATCCTAATGGCTGAAGAGAGGGAATTAGTTCTAATGGCCAAAGAGAGGGAATCAATTCTAATGACCAAACAGAAGGAATCATTCTAATTGCTGAAGAGAGGGAATAAGTTTTAATGGCCGAAGAGAAGGAATCATTTTTAATGGCTGTAGAGAGAGATGCAGTCATAATGGCATTTTTATTTTCCTTTGCTATCATATCTTGGAGTACTTGTAGATTTGTGTCTGCTATCAACACAGTGTCATTTGGTAATGGTAATATTAGAAGTTTCCTTGTAAGAAAACATTTTGCATTCATTGATTGAGCAGCCAGTGGAGCTGTTGGTTGAACTATATAAAAATCTTTAACAATTTATCAGATTGATAAAGTCCAGCAACTGTTATCATTCCTTCTAATATTGGTTTCCTTCCTAACCTTTTGTTTGAAGCCATGTGGAAAGTCAACATCTTGATTATGTCATTATTTTCTCTTTGAGCTACATGTGCTATACATTTTAGTTATTGCTACTGTTGGCAGTGCTCAAGTGATGTGATTTCTATTATCTGGTACAGTTCTTTGTAATTCTGTATTGGTAGTCCACAAGGTTTGAAGAAGAAGGGTTATTGCTAAAACTGACATGCTCCACTTGATCAAAACCATTTTTAATTATCGATGGGCATAAGTGTTTGTATACAGCTGACAGTTTAGATATTTATGAAGGAGTCTGGCACTATGCATGGCATCCATATGAAAGTCTTGATCTGATAAGACTATTCAAAAACATGACTCAAACTTTTATGTTAATGTTTTAGTTTTGTAGCGACTTGCGGTGTGGTCTGAAACTACCACTAGCATAGCCTATTCTATGATTAATTCCCATATCTCCTATAATAAATTAGCACACAACTGATACTTGTTTGCTGACAGTTACCAAAAGATACCAAGTACTAATCTAGCACACAATTGATCCTGGTTTCTATCCAACATTTGAAATGTAAGCTCTTTATTTCCACATAAATTCTTTTCTTTCTCTTCTTTGGAATTGAAGAAGTGAGGATTAGTTTTAGCTAAACAAATAACAAGGATTATTTAATGGTCTTTACTCAGGGAGGCATAAGCAAAAAATATGTAAAAAAACTGTGATTAAAAATAATGAAAATATTTGGTTGAAACAGTGAAACAATAATTGTTGGCTATGAAAAAAGGAAATCCTGAAAGCAAATAAAAAAAGTAGTTGCTTACTTCTGCAGAGAGTTCCTTAATTTGGATTTTTTCTTTGTCTTTGGTGTTGGCACAAGATTCCATTTCCATTTTCAGTTGTAAGGTCTGTTCTTCAAGTTGTCGGAATTCTGTCCTCAAACGGTTCAGTTCTTTAGCACACTTGGTGTAATTGATCTGAGATTCCTTGTTGGAAGATACGAGATTACACAGCAAAATTCAAGAAAAATAACCCAATCCCAAACAGACACACACACACACATATATATGTAAATAATAAACAATAAAATCCCAAATCACCTCATATGTGGAATAGCCCTTTTCGGCAGACAAAGATATCAGTTGTCTGTCTTATCAACCCCAGTTGAACTGTGTTTGTCAGAAATAGAAATTTAACCGTGAAAGCGAAAATTAAAAAAAAACACAAACAGTCGAAAAACTAAATATATATATATATATATATATATATATATATATATATATTTTTATGATAAGCTCACTAAAATTAAAAACAAGAAACACAAAGTTGAAAAACTATATATTATGATAAGCTCACTGCTGGTGGATGTCCAAGGCATAAGCTATGGAAGAGGTTCAAGGATTGTATGAAAAACAATCTAAAAGGTGATCAGTTTGGATGTTGAAAATTGGAAGGAGATGGTGGAGAATTGCACTGATTACCAGGGAACTGTTGTAGAGGGTTATGAGACATCTGAAGTAAAGAACTTAAACGGGGTCTGCAGAAAGGCATTGGGAAGGGTTTGGATGTTAACATAGTGAGCTGGAAATGAGAGAGATGTGATCGTATTCTACTATCTAAAGCTGGATATGTTAAGCATCTGGAATCACATGAAAGACAGCCTTCTTGTGCAGTGCCACCTTCGTGACCAGGTGATACTGTTTGTGTAATTTGTGGCGAGGTATGCAAATCTATGGCTGGATTGAAGAGACACATGATAGTGCACATGGAACAGATATCACAGCAAAGATCCAATCAATCACTAGAGTTTATCTGTCATCCATGTTTCAAGTCATGCAAGTCGGACTGCTAGCTAGAAGAGTCACCTTTGTAGACATTTAATAAAGGGCAACAAGGAGCAGGGGAGGAGATGTTGATGCGTGGGACGGCGTTCATCTGTGAAGATGGAGCAATCACGATATGTATATTTAGGCCAGCAGACAAAAATAAATATACTTTTAAAGTATATATATATATATATATATATATATATATATATATATATATATATATATATGTATATATATATATATATATATATATATATATAAATATCTTATTTTAACAGTTAAAATATAATCCTTGAAAATGGCTAAATGTATAGCTGAAAGCGCTCAGATAAAAAGAACATTCGGACAGTTTTTATATAATTTATTATCCAAAAAGAAAAAAATTATTAGATCGCATGAGAAATTGTATAAAAAACTAAATAAAAGCACATTGTCTGTCGTTTTCAATGAAATGTGCATGAAAGAAGGATTGCTGCCTAAATACACAATATATATATATATATATATATATATATATATATATATATATAGGGTGTATCAAAAATATTTTTACAAACTTTTGCAGTGGGTTCCTCACACCAAAACAAGGACACAAGTCCATATAAACATATGTCCACAAATTATTCGTTATTGAGTTTCAAGAAAATTTACAGTAGATGGCAGTGTGTTGCCATGCAGATTAGGTTAGATATGTCATTCGTGTACATTTGTGGCTAGTCTGTCTTCAACATTTAATGTATGTAGTAGTGAGTTAACTGAAAAGTGTTCTGTTTAACAATGACAGGATATTCATATCGTGAGCAGGACAGATATGATTTTTACATAAGACTGCATGAATGGTAATGGACACGAGGCTGCACGGCTGTATTAGATTGTTTACATATCAATTGTAGCCAAGTCACCCAACCTTTGCTGCTGTTTATCATTGTGTTGCAGAGATATGATCTGTGACACTATAAACTATGGGCCAAGGAAGACCGAGATCCACTCGTCAGCCTGACTACGAAAAACAACATTCCAAAGGCTGTCGAAGACGATCCAGGTATCAGCACACATCAAGTGGCCCTAGCATGTTGTACATCTCATAGTATCGCATGGATGGTACTTCAAGACTAGCTCCTGTATCCGTATCATTTACAATATGTGCAGGGTGCTTTGCCCTTTGATCACTCACCACACAACTTTTGCCAATGGTTTATTGCACAAATTGCCAAGCCACTGTTTAACTCTTCAATCTTGCTTAGGGATGAGGTAACATTTTGGAAGAGATGGAATAACAAATTTACACAACCAACAATTATAGGCGGATAGGGATCCCCATTGTAGAATACAGGCTAGGCACCTGCAACAGTTTATGATTAACTAGCAGCATGGCCCGGCGTTGCCCGTACTTGATTCAAAAATCGTACAACTCATACAGTAATCGCTATCACTTGACTTAAAATATTTTTGCCTTTCCTTGCCTTTAAAGGAGTGCCCTTTGCCATACTGATGTTGCTACATGCTTTACTTCTTGCCATTCTCACACTGCAAATTTTTTCTAAGCTCTATACTAAACATTAAATCTGTTACGAAAAAGGAACTAAACAAAATGAACACAAAACAGTCAGCTTTAAAAAAGGACTCGTAACTGGAAAAACCGAATGAAAAAAGAATGTTAATAACAAATACTTTTTCACACCCAACCCAGTTCTGCGGAATCAGAATCAACGTTGAATGAGCCAATTTGAGTAAAGTGCCATGCAGATTTAAATTTTTCCCACTTGTGACAAATGCAGCTATCAATTTTTTTTGCATGCTAGTTAACATTCGTGTCAGTCAGCTGTTGGCTCTCACGCTGGCCAATAGAATCTTCGTGCCTATTCGTGGCAGCCAGCTATAGGCTCTCACGCTGGCCAGTAGAAAATGGCTGCAAACTACATGAAAACTGCCGTAGAAGCATGAAAAAAAAAATTATTTCCACTATCGATGGAAGTTGGGAAATGCAAAGTTGGTCTTGGCCTTCCCGCTAGCTTGGAGCATGTGTATGTAAATTTTAGTGTAAATCCGTCGAAAAATTGCGTCCGTGCATTCGTTACACGCACACACACATCCTGCCTTTTATAGATAGAGATGTGTGGGCTGGAATTGTAGGTGACTGTCTTATAGGCCCATATGTTTTCCCAGCATGTCTTATACGAGCTGTCTACAGAGTTTTTATTTCGAATACACTTCCAGAGCTGCTAGAGCATGTACTCCTGCTCATATGAAGATGCATGTGGTCCATACATCATGGAGCTCTAGCACATTTTAGTCACATTGTTCACGATGCACTGGCTGACATCTACCATGAAAGATAGATAGGTAGGAAAGGACTGGTTCCATGGCTTGCATTCTTCTCTGACATCAATCCTTTGGATTTTTGTCTGTGGGGCCACCTAAAAAAATTGGTTTATGCAGCAGACATTAATAATGCAGAGATGCTTCATCAACATGTCATGGGAGTCTACGAAACCATTTAATGCCATGTGGGATTATTTTAAAGGGTCTCCCAGTTAATGATCTGATGAGTACATGTGTGTGTATAAGCAAGTGGAGGACATTTTGAACATTTGTTATAAGTTGCTGTGTTGAGGTACAACGATGGCCTTTTCGACTTATATTTATATGAACATTTTACCTTGTTTTGTGAAGAACTCACCCACAAAATATTTTTGGATATGTATCTTATATCATACATTTAACAGTGTTTACTGTAAATTTTAAAATTAATAACTCAAACATGAAGGATTTGCGGACATATATTTATATGTACTATTGTCCTTGTTTTGGTGTGAGGAACCCAGCTGCAAAGATTGTAAAAGTATTTTTGATACACCCTGTATATATAACAATAATCTAAAAAAAAACTTTTAAATTAAAATAACATTGTCAGTTCAAGATCTTTTATACACACACACATATATATATATATATATATATATATAAGGTAACAAATCTGTTGGTATATAATCAAAGTGGATCCTAGTAATATAAAATATTAAAACTGATCTACAAAAAGAGCTCAATGTATTTATTATTACAGACCAAATAATTAATGAACAATAAAATCCCAAAACACGTCATATGGGGAATAGCCTATTTTGGCAGATGAAGTTATCTGTCTTATCATATATATATATATATATATATATATATATATATATATATATATATATATGATTATTTATTTAAAAATTATACCATAAATATGTTATAAAATCACTACAAAAATAGCCATTTTGTTTCAACACCTCTGGTGTCTTATCAAATGAGGATGTGATATATACATACACACCTATCCACATATCTATAAACACATAAACACACAGTCATATATATATATGTATATATATATATATATATATATATATATATATATATATATATATATATATATACACACACACACACACACATACATACACACACATACACAAACATGTATGCATATATACATATGTGCATGCAGAAACATACCCACATGTATATGGTTGTATTAAAAACAGACACCACAGCAATATACCTTTGCTTTACAAGACTTTTTGGAATTTGAGTGCTAAATTGAATTGAAAGACGAAAACATACTTGCTAAGAATTGTTGTTGTTTTGTTTGTTGTCTTTAATAACATCATAGACTGCTCTGCCTTATTGAGGCACTAGAGTAAGATTGGAAATAAATCTTTGCCTCATTTACGTACAAGTACACAGGTTTACAAGTATCATCCTTCTACTACTGAGGAACGAGGGAATTCAAGTAGCAAACCTTGAATCACACACTTCACAATGGGGGTCACAGAGCTCATCTGTAATTTATTGTATTTCTGTGCTTTTGATGTTTCTAGGACATAAAAAACATTGCCTTTCTTTTTATACGTAAGTAGGCATATAAAATTCTATTTATATTAAATATTATCCTTCAAATAAATTAAATTCCAAATTCAATAGCTGAGACAGAATGTTTCTAGATATTGACAGTGTGAATTAACTTTTGCATGGTGACTGATAGTTTCCTGCTTCAATGCATACTGAAGTCTGCAACTGACAGTCACGATGCAGTGTTGATTCCTATGTCAGAACTATTTATCTATATATATACAGAAACATATCTATATGATCATGAAAGATCAAGTATATAAAAGTGGTTTTGTTTTAATTTTTGAATATTATTTAAACTAGAACAAGATGTTTTAAAGAAAATTTAGCATGAATAATGACTGAAAACAAAATCTAGGACAAATTTATTCCTTTCTTGAACTGAACATCTATACATATTCAAATCAAGCTTTGGTGTTGTCAAAAACACAAAAAAAATTATGATAGTCTGATTATATATTTTTATAGTTTTAGGCATTTAAAACAACATGCCTGGCCGCATACACAATTCTGGAAAATCCTTGTTGAAAACACAACTATACTTAAACATGAAAACAATAAACAAAAACTAAAAATTCTTGAAGCTATATACATAAAACAGTTGAAACATAACCTAAACAAAATAAAGTACGAAATCTCCACAAATATTCTTAAATGCCTATAATTTATAACAGAAGCCATTGGTTTATACCAACGGCTTCCCATACTTAATACTTCTTGTTTTCACTCTTGCATGGTCATGTGTGACTTCATGAGCTGTGGTGTGATTTTCGCTTCAAGCGTGTTGTATGCACAAATTTTTCGTTGCTTGGAAACCTTCCATGTAAACATAAACAGACTATCATTATTGTTTTGTCCGTGTATTGTTTAATATATTGTAATGTAATTGTCATCTTTGATAATGGCTTATGTAAGCTGAAAGCCTAGATAGGATTAAAAAATATGTATCAATATGATTTTCTTTCATCTTTTAATGATAATGTTATTAAGCTTATCAGATCATATGAAAAGAATTGACATAAAATAGACAAAACTTGTCTATATTATTTAATGAAACATGCATCAATATATATATATATATATATACATACACACACACAAATACATACATACACATTCTTACATATACACATACATACACATATGTACCTACATGCATCTATCTACACGTATATGTTTACACATAAATATGTTCTCACATATATATCTATGTGTATCCAGATACACATATATATATACTTGACGAGTGCATGCTTAAATAAGTATTTCGATAAAATGCAAGATATCAGAGGTCACTACAACTATTTCATCTTCTAGAGTCATATCCTCCTACTTACCTCTTCCCTTTCCCACTTTTTGGAACTATTTTAAAACACAACTTCTGTTAGTTTTCATTTTGCATTTGGTTCTGGAAGAATTTTGAATCCATATATATATATATATATATATAAATATGACAAAAATATAGTTTTAAGGTATGCTATATTTATGGCTACAAAAATAGACATTGGGGTCAACACCAAGCAGCAACAATCTGTTTCATGCTTGAACACAATCTTCAGACTGTTGCCACTTTTATATACAGGGTGAATGAAAAGTAAATATTTATAATTTATTTATTAACTATAATTTATACAAGTCATGAATATGAGATGAAAGCATTTAGCATGAGGTTTTATTTAAAATTCGATATGGGTACCAGATTTCACTACCAGTTTCTTGAGCTGCCCAGGAATCATGTCAACTGATTTCACAAGGAACTTTTGTGGTATGGAAGATATAAATTCTTGTATTTACCCTTCAATTTCTTCCAAATTCTTGGTTTGGTATTATAGTAGACTTGCTCTTTTAACCAACCCCAAAGGAAAAAAGTTACAGAGTGTTAAGTCAGAACTCCCAGTTGGCAACGCATACACAATATATGGAGTTATCTTCAGTCACCCTACATACATATAACTTTAAAATTTAAAAATCAGGAGGTCAATTAAAATGCACAACCATGGTTTTGATATGATGGTCTCTTCAGACAATACTTTTAAACACTTTATTTCAAAAAACCAAAGATCTTCTCCCCACCAAAAAAAATATAAAAATAACAGGCTCATAAGTGAAAGACAGGACACTGAGTGTAATGGAAAGGAAGGGGAAAACTGTTTCCTGGTCTGATTCAACTCTGACAATTAACCTTTATATATATAATTTGATAAATCCTGGCATCTGAAGTGGTGTTAGATCTATTTTTCTTCCTAATTATATTTCCTGTTGTCTTGAATGTTGTGGTAAAAACATCAGTGTTGGGGATAACTAATTTATTTTCAAATTTTGTGTTGCAGATGTTAGAAATGCTGTCAGTGTGGATTTTATATGATTGTTTTTTAACATTGAGACAAATCCCAAAAATCAGACACCACTGATACAGCTTCAATACATCCCGGCTTGCTGGAATTTAAAAAGAAAACGCATTAGAGATTTGTTCTTTCCTTTACTGCTATACCAATAATAGAAAACAAGCATACAATGTCCATAAATCATAAAAATTAGACACTTCTAACATCAATAAAACAAAATTCATAATCCTACCCTCGAACACTACAAAATTTGAAAATAAATTAGTTATCCCCAAAACTAGGGTCTTTACCATCACCTCCAAGACAATCGGAGATATAATTAGAAAGAAAAATAGATCCACCATCACTTCAGATGCTAGGATTTATCAAATAAACTGCTTGCAATGTAGATAAACTTATATATATCTCCTTACAAGGAGCCAAGTTACTCTTATCTATCAGAAAATTTGAAAACCTATACGATAATAAATAAATCTAAAAAGCATATTTGTAGGTAAGCAATATAAAAAAATGTGCTGAATTTTGCTTTTGATTTATGAATATTTTTTTACTTTAATTATTTCTTATTTAAAAAATGATTTAATGCTGAATGGATCATCCTGTAGTCATAATTGGAGAGACTTACTTCAAGGGCTTTGTCTTTTGTCAATATCATTTGCTTGTAAGTAGAAACTTCCTTTGTTAATGTGTTATTTACAGTTTTCATCTTCAAATTCTGCAAATGAGAAACAGAAAAGAATATTAGAAAAAAAAGAAAATAGTCGTGGTTAATACTTTAATTAGATCATATGGCATGCATTGCCAATTGCAGCTATTTTAATTTATGGAAATCTATTTCAGAAATAAGTAATCAATTTTCTTTTAATTTCTGTCTGAATTTTTGGGATGAGGATTTATTACTTAAATGTGAACTATTATCTGTATCTTTGTTGTTGTTGTTATCCCAACAATGATAAAAAAAATTCAATAAAAACACCCATGTCCCAGCAATCTGGACCAATTGTGGGGATGTGTCAGCCTGTTAAAATACCCAATGAGTGAAATTCTTAAGTCCTGTGAGTTGTTCAATCTTTTGCAGGTAGAATTTTTGGCATTAATACATCTCTCTTTCAGTACTAATAAACTTAAAAACCTGTATAACATTTTGGAAATCTCTGCCCTTGAATTAGAATTGGGTAATTATCAGAATCCATAAGTAACTGAAGGTACCAACCAACCAACCAACAAGAAATACTAACACTACATACTTTCTTTTATGCCTTTTTATATAGTCATCTTGGTTGGTGTACACAAAATGTTTTGAATTTTGTACTCTCTATTCTTCTTCAGGTGTCTGTCATTTTTTTTTATCACCCCAGAATTCCATTCCCCATGCTTAGAAGATATCCCATAGCAGTTAATACTCTTCAGAATTATTCACATTTGTGACACCATTTCTGCCACTGAATCAGAGTATATACATTTTTGTACTACCCAAGTCAGGGACTGAACTTACAACCTCCAGGGAATTAGATATGTTTTAACCCATGAGGTGTCTGGGATAATCCAGTAGTATAACTTTGAAGTGTTAGACTTAACATTTGCACTTTGATAGTGGAATTTTGGGGTGTCCTTTCAGAGGTGCCAAGATGGTGCTCATCTCTGTGCTAGGTCTACTGAAAAGATTGTCAGAACTTGATATGCATACAGCCTTCTTGAATAGTTCTGAACAAGTCAAAACTTGAAGATCCATATTTGTGAAAGTATTTGCAATCATTTTTTCTTAAGGAATCCACTGAGCATTGCTTGTATCCTTATTATTTGACATCTCTTTAATTGAATGAGCATCAAGAAGCATATGTTGACGTAAATGTCTTCGTTTGCAATTCAGATGAAAGACTGTCTACTTTAAGACATAGAGGATTCATTTGCTTGAAACCAATTTTAATCATTGTTGTGAGAAAATGGTTGCATACAGCTGAGAGTATAAACACTTCTGAATGAGTTAGATGTCATGCATGACATTCATATGAAAGTCTAGATTTGATAAGGCTATTTAAGAGCATGAAATGAGTTTCCAGGTTAATATTTTGCTTTTTGCAAGCATCTGATTAAGTTGGACAAAAGTACCTCTAGGGCAACATATCCTGCATTTAATTTCCTTCAATCCTATACTAAATTTGTTATCACTGGTCCATATGCTGAGGTATTTAATATGTTTAGAATTTACTAATTCCACATCTTGAAGTTTTATGCTTTTAATTCCAAATCGTAGTTTCTGTTTTGAAAAGGCTTATTTGATGTCCTACTTCTTGAAACAATTGGGAAAAGTTCCCTCATGGACTGTCACAGATAAACAGCATTAATCTAGTCTGAACGGAAAGGTGCATATAACAATCATCTAATTTATATTTTTTCTTAATTTGAGATTCCATAAAATTCCTGTGCAGATAAAGACACTCTATTTGAAGGTGTCATTTTATCCCTTATTTTTTGAGAGATCTATGATTACTGACAAACATGTTCACACTCACCTCATCAGTTGCTTTATTTAGTTTGCGGCTAAGGTCCATCAAAGTGTTACGTAAACATTCCATAATGGCTGCCGGCTTTCGTGAGTTTGGCTCATAGGTCATTTGATTACCTGTAAAGAAGAAATATAAACGAAT
The DNA here is from genome assembly GCA_963932145.1 of Acanthosepion lycidas. Classification (NCBI taxonomy): domain Eukaryota; kingdom Metazoa; phylum Mollusca; class Cephalopoda; order Sepiida; family Sepiidae; genus Acanthosepion; species Acanthosepion lycidas. Next base: position 90,112,069 of record OZ010590.1, on the reverse strand, counting down.
CAGCAACTTGCCTTATTTTTACCTGTGGTTGGTTGCAAATTCAGTTGATTTATTTAAGAATTTCAGTCATTGTATGTTTTTCAGGCCAATACAGCTGCTTGAGTGTCCAAGCTGATCCACCATCTATAAATAGATTGCCAAACATGACTAAAGATCATCTCTCTGCCCATGCAGTGAAGACTTATGACTATGTGCTAACATAACTTGTGAAGTGAAAATGGAAATAAACACCAAGGCAGTCGATCGTCAAATGACAAAAATTGGTTTCTGAGGATCTGCACATCCTTACGGTTAATAAATTAATGCTTTGAAAATAAATATTTAACATTTTTCAACCAATGGGTTGTGTTCCTGCCGACAATAAAAATCATGCTTTGTGATCCCCTTGAAGAGTATTTAAGCAAAGATTCTCGACCAGACAAACCAGGAAAGGAGGAAGGAATGGCAAATGCTGACATGTCAACGCTTCAAAAACAATCCTTTACTCATTCACCTGTCTTCCTCACCAGTCTACATGACATTTACACTTTCCTCCTTGCCTCTTTTTTCTCATACATATACGCAAAGAAATTACATTTCTTTTTCATCTATACAAGCATCTACAAATATAGAACCTTAATACAGGAACTTTAACTCTCATACCTGCTGAGAAAAATTTAGTTGTAAAAAACATGAAAATAAAAATATTTTATATTTAAAAACGTTTCATGCCCCTTTTTTTTTTGTGGGTTAATTCAAATCTGCAACAAACTATTGACTGCTGCTGAACAGTTTTGTCTCTCCATTTTCACGCACAAGGGTGTGGATCAACATGGGGAGGGGGTAGCTTCCATGTATTGCCCATCAGTGCTGCAGACTGAGATTGTCACTCCAGGCCGATATTATCAAGAAGTCATTAACTTCACAAATGCACCACAGTGAGATCTGAACAAGAGTTTTGTTGCCAGAATGTTAACCCTTTAACTACTTGGTCATGTGCTCATTTAATATAAATGAAACTTTTCCCATTTTTATAATTAGATGTTTTTAGATGTGATGAAATAAAAAAAAAAAATGAAAATAAATTATTTAATAAGGAAAGGATAACTGGATGTACTGAGCACAGAAATAATGAATTGAGTTATATGTTAAGTTGGGGAAAATCCAATCATTTGTATATGAAATCATGGATTTTAACTAAACTCAAACGCTTTTTGGTACTGAAGAAAAATTACCTATCACACCAGCCTCCCAACACGCACACAAATATGTTTGCAATAAGAGTGTATATAGGTATGGGTGAACACACATTGCAATAGGTTCAAACGTTTACATTGCTAACCACAATTATATTTTTACAATTTAATGCATTGTAATCTTCTGCATAAAAAATGAAAAGTGAGTTAAGTGTCAGTAATTTTGAGAAGAAACTGTTTTTTAACCCATTCAACTCTTCCTTTTTTGAGTGTTTGATGTTATTGTTGTGGAAGGGTAGAGAAGAGAAAAATTGTGATACATGTAGGGAAGGTGGGTGGTACAGAAAACATTGATGCTAAAAGAAGAATTAAGGGATGAGTTTGATTCTTTAACAAACCTGGGCACAAGTTATCGTCAGCAGTAAACCAAAAACCTAAAAGAAGAATTAAGAGACATTAATAGCCATCTCTAAAATAACAACAATCTGTCCTTGTAGAGTAATTGGCCATGGTTAAATGTAATTTTCAGAAATACCCAGCAAACAGAAATGACAAGGTTTCCAATAAGCAATAAGAACAAAAAGAAAAGAACAGAACAATTATAATACAAAGCAGACTATATATATATATATATATATATATATATATATATATATATATGTGTGTGTGTGGATGGTCCTGCACAAGGCCTTCACCACTATAATCAAATCTCATGTGCTGGTGTTGGGCTGTCGGTTTCCTGGAAACTGATCTGCTTGACCCTCATATGTCGAATCTCGACGGGAGAGTCGATCATATATATATATATATATATATATATATATTTGACCACAATTTTGATCTAAAAAATGTCACAATGAATCAAAAGAGAAAGTAATTTATTCAGAAGGAAAAGTTTTGAGATTGCTGTTATCGAATCTTATCAAAATATAAATCTATGCACCAATTTTTTCCAAATCTTACCTTTCCTGAAAGAATTACTACATTCCCAAGGCAACAACAAATATGTTGAAAAATCAAAAGAAAATGGTGAAATCTATCACCTCATGTTTTTGAAGATGTACAGCACATACTCACATCGCATAACATAACCACCTAATCCCAATTTAAACAATATTCATTTAACAAAAAAAAATCTTGAATATTACTTGTCCATTTTACTTTTTGCCAGACTTTGATGAATTATGATAACTTTGTGTCATCCAAATGTTTTAACTGACCTTTCAACCACCTGATAAACATTCATGAATGGTCTCAAATTTAAAAACCTTGATAAAACAATGACATCCTCAGTGTTGCATATATACATGTGCAACAAAATAAATCCTTACATTTCCTTGATAATGTCCCTCACAGGCTGAAACGTGTTGGCTAAGAATAGTTTTTCCTCTTGTCTTTTTATTAATTTTGTTCCTTTACAGATACACTAACTTAAAATCATATATATATATATATATATATATGTATGTATATAAAAAAGCAAGACAAAATTAGGCATGGAAATAGTAATAAGGTAAAAAGTTCACAAAGTAAGAATGGTGTTAACACACAAAAGGGATGCAGACAAGTGATCACAGAGTTTTAACTTCAAGACAAGAAAGAATAAAAATATGCGGTAGTGGGCAATCTCATTGGCTAGGAAGAAATCCCATCATGCACCTGAAAGATTTGTCTATAAGTTTGGAGAGGGGGGGTGTTTTTGCAGTCATTCCTATGTGAATTGGAACCAACAAAATCAATAATAATAATAAATAATGCTCAGGGTGTTGTGAGCAGGTACATTGATATGGTAAAGCAGCCATGATTTATTTTGCCACAAAAGCATTTAAAAAATGCAGTAGTTGCAGAAAGCTAATATTACAGTTATATATTCCTGGGATATCATCATGTTAGATGATAACACAAACTGCTTATCCCTCTTTCATTCAATCATAGATCACACAACACACCCAGTCCCATGACTTTTCAAAAAACAACAAAACTTGTGTGTATATATATATATATATATGCAAGACAAAAGCAGGCAAAGTGATAGTAATAAGGCAAAAAATTCACAAAGTAAGAATGCTGTTAAAAGGGATGCAGACAAGTGATCACAGAGTTCTGACTTCAAGGCAAGAAAGAATAAAAATATGGCGGATGAGACTAAGAAGTGGCCAATCTTATTTGCTAGGAAGAAATTTTTTTTTTTAATCCCATGACCCATATGGTCGTAGGGACACCATGTGTACTGCAGCCACAGTAGAAGTAGTATTTCTTGGAGAACTTAGCCTGATGAAGCCCAATCCTCTCTAGGATGGTTTTGAATTCAGAGTTTTTCCTTCTTCTAGACTGATTGCCAATTTTATAGAACTCAGTCGGTCTTGCTATTTACCCATAGAAGAAGAGGATTCATACCTCTTCCAAGGGTATTAGCACGTAAGTGAACATAATGGATCTGACTGGACCTAGAACTCAGATCTCCAATACCTCAAGCTGAGTTACTATCCATTACTCCACCGTACCTCCCATTAGGAAGGAATATATCAGTACAATTTTTCTATAAATTTGGGGAGAGGTAATTTTTTTGCAGTCATTGCATTTTTGATTGGAACCAACAGGTTGTTTATCAGTTAGAAGCTATATACACTGCTGGCCAAAACTGTATACCTTTTTTGCATTGTTAGAATCAACTACATATTTGAGTCGAGTTTAAAAAAATAAAAATAAGAAAAGGAAAAATAAAAATTAAAAACTTTTTTAGCATTAGAAAATTTGAATACTGGGAAAATAGTCTAAATACTTGCTGGTCAAAAGTTTAAAACCATATTTAAATGAAGGTTTAACTGGTAAACATGTAACGAAATTTAATCATTTGCGTTCAAGCATTAGTGCAGTTGACAACTCCTACTGCTATCTGTTGTGGTACATTAGGTAAAAACATGGTAACAGTTAAAAAGTTAACAGAGTTTAAAATGTCAAGCTGCAAAAGAAAGGTCTCTCTCAATGTGCCATCACTAGTGAGATTGGACATAACAAAACTGATGTTGCAAATTTCTTAAAAGACCCCGAGGAATATGGAAGAAAAACATTCAAGTGGTCAGCCCAAAGAAAATTTAATCAGTGTTGATCAGGAGGATTTGATGGGTTGTCTGGCAAGATACCAGCTGAACATCCAACCAGATTAGGGCCTCTTACCAACATGGAATGCAGCTCAAGAACGATAAGATACCATCTCTGAGAGAAAGACTTTAAGAACCCTAAATGTCTTCAAAGTCCATGCCTCCTTCGATACCACAAAACAGCTCAGTTAAACTTTGCTGAAAAGTGCCAAACATGGGGCATAGAAAAGTGGAAGAAGATTTTATTTTCTGATGTAAAAAAAATAACCTTGGTGGACCAAAGGAGCAATAGAGCTTCAGGTTATATGTGGGCATCAAACTGTGGCTGGTTACATTAGCATGCTGGAGAGAGAGAGCATCCTTATTGACTGAAATCTCTCGCTTGTGTGGAAATGACTGGATCTTTCAGCAGGACAATGCTGTAATCAATAATGCCTGTTGGACAAAGGACATTTTCATGTTGAATAAAGTGATTCCTTTGGACCATCCAGTGTTGCTCAACCTGAACCCCATTGGAAATATTTGGAGATGGATGGCCATCACTAGTGAGATTGGACATAACAAAACTGATGTTGCAAATTTCTTAAAAGACCCCGAGGAATATGGAAGAAAAACTTTCAAGTGGTCATCAAGGGAAGACTCTAGAAACAGATGTCAATTCCAAGCAGTGCATGATCTTTGTGACGACATCTCCATCACTTAAAATAACATTCCAGCCAGCCTTCTGTAGATGCTAATACTGACCAATGCCAATGCAAATTTTTGAAGTTATTCACAATGGTGCTTGTGCAACTCACTAGTGAGACATTTTGTTGGGAATTTCCTATTCTATTTAGGACTTCTTTTAGGTAAATAAACTAAACTTTAAATAACTAAAAATGGCTTGTACTTACTTTTTGATTATGTCGACCATTTTAAAGATAATTGAAAAAATTAAATTACCAAACCTACTTCAGAATCACTGTTTTATTCTGATGGGAAAAAAAAAGCTGACATTAGAAAGGGAAATTGTAAAAGGATTTTTTCAGTCTGAAAAAAACTTAACTTCTTAACATGTTGAAACTAATTTGATGTAACAGTTTTATTCAAAACCTGTTGAGTAACAAAATGCTTCCCATTATTTAAAAGCTTTTGTGATTGAATTGTAGCTGCCATTAAAACACACCCATTATTAAATGGGGGAGGATACTGCAGAAACAGTTAATTTCATTGAAAAAGTTTTGAAATTTTTGAAAATTGTCAGTGCCAAAGAAATATATGGTGACACTAAGAAAAATGATCCACTGAAAAAAGGTGACATCAGATTTAGATGATAAACATCTGTTATTTCTTTCTAATTTTGGAAAAAAAAAAAAAAAAAAAAAAAAAAAAGAATGGGAGGAAATCAAGGAAAATGAATTAAATCATTAAGAAGAGATCTTAGTTTAGCCATTGAACATACATGCATATAATAACAAAGAGAGCAAGAGTAGGCTTAAGAAAGCTTTATTCTACTTAGAATATTTATTTCCGTAAAAACAGAAAATGTGGCACAAGGCCGAAATGGGGAAGGGGGAAGAGTTTGGTCTTCTTTTTTAACTTTAAACTTAGCTAGCCAGAAACACTGACCCAATCATACTAACAATATTTCTTGCACCAAAACAACACATTCTTACTTACCTTTCTCACCACACCCACCATAATACCTCAATGTCCCCATGAAAATACTAACTAGTCCCTATATGTACAATATATCGTCTGTGGGGGGTGGGGGAGGGGAGTAAAACAACAATTTTAAAAACTCGCCCCAATGAGTATTTACAGTATGAACTAATAACTATTTACTAGAAAACTAAACAAAATCATGTTAGTAATAACACCCCCCCCACAATCACTAAATGTGGCAGAAACATCAGTTAACTAGATGAAATTAATACACTCACACAGACATGCACTCATTCAGACACTACAACAAATACAAAAACACACACACAAAACGAAAAATGCCCCACATCCACCAGAGAACTGATGTCACTGACCACCTAATGAGAGAGGGGATGGGGAATTAAACTTAAAGAAAATAGGGACAGAAATAAAAGGGGCCAATGAGCATACATACCGTAGCTAAGTTTAATGAAAAAAGAAACTAAAGAATCAAAAACTAAACCTAAGCTAATCTAATTTTGGGATAAGCAATATCCTGATGCCTAACCATCATCAAAGTGACACTCCAGGTCAGCCCCTTTCACACAACACAAATGCGCAAGATTCAACCAACTTTTGCTGAATTCTGATGAAGTAAGTTGTTGCCTTTCCGACTTAATCTTGATTTTAAGCTGATGCTTAAAGTACAAGATCAGCTGGGAAGAGGTAAACTTCTTGCCTCCATAGAATCCCTTCGTCCAAATCACGACGGAGCCACATTGCTACAAACAGAAGCGGCCTCAAGGACAAAGAACTTTCCAGGCAGCATGCGAACCATGAGGCCTTCAACATACCTGCACAATGGCACTACCACCCTGCAATGAAAGAAGGCATGACCAATGGTCTCAACTTCCCCACTACAGCGGCAGCAGTTTGGATATTTCTCCAAGCCTGCTGTGCAAAGTCTCTTGGTGACCCAGGTGAGTAATGCCTCATTGTTATTGAGACATTTCAACCCAGGCACCCAAGGTTATATCAAGTGAGCCTCCTGCTTTGTAAGACCAAATTCGTCAATCAGTTCATCATGACTAACCCCTAACACCTGATATAATGCCTTACGAGACAACGCCTGGATGTTAGAGAGGCCATCCAATGCCCTTAAGAGTCATTTCAGAGCATGATGACATTCATGGTAGAAGGAGCACTCGACTTTGGGTAAACGGTGGGCCTCCTCCTCGGACGAGTGCACGCTTCTCAGGGAAGTTCTTACGGGTGTCTTCCTTCCAGAAGGCCCCCACCTCATCCAGTTCATGACACATTCAATCCAAGAACCTGATGTGAAGCATATATTGACGAATCTCAATGCTAGGCATATGTAGACTGCCTTCAGATAGATGAAGCCAACAGATTTCCCGAGAGACTCTGGCAGCCTTGCCTCCTCACAAGAAGGAGAACAAGAGCCTCACTAACACCAGTAAAGTGTCAGACGGAAGTGGAAGCACAGGAGAATCAGGTAGATGTGTGAAACACATACTTCCGCCCTCCCCTTTAAGGAAAGATTCCTCCGAGACCACAAATTAACTGCAATCTCAGCATTCCCTTGCACCTCTGACCAATTCATTTCCAAATGAAGATCAGGACCGAACCAGACACCGAGAATCTTGACTGGCCCATCCGTCCAGAGGAAAGGTCCGGGAAGAGAAACTCCCTTCCATGCACCCAACTGCAAGCCAACAGACTTATCATGGTTGATCTTGGCCCCTGTCACCATCTCATAACCACTGGTTTCTTTGCTGATTTCATCAATCTCAGCCCTGCTTGACACAAGAACCAAAACATCATCAGCATAGGCGGAATACCTTCGATCGTACTCCATTCACCTCCACCAATGCACCGGGGGTCGCATACAGAAGTCGGATCCAGGTGCGAAAGTACGGCCCAAAACTGGCTGCCAAAAGGATAGCTTCCAGAAACCGATGGTCAACCCTATCAAAGGCCTTGGACTATCTAAATTGATCAAGCGTACCATATCAAGGTTGTTGTGAATAGTCCTGCCCTTCACAGCACAAGTCTGTTCGGAGCCAATCAGACTAGAGAGGACAGTCTGCAAGCGGTATACTAAGACCTTAGCCAAAATCTTTAACTCATAGTTAAAGGGCAAAAGTTACCTAACCAATCCCCACAGTTTTTATCCTTACATAACAACTTATAGACCCCTGCTTCATCCAGATGCAGAAAATCAGTGCCAGCAAGGGAACAAAAACAGGTGACTGCCTCAAGTACACTTCATACGGAAGACCATTGAATCCCAGAGATTTGTCCAGGCCAACCTGTTTCAGCGCTTCCCAGATTTCCGACTCTGTAAATGGGATCCTCACACCTAGCCGCTTCAGCTGCCTCAAGGCAGGGAAAGTCAGCTAAATAGGTGTCGAACTGAGCAGGGCTCAGACCGGGCTCCCTGGTGAAAAGTTCCTGAAAGTACTCACGAAAAGCCTCACATATGCCCTCATTTGTGGCCACGGTTCACTTATCCGGCAATGTGATATGTCACCGAGATGCACTCCGAACCTCCTCTGCACACAATTCAGCAGCCATATTTGTTGCCTCAGGAGACATTCTTTTAAACCTAGCCCTAACTACCAGAGCTTGATATTTATTGATAAGCAAGGATGCCAACTCTGCCTTGGCTAAGGCTACATCTCGACTATCATGGAATTTAATTGCCTGATGAACTTTTTGCTCACAAGCCATTTGCGCCGCTAATCTATCTAGATTGAGCCGACGACTATAATCAGCAGCAAACGTTCTAATTTTTTATTTAAGTTTATCCCACCAGGCATTTCCCACCACAGTCAGTTCCCTCTGTATCATTAGTAGTAGCTGGTCCTGGAAATCTTGCTCCCCAAATAATGAGCAGTTCAATTTCCAGTAACCAGCCAATCTTAACCTTAGGCTTATCTAAGTTTACCTGGACCCGGACTAGCCTATGATCCAAATAAACTATATAATGGAAACTTGGACACCCTAAGAGCCCAACATCGATTCTCCTGACTAAGATTCGGTCGAGGTAGCTAGAATGAACCTCAGTAACTGAGCTGCCACTATTAGTCCAAGTCCACACTACCTCCCAAGGGTGTTCATTTCGGTAGTTATCGATAAGATCAAACCTGTCGATAAAGTCCTGAAATGGTTTCACGTCCAGGTTGTTAGTACCTGAATTTGGCCCGATACAAACTATATCGGGGTCAAGGACGACATTCCAATCCCCCGACGAGATGACGCCAAGAACGGTTCGATCTGCCAAAACAAAGCAGGCCGCTCAAATTTCAAGCCTTGGACATTCAAACTAGCTAACCAGAGAGACATTATCAGACCGATTAGGGTTGCTCTGCTGGATTGAACATGGTCAGGGTAAGGATACTGACAGCCTCTCCCATCGAACCATGGCCCATCTCAGTCTTGATGGTACCATCTTGGGAGAGACCGACTATATCTCAGGGGAAAGTCAATTTTAGTGTTCTATAGAGGGAGAGGTGAACAAAAGCAGGGACCCTCCAAGCACAAAATTGTTTCAGCTTCTTTAACTTCTCATGTTGTACAATCACAATGGGAGGCATCATTTTAAAAGAGGCTATTGCCTTGTGGAGCATAGTGCAAAATTGCCGTGCTCCCGTGCCAGTGTGAATGACAGTCAACACCCATTGGGCCTCCAGGAAGTTTTTAGGCTCTTTGACGTTTTTGCCTGCATATTGTTTAATTGAGAGATATTTGAGATCTTTTATTCTGTTGCCATAATCCCTAGCTTTTTCAGCTTGGCTAGGGGAAATACGGCAGATGTCCTATCCGCTATTATAAATGTGTATTGGTAATTTATCCCTTTTGTCATTTGAGTCCTGAGTGGGACTTCTCTGTCTTTTATTAATTGGAGGGGGCATTTCAGGTGGTTTAAGGGGTGAAGGACTGGGAGAGGGACAAGGTGTAAAATTTTGTCTGAACAGGCTGGGGTCTCTACTGAGAGATGGGAGGAAGATATCTGGGCATAAGATGTGGAGCGAGTGACCTTTTGGATAATAGAGGTCTTACACTGGATGGTGTCATTACTAAGAGGAATTGATGGTTAGGAGGACTGTTTTTATAATGATGTTGAGGGAGTGTTTTTTTCCTAGGGGAGGAAATAGTTTCTTAAGACTGTGGGGAAGACGAGGTAGAAGGAGTGGCCTATTTAGATTGAGGGGCCTTTTGTTGATCAAATTTTTCTTTCAATTTCTTTATTTTTTCAGTTTTCTCAAAAGCAGGGTCGTATTGTTTTTGTAGTTCTCGTAGTGTGGTGTCAGAGGCTGGGGCATCGCCCTTACTGTTGACAAAGGGAGTGGGACTGTCAGTGCCTTTCATCCGGGGGGCTTCAGGGGACTGAGGACCTGCTGTCCTGCGCTTCCCTTGCCAGCAACCTGCCATTCTCCCTCTCCCTTCTCCACGACTGCACTAGCAGTGGGTGAAAGCTCTTTGAGGAATGGGGGCTTAGAAGTTGATCCAACTGGGGGTTTCTCCACTCCGGTCTCAGAAGCTGGTATGCCCATTACAGGCAAGGCGGTATTCAAAGACACGGTCAGAGGGGGATTTTGGTCGACTTGGGCCTGACTTCCAGAGGCCTTCTTCTCTGGGCAGGAAGAGAAAAGGTGACCAGTCTCTCCACACTTCCAACACACCAGTTTGTGGTCAGTCATGATGACCGGCAGCTTCAGGCTCCCAACATCCAGACAGTTGGGGATGGAGAAGAAGGCTTTTCGATCTAACATGTCAAAACTCCATTCCCCGGTCAAGCTATCACAGGAAGCACTTAGTATTTTGCCACTGAGGAGGGACCTCGTATATAGCTATGGGGTCCTTCATCTGCCTTCATATTCAGTGCGCAGAATAATATCTTTGGTGATTATCCCTCTGCTCATCATTTTCAGGCAATCTTCTGGTGTGGGTAGCAATACGTCCCACATGAAAAAGCCTGAGCCCTTAACAATTCTTAGTGGCTTAAGCCCCTGGGACTCCAGTGTTTTTACCACTGTGTCTTTCATCAAATGACAAATTTTGCACTTATGCTTATCGATGACGAAGACTGACTATTCTTTTATTGATTTTCTTAAGTTCTTTGCGGTCCTCCAAGAGCCCACCTTCTACGACAAGGCTTTTGGCACACTCCAAGAACTCTGCAATATCAATGGTACACTTCGGGGGGGGATGGGGGACTTCTAACAACAGAGCAATTCCCCGGCCTCTGCGTTATTACTTGTCTTATTGTCTTTTTGGTCGATATTGGCCGCCATATTTTTGGATGGTGATGTTTGGTCTGCTTCTTTGGCCATTTGTGGCCTCCATACTTTTTCCAGTTTGGCCATTATTGGCTTCCATATTTTCGTTATGTCATTAGCATCAAAAGCCTCCTGATTAACAGGAACTAATGCCAGGTACTCCTCGGGATTGTTCTTATTGGGGGGTGGGTCTTTTTTTATGGAAAATCGATGTTTCCTGACCAACCTCCTATGGTCGGCCACTTTTGTTTTTTTCTTAATAATTAAAAAGGAGGGTAGCTTTTTCTTTTCCATTTTCAAAAATGGTTAAGTTTTGCCTATAGGCAAAAAAAAGAAAAAAGAAAAAAGTGACCAAAATAATTAAACCAACAAGGTTCAATAAACAGACAAGAAAAATATTACAAAAAGGTAAAAGTTTGCTTAACAGCAAGACAACAAAATTAATAATAACAATACAAACGACAGACGAGGACAATATAAACAAGGTTCGCCCATGAGCGAGACTAGAAATTTACAAAACGACAAACACAAAACAGAAGGACGTACAAAAAATTTAAATAGACGAACAAAGAAACAAGGTACGCCTAAAGGTGAAACAAATTAAGCAAATTTAAACAGACAAAAAGGAAAATGTAAAACAAATGGACGTACGACAGACAAGAACAAGTGAACAAGGTTTGCCAAAAGCAAAACAAATCTAAAACGGTCACAAAAACAAAGAAACTACAAAAGATTAAAAGGACGACAGACAAGAAAGCAACAAATTACACAATAGAACAAAGAGTTATAAATTAAAAAATAAGAAAACGCCATACAAATAAAATATGAAACGAAAAATGTAATAATTTACAATATTAATGTTTGTTTGATTCACCTGTGACAACTCATGAACTGGCACTAAAAATTTTTAAATAATCTTAAAATTGTATTTATAAAGATAAAAATGTTTATACAATTCTCTTTAAGACTACACAATCAGTATTAAAAATTCATTTTTTCAAGTAGTAAAAATATGTACATACTAATTCATAGAAATATTTACCAGATATTGTCTTAATGATTCTCCCTTATTTGATAGTTTAGTAAGAAATCCCGGTTCGAAAGAAAAAAAAACAGGAAAAATGGAAAATTACATGTCTTTGGCTAGATGCGATAATAAATCAGGGTAACCTTATTTTCAATTTCTTTTTAGAATAGACAATGGGACTTATACTAAGTTAAAACTTAATGTGATAGGGTATAGCCAAGTGTGATCCAGGACTCCTTACCTGTTATCTCCTCCCCCCCAATCCTTCCCTCTGTTTGTGTCGTCCTTTTTTGTGTTATCTGTAATAGGAGTAGGTAGTCTCTTCTACCGCCCGGTCAACACTCCTCCTGTTTCTATTGGACATGAGTAGAGGCTTACACCTTGTTTCTTGTCTAGGAAGGGGTTCCCGGTACTCTTTCTCTCTCCGGCCTCTGTATTAGTGCAGCTCTGTTTCTCCCGTGATGTGTGCAGTCTGTGGCATCACCTCTTCATTCTGAGGGTACACGGTTGACAGTTCTCTGGTTGCTGTTTCCGACTGGTAGTTAGGAGCCCTAACTCTTGCGTAGCGTCTTGAGCGGCCGCTCTGATCAACAGTTGTATAATACCGCGGTGTTTGTAGTGCCATGTCACGCATGGAAAGGTGTCCCTGCAGTCACCTCCGGTGGGCAGCCCTGAGGCCACATAATGATGCAGATTTTGCCAACTCCTCTCTGTCTGCGTCACGGTCGAAACTGTCTGTTTCTTTTACTTCGGGCCTTCTCATCTTACAAACAAAATTCAACAGTTACAAAAACCAAAAGATTAACCCTAAACCAGCCTCTCAAAAACCATCTAAACCCCTGAACATTTCATTCTCCAACATCCAGGGCATTAGGACAAACTTCTGCAGTCTGGAATCTTTCCTCACTGCAAACGGCCCGGATATACTGGCTCTCTGTGAGACAAACCTTGTCTCGTCTATCCCCTCTTCTGATCTCTCGATCCCCGGCTATCTTCCTCTCCTCAGAAAAGACTCTCTAACCCACATGCACGGTCTTGGTGTCTAGGTCAAGGAACATCTCCCTCTGGCCAGAGAGTCCTCTCTCAAATCGCCAGACCAGTCATACATGTGTCTCCGACTCTCTCTCCTCAATGCGGTAAGCTATCTCTTCTTCCTTTACCGCTCTCCATCCTCTCAAGACTGTGAGATACTCGATAGCATTTCTGACAGCATAGACAAGGCTCTCTCCCTCCACCTGTTTGCTCACATTTTTGTGTTTGGTGACTTTAACGCCCATCACACCTTGTGGCTTAAGAATGCTACTACTGACCACGCAGGCATTCAAACGCTCAATTTTTCAATCTCCCATTCCCTCACACAGATAATTAACTTCCCCACTCATTTTGCCTTCAACCGGGAAGGTAAAGCCTCCCTTCTCGACCTGTGCTTTACCTCCATCCCCGAATCCTGCAGCGCCTCACAACTCTGCCCTCTTGGTAACTCTGATCATGCAGTAGTATCAGTTAAGATCTCCTTCAACTCCACCCCCTATAAAGAATCTCCTACCACTAGAACTTTGTTCTACTATCAACGAGCTGACTGGGACGCGTTCCGTGATTTTCTCCACGATGTCCCCTGGGATGGAGTCTTTAAGCTCCCCATCCAAGAATGTGCTTCTGAGGTCTCTTCCTGGGTTAAAGCTGGAATCGACGCTTTTATCCCATCAAGGAAATATAGGATCAAGTCGCACTCCTCCCCCTGGTTCTCGGCTGCTTGCTCAGCCGCCATCGCCCATAGGAACCACTACTTCCACCTATTCCGTAGAGACATGTCTGACTGCAATAGATGTCTCTTTGCCTCCGCCCGTAACGAATGTAAGCGTGTCCTCAACGATGCTAAGTCACTATTTGCGGCTCGGATGAAGGAACGTATTGCATTTCGCGAATTTGGCTCCAAAGATTATTGGTGTCTCTGCAAGAGCATATTGAACAATTGCAAACCCTCTATACCTTCTTTATCTTTGCTCGGAAATTTAGAACTCCAGATCTACAAATCAACAATTCGCCCTTGCATGGAGTATTGCTGCCATATATGGTCTGGTGCCCCTTCTGTTTGCTTTGGGGTTCTTGATAGGCTCCTGAGGCGGATATGCAATGTAGTTGGCCCTGCCCTGGTGTCTCGTCTACAGTCACTTTCTCACAGACGCGCTGTCACCTCCCTCTGTCAGTTCTACAAATACTTTCATAGAAATTGCTCCAAGGAGCTGCATTCGCTGGTTCCCAGACGTCATGAGTTCCAGCGCCTTACGAGGATGACATCCCGCTCTCACCCCTTCACTGTCGAAACTCCTAAATGTAGCCGTCTCTTCTACTCTAACAGCTTCATGTCTCGCACCTCTCGCCTGTGGAACTCCCTTCCCTTTTCCTGTTTCCCTGTGAGCTATAATCTCCAGCTATTCAAGTGTAATGTCAATCGACATCTCCAGTTGCCTTTATCTATCCACTACCCTCATCCTTTCTTCTATCACTCCTATCTGATCTTGCTCTAAATTTTCTGTAACCCCTTGTGTCCTAGTGGCTTCCCGCCTTGCTTGGGGTGAAATGCTTAAAAAAAAAAAAAAAAAAAATGTTCAATTCCCTCCCTTTTTATATATAATTGGTTAACTCCCCAAATTACTCTAATTTTGTGTTCTTGTTAATATAAATTGACTTTAATTATTAAAACTATATATACTAGTAATATCTACATGTATCATCACAAAATAAGTATTTTCTTCAGATTCTGTGGAACAAATTGGACATGGAACAGAATTTTGTAAACATTATCAAAATTATTGTTTCTCTGAAATTCATTTTTTGTAAATTATTTTCAGACTTTGTTGATACACGATTTTGTAAAATGTTAAAATTTCTGAGTGTATTATATAAATTTTATATTTTCTGTCATTAATTGGTATAAACAAATTAACTCATTATTTTTGCAATATAATCTAAAAATATCTCTAATTTATGGTGAATAAAATGATTTTATGTATTTAGTTATTTTATGGCAGAGGAGGTTTTTCTTTTTTCTTTCTTTATACATTTGCATTTCTGGACAAATAATTATGTTAATAATTATAAGCAGCTTTCTAATATTATGTATAATTGCAAATTAACTAATTACTGGACATTACTAACAAATTCCTTGCTAAAAATATTCTCAGTAATTGTTATTTAGTAGCAATTTAGGTCTTCGTATGTCCACCTCCATTTGGGTACCCCAGTTGCATGGTTGCCAGGTCTGGATTAAGGGTCACCTTGGGTTTAAGTTATCTGAATGATAATGAAAAGTGCTTTAATATTTGGAAATCTGCTGTACATTTCATTTGCAGTATTTTGGCATTATTTTTTTGTGAAGAGAATTTTCATTAAATAAAAGGCTGCAATATAACTGGTCTCTATCCAGATTATTTTCACAAGCAATTGCTAATGTTAAAAATATTGTAAAAATACATTACCAAATATTTAATAATAATGGCTTTTTATTTTCATATTTAAAAAAAATTATTTAAAATGTGTTAATATATATTTGAATGCAAGTTTGAGTTGTCGAGTGAAGATGAAATAAACATTAAATGACAAAAAATGGTTTCTGAGTGTAAGGATTTGCACATCCTTTATGTTTAATAAATTAATCCTTTAAAAATAAATATTTAACATTTTCTAAGCAACAAGTTGTGTTCCAACTGACAATAAAAATGCTTTGTGATCCCTTTAAGGAGTATTTAAGCAGAGTCTATAGATGGACAAAACCCAGTAAGGAAATACATTTAACATCAATTCATGATGGCAGCTTTGTAGTATCATATGCAAATGAGATAGGACAAGCATAAAAGGAAAGCAACTGGTGAACAAGACAGCGTTACTCAGTGAGTTCGTTTGCTTAACGTAACGTGGAGAATTGTGCTAAGACTGCTACTACAGAGAGATATACCCAACATAACAGGCTTAAAAGACATTCCCTTACTCATTCACTCACCTCCTTATGAAACTATGTGACATTTAAACTTTCCTCCACAATTTCTATGTTGTCTCTTTTTTCTTGCCCATACAAGCAAAGAAATCACATTTCTTTTCATTTTAACAAACAACTACAAAGATCTTTAACACTCATAGATGCTGAGAAAAATTTACTTGTAAAAACACAAAAATAAAAATATTTTATATTTTTATATTTAAAAACTTTTCAAGCCTATTTCTTTGTTGTAGCTTGATTCGATTTGAATTTAGCTATAACACACAACAGTGTGTTGCAGTTAAAAAAGAAAAGAAAACATTTTCTTATTTATCTGGAGAAAAAATATAAAAGTGTTAACTGAACACTGTCAGATTAAACACTTGCCACTGATGAGAGGAGGCATTATGAATTGTAGGAAAGGAGACATTATGAATTGTTGAAAAGGAGACATGAATTGTTGAAAAGGAGACATTATGAATTGTAGGAAAGGAGGCATAATGAATTGTAGGAAAGGAGACATTATGAATTGTAGGAAAGGAGGCATAATGAATTGTAGGAAAGGAGGCATAATGAATTGTAGGAAAGGAGACATTATGAATTTTAGGAAAGTGGACATTATGAATTGTTGAAAAGGAGGCATTATGAATTGTTGAACAGGAGGCATTATGAATTGTATGAAAGGAGACATTATGAATTGTAAGAAAGGAGACATTATGAATTGTATGAAAGGAGACATTATGAATTGTATGAAAGGAGACATTATGAATGTTAGGAAAGGAGGCAGCAGAAAAACCAATAAATGGGAAGGAAGGCACATTTTTTTTTCAGTTCTTTTATTGCATTAGGACGACACCTTTTTTCATCAACAGTTCATGAATCTGATTAGAGGCAAATGAGAGAAGTGGAGAAAGTAACAATGATGGCTAGCCAGATAAATTGATAAATTTAAATAGAAGGCTCGGCAAAGGTTCATTACTTCCCTGTTTGTGGCAAGGATAAAGAAACCAAGGGTGAGTCTGATTCTTTTGTTCTCGACCACAAATTACAAGAGTTTAAATTGACTTCTGTTATTAAAATAAAGAATTTCACCATTATTTACTGTGATTTGTTGAAAACCATACTGAATATTTTGTTAAATTATTTTATATCTGAGTGACAGTCATATAGTGAAACAACAGCATAAGTATTCTGGTTAGTAGTTTTAGTAAAGAAAACTGATATTTGATCCAATTTTGCTATACGAGGGAATAGAAATGAAGAGAATTACATGGATTGGAATATCCAACTGACCCACCAGAATTGGATTTCTGTGGTTGGTTCCGGAAATTTTGTAACAAGACTTCAAGTTCTCTCATGCAACCACCATACATTTCCTCCATAAATACTTGCCGTTTCTTTGCCTGGCAAATGAAATAAAAGAAAAAAGAAACAAAAACAGAAAAGTAAATGAATAAAAATAAAGAAAGGTTCTTCTATAAATTTTTTCTTTGTTGCTTTTTATACAATCTTTTGGCCTTCCTTTAATGTCTATTGTATATAGTCTTGTGAATTTCCTTTTTTTTCTCATAAAAAGCTGCCATGTTCTTTTAGGATGTAGGTGATCATGATTCTCCACACATTCCTTTTTTTATTATCTGTGAGTTATGCATTCTTGGAAAAGATAGTGCAGTGGTTTCCCAAAACCTTCTCCGTGGTTTGGGATTCACAGTTTTCTTTCTTTTAAACTTGTTGCCCACTCAAGGTTAAAGAGTTAATTCTACCCTGCTATTTAACCTACTTATTATTTTTTATTTTTTCTTCACTTTTTTAATTTTTTTCAATTACGGTTGTTTCAGTTCACATTGAGAATAGAGAATATGTAAATCCATTTTTTTGTCAAGCTCCATTGTAAGGAGCCTTAACACATTCAACAGAAAAATACATGTGGTAAGGTAAATACATAATCTCAGAAAAAAGCTGGTAAAATTGTTTTTATTAGAGACTTGCTTCTTTTAGAAGATTTTTGTATTTGCATAGACATTAATGATAGAAGTCAAGTGTTTTGTATTTACAAAGGCATTAGTAAATTGTTACTATTAAACAGATTTTAATAAAGATATACACATTAGCAATTACACAAATGATTATAAAATGCAATTTCATAAGGCCTTCAGCATAGGAAATATTAAATTTTAAAATGATATATTGTTAGTCAAATACACATTTTTTAATAGAATCAAGTAATAGCTGAGCCTGGTTAAAGTTAGCAAATTCTAAAGTTTGAGCCTTATTTCATATTTAAAATTTGAGAAATCTGAAATCTTACTTGAAAATAAAGTTGTCCCATAAATTATCGGCATTTCACTTTATCATTAATTTCTAGACTAATTTGAGTTCTGTAAAGCTGTGGTAATGGATATTGGCTTGGAATGAAAAATAGAAGAGCCAAGTTCGAATTCCAGTTGGGTTCGTTACAATCACTTATGTGCAAATACTCTTGAAAAAGGTATGAATCTATTTCCCCTCAGCTATGGGTTGAATAGCAAAGACTGGATCCTGTAGCCTTTGTTAGCAACCGGTCTACCACAGAAAGAAATGACAACCTACTGCAAGAAAATCTTTTGCCTAGTCAGTCATAAATCGAAAAGGACATGATTGCTCAAGTGTATATCATGCATGGCACTTAACTGACTGAAAGCTTATAAGTGGCATGCTATTAAAAAAAACAACAAAAAAACAGTTTAGCACTGAGATTAAAAATTTGACTGAAGTGTGAACCATGTGATCATTCAATTCATTGAATTCTGAACCCATGCCATCAGAAATGTGATTTTTTTTCTATGAAGAAATAGGAATTGAAAATCAAAAATCTGTTTAAAGCCAGAAGTGGAATGAAAAAAATCAGCCCAACAATGGGAGAATTTTTATCAGCTGGATGGATAATGCAGAGGAGCCAGAACAAAAGCCACTTTTCAAATCAATCAACATTCAATGGATAATGCAATGAACAAAGGAAATAATGGGAATTTCAGATGAACCCTAAATTACTTGGTTCTTAAACATCAAATAATTAATCTGGGGATTAAGAAATTTGTTTTAATTATCTATTTCTTATTTTAATGCCATGTTTCTTTCAGACATAGACAATTGTGTTTCGCCTTTACTTTTATTATCTGTAAATTGCTGTGAATTCTTGGGAAAGACAGCACAGTCTCCATACTTTTGAATTCAAAGTTGTCCACAAATTTAGAAATAAACAATTTTATTCAATAATAGCCCCAATATGTAGAAACAATCTATTTTATTTAACAGTGGTCCCAAAATCCAGGAATAAACAATTTTACTTAAGAATAGTCCAAATGTGCAGAATTAATCAATTTTACGTAATAATGGTCCCAATATTTAGAAATATTTCCTTTTATTTAATATTGGCCTCAAACAGAAGTAGTAGTGATAATTGTAATTTGGATATGCCAAAGAAAGCTGTAAAATGATTCCTTTCAGAAAAAGGTGAATGTTCTTGACAGAAGAAAGAAATGAAAAAAAAAAAAAAGAATCATATACTCAGGTAGCTAAATTCTCTAAGAATGTTTGTTTGTTTGGGTTTTATGGCATATCAACCACTGTGGGTTATTTAATGCCAAATCCAGTTTTTATGAATTTTAAATGCCTATTTTGTATAGAATAAAAAATGTATAGCTGGCAACATTATTGTTTCAAAAAAAAAAAAAACGTAGAGCTGGCAACATTATTGTTTCAAAAACGTAGAGCTGGCAACATTATTTTTCTGAAAACATTATCTGAGACCTTGCTGTTGGATGCAGTTTATCGCCATACCCAGGACGCGGATGTAGTTTACCGTCATACCCAGGACGCGGATGCAGTTTACCGTCATACCCAGGACGTCTGATAAGAATGAATCTTCTGTCAATCACAATGTTTTATTATACAATGTTTTTATAATTATCCTATTATTGTTTTTGATTTCTTATTGTGACTAATAAAATTTATGGTAAGAATGAGTTCTCTGACATAACTTTTATTACAGTATAATGTTATAATTGTCCACATATTTTTATTAGTTTTTGTTGCTAATCCCTTATTTGTGGTCAATTTATAAATTAAATTTCATCATGGGTCTGTATGGCTCGAAAAATCATAGTATATATTGGGTTTGTGATGATATTCTGGGGATCTTGGAAGATAATCCTCCATGGAGTCGTCCTGGGTAAGACGTTAAACTACATCCACGTCCTGGATAAGACGTTAAACTACATCCAGCTGGCCCTGTCAGCTGGGGCTGTAGAATACGCCGATTGCACCTCTGTAGAGGGGTAATACCCCCCCCCCAATGAGGCCACCTGTTGGCGACCCGTAAGGCGCTAGGACGGAATCCTGGTGGTTGAGCAGCCATTGATCCGGCAACAGAGTGGTCAATGGCTTGCAACAGACCACTTTGGCTCTTACTTGGTCTGACGGGTGGTCGGATTGGGCCCGATCCGATCAATCGGCTGGTCCCGACATGCCCTAGCACATATATATTTATTTTTCCCCTGACTGTACTATTGAATCTACTTTAGTGGAACATTTCCCAACCCTTTATCATATATGTGCTAGAAGGCGGGGGCTGAGGGTCAATTGTGTTGAGAGCAAAAGACTTTTTGACTGCTGTTGAATTTTTCGGCACTAAACCAGAGTTTGGCTGAGGCTCAGAACTTCGCTCCCAATATGAGTATACTGGTTGTGTATCCGTGTCTCAGCCAAGGCGAATGGGTTACCCCCTTGGTTCATTCCCTTCTCAAGTTGGACTCCGTGGTGGGTGGTGGAGCACAGGGCCAATGAATATAAAAACACAGACATGGCATCTTTAAATAAAAAACCAAAACGTAACCTATCCGAATCAGACTCTGAGTGTGAAGCAGCAGACTTCCCCAGATTTATTGCCATTGAATCCCTGGAGGAGGTCTGTCTTGCTAAATTCTCCCCCTTTTTGATTGAGAAAATTATTTCGGCACGGGCGACCCCAAAAAACGTCAAAAAATTAAGAAATGGGAAGTTGCTTGTTGAGGCGGATAGCCAAAGACAAGCAGAAAACATCTTAAAAATGAAAAATTTTTATAATACCAAGTGCAAAAGCTACCCACATGAAAGTCTCAATGTTTCCAAAGGTGTCATTAGAAGTCGGAAGCTGGCTTTAGCCACAGAAGACGAAATGACAGCTGCCCTGGGAAAACATGGAGTGACTAATATAAGAAGGGTGAGTATAAGAAAGAGTAGTGAAAAAAATCAAGACAAACACTTACATCTTGACTTTTAATCAACCACAAATACCTAAAGTGGTCAAAATAGGCTATTCTCTGGAGAGAGTTGAGTAGTACGTCCCAGCTCCCTTGAGGTGCTTCAAATGTTAGAAATTTGGACACCACAGGGATACTTGTAGAGGATGACAGACAAGGGGCCAAATGCAGGAAAAAAGAGCCAAACCATAAAGAGGATGAATGTTTGAAACCCCTTAGATGTCCAAATTGCCAACAAGACCATCCAGCATACACAAGATCTTGTGACATTTACAGGAAAGAAAGAGAAATCCTGGAGGTTAAACATAAGAAAAATGTGTCCTTTCTGGAGGCCAGAAAAATTGTAGGGTCCTATATGGGTGAGACCAGCTATGCCTCTGTTACACGGAGGGCTGAAACTAATAATGAAGATAATAAATATAGAACCTTGATAAATAAGCTAATAAATTTGGATCCAAGTGAGTGGACAACATTCCAGGCAGATCTAAAAAAGGAACATACCAATAGTATTCAAACATCTCGATTGGAAGTTCCAGCTAAGATTAATACATCTCATGATAAAATTAGAGATGATAAAAAAATAACCAAAGAGGCATCCCAGACACAGACCACTCCTCCTAAAAAACAAAACCTGCAACGATCACCAATCCGTCCTCCAACTTTAAAAATTGATAACTTGGGGAAAAATAACATATCAAACCCCGAACCTAACAATGATAAAGTAGAACGTTCCCCACAATCAAAGAGAGATCATACCCCGACTTCATCCTCATGGGAACGTTTAAAGTTGTTGAATCCACCAAGCCAATCTTCAGACCCATCAACATTGAAGATTGAAACCAAAAATAGGTTTAGCATGATAGAAAAGATGGATACAGAAGAGCCAACCAGTAAAAACAAGTCGAAAAAAAAAGCAATAATTCCAACTTGACATGAAGGACCTGCAAAATAATTCAATATTACAGTGGAATTGCAGAGGAATTAGAGCTAATCATGAAGAACTTCTCATACTCCTCAACAAATATAATCCCAAAGTAGTATGCCTTCAAGAAACATTCCTCAAGGACAATAACTACTTAAAAATAAAAAATTACAATTCATATAATCATTTACACAACTTCTGGAGGTGTGTCGATCCTAGTTAGGAAAGACATACCCCAACATCAAATAACCATTGACAGTGATCTTCAAGTCACTGCTGTCAAAACAACATTACACAAAACAGTCAGTATCTGCTCCATCTACATTCCACTTCATGATCCAATTAATGAAATAAAACTCAATAAGCTCATTGATCAAATCCCTAAACCCCATATATTATTAGGTGACCTTAACAGTCATAATATCATATGGGGGTGTCTTAAAACTAATCAAAAGGGTAAAGACCTGGAAAACATAATCAATAGCAACAATCTCTGCATCTTAAACGACAAATCTCCAACCCATCTCAATCGATCTATTGGCTCCTATTCAGCTACTGACATCACTCTATCTGATCCTTCCAGCTACATAGATTATACGTGGAAGGTTCATGATGATCCTTGTGGCAGCGACCATTTCCCAATTGTAATAAATATTACACAACCTACCACTGATAATAAGAGATTTCCCAGCTGGAAAATAAATAAAGCTGACTGGCAACAATTCAATACATTATGCAATATAAGACTGGTTCAAGATTCAAGATGTTCAGACCGAATTAAACACTTTTCAGAAACATTAATCACAATAGCAAACGAAACCATTCCAAAAACTTCTCCATCAAACAGGCGCAACACACCTTGGTATAATGACGAATGTAAAATAGCAATCTGTCTGCGTAATGCTGCTCTTCGTAAATTCAACAAAAAACCTTCCACCAATAACCTCGACTCCTTCAAACTGCTCCGAGCAAAGGCCCGGAAAACAATTAAGTTGGCCAAAAAGAATAGTTGGCAAAATTACGTAAGCAAAATAAACTCTTCCACTAAAACTGCTAGTGTGGAAAATGATCCGCAAAATTGTGGGCAAAAACAATTCTACCACCATTAAACACCTCATTAAAAATAATGATGAGGTAACAAACATTAAAGACATCGCAAATACACTGGCTGAGACTTTCTCACTAAATTCCTCCTCTGACAATACTAATACAGAATTTCTAAACTATAAAAATAAAATCGAAAAACAGAAGCTCAATTTTAATTGAGACAATACAGAACATTACAATGGATTCTTCACATTAAAAGAAGCCATACAAGCCTCTCACAACACTGCAGTCGGACCAGATGAAATTCATTATGAATTTCTCAAGCAACTACCTCCAAAATCATTAGAATACCTACTATATACATTCAATTTAATCTGGAAAAATAGCACTATCCCAGAATCATGGAAACTAGCTACCATCATACCCATTCCTAAACCAGGGAAAAACAATCTCTATCCTACAAATTATCGTCCAATAGCACTAACCAGCTGTCTGTGCAAAACTATGGAGCGTATGATTAATAGAAGGCTAATTTGGTATGTAGAATCCAACAACCTGTTTACCAACTCCCAATGTGGCTTCAGAAATCTACGATGGATCATGTGGTCAGGCTGGAAACCTCTATAAGGGAGGCATACACCCAAAAGCAACACCTTGTAGCCATTTTTTTCAAGACCACTTGGAGGTATGGTATTATGAAAGACCTGTGGGACATGGGATTGAAGGGCAGACTACCAAACTTCATTAAATCATTTCTTTCGGACAGGAAGTTCCGAGTCCGAATTGGTTCAACCCTGTTGAACATTCAAAACCAAGAAGAGGGTGTTCTTCAGGGGAGTATACTGTCAGTAACCCTCTTCAACATCAAAATTAATAGCATTACCAACTATCTTAATCCTGGAGTTGATAACTATTTGTTTGTTGATGACTTCTGTATAAACTCCACATCCAAATACATACGTACTGCAGAACGTCAACTGCAACAAGGCATCAACAAAATAAATAGATGGGCTATCACAAACGGCTTCAAGATTTCAAAATCGAAAACACAATGCATGCATTTTTGCCAACTAAGGAAAATGCATAATAACCTAACACTAAAATTAGAAAAAACAGAAATTCCGGTAGTCGAGCAATATAAATTTCTAGGAGTTATATTCGACAAAAAACTGAACTTCATTCCCCACATACAATATCTAAAAGAAAAATGCAGCAAAGCCCTAAAACTACTCCGACTTGTAGCCCACAAAGACTGGGGTGCAGATCAACAAACTCTCATTCAATTATATCGAACATTAATCCGATCAAAACTGGATTATGGCTGCTTCATATATGGAGCAGCCAGAAAATCTTATCTAAAAACTCTCAATACAATCCACCATGAAGGATTGAGACTCGTCTTCGGGGCATTTAGAACATCCCCTGTGGAGAGCCTTGATTTTGAAGCGTATGAACCACTACTAAAACTTAGATTCACAAAATTAGGTCTGCAATACTACACTAAAATCAAATCTCAACCCACCAATCCAGCCTATAATTGCATTTTTAAAACCAAATACCAAGCCATATTTGATCAAAAAGAAAAGGCCATAAAACCTTTTGGTCTCCGAACGAAACATACAGTGGAAGACAACAACATCTCAATTAAAAACACCCACGAAACCGTTAAACTAAGTTCACCTCCCTGGCAACTTAAAAAACCTGTGGTCAACCTTGATCTCAACAAACTCCCTAAAAATAAAACACACCCATTACATTATCAAGAAAAACTCTACAACATTCATGAAAAGTACCCAAATTACTCGCACATTTACACTGATGGTTCCAAAAACAGCAATAGAACTGGATGTGGAGTAGTTCTTGGTAAGAAAACAATGGAAAAATGTCTCCCAAATGAAGCTTCCATATTCACCGCAGAAATCTGTGCAATAAATTTGGCTCTTCAGATTGTTGACGCCAGCAACATAAAAAAATTCATTATTCATTCCGACTCAATCTCTGTCCTACAATCCATAAAAAATACACAACAGAATAACCCTCTTATTGTAAAACTGTTGAACAAACTGAACACCTTAACCCATAGCAAAAAGGTGATATTTTGCTGGATCCCAAGCCATGTTGGAATCCAGGGAAATGAGAAAGTCGATTCATTAGCCAAAGCTGCTCTCAACATGACACCCGACCAAAACATCAAAATCCCATACACTGACCTAAAACATAAAATCAAGACAACAATAATCAAATAGCACCAATTCTAAAGGAAAGGCAACTGAATGTTAAAACAAGAAAAGAACAAACCACCATTGCCCGACTACGCATTGGACACACAAGACTGACTCACTCTTTCATACTAAAACAAGAACCTCCTCCTAAATGTTCCTGTGGAAAACAATACACTGTAAAACATATACTAATAGAATGTACAAACCTCATACACATCCATAGAAAATTCTATAACACGAAGAACATGAAGAAATTATTTGCAAAAACTGAACCAAAAAATATATTGGATTTTCTAAAAAGAATTGGTCTCTTATGAAAGATGTAGACTGATGTATAAACAACATATCCTACCTTTTATCATTTTGCAAATATCAAATGGAAATTCTTGACTTAAACAAAAATACCTAGGATTACTTTGCAGTGTGTAAGCAAATAAGCTCTAGGTTGCTAAAAATGTTCCATACAAAATAGGCATTTAAAATTCATATAAACTGGATTTGGCATTAAATAACCCACAGTGGTTGATATGCCATAAAACCCAAACAAACAAACCTCCATGGAGAAAAGGTAGAAAATTGTATTTTTCTTAAATGATTAAATGGCAAATTTTGGGGGATTATAATTTTAATCCATTTACAAAAGCCTAAAAACAAATATAAGTATTCCTTATGTATGAAATGTCTTCTAAAACCAATTATTTTTGAATGTGGATATTTGGTTTGCTTATGTACACACGGACACACAGAGGAGTGTATGTACATTTATTAAGGTGAGAGAAATGTAATTTGGGTTTGATGCGTATATTTCATAAAACTGGCATTGATACTCCAAATCATTTACTTGTCTCATATGTTTCTCAAGCTAGATCAGAATACAGATAGTGTACTAGTAAAATCTGTCTGATCTTGCATCATTTTACCCAATGTTTATACAATAAATCAAATATACTGTACTCTCAAATGCCAATCATATTCACTTTTTTATTCTTGCTAGACAAACCTATGAAAAATCCACAAGAACTGACCTTGCCTAGTTCATCCTTGAGTTTATTAAAGTTGCGTAAATGCATCTCTAATTCTTTGGACATGGTTTGAATGACTGATTTCTTGTCATTAGCATCAGAAGTCAGTTTATTCTGAACATTTGAAAACTCTTCTTGCAGCCTAAAAAAAGAAGAGAGAAAAAATAATAAATACATTTAAAGTTATTTGTTTTATTGTTCATTCAGGTATTTGTCAACAACACAATGAGAGCCACACTAATGATGTGTAGTTCTTCTCTTGATTTGTTTTTGGGTCACATTTTTAGTTTAGAATTTTTAAATCGTAATCTCTAATTACACACACACACACACATATATATATATATATATATATATATATGTAAATATTCTTAGATGGAGTGTATTTGTAGAAGAGACAAAATGAATAAAAAGAGACAAAAGGAAAAGCTACACTAAGCTGATTTGTTTTGTCCTCTGTAGGATTTATTATGCTGCATGTGTTTATATACGCAGTGGTAAAGATGCCATTTGTTTATCAAGGCTTGTAAAGGGAAAAGCCCTGGAAGAATGGCCGTCTCACCTAAGTTGGCAAACATCCCAATTACCCCGACAGAAAGCAATATGCCCCAACTGGAGCAATGGATGCTGGAACATTTTGGATCCAGCACATTCAACATATGTCCACAACAACCGCAACAAACCATGAAGGGAAAACCCTTGAAAATCACCTTCATTTCAGAGTGGAGTTTCAGGATTAATATGTTGAATGTGTCTTCACTAGTAAAGTTTTCTGAACTACAAAAGTCTATAAGAGAAGTAAAATTTGGATGATAAAAATTGATAAAAAAATATCTGGGATTACACACAAACTTGGTTTAAAATTAACCATTATGGCTGTCATCCCAGATAAATTGCTCTGAGAGTGGCAAATCTTTGAAAAGTGTCCATCATTTTCCACAATTAAAACATGATGCTACAAGCAGGGCAGACTTTCCAATTATGAGCTGCGTTACCACAAAATTGGCACTTTTTTGGTAAGATACTGTTGGCAGACTTAGAGCTGTGGGGCTCTTTTCTAAACATTAACTCTTGGTACCAACAGTGGCTACTACACCTGGGACTAATGAAGTGTTTGTAGGGGTGTAAAATTGTGAATTTCTTTGGATGAGATCAAGTGCTTGTGCATGATTGAAGACCAACAATAGATCGATTTTCCAGCAACTACTACCTAATATAATTGGATGAAATCCCATTTATAAAGGCACTCTGATTTGCCATTCTCTGTATTGTTCAGCTGTGATTTTTTTTTTATACTTGTGATCTTTACTAAGATTTCGGAGTTCCTGAAGAAAATTCTCAAGGGAACCCTCTGTCTTTTGGCGTCTGTTCAGGAGTTGATGCCTAGCAGAGATCTCATTAGGTGTCTTGATATATAGTTAGTCCAATGTTTGGATGGCTTCCTCATAATTTGTACACTCTTCAATGGATTCATACACCCCGGATGAAACACATTTTATCAGAGATTGGAACTTATCAGGTGCTTCCTCCCAACATTCTAGAATAAAATTTTCAAACCTTCTTTCCTAATGCTTCCAGTTCTTAGAAGTGTTAGGGGCATTGTGATCTAGGTCCAGTTAATATGGTTTGAGTAGTTGGGATATGTTAAACTTTTCACTCTTTTGTTGAATAAATTGTTATGAATTTAAAAGCAATACAACAGCAGCAGTAAGACGAGATGGCAAATAAGAAACTGAGCAGAACGACAGTATTGGTGTCTCTCCATATAATCCCTCTCCCCAAAATACAGCAGAATTTCTAAAAGAAAATGTATGTTCATTTGCATACAATAAACTTACACACAAAACACCAAAGAAGAGTTAATTTCACTCTCAAAAGTCAACAATATATCCTCACTTGTACCTCATTCCCAAGAGATACCAATATATGCTTGCTGCTTGCACCTCATTCTCAAGAGTCACCAATATATCCTCACCTGTATCCTCATTCTCAAGAGTCTCCAATATATATTCACTGTTTGTATCTCATTCACAAAAGTCATCAGTACAGATCAACACTGATTCAATACCTCATGCACATCCATAGATTCAAGAACCTGATTAGAATTAGAACAGCAGCCAATTGTTAAATGAACTCTAATGTTCATTGAACAGATCTTGATGAGAAATCTGTCCCCTTTTGTTGGAAGCTGGATTTTGTGTCATTGCATCTCATTAATAATTATCACACTAGAACAGTAGTTAAAAACTATTTACCATCTAGAGGAAATTCAGATAAAAGACATTAACTAAATTGATGAAACAGAATTCCTATAAGACTTAACTACAAATAATTTGAGAGGGAGTGTATTATATATTCTAAGTGCAATCACTGTCTGCTTACTCTTTTTCTATTTCCAGTAAAGAAGGAATGCTATATCTTCATGACACATCTTGTTAATAACTAATTGTCAAACCTGAAGAGTAATTTAACAAAATATATTATCCAGTATCATCTCACAGATGGGACATGTAATTAATCCTAACCAAGTTGGCTTGGATAAATTACCTGATCATTTGTTGGGTTAAACTCAGAGCTATGCTAAGATTGAATTGCTTTCATATGAAATATACGATTACCAAAAAACATATGGGCAGTAAAGATGAAAGGGAAAACATCTGTAGTAAAATGGAATAATAATGAAAAAGATGAATAAAACCAGGGGAAGAAATTATGGGGGAGAAACTGAAGATCATAGAATTCAAGAATGCAAAAGGAATTGATAAACAAAATGAATTAAATCATTTCAAAATTTCAAGAAGTTGAGGCATTCTTTTTGAAAATGTGGAATGAAACAAAGTTTGGGAGCATCCAAGGTAAACAGACACCTATTCTGAAAATCACACTGCATGAAACAGACTGTTAATGGGTAAATGATAAAAAAAATGTTATTTTGTGTGTGTGGTGTGTGTGTGTGTGGTATATATATATATATATATATATATATATATATATATATATATGGTTGCTGGTATGGTGTTTATATATCAATTATATAATGCTTTAAATACTTCCCTTCGTAGGGATAAGAGTCTCTGACTTATGTCAAATCTGTTGAGTTTCAATCCCAGCTTGAAGCAATTGGATGAGAACATTGTTGCATTACAGCTTGTTCTCTTTCCATGATGTCTGTGTATATCCATACTACCTGGATCAGGTATTGAACTCAATTATTAGGTCATCAAATAGACTAACCAATTCTTTAATCCTGGCCACTCCTGAAACTAGAACTTGACGTTTTAGATCTAATGTTTTTTTTTGTCTCGACTGCTGCAGCCTTGCTGTCAAGCTTGACACCCCTTGCTCCCTCTTTTCTTTAATTTTTGCTTTTTTTTTTTTAAAAATAATGACAACAACTCATACTAGAAATGCCAACTGTTAGTTGTTAGTGAGATTAGTTTATGAGAAAAAGAACAAAAGTCTGAGAAATTTGTCTTCCAAACCTGATTATATCATTTTTGTATTTATACGACATTGCTTTCTCTTCTTCATGTGCTGTTTGTAATTCTCTGGAATGAAACAAAAGAGAAAAAGGACATCAGAATGGCTAAAGAGTCTTTAACTATCACCATTTTCCAAATAAAACTTCAATCTACTTTAGGGATTAATGCTTGTTCAGATATTTAGAATAAGGGAAACATGCAAGTTTAATTCTACAGGGTGCCCCACAAAAACAGGAAATTTTGTAGTTTATTTAATAATTAGTATATTTGTTAGTTATTTGAAACAAAATCAAAACAGAGAAATTTAGTAGCTTAAAGCAGAACAAATTACACATGTTAGATGTGGTGTTAAAACTAAAAAAGTTAATTTTTTTTTATATTTGTTTATTGTTTTTCATCATACAGTAAATCTAAAATTTCCTGTTTTTTGGTGGGGTACCCTATATATTAATATAGGAATTGGCAACAAACATGTTCGAATTCATGACCTTCTCCAGATTTTCTGGCAACTGAAATCATTTGTCAATGAAAATTTAGAACCATTGCATCTGTTGTATTTTTAAATATTTCATTAGCTTTCATTTTGAATTTATTTTGCTCAGCCAATTTAAGTATAAGCCTCTGTTATTCTTGGTCAGTATGGCTGCCAGGAACCAAGTAAAAGATTGCATTCAAAACTGCCTAGATACATTTTGAGGAATTGAGGAAAGATCAACATGTTGTGCTATTTGTGCTTGTAACAAATTGCAAACTCACTTGACTTAATTCTATTTTTTAATTTTAAGTATTTCAGTCATTGATACATTCCAATGTTTGTTCAGGCTGCTGGGGGATGGCTGCTTTTATCAAGATATCATCTCCTGATAGATTGCCAACCAAAGTTTAATAGATTCTACCTGCCCTGTTCATTCAAAATTGTGAATGACTGCTAAAAATCCACCCTCTCCATATTTATAGATAAATCCTACAGATGCATGCTAGGATTTCTTCATAGTTTATAAAAATGGACAATTCTTGGCCTTATGCACATATTTTCTTCATTTTTGCCTTGAAGTCAGAAGGCTATAACCATTTGACTGTATCCTGTGTGTATGAACACTTTCTTTTTTACTGTCTAGTAATTGCATTACTTTGCCTTGTCTAGAGTTGGCTTGTATTATTGTGGCCTGTTCTTTTTACTGAAATTGTTGCATTTGAGAATCTTGTGAATTCCACTTAAAAATGCTTGCTTACTGAGCATGCACATTACAATATATGAGCATAACCACTGACAGCTTCCAAACAGTTTCATTTGCCTAATTTCATTCACAAGGAAGGAATTTACCAGTGGTAGAGTTTTCAAGCATTTTCTTGCAATACAACAATGCTGAGATTGTCACCCTAGGCTGATATTACCTTGGTCTCCTTCTTTCCAAATTAACCATAATGAGATTCAAACCTGGTTCCTACAGTCAGAACATGAGCACTTTAACCACTAAGCCATGTGCCCATTTGAAGGAAGATATTAGTCCAATTAAATCAGCTCAGTATCATTTTTATACATAATGGAATATGTCTTCAACATGTAGTGGAATAAACCAATATGCACACAGATTGCTAATAAATGATTCAAATATATATATATATATATATTAAGCCTGCAGACTCCTGGTGGTGTACAGGGTCATGGCCTTGCCATGCTAAACTGCTCTATTCAAAATAATTAAAAGATAAAATCTCATGTGATCATCTTGATTTAAAAATATAGGTGAAGACATTAGGTAAAAATAGTTTGTTTTATTATTTGCGGTTTGGGAATTATGATGAATTTCCATCATCAACTTTCCTGTCAGAATAGAATAAATTAAATTTGAATAAGAAAGGAATTAAAAAAAGAACGAGAAAGAGATAGAGAAACAGAGAGGAAGAAAATGGAGGAAGAGAGAGGAAGCAAATGGGAAAGAGAGAGAGAGAGAGTGGAAGAAAAATGGAGAGAGAGAATGTAGAGGTAAAGAGACGACTAAGTTTAAAAGAAAAGGAAAAAGAAAAAGAGAAGAAACTGTAGAGAGATAGCAGGGGTGA
Source organism: Acanthosepion lycidas (assembly GCA_963932145.1). Classification (NCBI taxonomy): domain Eukaryota; kingdom Metazoa; phylum Mollusca; class Cephalopoda; order Sepiida; family Sepiidae; genus Acanthosepion; species Acanthosepion lycidas. Next base: position 90,079,829 of record OZ010590.1, on the reverse strand, counting down.
ATTAAAAAAGAAAGAGCGGGAAACAGAGAAAAAGAAAAAGAAACAAAAAAGCATGGTGCTGAGAGAGAGAGAGAGAGAGTTTGGTAGAAAGGCAGAATCTGGTTGTATAAATGAAAGAAAAGTTGATAAAAGATGAAAGTGATACAAAAGTGATTCATGAATAAGCATAGACAATACATTTTATTTGAAAAAAAAAAAAAGAAAAGAAAATGAAAGCAAAACCATGTCTCAGTAAGAAATTACTTTGATTTAAAAGCAAACATTGGTACAGAACCAAGTGTTTGTGTTTTTGTTATCATCTTTTTTCTTTCAGACTTTTTCCATCATCAATAATGAATATTTATAGCAACTATCCTATTAGAATGATTAATTGCTCCTGTATATCCTCAGTACTTAAGTATATTAACTTTTAAAATCAAATTTCTAATGTTAAAATATTAAACTTGATAATTAGGAATTTTCAGGACACAATTTCAAGCATGGATTTTACAAGCAAGTGAATTTCTGGGAGGAAGAGTTGTTATTATTTATATTATTCATATTCAGATTAATATCCTCATCATTATTGTCTTCATCATAACATTTCACCATGTGGATTAAAGTGTTGGCTTGTGAATTTGATAGCATAGTAATTATGAGTTCAATCCTTGGGAATGGTAGTACAGATTCAAACTCAGTGGAAAAACAGTGACAAATAACTGAGCAGTACTAAAAAATATATATATTAGGTTGGTGCAAAAATAATGACGTAATAATGTCGTTTTTTGACATATTTTTTAACGTCAAAAAACAACATTATCACGTCAATATTTTTGCACCAACCTAATATATATATATATATATATATATATATATATATATATATATATATAAAAGATGAGATGTTCCTAGACATGGATGGTGGAACAAGATCAAGATATTCAAGAAGATTGAATAAAAAGTTCAGTTTGGAATTACCTGAAAATTACCCAGATTAATAAACACCTGAAAAATTTGATTGACTGACTGATTGGTGCTTTAAGGGTTATCAACAATTTGTGGGTTATTTAAAGCTGAAATATTTTAGGGATTGCAATTCTTTTTATTTTCAATGATTTTTCCAGACACAAGTCCTACTATTTAACTCATAGCTAGTGGGTAGATGATTCATACCTTTCTCATGTGTATTTGTATGTAAGTATGTAAGTGAATGTAATGAACATGACTAGAATTTGAACTCGGTTCTTTTTAAGCTGCTATCCATTACACCACCCGCACATCCAAAAACCTGAAGAAAGCTAGATGGTTAAACAGTTGAAACATTGTGATAACAACAACAAAGATGATGGCATTAGTCTGAATGTAAACAATATGAATAATTGATATCTACAATTAGTAGATGATCAGGATTGGGTTGACTATGCAGGTTTAATATGAGAGATCTGGAAGACCAATCTTAGTAATTTGGATTTTAAAAGTACACTAGAAATACAGTAAGACTATTTTGAACTAAAGTTTGAAAGAAGAGGAAAAATATTTTTGAGAAAAAAAAAAAATCAGTATTGATAAAAAAAAAATCTAATACCACAATTATTCAGCAATTTTCAGAAAGCCAAGAGTTTTGGTAAGTTGAAAGACATTCAGGTTTATATTATACTAGCAGCCATACCCTGCTGGTTGATCAGAAAAAGTGTTCAATTAGAATGGAGGAAAAACAGCATCATCTTTACATGTAACAGAGTCTATATTTTTCAATTACTTTAAAGTACTTTCATTAAAAAACATTTTGAATTAATGCAGTTATTGATATAACAGAAATAGTCTGTATTTATTCAATCAAATTTAGCCAAGGACATGAAGGGGTAAATCAGGCAACATGAAGACCCACTTCAAACCACAATTATTTTGGAGTTTTTGAAATTCAATTTGTCAGTGTGCTACCAGTGATGTAAGAAGAAGATTTATAAAGCAATTGTTAAATTTGATGAAATTTGGTTAAAAGATTAAAGAAAAATAAAAAAAGAGACCAGTAAAAATCACCATTTTTCGCTATTTATGTGGGTTTTCATTATATGGGTGAACTCAATTATCAAGTTAAATAACTGTTAAACAATCAACATATTGTTGGCTACAACTGAGTTAAGCTTGTATTAGATTGCTTGAAAACTGAGGGAGTTTTTAGTTTAAAATTTGTGTTGAAATTGATTTTTCATTTTTTGCATTTTTTCGCTAAACACAGTGGCATAGAAATAAAAATGAGGTATCGTTGAGCTTGTCATGATGTAAGTAACCTACATACCGAGTTTGAATGAAATCGGAGTAAAAAAGGTGAATTTATCAACTATCGATTTTTTTTAAAAATTATCAATTATTTACACTAAGAATCTATCTCTTACAAAGTACAATGTATGTGCCAAATTAGGTCAAAATTGGTTGGATGGATCTCGAGTGAAACGGCATCACACAGACAGACAAACAGACACAAAGACATTTTCTGTTTTATATATATATATATATATATATATATATATATATATATAGATGACCAACATTGATATACTCACAATGGTAAAATGCTAGGCAAAGTCAAGGAAGGTGTACAATATTGAAAAGAGGTCAGCACCATGCAGTTGGATATAGTGGGTGAGTGACCCATGTCTTGGGCTAACATAATGATTTTAAATCAAATTATAATGACACATGGGAGAAACATGACTGCAACATACTGCCACATCAAGTACAAAAAAGAAATTGACAGACTAATGTTAATGCATCCCTCAATTGGGTTATTTCTTTAAAACAACTGCTGGGTAGAAATCAAGTCATAGAAATAGTAGAAATACATTAAAATTATTGGCATAGTTCAGGAAAAAGTAGTTTTTGTGGGTGTAATTAAATTTTGTTGTAATAAATGAAAAGAAAAAGCAATATTTAGATAGATTTATTCTGAATGAATTGTATCCAGCTAAAATTTTGAAAATTATTTCAATAAAATCTAAATAATCAAACAATAAAAATTTTAGTAAGAGTATAATTATTGGCACATTTCCTGCTGTATATTTAGAGATTCTTGATAAAATCCAAAGAATAATCAGCAATATTATTGGTCCTGACTTGGCGCCTCGGTGTCAGTCAATTTCTCACCACCATAAAGTTACTTCTTCGTGCTTTTTCTATAAATACTTTCATGGTAACTGTTTGGATGAGCTCTGCACTTTGGTACCTTTGTAGGCAGTCTTCTTTTTTCAGACTGTTTACAACCGTTTTTCTGCCACTCTCTTTGAATTGTTATTTTGAATTTACAACACTTCAGTTACATTAAGTTGATATATTTACATTTTCTGTTTTTTACTGGCTGTTTTTTTTTTTTACCAAAGTCTGATATTTTTTTTTCCAATTTTTTTTTAACCCTCCTCCAATTGTTTTTTTCCTTTTTTTGCACTTATTCCTTTATTATTAGGTTTTTGATTTTCTTTTTTTTTAAAAGCTATTTTTGAATATATGTTATTTTCCTTATTTATTATTTCTATGTGTTACTTTGTTTTTCTTTTTGTCATTAAATATCTGTTAAATCTTCTGTGTTTTTATTTGTTATATCTTCTGTGTATCTTTTATTTTTAATTTAACTTTTCGTGTTTATTTTGTCTAATCTGTCAGTTTTTACTTCTTAATTTTATTTTTCGTGATTTGTTTGTTTTGGTTGGACTTGTTTTTGTCTAATTTTTTGTTCTTCATCTTGTATTTGTAAAATTTGTTATTTTTACGTATTTCTTTTTGTAGCATTCATTTTATTTTTACTATAGTATTATTTTTTTAAAAAACAAGAGGGACTTATTCCTTTTCGTTGTTAAACATCTTTCTTTCTTGTCTGTCTTTGTGTAATTTTTCTTTTTGAGTCTTTGCACATCTAACTGTTTTTTGTGCGTATTTCCTTATTTTTGTTTAAAGGAAATGTGTGATTGTTATCTCTTTTAATTTTGTCTTTACCATATATTTAATTTTTCGTTTTTTGTTCCCTTTTAAAAGTCTAACGTTTTTCTCATCTGTTTTTTATGTAAGTTTCTTTTTTTTTAAGTAACCCTTTTTTTACACATCCAACTGTTTCATGTTTTCATTTTGTCTTCTTACATCTGTTTTTATTTTCCTTTACTGTTGCTGAAGGAAACTGTGATTTCTTTGTGTTTATCTTTTCATTGTATTTAATTGTATTTTTAATTTTCTGTTTCTGTTTTATGCAAAAGAAAAAAAAACACACAAAAAAACCCTTTTTATTTAAAAAAAAGTTTAACTTTATCACTAAGAATAGCTCTCCATAGCAGGTTGATCAAAAAAAATATTTGATCCCAAGAAAAACCCTCCAGATAAACAAAAATTACTGAAAGCATTGAAGAATCAACAAAATTGGAGGAAAAGATTAATGATTTGGATAAAAGTATGGAAGCTGAAAAAGGCTTATAATTGCAAGCAGTATCCATGTTATAGATTTGGACAAAAGTAAGGAGGCCAAAAATAGCCAAAATTCTGTGGAAAACTGACAAAGTTAATGATTAAAAATAAAAAAAAATGTGGTGACCAAAAAGGCCATAATTTAAAGAAAAAAATTAAAACCATGTCAAACAGTAATGAGGAAAAGAACAAAGATGTTAAAGTAGCAATTACAGAGAAGCCTTCTTGCTGGAAGGTCCCACTCAAATGCAAAATTAACATGACGGAGTTCCTCGAGAGAGCCAAGAGTTATGCACACCTTGTTTCAGAAGATAAACTCTTGGCTATCCTGTTGAACTTTGGAAGGTTGGAAAAAAATTATGTCAGTCTTTGTGGTGGACATGTGTTCACACAAAATTTGTTACTCCACAAAAGACACCACAATTAAATCATTGATATCAGTGGGGATTAGAACTCAACGAGTCATTAAAAGAAAGGGATACTTTATGTTGGATGTACTGCTGCCCATGCCTGCTGACTGAAGCTGCCACCAGTCGAGACTAAATCTTATTCTGATAACAGAATATGAGGGCAGGCACTGGGCCCCATAATCAGTAGTTGAGGTCCCTCCTTAATCGTTGGGGAACACTTGGCCACTTATCTTTACCAATTCAGACAGATACTCAGTGCCTCCTCTGACCAAGGGATGGAGCTTCGAATTGATGATTCGTATCCAACCACAACTACCTAGATGTAGAGGGACAGAAAATGCTGGTTATTGTGACCGGCCATTGACCAACTTGTTGGAAGTGTGGAGAGACTAGTCACCTCTACTCTTCCTGCCCAGAGAAAAAGACTTCTGGCCTCCACCCACCTAAATCCCCTTTTGGTTGAGTCTGTACATTCCGTCTCACCTGTAATGGGCATGTCAGAGACCGAGACCGGTATGGTAAACCCTCAGTTTGGTCTGTCTTACAGCCCCATTCCCCCAAAAGCCTTTGCCTACTGTTTTTATAGTTATGGAGAAGGAAGAGAGGGAATGGCAGGTTGTTGGCAGGACTAGAGGGAAGCTCTGGGCAGTGGGACCTTGTCCCACTGAAGTCCCTATGGCAAAAGACACACACAGCCCCACTCCCACTACCAGTGCTAGGGATGCTTCCCCAGTCAGCTACGCTGATCAAATTAGGATACTGAAATATGAGCCTTCTTTTAAAAAGGCCAAAAAACTTCAGGAATTAAAGTATGGCTTAAAGGAGAAATGTATGCAGTCAGAGAAAAGGATTGGCCTTACTCAGCATCATCTTCGCCATCTGTTAAACATCACCTCATGGCTCCTCCTTCAACAGTTGAATTTTTATTTCCAACTCCTTCAAAAATGACCACCTTAAAAAAGCTCCCCATTCTCAAACCTTCAACTAAGAAAAGATCTACCCCGACTAATACACCTAATCCATTCCCTGCCATTACTCCCATCAACATACCCCAAAAGAAATCTGAAAACCCTAAATGCCAATGAAGTCCATCCACAGATTCAGCCAAATCTGCATCAAAAAAGAAAGCAAAACCTGTCTTCAATACTGGTGAAGACATCTGCCAGGTATCACAAGAAAAACAAGAAAAAGCTATAATACAGTTGAGGAAAATTAAAGACTTAAAAACTTTAATGAACCTAAAAAGTATCAATGGATTTGAAGTGGAAAGCCTGAGTAATTTTCCAAATGTCAAAAGACTGTTTATGGTAGTGGGATCTTATGCCGGAGGTCAACAAATTTAGCAAATGATTGAGGAGGCTAATAATGCTCTTGCAACTTTTCCTCCTTTAGCCTTTTTTAATGATGTCTCGGCCCAAAAATGAAACCAATTTTGTCCAGGGAGGATCCCGGTTTTTGTTCACCCCACCCTGTATAGAGCATTGAAATTAACGTTCCCCTGGGACATTGGTAGCCTGTCTCTTGATGGCACCATCAAAACTGAAATGGGCACAGGATCAATGGGACAGGCAGTTGGTGTCCTCATCCCAGCCATGTTCAATGCAGGAGAGCAACCCTAATTGGTTTCATAATGTTTCTCTGGTTGGCTAGCATGAATGCCTCAGGTCAAAGTCTTGTAGGGTAAGGATCTCTTGTGACCCTCAGTGTCTCGGGGTGAATATATGTTGTGTGCAGGAGACCCATTTTTCAACTCACGATTATGAGGTCATTCTGTCTAGGGAGTTCACCCTCTATTCAGCATGTTTTGATGTTTACTTGTGAGATGTCTCTTGGCTGGTGAGCAAGTCTTTGAAGGCTGCATGTGCTCTTGTCTTTGCAGATCTGGCTGGCAGACTTTGTATGCTGGATGTTACCCTAAAGGATAAGGCTCTTTGTCTCACTGGGGTTTATGTGCCCAATGTTCATTCTGAGTGGCCTGATTTGTTTCAGCAGATTGAGCTGTTTTTGATGACATCTCATCAGGTAGTTTTAGCGGGCGATTGGAATGCCATCCTTGACACTGACATAGATCGTTTAGAGTCAAATTTGGATGTTAACAACCGGGATGTGAAACCATTATTTTGGGACTTTGTCGATAAGTACTATAATAAACATCCTCGGGAGGTAGTATAGACTTGGATTAATAGTGGTGGCTTAGCTACAGAGGTGTGTTCTAACTACCTTGACTGAGTCTTAGAAGAGTCAATGTAGGGCTCTTAGGGTGTCTAAGTTTCCACTATATACTTTATTCAGTTCATAGGCTCATCTGGGTCCATGTAAACTACAATGTAGCCACTTTCATTTAGAGGATGGTCATTAATAGAAGCATTTACAGAAGCCATATACAATAAGGATTGTTTGGCAGCACTTTCTAGGCCCCAAACCTGGTTGTACGCAGTGTTTAAGTCTAGTGACCTGTTCTTGAAGAGTCTTGTTTGTATATTAGTAGACAGTGGCCCATTTATGAAGGTGTCGCAGATATACTAATCATGGTTAATCTATTTTGTTTCATGTTTAAATTTGCAGTGTTTCCTAATCAGACACCTACTTTACCTACAAAGAATTCTGAATACTGCTGTTGTCCAAAGTAGCATTCTTTTATTAAGGTAAGAAAGGCTGTAATTGGTCAAGAGTAGTAGGTAAGCACAAAAATTATTATATTTTAATGCCTTGTTAAAGCAGAGCCAATTTTAATTTTCTGTTTCAAAAAACAGCATACAGAATGTAAATACTTTTTTTTGTTGTTGAGTAAAACTCATTTACCGCAATTCTTTGAATGGTAGATTATATAAAGGCACAAGAATCGTTCAGACAGTGACTAGTTTAAAAGGTACTAAACAATACAACATAGGAACAATGTTTACCTATGTGCATATCATTTTTATCAAAGCTAGAAGAGGTTCTTTTAAAGGTGGAGACTTTTGTGATTTTATGTGGAAATAGATTAATTCTTCTCAAAGAGTCACAAAAGAAAATATTGTGTGTTAATGTCAAAGGTCATTTGCAAAATGAGACTGCCCTTGATGCACTTGTGTTTTCATTCTGACAAACCTTTTAACTCAGAGGATATTACATTTTAATCTGTAACAATATGAAACCTGAGAATATTGCAGATTTTAGAAATTGACAAAACTATACTAAATGGTTTGAAAGGGTAAAATTATCAATTCTTGTGGCTAGAACGTACATAGGGCAATTATCTCCTTTTGGTTTAGACAAAGTCATGAGGGTTACATGATGGCTGATGCCTGGTGTCAATTTACAGAGAGCCCATGCAAGTTGCTATTTATCATGCTTGGAGGCAAGATATGTCTGCTCAGGACAGTTTTTATATAGGCTGTGAAGAAGATAGATGTCATAAGCCCACAGTAAACAGAGGAATGCACTTGATCACACTAGTAACATAAAGGACACCACCAACCTGCTCCTTTTCCCCGTTCAGAAATATTACAAGTAAGACCCACTTTCTTTTTGTCCTGTTCACACTATTTGTTGTATACATAAGTTATAGTTTCCCTATGTGGGACAAATTAATGATAAGTATGTACATATCAATATAAAAATATCTCCTAGAATAATGCATGTTCATCATTCTTTTCTTTCAGCTATTTTGTTTCATTCATGGTATTAAGGTGTTAATATATCATAGATATAATAATGCCTATAATAGAGAAATGCAAACTGAGGAAAATTCTTTTTTCCATGGTACTCTCATTATCGTGATTTAAAACAATAGGTATTTTGACTAAAGGACTGACAAGTTCAAGAGGTAAAAGTCGTCAAAGTAGATGTTGCTAGCATCAAAGTCACAGGACACGCTAAATGTGTGTATGTGTGCAAGAAATTAGGGAATCCCTGAAATTACATAGGTGCTGAAATTGGGAGGTCCCATGTTTACATTCCTCTGATGGATCATATGGGTGAAATTGACCAGTCAGGATGAAGTATGTTTGGAAGGGGGAAAAGATCTTGCAGAAACTGCTATTTATTCAGGTGTGCAGCATTTGTCACCCAGTTGGAGTTGCAGAGAGTTTTTTGTTGTCAGTTGTTGAAAGAGTTGCCAGGAAACATTCCCAAAGAAGAGTTGACAAAGAACAATAGTTAAAAGAAGTCGACAGAAGCAAAACTTTACTGAACCATAGCAGTCCCAGCAACAACAATTACTTTGCCAGACAGAGGTACAGAGAAATTATCTAAATCAGTGGTTCCATATTGTTTAACTAATATTTACACTGGCAACATTTACAGTAGTGAATATTGTTGACATCAAATTAAAGCAACTTGTTGACTGTTGATTCATTTGCTTGTTTTTATGGCTTATCAACCCTTTGAGGGTTAATTAAAGGCAAGATATATTTTGGATTTTAGAAGGCTGTTTAGAGTACTCGGTGTTCACTAGTGGTCCTTCATCTGAGTACAAACCTGGCTTGATGTCTCTTAACTTCGGTGATCAAACTAAAACTGGTATTTTCAGTGTAACAGGATTGAAAGAGACTTGTATGTCGATCAGGAATGCTAACCGGAAATTGTTCAACTGCAAAATGTCAGTCCAAGCTGTGAAGTGTTCTTCAGCATTGTTTCATGTTAATGACATTGCTTGGTACTAAGTTCTAAATGTGCTTGTTGCCATATCATTCTTCTATAACCTTTCTTTGCCACATTTTACTTGCATCAAGTCTCCTCCAGCCAAAACTGCTTCTGCTGGTTTACACTATTTTTATTATCTCAGTAAACTAAAAACTTGTCTCTTTTTTTTTCTATCATCTGAATTGTAGTTTTGATGTCTGCTCACAGCTATTGAGTTACTTTTAGAGCTTTGAACTTTGCAACCAACAAATTAACTTGTCAATGCCGTTCTCTACAAACTCATAGAACTTATTGCATGAAAGACTGTAAACCTAATACAAACTCCCAAATGTCTGCTCTCTGGTCAAAACTCTTCATACATCTGCTAAAGGCTATATGTCACCCAAGACAGGAGGTCAAATATGTACACTTTGAGATGGTCATCTGAAAGACACACACAAGACTGGATAATAAGTCAATAGCCTGACAGAGTTAGCTGAATTTTGATCTGAAATGTTCACTGTATAATGTCTGATTGCTGTGAAAAATGGAAAAAACATTGGGTTAAGTGCATTGACAAAGAAAAAATTTGTGTAAGTGCTTTTTCATCTTCAGGATTTTTTTTATTTATTTTTACAGTGAGATCCACCCTGTATAAGGCCCAAGGGCCACTTGAAGTATAGGATTACAGAGGAAGAGGCACAGCTTATTTGGATATGTGTGGAAGATAATGGTTAACCCTAGAATTGAACAGATTAAGATTGTAGTGATTAGGGAGGCAACCTCTTGGGAGTTGGTTCCACAAAGCAGTACAAATATCTATTACTAGTAAGAAATTCCATTTGACCAATGCTGGCTTTTCTAAATGTGGGACATGTTCACACACATGTAAATGGTGATATATTTTTATAATGACATTTTTCTGTGATTCAATTTCATTCTCGTTCAAGATATGAATTTTCTCAAGATATGAATTTCTCCAAACAGGATAAAATGTTTTAATTGCAATAAAGTGGGACACAAACGTTCTCACTACAGGATTAAGAGCAAGATAAGAAAAAGTTTCTTAAAAACTACCAAGTTTGATGAACCAGAAGTTAGTAACATTAGAAAATATATAGAAGTACAAATATATAACAAAAATATACATCTACAGCTGGATTCGTGTTCAGACTTATCCATAATTAATTATCAAACAGAAAAAATTGGGTAAGCCGACTTTGTTAAGAATGAACCAAATAGCTAAAGAAGTAACTGGTGATACTATTAAGTTTATAGGCAAACTTGTTATGAACATGCCATTCAAAGATAAAATGTTAAAACTTAAGGTGTATGTTATAAAGAATATGGTTAATCTGTTTGGGACTAATTGATTAGAACAGTTTCAACTTTGGGATATGCCTATTAACTCATTATGTCAAAAAGTTGAAAATTTGATTAACGAAGTAGAAAAGCTAAAAAGTGAACTTAAAAAAATTTTCCCGACATTTTCAATGGAGGAACTGACTAGGAAAATGCACTAAAATGTCTGCTAAGTTTGAGTTAAAGCCAGACATTAGTCCAGTTTTTAAGAAAAAAACGTAACGTTCCATTTGTCTTTTTAAATCAAACTGACAAAGAATTGAATCATCTTGAGGAAATGGCAAAGGTTGAATATAGCGAATGAGCATCTCCCACAGTTTATATTAAAGAGAAGAACAAAGAAATTTGTGTATGTGCTGACTTCTCTATGGGTCTGAACAGCACCCTAAAGGTTGATCATTATCTTCTTCTAGGTCCAGAGGAGATATTCGCTAAGCTCAGTGGTGGAAAATTTTTCTCTAAGATTGACTTAAGTGACACTTATCTACATATACCTGTGGATGAGGAATGCTTGAAGCTCCTTTGCATAAACACCCAAAAGGGTTTATACAAATTTCCAAGACTTCCGTTTGGGGTTAAGGTCACATCTTCCATTTTCAACAGGTCATAAACATGACGTTAAATGGTCTGGATTTTGTGGTGGCCTATCTCGATGACATCTTAATGAAAAGTGAGAGCATCGAGGAACACAAATTGCATGTTTGGCAGGTGTTCAGGAGAATCCAAGATTATGGATTCAAGCTAGAGGACATGAAGTGTGAGTTTTATTTGGAGAGAATCAAGTACTTGGGGCAAATAACTGACAATGACGGAAGATGTCTTGATCCAGATAGGGCAACGGCAATAAAGAATATGCCAGCACCAGAAAATGTGTCAGCTCTGAAAAGTTTTTTTAGGTCTTGCCAATTATTATGTTTTTGTTCCAAAAATGCACTGTTTAAGATCTTCACTTAACAAGTTATTGAGAAAAGACAAAAGAGTTGGAATGGACAACTGAATGCCAGGAAGGATTTAAGAAAATAAAGGATGTCCTTACATCAGATCTAATTCCTGACTCACTATGAACCAAATCTAGACATCATTGTAGCCAGCGATGCTAGCTCTTATGGTATTGGGGCGCACATCTTACATAAGCTAAAGGATGGATCAGTAAAGCCAATCACCCATGCATCTAGGATGCTATTACCAGCTGAAAGGGGTTAATTGCAAATAGAAAAGGAAGCATTAGGAATCATTTTTGCTGTAAGTAAATTCCATAGATTTATTCATGGAAGGCACTTTCTGTTGCAGACAGACCATCGTCTACTTCTTACTATCTTTGGTTCAAAAAAGGGTCTGCCAACACATACAGCTAATAGACTGCAAAGATGGGGAACCATTCTCCTCAATTACAATTACAAAATGGAGTTTCTCTTATCTACTGAAATCTGTCATGCAGACAGGTTATTGAGATTGATACCTAAATATGCTGAACTCCTGGAAGACACAGTCATTGCTGTCATAAGAACAGAGGTTGACGTGAAAAGCACCTTGTGCAATACAGTCAGAGAGATTCCAATTACAATCAACTAATAGACAAAGCATCCGGGGATAACTTTATAAAGGAAATAAAGGACAAATTTGAAAAGCAAAGATCGGAGTATTTCAGAAGTCTACTCACTCTGTAATGACATACTAATGTGTGGAGACAGGGTAGTAATCCCATCTACACTTCAGAGTAAAACACTGAAAGAATTTCATGTTGGCCATCTGAGAACTTCAAGGATGAAGAATCTGATGAGGAGTTATGTTTACTGGACTAACATGGACAGGGATATTGAGAACATGGTAAGATTGTGCAAAGGATGTGCTTTGGATGCTAAAGCATCCACGATAAAATACAATCCCTGGTCTAAAACCAATTGTCCATAGTCACGGATACATAGATTTTGCTGGACCACTTGATGGTTTTTACTACCTGACAGTTGACAGTTACTCCAAGTGGCCAGAAGTATTGAAATGCAAAAAACCCAACTGCAGAAGTGACAGCCAAGTTCTTATACAAGCTGTTTGCCCGTTTCGGAATTGTTGACTGCATTGTAACAGACAATGGCACACAATTTACATCGTGTGAGTTTAAGGAGTTTTGTCAGTCATTCCTGATTGAATATATTACCACGGCGCCATATCACCCAAGAAGTAATGGACAGGCAGAGCGTTTTTGTAGATACTTTTAAGAGAGCACTGAGGAAGGCGAGAGGTACTCCCACTGAGGAAGGCGAGAGGTACTCCCACTGAGGAAGGCGAGAGGTACTCCCACTGAGGAAGGCGAGAGGTACTCCCACTGATACGGCTATACAACAGTTTTGCAGGTTTATCAGGTAACTCCTAATAGTAGTGTTCCATCTGCAAAGATGCCAACTGATAATAAGAATAAAGTACTTAAAAAGCACTTTAGGATCAGTGAAAAGGTTTATTTTTGTGTTTTTCAGAACAACAAAGCTCACTGGGAGATAGAGATAATTGACAAACAAGTTGGGAACATGATGTACATTGTTCAAGGACCAAGGTTTGTACATAAACGTCATGTTAACCAAATCAGAAGAAGATATGAAAGCCTAAGTGACATGGATGTCATTTTTGACACATTCGAGGTTCCATTACAACAATCGGTATCAGAGATGAGATGCCCCAAAAAGAAAAGGAAGTTCATGGAACTGTTACAAGTAAACCCGAAAAGGAAAAAATATTAAACATTTTTCAGTTTCATACCATGACTACAGAAATGGAAAGGAATGAAAAAAAAACCTTTATCACTCATGTATAAACATTTGGATTTACCAGAGAAACACAATATTCATTGGATTTGCTATCAAAACTTATTCAATTTTTTTTCATTATTTTGGTATAATGAATAGAGACTACTGTTAACATGTAAAATGTGTGTCGAAATCTAAAAAAAGAGAGAAAAAAATTTTATGACGTAATTCCGACATATATCTTTTTTTTCAAAGTGGTTGTTGCTGATTTTTTTCTTTTCTTTTTTTTTTTGGTTGAATAAAGTGTTGTGTGGTAGTGATAAAAAAAAAAAAAAGAGACTCCATGCGGAGTCAGGCTGAAAAGGGATGTGTTGTGGTATCTTCCCTCGAATGAGTCTATTATGGACTCTCCCACTTACTACTTAAGTCTATTATGGACTCTTCCACTTACTACTTAAGTAGTAGGAAAAGTAAGCCTCGGAGGGGGGGGACACAGTGATAGACTGAATGTTGGTCAACTGATACACATTCCCAACTCATGTAACACACTTCTGTTGTAATTACTATTCAATACACTATCTGAAACCTCTTGTTTTGTTATTTCTTAACCAAATATTAGTCACAACACCAATGTAATCTGGTCAATCAACACAGTCACTAACACAGCCGACAGTATTGACAAAGCACTTTATTTGTTGTGAGTACCTAAACTGCTGCTGCGGTAAATGAGGGAAAAAAAGATAGGATGAAGGAGAGGGAGAAGGATGGGGTAAAAGGCAAAAAAGAGTTAAAAAATAAAATGGAAGGGGAAGAGAGAAAGGTGTGAAGAAAGAAAAAGAGAAGAATTCATTGAAAGTGAATAAAAGGAAAAAATTAAATGAAAGGGACAGAGGGAGATGGAAAGAAAAAGATGGGATGAGAGGGAGAGAGAAAAATGAAGAGTAAATGAGTGAGTGGGAAAGAAAAAGAGAAAGATGAAAGAGCGAGAGGGAGATTGAAAGACGAAGATGAGAGTAAATGAATGAGTAGTAAAGATGGGATGAGAGTAAATGAGGGAGAAGGAAAAGTGAGATGAGGGAGAAGGAAAAGTGAGATGAGTGTGAATCAAGGAAAGAGGAAATTGAGTGTGAATCACGGAGAGGGAAAATGGGATGAGAGTGAATGAGAGAAAGAGAAAGATGGAATAAGAGCAGAAGAGGAGGAGAAGGAGAAGGAGATGAGTTTGAATGAAGGAGAGAAAGATGGGAAGAGAGTGAAAGAGAGAAAAAAATGGGAAAAGAGTGAGAGAGAGAGAGTGAGAGTAAATGGGAAGAGAGAGTGAAAGAGAAAGAGAGAGAGAAAAAATCATATGAGAGTGAATGAGAGATAGAAAGAAGGATGGGATGAGAGTAAATGGCAGAGGGAAATGACAAATTCTTAGGCTTGAGGCAATTGAAATACGTGAGGAAAATTCTTATAAAGCCATTGAACTGAACAGGTAGCCAATACATATGTAACGCTTCTCTCGACCTCTCGATAGGTTTATAGTGCATTCCACAGAGGATCCAATTTCACAATGAGCCTCAACCTACTACCAATCTCATAGACAAGCAATGAACTGAACAACCCATTTGTCTAAGTTTATTTTTGGCTCAGCTTAGATCGCTATGCATCACCGAGTTCAGCTGCAGATTTCTATTTGAAGAGATTAGGGACACATGAACACACTGTTCAGTAATCATAATTTTAAAATGGTTTCTGCTTGAATCTGACATAAATATGATTTTATAGTTTATCTGCTTGAATAGATTATTTGCTTTTAATCAGCTAGACAAAAAGCTGATTCTATTTACATTTGGACTAATGTCCTCATCTTTGTTGTTATTACCACAAGGTTTTCATTATTGTTGCTTCTAGGACTTCTTCAGGTGCTTGTCAGTCCAGGTAAGTTTCAAACAGAACCCTTTACTTAATCTAAAGGTGTAGATTGTTCTTTTTCCACAGCCCATGTGTAGGGACATCTAGATTTGTTCTTTAGTACTGCTCAGTCAAGGGTCTGAGTCTGTACCACCTGGACCAGGGACTGAACTTCCAATTATTATGCCACCAAACTCATGAGCCATGGGAAAATATCCTTGAGGATTAAAGTGTTGGTTCATGAATTTGGTTTGCATCATAATTATGAGTTCAATCCCTGGTTTGGGTAGTACAGGTTCAGTAGAAATAGGAATAGAAGTTACTGAGCAGTATTAAAATAGAACAAGATGAGATGAACAGTGAAACAATGAGAATCTACATGAGCAGATTAAATAAAGGGCTCAGTTCAAAAGTCACTAGAGGTCACCCAGATTGACAAGGAATCTGAAGAAGAGAGTAAAATGTTTGAAACATTGTAGTTACACCAAAGAAATTGAGTGAATTAATCCACATGTAGATAATAATTCTTGATCCCAGAAATTCAGACAGAAATTAGTTAAATCCAAATTAATTTTTATTATTAATAAAAACATTAAGAGAATTTCCATTAAAAGTTTTTTTTTGTTTGTAGGACTAGTATCTGGCTAACAACAACAAAGATAAGGACATTAGTCTGATTTAAATAAGAACTCCTGATCCTAGAAATTCAAACAGAAAACTGATTCTAGTATTTCTATTTTTATTTTTAAAAAACCACAATTTGAGTTAATGTATATAAACATAGAGATAAAACATAAAAACTTGAGTTGTAGTTTGCTGAAAGTCATATTATTATATTATGCTAGTACTGCTTGGTATCAAGTTAATTATAAAACTTATCACATCATGAGTATATTCCTTGTTTGTTCATTAATTTTATTTTTTATTATCTCTTTAGAGATATGTGCTTGTATACAAATATAATAAAAAATATATAAAAAATACAATAACGAGAAATATAAGAAATATATGAGAAATACAATAATGCTATTTATGTTCAAGAGGCACTAGGGTCAGAAGTGAAATCAAGAATTATGCTCTCAAGATTTGAATTCTAACAAAACCAGGAAACAGATTTGCAGCAGGAATGGACATAATACATAAGGAATCATTTTTTGTTATTTATTTTGGTTTCAAAATGGAATATTTTTGTTTTGATCTATGATCAACATTTCCGAAATATTTTGATTCAACATTTCAGTCACCAAATGTCAAAGGTGGATCCATTTCAGGCAATATTTGTTTACCTGTGTT
Source organism: Acanthosepion lycidas (assembly GCA_963932145.1). NCBI lineage: Eukaryota > Metazoa > Mollusca > Cephalopoda > Sepiida > Sepiidae > Acanthosepion > Acanthosepion lycidas. Next base: position 90,063,100 of record OZ010590.1, on the reverse strand, counting down.
TCAAGGATAGTTGATAATTTCACTGTCAACACAGCCTGTGAACAAACCATCTTACAACTTTCAGTAATGTGTTAGTAATAATAACATACAGAACTCGATTATTATAGTCATCTGCAAGCCTCTTTCTATTTGGTAGAACCAATTTTAACTTGGGAACTCTTTGGGATGATTGGTGATTTAACCTAGAACTTTTCTGAACGAGTGGTAACATATTAAAAGCTTACTGTATTACTACTACTATACACTGTTTGAGCTCAGTCGACATCAGGGAATTTACAACTCTGTGCTGCAGTTAATTGGGAACTCTGTAATCTTTTCAATGGCTCTATAGCATACACCTTACCAGGGTTCTTTCCAATGCTTGCCAACCATGGTTAAGTAGACCAATCTGGCCTGCTATTTAACTCATACTTATGGGGGGAGACGAGATAGATGCATACTTTTCCTATAGGTAGTTGTACAAAAGTCAATGTGATAATCTCAAACAGAATTCAACCATGGGTTGCAAATTTTTCTGTCTCAGCTGTCAAATGTTATATTACCAACACATACTTAAAAGTTTGGGGGATGAAACTAATTAAAGAAAAACAAAGAATTCAGAATAAATCCTGATAATCTGTTAAATGGAAATTATTTCAAAATTATTTGAGGAAAATTTGAAGTTTTTGAAAGTTTCAAAAAGAGATAGAAAAAATAATGGTTTCCATAATACCTGAGTTGTTTGTTAACTTGGTTCAGATTCTTTTTTGATTCTTTATTTGCTGTCTGTTCCATTTCTAATGCTTTTTCCAGATCTTGAACATGAAGCTGGAAAAACAGAGAGAATATTTTGGAACAAATACTTCAGACAAAACATTGAAAGTTATGAAAGACAACATATTTTTTTAAGATTTTAACAGTTTACTGAATTTGTTGGAGCAACTTAGATGAAAAATATGAATTGAATCATACATTTTGTAATGGGAATGCTTGCTGCGTTTATGTAGAAAATGTGCGTCTCCTGGTATTATTTTTCCTAAAGTAATTAATGCAGACTCAAATGTGAGTCCAAGTAATAAATGAGTAACACAAAACAATACAAAACAAATGACAATTCATGTATTGACAAAAGTATTACAATTACAATAAAAGAAGAATACATTTAAAGACTAATTTTATAAAGCATTTAAATTAGAGAATATATGTTTGTGTGTGTGAAGCTTGTGCAGGCCTATGTGATAGATGTGTATGAAAGAGAACAAAAGCGTCAAGCGCAAAGTAAGACATTGAATATGAATGTGCAACTATATCTTATAGCCAGAGTTGCAAAAGAGGAAAGAGAATGAGTGAGAATAACATTGCTTATTTATAGGTTTAAAGAACACCCCCTAGTGATGTTTTTTTTTAAGAAGTCAAGTGGGATAACCCACAATCTTTAAAATAGTTTCCTCCACTTTTTCAGGTAGAAAAAAGGATAGCATAATGAAAAAAAGGCCCGAAATTTAATAAAAACAAAGTTTATGGTCAAAATATTTATTATTAAGAAGAAAAAGACGAAAGTATTTTTCAGTATTTGTCTAGATTTCTGAGATGAGGGATTATGTACACTATTTACATTGTTCAGACTATCGTCCTCATCTTTGTTGCCATATTTATCACAACATTTCGGCTGTTGTATGCTCTGGCCTTCTTCAGGTGGTTGGAATGCCGAACTGAACCCTTTATACAAATGGTCTGCTTGCCTTATGTGAAGGGATTATCAGAGAAAATACAAAGAATCTGTGGTCTATATAACATCAGGACAACCTTCAAAAGCTGGACGACACTTCACAGGTACCTCTCCTGAGTAAAACCACCCCCACTAGAGGAGAACGTGACTAAAGACTGTGTGTACGCCATCCCGTGCAGCTGTGGAAAGAAATATAAAGGGGAGACAGGCCACCCCCTTAAGGTAAGGCTTCAAGAGCACCAAAAAGCTGTAACATGAGGGGAAGTGGAAAAATCAGGCATGGCTGACCACATATGAAGAGAGAAAGGGAGATCATCACCCTCAGTGAGATCAAGTTGAAATCATAGACAAAGAATATCATTGAAAAATTTGTAAACTTAAGGAATCAGCCCATATGCTAGGCCACAAAAATCTCCTGAGCTGACCAAGCATAGAAATAAATACAATATTGGAACCAGTAATAAGGAGTGCCAGAGAACAGCAATAGTAACAACAAAAACTGCAATGTGAGCTCTGGTAAAAAATTGGGGGCTGAAGACATTAGGTCCCAGAAATTGATACACAGATGTCCTCAAGGACACATGGCACAGTGGATAAAGGAGTTAGATTCAATCACAGGACCCAAAGAGTGAATTCAATACCTTGTTAAGACAGTGGAGAACTTGGAGAGGGGAATTAACAGGAGATAACTGACATCCATTAGACATGGCATGTGGAACTAGAACAGTCTACACCAGCAAGCGAAATAAAGCGTTCAGTTCGACATTCCAACCACCTGAAGAAGGCCTGAGCATACAATGGCTGAAATGTTGTGATAAATATGGCAACAAAGAAGAGGACAAGAGTCTGAATAATGTAAATAATGTACAAAGTATTTTTTTAATTCTTTCTAACGTGTTCGAAATTTTGGTTAAAAGTTTAGTTTTTTTTGCATTAGTGGTCAATGTAATATTTCCAGTTAAAAACACATTGATTTGGAAATTCTTGCAAAAAATCAAATAATTGTTGGATTTTAATGAAGCTTTTAAGATTTATTCACAAATGAATTAAATTATTTTTGAAATATATTTTTATTTTTATATATGTTACTCACCTTCCCATTTACATAATTTCATGAAATTTTGAGAAATTAAATTTTCATTCTCAAATCGATTTATTAGTTAAAAGGAGGATTCCTTGGAGAGGTTAAATCATTAAATTTTTTTAAACACATTTCTCAAAAATCTGCCCTGAATCATTAAATAAAAATGCAATAAAACTGACATTATTTAATTTGAAAAGCTTTTAATTGTTTTTATAAGATGTATTAAGGATGCTATTGTCTTAAGAACATTTTTTTTTCAATGATTAATGAATTTTTACAAGAATTTTTGAAAAAATTTTAATTATGATAGTTTATTATAATTAAAAAAAATGTTTTAAAATTCTACATTAGTTAGATGATATTGTTATTAAGTGAAAACTATATTTAGTAATCAAAAATTGAAAAGTTTAATACAAAACATTTTGCACGAAGAATTTAAAAATAATCTTAATTTTTTTTAATGTATATAAAATTTTTATATATGCCCATTTTTGAAAGTATGGTCAACCATACATGACATTATCAGAAAAAATAGTGATAATTATAGTAAATTTAAAGTCAACATTCCTAAAATTAGATGACAGAGAATATTTTCTAACATTTCTCCAAGATTATTGAGTACTTAAAAGTTATATAAAAAAAACTCTTCATCTTCTTAAATTATGTTTTAACAGAAAGTCTCCATAGAACAACAATAAAACTGTCAATACCTTATCAGCAGTTGTCATCACTTATTAATTATGTAAGAATGACTGCTGTTGGTTAAAGATCATCACTACTGTTTGTTTTAAAAATGAATTTCTGTGTTATTTTAAACTTAAAGTAAATGATATTTTTTCAAATCAGATTAATTATACTTTAAATCAGCTAATATTCCTCAAATAAAGTATATTTAATTTTTTGAAGACCTTTTTAATAAAGAGAATTACATTGTGATGAAAGACAACTAAAAAAAGGAGTGCTAATCAGCTATTTTACAAGAAAAGAAAAAAAAATTGATTCCAATTAATATAATTTCTGTTTGAAATCCACCAGAATACTTTGCTTATTAGAAATTGTAAACTTAATCCTTTAGCATTCAATTAAGGCTAAAATGAAAGCTTCAAGAAAGCTTTTTCTTTTATAAAAATTCATTTTAAAACTTAGGTATTGCAAATTAGTGGTGGTACCTACTTTAAAACAACATGCAAAGGATCCTTTATATATATATATATATATATATATATATATATATACACACATACATACACACACAAATGCGAGAAAGAACAGATGCAGTAAAATTCTGCTGTTCATAGCTTTTACTTTTAAAAAAGTACTCCAATACAAAGTAGACCAATATATTATTATTTTTTTTTTAGAAGAGATTATAAAAACATGTTGAAATCTCTACACAATAGCTTTCGTGTTTCAGCAAGCTATTGTGTTGTGATTTCAACATGCTTTTGTTATAATCTCTTATAATAATAATAATAATAATATATATATATATATATGTGTGTGTGTATGTATATGTATTCATATATGATATATATGACTGGAATTGTACATCTTTAAAGCTAGATATTATCATCATTGATGGTAATTTTAAGTTTTACATGTTTATATTTTACACTATGTGTGAAATTTCAATCTTACTTGAGATCCATTCATTGGCTGAAATGCAAAGCCAAAGAAAGATAAAAAAAAACCTTATGCGAAATGTAAACATTCAATATAAACATTTGACACAATTTAAAAATAATAAATTTTTTAATCATTTCATCCCAAATAAGGCAGTAATATCAATAGTACACAAGAGGTTACAAGGAGTCAATGTGAGAGAAGATTGAGAATAGGGAGGATTGAGGAAGGGATAAATGATGAACAGGATTCAAGAAGATAGAAGATGGTGACTGATGTTGCACTTAAATTTTTGAAGATTGTAGTTATCATAGAAGCAAGTAAATGGAAGGCAGGAAGTGTGAGAAAATAAACTGTTTTTAAAAGTAGAAGTGACAGTTGCATTTAACTATTTCAACAGTAAAAGGGTGGGACCTAAATGCCACTCTAGTAGCACACTTAATTTCATGTATTCATGTAATAACTTTTATAGCTGCTATGTAAACTAGTTTTGCCTTTTTTCTTGTCAGGACTCAAACAGATGCCAGAGCCTCAGCTGACAAGTTCAGTGATGTAATTATTCTGATTCAGTAACAAATGCACACACCCACACAAGCACACACACTGACAGGCCAAAAGTTATAGGATGAGTGCATATCTTATATAGAACCTCCTCTAGTTTGAAATGCAGCAACTTGACAAGGAATCTATTCCACAAGTGGTCAGAATAAGTCTAGGGAGAGCCATGCAATCACAAGGCTGACCAAAGCTCTCAGCGTCCTGGGTAAGACATTAAACTACATCTGCATCCTGGGTAAGATGTTAAACTACATCTGTGTCCTGGATAAGATGTTAAACTACATCCAGCAGCAAGGCCTCTGATCAGGAGGTTTTGAGGCGCATGGAACCACCTCTTAATTGCTGGTGTTCCCAGGTCCACCTTGATCTGGGGTGGTAGCACCTGTTAGGGTCCCAGCTATGGGTGAATAGTTAACTATTACCAGCAATACTCTTTTGAAAAAAATTATTACCAGCAATACAATTTTGAAGGAAATATATTACCAGAAACAGATTTTTAACAAAACAAAATATTACCAGCAATAAAAATTTTTGTCAGCATTAAATAACCCATTGAGGTTGATATGCCATAAAACAAAATAAACCAAACCAATCTAAACCAAAGAATATATACTCCATTCATATGAATCTATCCTAAAAATGTTGTTGGCATTAAATAACCCATTGAGGTTGATATGTCATAAAACAAAATAAACCAAACCAATCTAAACCAAAGAATATATATTCTATTCATATGAATCTATCCTAAAAATGTTGTCGGCATTAAATAACCCATTGAGGTTGATATGCCGTAAAACAAAATAAACCAAACCAATCTCAACCAAAGCTCTCAGATATTTGTAGGATCTATATTCTAAGGCCTCCAAAACTAAACTGTTCTCTTTTAATCATCTTACAGAATGTTTTTTGCCTTCCATCAGAATAGCTTATGCTAACCTCCAAGGGAGTAACTGTGCCTTCTTGGTCTACTGTTTTCCACTGAAATGAATTGGAATGATTATATTGAATCAAATGCTAAGTCTGCTACTAGGAAAGTTGGTTAACTGTGTTGTGCTAGACAATTTTTCTTACCAGACTATCTTGCACCTTTATAAGTTTGCCATTCACCTGTGCATCTAATTTGCCAGAGATTGTTGAGAAAATCCAAAAAAGAACCTGTAATATTAGCAGTCCTAACCAGGCATCTCAGCTTCAAACACTTTAATGTAGCTTCCCTGTGCCTTTTCTATAAATATTCACATGGCAATTTTTCTGATAGGTTTTCCTTTTTGGTACTTCAACTCCATAAGTTTAAGAGTAATACTAGTGTTGTAACCTAGGGAAGGTTACTGAATAATCACACGAAGGTTGGTAATGAATGATAATACTTAGGAGAAGAATAACACATATAAGATTCGGCAGCAGCGCATAGAAGTGGTAGTCAACTTCTAGAAGTGAGTCAAGTGAATTCCACTATGTATCTCTAACTGCAGACCACAGAGCAACCCATATGGTATTCACAACTGTGTTTATGGGAATGAGGGCATACCCATTATCATCTGTAGACATGCTACAATAACTAGAATGCCAGTTAGGTCTTAATATTTTACTGTTGAAATTGTAAGATGTAATCTAATAATTTTTTTTGTACTTCTTGCCTGTGGAATTCTCTTCTGGCTTCTTGCTTCTCTGTCAACGATGATCTTCAAAAATTTAAATGCAGTCATTTTCCATTTTCTATCCCCTTGAATCTTATTATGTTTATTGTCCTTTCTCCTCAGTAACATTTTCTCAGTTTCCTTCAATTTGTTTTCTTTCATCTTCTGTAGCTTCTTGTGTCTTAGTGGCTTTATCACCTTGCTTTGGGTGAAATGAATAAAAAGAAAGAAGTGCAGCAACTCAATTCCAAAAATGGTCAGAATACATTTAGAGAGAGCCAATGCCATATTTATAGATGAATGATCTTTCCACCCTGCTCCAGTGATGTGCTGATTTGAGCTTATCAAGAGAAAACATGATTGCCACACCATTTGTCAAAAATCTTCAGAAGTTCACTCAAACTGATATAATGAATAAAATTTAAAAAACCTCCCAAACTGTTGACAAAATGGTTTCTTTTTTTCTTGGTTTGCTGTACCAATAACAATAAGTGAGTATAATAATTTTTGATTTATAAAGAAATTTATCTACGTTTGAGAACTGCAATATCAATAAATCAATAAATATATTTGGTTGATTGGTTGTCTAGCACCATATCAACCCGTATGGGTTATTTAATGCTGGAATCTAAATATGGTTTGGTTCATTGGTTTGTTGTTTTTTATGGCATATCAACCTTAATGGGTTATTTAATGCCGACAACTTTTTTTTTTTTCTGGTAATATTTTGTTTTGTCAAAAATCTATTTCTGGTAATATTTTTTTCCTCAAAAATGTATAGTTGGTAATATTTTTTTCCAAAAATGTATTGCTGGTAATATTTTTTTTCAAGAATGTATTGCTGGTAATAGTTTTTTTTTCTTCAAAAATTTATTTCTGGTAATAATTTTTTACAAAGTATTTCTGGTATTAAAACCTATTTTCACACTTTTATAATGCTTTTTACCTCAGTTTTGGGGTTAACTATTTGCCCATAGCTTGGACTCTAACAGATGCTACTACCCTGGGTCAGGGTGGACCTGGGAACACCAGCAATTAAAGGTGGTTCCATGCTCCACAAAACCTCCTGATCAGAGGCCTTGCTGTCGGACGTAGTTTATCATCATACCTTGGACGTGGACATAGTTTATCATCATACCCTGGATGTGGATGTAGTTTATCGTCATACACAGGACAGGGAATCTAAATATGAAAATTCAAAATTTATAATTCAAGAGAATGACATTATGTCATGATTAGATTATAATTACTTAGCCACATTTTTTTAACCAAATAATCTTACAAAATCAAAAAACTTATTTTTCCTTACAAGAAATGAGATTAACCAAAGCAAATTGTATTTTTTTTGACAATATATGCCATGTCTTTAATTTTTAAAATGTACCGATTGTCACTTTATAATAATAAATGTATTGTTTGTTATTTTATTATGAAAAATGTATTGTTGGTTTGGTTTGTTTTATGGCATATCAACACCTCGGTGGGTTATTTTATGCTGACAAGATTTTTACAATAGATTTGTATGAATAGAATATGTATTCTTTGTAAGATATCAGTTTGTAGATCAGGTTTCATTGGCATATTTTTGTAAAGTGGGTTTTTGTCAAGAGTCTTATTTCATTGATGTATTTTTGGATATAAAGTTTGTAGAGAAATTGATTTTATTGACTTTGTCAATTGGTTTATATTTTTGGTAGATGCCCACTGATTTAAGAAATGATATTATATCATTCACTTTTGCTTTCTCAAAGATCTCCTACATCTTTTTATATTATAGCATTTTTGTCTTAAAAGAGCAAGGACTGAACACTCAGTTAATATATGTTTAATAGTCTATGCTCTTTCACATGTTTGGCATTCTGCTTCATCTTTCTTGTTTAGCAACTATGCATGGCTTATTCTCATGTGGCCAATTTGTAAGCAGGCCAGTACTACTACTTTCTTTTGAGATTTTTTAAAAGTCAGCTTCCATTCTCCTAGTTTGGGGTGAATTGTGAAGAGCTTATTGTGTGGGTTATCGTCCCAGTGCTGTTGCCATTTTTTTTTTAATATATTTGTTAATGATCTCTTTAAAATTATGGGATTTTGTCATTGAATCTACATCCATATCTAAAGCTGATTTTGCTGCTATGTCTGCTTTATTGTTAACTTCAAGTCTGATGTGGCTAGGAATCTAACATGTCTTTATGTTTGCAAGTAGTGCTGCTCATTTTGCATAATAGCTTGATAATGAGTTGTTGGATTTTTTTTTTCTTCAAAGCCTTTAGGATGGATAGTGAGTCTGAAAAAATTAAGAAATTTTTCTGAGTAATGATATTGAGAGCCTAGCTCTATTGCATAAGCCTCTGCAGTGAAAATAGAACTTTCCTTTAGGAGATATTTTTTTGGTAATATTTTGACTGTACATCCTATCTTGTCCTCACACTTTGGCCCATCTGTATAGATGGGTGTATGGTTAGGGTAGTTTTCCAATATTCTCTGAAACTTGTCCTGGAATGTGAGTGCATGCATTTTTTGTTTCAGGAGTTCATTTAATTCTAACAATACTTTGTATTGCTTGATTGTCCATGGTAGAATACTGGCTGCAGTCATTTCTTGTATGTTTGAGAGTAACGTTCCTAACTCTTCAGCAATGGATTTCATCCTGAGTCTATAGGATTATATTGTATTATCTTTTTGCTGGAACAGACCATAGTAATTAGGTTTAAAAGTACTGTTGTAAGCTGGGTTAATTGGGCATGATTTTCTTTTGATATAGTACTGTAGTGCCAGTTTAGTGTCTTAAATGTGGAGGTGTTTAATTAGCTTCTGCATATAAACCCTCCACTAGGGATGTCCTAAAAGCCCCAAGTACTATTCTGAGGCCTTGATGATAGGTTGTGTTGAGTATTTTTAGGTATGATTTTCTGGCCAACCCATATATGAATCTACTGCAATCCAGTTTTGAGCAAAGTAGTGATCTGTATAATTTAATTAATATTTGTCAATCTGCTCTCCATTCAGTATGGGCATGCAGAAGTTGGAGGACTTTACTACATTTTATTTTTAAATATTTTAGATAGGGAATGAATGTTAATTTTTTGTCAAAGATGATGACTAAAAACTTGTGTTGTTCCCCTACTGGGATTTCTGATCCATCTAATTTTAAACGGGGTTGATGTGCAATTTCCTTAAATTGTAGAAATGTAGGCATTTGTTTTGGAAAAGTTAGAACCATTTTCCATGTCACCTCTTACTAATCTGAAAAGACCTTCTCTGAATGCAGAAATTTCAAAACAAATTTAAAATAGGTTAATTAGGGCATTGTTAAGAATTTCATAAAAAAAAAAAAAAATTCTAACCTAGGTTTTTGGAACTTAATATTTTACTGTGAAACTATGATCCAAATCAATTTCATTACAAGTAAAATGCTATTCAGGATTAACGAACTTTCAATTCATTAATCTTTCATAGAACAATTAGATACAAGATAGGAGGATTTTTCTTTTATAGTAAATTTGCAAAAATAGCAGCCAATAGATGGCACACAAAGCGATACCCAATAAGTATCCACTGGGTCAATGTAGAGAGGGAGTATGATGTTTAAAGGTCTGAAAACCCCAACGAACCTCAGCTGAAAACATCACTGATGATGGTTGCCATGTATTTCACAAAAACATTTCAGTACTGACCTGAATGACTTCGGAATTAAATTTAGTTTCTAGATGAGAGGCTCGTTCTGCTTCAATTGTTCCTTCAAGGGATTTGATCCGTCCAAATGCTGTCTGGTATAAGATAATGCAAAAATTAAGAAGAACAGGGAAAGTAAATCAAATGATATGTTATATTAGGTGGGTGCAAAAATAATGTCGTTTTCTCACACAGTAACATATGTGAGAAAACGACATTATTTTTGCACCAACCTAATAGAATAAAAGTAATTTAAAAAAATGTGTCAATATTGGTTAGTCGACTGAAATACAAATATGGTTAAATTTATTATTGTGTTCTCATTGGTTTTTAGAAAAATAAAAAACATTAAAATATCAATCAGCGCCAAAGAAATATTTACATTATTTATACCCGTGATTCCTGTGATTTTTAAGGGTTGTGGGGGGGGGGGAGGGGAACCAGGACAATTCAAGAATGAGTTCTTATCAGTGAATTTTTTTTTTTCATGACTATGAGTGTGTGTGAGATAATACATACGGTGCATATACAGTACACGTACCTTTTCAAGTCTAACTGCCAGCATTAAGAATATCTGCAATGTGCTGTAAGGAGGGCCCAATTTGCTCAGTTACGTCCATTACCCATACTCCTCTCTGACTCCTGCTCACGACTCTTCGTGAGTAGGCTAGGCCTTCACAGCCATTTCTGCCATGGCCAGCAAAGGGGAGAAAGGGAGTAAGGAGAGAGGATGACGATGATGATGTTCGGATGCGAGCAGGTACTATATACTACATAAAAATATTTGTGTGTATGTATGTATGTATGTATGCACATGTGTAATTATGTATGTACTGTATATAATATATATAACAGCTGAGTGGTTAGAATGTTTGCTTTCTGACCTTGAGACCCTGGTTTGAATCTCGACTAATCATGTCAGGAAGGTGACTTCTTGATGTTATCGGTCTGGAAGTGGGTGCGATCACAGCGTGTGGCAACTTTGAAAAGTGCCCGAGTGAAACCATGCCACAGGTTAACCCAAGACTCATGAGTGAAATTGGGTAGACGGAACTCTTTGGGAAGCCGTCAAGCACAAATTCACTAGCCATCATGACAGAGAGGTTCAGACTGTTGATCATGCTAGATAATGCTCTCTCTTCCAGAAACAGTAACTAAGGTCAGCTTTGAATATAAACCACAGGTGAGCTCTGTGGGTGTTGCATAATGTGCCTGAGCAAATGTCTGCAACAAAGATTAACTAGCTGCCCTAGTAGACAGACATCCTTGGATATGAGTGTTCATACTCAAATTAAATGATAATACTATTAAATATATGCAGTCTCAAGTTCTTAAGTACAGTTAAGTTGATGGCCTTTTTAGGCTTCCTTCACGTGAATAGGAGTTCACTTTTTGATCAATAAATCATTTTATATCAGTTGGGGCATGGTCAAAAAGAGGTTGGGAACCACTGATTTATACACTATTGTCTTCATCTTTGTTGTTATTGTCACAAAGTTTTGGCTGTTTCTCTAGCCTTTATCAGGTGTTTGTTGATCTGGGTATCCTTCAGGGAATTTCAAACTGAACTCTTTATTTAATCTATGGGTTGACCCTGACTAGGGATGTCATGTGTAGTTCTTATTTAATACTAATCAGTTATTGTTTGCTTTGTTTGTTTGAATGAGTTCAAGTACACACTGCCCAGCCCAGAGATGAAACTCACAATTATTATGTTACTAAATTTCACTAGTCTATTGTCCAGCAGGACAATCCTGAGTGCAGAACCTGGAATCTTAACCCTAACCTAACCCTACCCACTGATGGAACTGCTGATGCACAACAAATATTTTTGTTAATATTTTCATGTTCATGCAAGATATTATGACTGGAAATGGCTGAGACACATCAGGAGCAAGTCATACCCATCTTCATTAAATACACTGTAATATGCCTAAGAAATTAGTGGCAATGGTGTCTACATATACCTAATGTCATACCATTATATGGTGGGGGGTATATCTGTCATAACCTATATAAGACTACCTCCCCCGCCTGACTTCTTTGTAGCTTTTATTGCTTTGCTAACCAATTTATTTGTGTTTACATGTAACTCTTGTAAATAAACAAATATGAATCCCCTTTTTTTTTCATAACGTCCAAAAATGATATTGGCACATGTGTGTGTGTGTGTGTGTGTGTGTGTGTGTGTGTGTGTGTGTATAGAATATGCATTCTCTACCATATTAATCAAATTTTGATTATATACACACAGGGTATATTTGTCCGAGTTATTTTTATCATTTGGCTTTTAAAATTCTCTTATGTACAATTAATTTGGACAATTGTCTAATAGGGCAAAAGTTTCAATAAACTTACCCGAGAAATATTGTTCTTACAAAGAAAGTATTGACATTAAAATTTCATATTAATTGACAAGAATTTGTTTTGTATAGAAAAAATAAAGAGAATGAGTACAATGTAAGATTCTATTTTGAGAGAAAGTTTTGAGTGCTGTCAAGAGTTGTAAAAAAGAGTTCTTTTTATGAGTCCCATGGACTAAATTGAATGGAATTGGTCTTAGTTCAATATAGAACAGTTCATATCAAGTAGAGACAAATACAAAATATTTTGCTAAGCTTATAATTAATTTATAACTTGATTTGAAACATATGACAGCAAGAATAGAATATGAAACCATTGATAAAATAGTTGAAGATAAAAATGTTAATTACAATGTCTGATTCAACCATATGTGACAAGGATTCATCAACAACTGACATTATGCATAGTAATTAAGTATAAAAGTTACATATAGAAATATTGTTAATTACATTATTTGCAAACACAGCAACTGCAAGAAATCAGTGATATAATGAGAAGGGAAAATGTCATTTATTCTGAAGACTTATTCCAAGTAATCTGAGCTAATGGCCATATCATGTTGAAATATTGGTTCTCATATGAAGTTAAGCAACACTGAACCTGGATGAGTGACCTCTTGGGAACACCAGATGCTGTAAGTTTGGATGCACAGGTGGTGTAATGGATAATGGCTTGGAATTGGAGATTGGAGAGCTGAGTTCCAATTTCAGTCAGGTTCATTATATTCACTTACGTGTAAATACCCTTGGGAAAGGTATGAATCCAGCTCTTCTCCCTGCAGCTTTAGGTTAAATGTATCAGTAATTCATTATTATCTCAAAAAAGTTTTTAAAAAATCTTTAAAAATATTTTCTGGCTTTAAATAACCTGTAAAAGGTTGATAAACCATAAAAAACAAACCACTCAATACCAATAAACTTTTTCAAATGGATTATTTGATTGGATTGCTTTTTATGGCTTATCAACCCTTTTCTAGTTATTTAAATCCAAAATATATGTAAAAATAATTTTTTTATTGTGATACAATATTGCATTAACATTATTTTTTGAGAACAACAATGATTTTTCCAGATATGCCCTGCTATTTAACCCTTATATGTAGGGGAAGGAGGAAATATATTCATACTTTTCCCTCAAGGGCATTTGTGCATAAGTGAATGTTACAAACCCAACTGGAATTTGAACTTGGCTCTCTGGTTTTTCATTCCAGGCCATTATCCATTGCACCACCTGCACATCCCTGTTTCAACTGGAAATTTTACAATCTTCAAAAATTAAATAAACAGATTCTATGTTTTGATTTTAGAAGAAAAGACGGAAAAAATTCAGCATTAGTAATGTTAAATATTTTTGTTCTTAGATTTATTTTAAATTTGGAATTTTGTTTTGCAAATTATTTTATATATTGCCTGGCTGATTATTGTCTGAGTGTCCGAATATATATTCCACATTTCTGTTTTGACTTACATGAAGATCTCTCTTCAATGTTGCCTCTTGGTCTTGATGAAGGTTCAGATCCTGTTGCATCTGCGACAGTTGCTCCTCAAAGTTTGTTTTCAGGTCTACAAGCAAAAAGATTTTCATTTTTTTTATTTACAATGAACAATGTTAATAATGATGCTGACCTATTATCTTTTTCTTTGGCCTCACAGGAAAAAGAACTTTCCTTTAACTTTAGAATGAAAAGAACTCTAAAACTGTTTTGATAAAAAGACTCATTCTGATTGGCAATTTGGTAATGTCTAACCTTCATGGCCATAAAAACAATGTGTCAAAAAGCGGGTTATTCCCTTGATACTGCTATTACTGTATACCCTTTTTACTGGCTCAGCAGTGTTTATTTACAAGATTATAAAAATATGCGAAGCAAGTACAATCCAATATTATTTACCTTTTATAAACATTTATTATTTAGCATTTTATAAAGAAATAAAATTTGAAAAGAAATATTTTTATTCAATATTTTTTATTCAAAAATTTATAAAAAATTTAGAAAATCATCAAAACATTTGATTTTGTTTTCTACAGCTTATTAACCTTTGCAGGTTCTTTAAAGCCAGGAAACATTTTTTAGATTGTAAGAATTCTTTTTGAGATAATTAACCCATAGATGGAGAGGAGAAAAGGTTGATTCATAATTTTACCAAGGGAATTTGGGTGCAAGTGAATATAACGAATTTGAGTGGAATTGGAACTCTGTATCATTATTCATTACATCACCCACACCTCCAAGCTTACAGCACCTGGTATTCCTAAGTGATCATCCATTTAGGTACTGACCAAGCTTTCTCTTGCTTAACTTTGGTCATCATATAGGAACCAGAGTTTCAATGTGATATAGCCGTAAACCCATTGTTAAAATATGTAAACCAACTACACTTCAATATTTATTATTTACCATTTTCTAAATAAATGTAAATCAAGAAAATTTGAATAAACATATGACGAACATAAATTAAAAGAATGTTTGGTTCAGAGGAACAGATGCCCTTAACCTAGTTTAGGGAATTTTTGTGGTGGATGCAAATGAAACATGTTTGGAAAATTCAAAAATTATAATTACAGTTGCTCACTATGTGTTTATTTAAATTTTCTTTTTCACAGTCATTTTTAAAAATTTATGAATTTTTGTAATGAAATGTCCCAC
This sequence comes from Acanthosepion lycidas, assembly GCA_963932145.1. Taxonomy (NCBI): domain Eukaryota; kingdom Metazoa; phylum Mollusca; class Cephalopoda; order Sepiida; family Sepiidae; genus Acanthosepion; species Acanthosepion lycidas. The sequence continues at coordinate 90,047,810 of OZ010590.1, read as the reverse complement.
ACTCCTTATCACCTATGTGGATTGACTATATCAGTAGCTGTATATAGCACAGGATATAACTGGAGCTTGCTTTGGGAATTACTAGCCTGCCACCTGATACTCTGTCTTTCAGTAGTGTATTCTCTTTTACAATAAACCTCTCTTCTTTCATCTATGCGCGTGTTGCTGTTCCTTCACTCAAGTACCACCTTTGTAACCCCTTTAAGGATACAACATGAATAAAAAAATTTCTTTTCATATTTATTTGTTTATAAAATGGTATAGTAAATATCTCCTTATAGTTGGTTCATATATTTTGATAAACTTGTAAATATAAAAGTATTTTTGTAAATAAGCAATCTAATAAATAAAAAGTGTTTAAAATCTGTGTTGTCAATTCTCAAGAAAAAAGAGAATGTATAAATCCATTTTCATATGTAGGTTTTATTTAAATTCTAAAAACTGCTTTTTTAAAAAGCGGTTATTAGAATTTAAATAAAACCTATGCATGAAAATGGATTTATACATTCTCTTTTTTTCAATAAACATTACTGAGGGAGTCAACAGTGTATTCAGTAATAGTGGTGTCAAGGGAATAACTGTCTTTTGGCACACTGTTTTTTTTTAGTTAGACATGAATAGAATGGAGGAATTTTTTCTTCCAGAATTGCCAACAGAGACTAAATGCAGTAGTAAATTACCATCAAAAGAAATTCAGTTGTCTAAAATATTATTCTTGGATAAATTATGTTTTGTAAATAGCCCAAGTGAAAACTGCATACTTTATACATATCAGTCTGTAAGGTCATAATACATTTATGAATGCAACACCTAAAAAAGATTTTTAAATAAATAAAACCCTGGTTCAAGATATTCACGGTTATTCCAATATGCCACTGTGTCTGGTTGAAAGGTCAAAATAACTCCACTTTTGTGATAATAATCTGCAAGTGGGAGGCCTGCTTCTGCTTTTAGACTTTAGCCTCACAGTAGAACCAGAGGAATGAAGAAATTCAACCAGAGGAATGAAGAATCATCAAAATGGATAAAAAAAAAGCAAAGACCTTTTCAGAAAAATGGGATTAATTACCAAAGACCTTAACAAAGAATGTCTTCACATTCTTCTTGTCAGTTACTCAGTGGGAATATCTTGAAAAAGTCTTCATTAAGAAAGCTACCATGGCTATGTTTGTTTTCAGTCTTCTATGTGCTGTGTCCATTCAGGACATAGGTGATCATGGCTCTTCACAACTTCCTATCCTTTATAGCTCTTAGTAAGGTTTGCCTTTTCATCATCCCTTCCAGTACCTGTTTTGTCATCCATATACACATGCTCGTTAGGTAGGTTACTCATTGTTTCTCTCTCGCCTTCACTATGTCCAGTGAGTGTCAAATTCTCTCAGCCCTCTTTCCTCGAAATTTCAGCTATCTCTTTCTGATTTTATGTATAAACATGTTTTTTGTTTCTATTTTCCTTTGAACTTTGTTATTATTCACATGTTCAGTCCATGGTTGTTATTAAAGTTCTGGTTAATAATACTAAAACTCTTCAACAAAACGTTGAGGAAAAGAACAGGTTTAAGGCAGCTTGTCAGCATTAGAATTACAGAAAAGCATCTAATTCACAACTCATTTTATAGTTGGTGGATGCCAACAAATCTATGAAATTGAACTCATTTGATTACACTAGTCAACAAAATAATTTTCAAAATGGTGTTGAGATACCAAACATCATTTTTAGCTAATTTGAGGGCACTGAATCTGAAAATAACCTCAATTTTTCTTGGTTAGCTACCGTTTTTTGCTGTACAGAAATGCCTCAATTTTGGAAAAAAAAGCATTTTTTTCATTTGTTTTCTGTATATATGATATTGACTGATGGCAAGATTTCTCAAAATAAAATCGTAGAAACCTCTCAATTTGTATTTAAACCAACAAATATTGGTCTGCTTATTGAGAAATACTATTTTTGCAATAACAATCAGGTCTTAAGTCTTTAAAAATAACACGACTGAATATACTAAGACCAAGTATTTTCATAAAATCATTTAATAAACTAACAGCAGGAATAAAACCTTTGTGAACATAAGATCTATGGTAAATATTTTCTCTTTCTTGGTTGTCATTTTCAATGTTATTTAATTTGGTCTTTTGATATTCCAGTAATAACATGTACAATGGAATAGGTGCATTCAATTGGGACATCTTTAGTTGGAGTTTCTTTCCAGCTGTGAAAACAAAATGCTCTCAATGTGCTTGGTTTCCTTCTGTGGTGATAAAAGTTATGGGATAAATTTATGAATATCAAACAGAAGATTTTAGGGTTTCATTTTTTTGATGTCACCTTAATTATTAGGTTTACTAAACTATTACTGATAATCTGAATTTTGGTGATAATTTTGAAAAGAATTTGGTACTTCTATTTTAAAATTTTTAACTCAAAAACATGTTCTTATAAAAATAGTTTATTTCAGGTGGCTGATATAAATTGCTTGGCCTACCTGAAAATTGATGGGTTTCTACAACCTTCATTAACTAAATTTTGTGATTAGTCAAGATTGTAAATCGATCTTTTTTTTTCCAAAAATGAGCAATTTCAGTACAGTAAAAATGGTAGCTATGAAAAACTAAAGTCATTTTTTGGAATCAGCACTATCAAATTAGCTAAAAAATGTGTTTTGTTTCTTGGCACCAAAAATTGTGTTGACCAGTATTATCAAGCATGAAATAAAACATTTTAGAAATAGATTTACAATTCACTAACATACATTATAATCTGATTGCTAAACACCATATTGAACAAGAAGTCAGTCATTTTTATAATGGGATTATAATTTCTGGTTGAAAGTTTGGAGTAAATCTGAAAAAATTTAACATGTTTCAATATTTAATTTAGCTTCTTCAGAAATTTTTTGGCAGTTAATATGCAGTTACATTACAATTTTTAAATTCTACATTGTTTTAGTTTGATTGAATGCATGGATATCACATATGTTTATGGCATTTTGTATTCATGTTTGATTTTTGAACTGTTACCACATTTAAGTGTCTATTAAAAATTAGACACAATTTTTTTAATACATTGTAATTTTTCTAATCCAACCAGTAATGGATAAGTTTTTGTAAGTGAATAAAAATATGAGTGTTTCCCATTCTACATAAATAATGACGTAAATTACAAGCGAAAAAGGAATTCATCTCTGCCCGCATCCAATATTTATTTTCATTATCATAAAACAAAGAAAAAATCAAAATTGCAACTATTTTGTTTTTCAAACAAAAAAAATTTGTTTTACTTACCTTCAATTTCTTTTAGCTTTTTTGCCATATCTCGCATTGATCTGTCAAGGAGAAAAAATAAATAAAAAAAAAACAGAGGGTTCTAAATCATGAACTAATGATAGGCTAAAAGGCAAAGGTCACTTTGAAAATAAAGAGGAAAGCCAAAATAGTACTGAATTATTATATTTAAGTAAAAAAAAAAATACACTAATAATTTTGCAATTTGTACCAAATAATTCCCTAAAGAATATTTTTGTATTTAATTTCTTAGTCTATCTTTTATTTTATTTTGTTATTTTTTCTTGATTTATATTTATCTTTGCTTTTGAATTATGATTCTTACTGCCTTTGTGTTTTTTGTCAACTGATCTATGGACTTAATCTGGATAAAGTGAATCTATACATTTTTTTTGTTCTTGAGAATTAACAGCAAAAATAATAAACACTATTTATTTATTAGATTGTGTATTTACATTATTTATTTATTATAGTGTTTATTGGAATGGTTGGTGAAACATCGGCTAACTGCCAAATGATTCAAACTTTATAAAATGGTAAATAATAAGGATTTCGTTCATATATTTTAATAATTTATTAAATGTTTATAAATTTGTGAATAAAAAATTGTTTTCACATTTGTTTCTTTATAATTTGGTAAATGATAAATATTGCATTGCATTAGTTCTGATCAGATTAGTTTTTAGAATGTCGTAAATATAAAATTATTCTTGCAAATAAACCATCTAATAAATAGTGTTTAATATTTCTGTTTTAAATTCTCAATAAAAAAATGTTTAAATTCACTTTCATCATGTGTTTAGGTTTTATTTCAATTCTAATTATTTCTTTTTAAAACAAACATTGCTGAGGAATGAAGGTAGCTAAGAAAGTGGTGTCATGGGAAAAAACTGTCCTTTCGACACTATGTCTCATTGTGGGCATGTTTATTGATGTTTATTGAAAATACTTTGCAATTCATTGGATAGAAATAAGATCCTATGTTCAAGTTTTAATCTCACTGAAATATGTTTGCTCCATGTTACAAAATGGAATGAAGCAGACAAAACAGTAGATGAATATTTTTCATAAGGAATACTTGCTTTTGGGAAAACTTTAACATTGCTTTTTTTTTTTAAAATCTACAAACATCTATAAATTTATAGGTGTCAATTTTAAAGCAGCAGCATTTTTTCCCCAACATTTTTTTACTTCAAAATAAAATTTGGAACTGTAGAGAGAAAGTCAACAGATGTCATTTTTTAAAGGTTTTTTTAGAAACAACTTCATTTACTTTCTTAGAGGAGGCTGGAATTTACATAATTTCTAACAGTACAAAACTTCCACATAATATAAAGAAGTAGAGGTGTGCTGAAAGTAATTGTTAAAAAGAAAATGGTGATGAGAAAATCTGAGAAAATTCGCAGGTGTTCTGTGATTAAATTTATATTTTAACTCTCAAATATTTGATATTAATAGTTTTAAAATCAGAGTATCTTGAAATTTCATAGTATTTTTTGCATTTTTCTAAATATGGCTTTCAACGAATTTTTGACAAGGATATTGTATGTACAGATTTGAAACTTGGTGACAATCATTTCTGTCTGTCTTTCTGAAAATTATTTTCTCATAAGAAAGTGGCGAATAGAAGAAACTGTAAGTTTCATAAACAAATAAGAAAATTTCATTTTTACTGCAAAGGTTATTTGCTTCCAAACTGCACACAGCAAGTTCTTTAAACTTTCAATGTTGCTGTTAAATTATTCTATGAATTATTAGCTAAATTATGATATGAAATCTTCACTGTTTATATTTGATCTATGTAACTAGTATTCACCACTGAATTAAGAGTATTGACAAGAAATAGGATTTTGTTTAAAAATAAATAATTTTTTTCCTCACTGGACACTGAACAAATTGACTTTAAATGTTCAGCTATTGTTATATAATATTAAAGGCTAATTACCCTTAAACCCACCAACCACTCCTTTCACTTACAGAGAGATGGCTGGTAGGACTTATTGTACACTGATTCCAAATTTTCAACCAATGATTAGTATTAGCCCTATTCGGCACTGTCTGGGCTATAAGGCAGGGTACACTGCTAGCTTTTAATCAAATGTTCTGCTATTGCTAAACCAGTTTATCAGTCCTCTCTCATCAGAGCAATAAAATAAATCCAGCTGAGTTTGTTGCAGTCCCTTAATTCATGCAAAATCAATCGACAATATCTTCTTTCTGAATCCTGTTGTTTTATTGTTCTTTCTCCTCACTAAAAATCTTTTCATTCACTTTCACTCCGAGTAACCCTTGCATCTTAGTGGCATTATCACCTTGCTCGGGTTGAAATGATTCAAATGTTTTTTCTTAAATAAAAATGAATAGTATAAACTGAAATGGTATATTTATCACGTAAGTAAATACAAAAAGTTTTACCAATACTATCTGGTTACCGCAAATTTTAATCTGAAAAGATTGAATAAGAAAGTCTAAGTGACTGATGTTTACTTCTTGAAGGCCTACTTTAAAAAGCTTTATATTCATCTATGTGCTGCGTCCTGTGTTCTAGTCGATAATAATAACACCGTATCTACTTCATTAGAGTTTCTGGACTCTGTAGTGATCCCAACTGTCCCAATGCCACAACATGCAAGAGTCTCACCATTTATTGTGGTTGCCAGAACTCTCTTCCTCATTCAGGTGCTACACAATCTTTTGCTACAGTCTGGGAAGAGCCTGAGTCAAGGAGTGTCAAATGCAGTGATCTGTTGACATACATAACTGACAGGCAGCATCTCATCAAAATGTTTTGGGAAGAGACTGATGTTGATGTCTTTGTCCCCGGCCTTGTTTCCTGAGCAATCCCGAGCAATGTGTTCCTCCTTGTTGCACCAGCAGCAGCATATGTGCACTCTTCACCTATTGAATTCTCTGGTCAAATGGCCTTGGTACCTATAACAGGTCATCCCTGTGTTGGTCCTAGTAGTAGACTGTGCGGCCGTTATGACCATCTCTTCCTTATAATGGTTTGGGTGTGGCCCAACAACTGGTTCAGTGGCAATGTGTCTATGCTTGAGTTCACTCGTAACAACTCCTTAACACACAGTGGAAGGCCAGCCAGGAATGCATACACCATCATTCTCTCAGGCAGTCCTCCAAACAATTGCACCAGCTTTTGTAATGCTGTTGTGTAAACAGCTATTGTTTCTCCCAGGCGTAGCATCAGTTCTGTGAAGTGTTCATAGGCTTCGAGAGGTGGGTGGGTTCAAAAGCCTAGAAAATCATGGACTTTATTCTTGCGGACTCCTCTTTTTCAGTGTTCTCCATCTGTTGGTACACATCAAATGCGTCTCTAGCTGGTCTGATGAAATAATATATTCCACTCTCTTCGCCTCATTCAAAGGGCAAATTAATTCCACACTCTCAACCCCATGATACAATTGGGGTAGAACCATATAATTCTAGAATGAGCTTTCAATCAAATTTACCATCTGCCAGCGTCCATCAAATACCAAAATAGCTTGTGTTCTCGTCGGTAACAATAACACTGGTATCTTCTCTCTTGTGGGGACTGATGCAGGGAATCTATTTCAAATCCGTGACTCATGACTTCCAACACTACAATCTGCCACACTAGATACCTTCCTCCCACTGTCTATTGGCCTGTCTATTTATCTACCTCAGAGCCCACACAGCATTTTGTATATCTGGGCACCTGAATCAAACCATATGTCCCACTTCACACTTAAAATATTTTCTGCATTCCAAAGAATGTGAGTTTGATTCGGGGAGGCAAGACACAACTAAGTTCTTTTCCTCTGCTGAATTGGTAAGTTATTATTACTGCTACACTTATCCCTGATCTCATTATCATTACACAAACTGCACAGTGGATGTGACCTCTTGTTGTAAGAACTCCTCTTCAAAGGGGGACAGGCTCAGCCTCTTCTTCAGAAGAGCTCTCGGAAGAGGCATCTGCAGTGTTCATCTTGGTAGTCAGGCTCTTGGATTCACACTGGTGTTGTATAAAAATTAAATTTGCTCTCAGATGATGCCTCACTGTTGTCACTCGTTGGTGGAGTTGCATCAAGGGCAGCACGGAGTTCTGTTGACCATGACAGAGTGTTGGCTGATAATGCCAGTGACACACCCCTTCTTGTAGCTGATGGTACATCGACTATTGAAGGGTTTCATCCAGACAGAATGCCCCAATTCATACAGTGCACAAACTTCTTGGATGGATGGATACGTGGATACGTGCAGTTGATCCCTTTTAGTTGGAATGGGTACACATGAATCATATTGGCTGGTGTTGACTGGGATGTCTCATCATCCCTTGGGTGTGGTATTGTGTTAGTACACCGCCTCCATTATGGCATATCATTTCCTGACTGCTATTTGTTTAATGCTTCGTTGGCATTGCTCGATCATACCGTTGCCTGAGAGTACATAAGCACATTGGAAGTGTATTTGAACACTATTTCTCCAGGAACCTCTTAAATGATTTACTGCAAAATGCAGTGTCATTGTATGTCAGTAATTCTGTTGGCGGTCCTCGTTCACAGAACACAGATCTTAACACTTTCTGTATCCTGCCTCTGAAGGAATCATCAGATTGTGAATCGGGTGGGGCCACAGTCAGTGAGTGTCAAATAATGCTTGTCGTCATCTCCCACCTCCAGTCGGCCACCATACTGGGTGTGGGTCAATGAACTGACATTCCTTACATGTCTTGACCACATCTGGTTGCCTGAATCAAACCATACGTCCTACATCATGCTTAAACCATGTTTTCTGTATTCCGAAGGATGCGAGTTTGATCCAGACAGGCAAGACATAACTGGGTTCTCTTCCTCTGCTGAACCAGTAAGTTATTATTCCCACTAAATATCCCTTTAAGACGTTGCTGATCATAGCTCTCCACAATTTCCTGTCTTTTGTGACTCTTAATAAATTTTGCCTTTTTCTTATCTCTCCTAAACCCTGTCCTGCTATCCATTTACTCATGCTCATGAGGTAGGTTATGCATGGTTTCCCTATGTTCCTCTCGCCTTTAATCTTCCCTGTGGGTATAAAATTCTCCAAGCCCTCTTTTCTCATTATGTGCCCTATAAATTTTAACTGTCCCTTCCTGATTCTAAGTGTCTCTTTTGCTTATGATTTCTCTAAAATTTTGTCATTGTTCACATTGCTTCAAGTCTCTTCACAAAGATTAATTTGGTAGCCCAAATTTGTTCATTTTTATTTAATTTAGAAAGTAATTAATTGTATTGTGTTAATCTTTTTTTCTTTTTAATTTAATATCTTATTAATTGTTGAATTTCTATTCCTTAAATCACAATTATTTGCCTTGTACATCCTTTTTTTTTTTTTTTTTTTTTTTTTCCTTTTGTCTTAATATCATTCATGACCATTACCAGCAACTCTCTTCTTTATCATATGACAACAGGGTTTTGGACAATCATTTTTCCTTAATATTAGGATTCTAAAAGAAAAATTGACAAAATTTAGTTTATACTTACGTCTGATGATGATTGACTGAAATCTGTAGTTGATCCTTTTCGCTTTTGAGACTTTCATTTTCAGATCTCAGGTGTGACATGAAACTTTCCTAGTTACAATCAGAAATTGAAGAATAACTGTTATTGGTGTTACTAATATTTAGTTAAGTAGATAAGTGAAGGCTTTTAAGACTCTTGTTTTATATACTTCCATACAATGCTAGGGTAAGGTTGCATCTTCATCATATTTTAGTGTCCTTCAGGAGTGAATGACACTGGCTCCTAAAGTTGACAGAGAAAATCATTTAAGAAACACAGACATTTTATTTTCTTCCATCTTTCAGTTTTAGTTTTTCTCTTAGCCCCTAAAAAATCCTGTTGACGATATGCCAGTCTTCAGTCTAATGGCACAAAAATATTTCATTCTATTGAGATTTACACTTGAACTAAGGACAGCACACACATTTCTGTACAGTGTGGGTATAAAGTATTTGGATGTTTGTAAAATATTCATTTAATCTACGTTTGCAGCATCACTTTTTTAAAAATTGAATAATGGATAAAGAAAAACAAAGAAAAATATATGTTTTATCAAAAAATGAGATAAATTTTTTACATGTGAAAAAAAGAAAAAAAAAAGAAAAAAAAATTAAAGTAGGTGCTCCATAACTCAGGCCTCTATACCATGTTGACCTGTAAGTAATTGGGGACAAACATTGAACATGTGAAAGTTCATTGCTGGAATTGGATTAAGAAATTAATCTTTTTTAAAGAAATATTTACTTTTCACCTTTGGATTAAATTAAGTTCATTATTTAAGATACTGAAGTAAGTATAATATTTATTTACTTTACTTAAACTTGCATATTTTATCTTTAAACAAACTTTTTCGGTGTGAAATTCACAAAAGTGCCATTAAGAACTCATAAAGTTAATTTGAATTTAATATTTTTCTCAATGCTATTATTCTTCAACAATGAACATATTAAGTATAAAATTATTTTTTATGAATAATTTATGTTTTTCTTTAACAGAATAAACATATTTTTTTAAAAAAGTATGTTGAATTTTTCTGTCCTTCGTAAATAAAAGAAGACATTAAAAATGTAATGATTTTCATTGTGAAATTAATGAAAAATGACGCTTATTAAAGAATTTATCACAAAGATAATGTCAAAAATTAAATTCAGTAAATTTATTAACATTTTACAACTATTCTTAAAAATATACCACAAAAAATAAAGAGAAGACATTCTTTGTCTTGTCAATATTGTCTTTCTCTTTTTTTACATGTTCTGTGATTATTTTAAACAGTGAAATTTGCAAAAAAACATCATTATTAGAAATTTACTCACAGAAAGTAAATTTAATTATTTTCTTTGTGCTATTATTCTTCATAATAATAAATATCTGGATAAAATTCATTTTTTAAGGAATAATTCATGTTTTCTTTATCATACGTGAAATAATGTTGATATTGTCCTTGTAAGAAAACTCAAAAATGAATGTAACTTTTTGCACTACTAATTTTCCAAAATTATAAAAATTTGCACATTTGAAAAAATTTGAATAAAAATTTAATGTAACATTTTTTCTATGATACTATTTTTCATAAGAAATATATTGATTTAAAAAAATATTTATTTATTTATTATTCAAAAAAAAAAATGTATGTTGAATTTTACTAGCGTTGTTAAAAATGCAAAACAAAATTATCCAGTTAATTGAAATTATTTTTACAAAAATATACTGTAAAAATATTAAACTGGTTAATTTTGTTTAGATAATCATATTTTATGGGGGAGGAATTGATCGATCTGCATCCCCACTATAAAATACAATTATCACCCCCCCCCAAAAAAAAGAATTAATGAAGGAGGTTTTAGTTTTTTATGTAGCTTCAACATAAAATGGACTGACTAGTGAAACAATTTGGAAATCCTTTGGAATTATGTAAAAAGAAAATGGAAAGTAAGATATGAAAAATTCCAACATACAAACTTTTAAATTCTTAATTCTGAATCCTAAACTCTCCAGACCTTAGAATATAAAGTTCATACGATTTTTACAAAATAATAGCTTAGTTAATAATTTTTAATTTCAGTTCCCCCAAATCTTTTGCAAAATGGTCAAAAGGGGCTGTGTAAGGGGTTGTCATGGGAACTATGATTGACAAAATAAGCTTTGTGTATTTTGTCTTCCTCAAGATCAGAATGAGTGAGAGAGATGGTTAGAGGCAATACCTTGGACATCACCACTCTCGTTCGTGAAAGGCATTTTCCATCTGATTATGAAACAGTTGTTATTACAAGAAAAGTGTGACCCATAAATCCACCAACAATATTTGATCATTTGCCACGAGTGTATTACCTAGTCCTCAATCAAAACCAACAAATAAAACTTCTGTTTCTATGCGAAATGTGCAAAATGATGAGTTGGCACAGTTTCTAGAAAAGTACAAAATTCTCGCTTTTGAAAAATTGTAAAAGGTCTTTTTGAGTATGAAAAACATAATTTGTTAAGCTGTCGAACCTAACTAATGTAGGGGTTTACTCAAAATCTGTTGAGTGACAAAATGTTTCCCATTGTTTAAAAGATTTTGTGATCAAACTGTAGCTGACATTAAAACAGACCCATTATTAAACGAGAAGATACTGCAGAAACAGTTAATTTCATTGAAAAAGGTTTAAAATTTGTGGAAAATTGTCTATCAAAGAAATATATGGTGACACTAAAAAAATGATCCACTGAAAAAAGGTGATATCAGCTTTAGATGATGAACATCTGTTATTTCTTTCTAATTTTGGAAAAATGACAAAAAGAATGGGAAGGAAAATCAAGGAAAAAAATGAAATAATTAATAAGAGATACTAGTCTAACCATTTAACATACATACAATGGCTTAATTGATGTTTGTAGAGTAAGTCATGGGTTTAATTTTGTTATGCTTGGTGAATATACTACAGACGATTTGGAAAATTAAGACAAAGTTCTGGATGTGCATTCTGTATAACAGTTCAAATTGTTATTGAAAAATTTCAATAATTAAAAAACTAAAACTACTTCTTAAATGTTGATGTCAAAGAATACAACTTTGATCCAAGCCATAATTGCTCAAAATGTGGATATTTGCTGGATGAAATGGGATGCCAAACATTTGAAAACTTACAAAACCTTGAAACTAGCAACACTAAAGGTATTAAAATGTTACTTTTGTATATAGCAAGCTATGTTACAAGAAAAGACTGTCCCACTGAAGAGGAAATATTTAATAATATTAGTTTTATTTTCAAGAATATGAATATTTTTTAAATAAATAGATTGAGGTAATTTAAAAATTCCACTGGATACCACAGGGATACTAGATATTTTTTATTTTCAATTTTCCCACTTTTTACATATATTTAATTGGTTACTCCCCAAATTATCCTGTTAATTAATTTTGTGTTCTTAATGTAAATTGATTTTGTTAAAACTATGTACACTGGTAATATATTATTGTATCATAGTGAAATAAGTATTTTCTTCATTTTCTGTGAAACTAATTGTACATGTAACAAAAATCACAATAAATTTTGTAAAGATTATTAAAATCATTGTTTCTCTGAAATAAATCACATTGTTTGTAAAGTATTTTCAGACTTTGTTGATACATGATTTTGTAAAATGCTGAAATCCTTTTCTGATTGTATTATAAAATTATATTTTCTGTACTCAATTGGCAAATCAACTTATTTTTGCAATATCATTGAAAAATGTCTAATTTATGGTGAATAAAGTGATTTTTGTGCATTTAGTCATTTTATGCTATTTTTGTTCTTTCTTTGTACATTTGCATTTATGGAAATAAGTCAATAATTATGAGAAAATGCTTCCTAATATTATATACAGTTGCTAATTAACTAATTGCTGGACATTACTGACAAGTTCCTTGCTAAAAATGTTCTCAGTAATTGTTATTTAATAGTAATTTAGGTCTCCACATGTCTTCCCCCAGTTGTAGACCCAAGTTGCATGGTTGCCAGGCCTGGTATAAGGATCACCTTGATCCAGACAATAAAATCTTTATCTGGAAATGAAAAGAGAAAAAAATAAAGAAATTGAGAGTGTACCAATTTTGGAATCCATTGGTAAATTTGTATGTAACCTATTGTCTTTCCTCACAAAATTACTGCTAATATGAAAAAAACAATAATGAAAAAGAGAAGTATAAAAACAATAAAAAGCTGCAGAGTGGGACCAGCTAAGTTAACATCTGGATATGTTAGAGATCAAAATTTGTCCGTTTAATGTATAAAGGGAAGAAGATGTTGGAGGAGAAATACAACAAATACAGTAGAGAATTGTTGGATTTAAAAGTCAAAGTGCTTCTTTACTACATTATAAAAGGAATTTCCTGGGAAGGGTTACAAACTTATTTGCATATTTAATTAAATTATCACTATTGTCACAATGTCTTCCAATCCTTTCAAATTAACATCAATATCTGACACATGAATTTTTTCAAGTATATTCTGAAGCTGTACAATATTACGTTTGATAGATTTACAAGATAAGAACCAGTTTTGTTGTTTTTTTTTTACAACAATATTCACCCTGTACAAGGCCCAAGAGCCACTCGAGATAGAGATTTACAGAGTAAGAGGCGCAGTTTATGTGGATATGGGGGAAGATAATGGTTAACCTTAAACTTGAACAGGTTAAGATGGTTGTAGCTGGGGAAGCATCCCCTTAGGAGTTGATTGGAAAGAACAGTGGTTTCAGGGAAGAAGCTGTTTGAGTGGAACTTACATCTCACAAATGGAATACAAAAGAGAATGAGGGTGGTTTGCTACAATATGTGTGATGTGACATGGTAGATCTTATATCCATGAAAATTAGAACTGGTGGAACTAATGAATTTAGTTTGAACACTTAACATGGAAATAGCTACCGAGTAGTGAAAGACTTGCAACATCTTGTCTGTGGGGAAAGAGGTTGTCAGGTGGAAAATAATTCATCACCGACAAAATTTATGTTAAAATATAAAAAAAGTTAAAGAATTCAATCACTGGCAAAACTCAGTCATTTAATGAATCATCATTCCAACTGTTTTGTGTTCATTTTTACAAAAAACTTTAAAATAGGATTCAAATATATTTGATTTTAAATGTTTGTCTTAATTCAGATTTCCATAAATTTTGGGGGACAATATAATAAGATTGCCAGAGTTATTTTCTTAATGCTTATTCCATTGTTTCATACTTATTCCATACTATTTTTAATATCCAGAAATAAAAAAGTTCAGATTTTATAATAATGATCATTTTATTTTGAGTTGCTATTTACTTTTCAGATTTCAAATTTTGTTTCATACACATTACTTCCTGACAAACAAAGAATCAAAAATATATACTGTCCTATCCACCAAATCTATCACAACAATTGAAAAGAATTTATCGAAGTTTAACATAAAATTTGTTACAACTATATCCAAAACAATAAAAGACAATACAAAACAAAATCATAAGCTAAAACTTGAAGGAGGAATTTACTCTATCACCTGTAATAATTGCCACGAAGAATACACTAGAGAAACCTTGATAAATTTAAATAACAGATTATATGAACACATAATATGAAGGAATCTTTTACAAAACAACACATTCAATGCATCAGTTGCTCATTGTAACAAGACTGAACACAATTTTGATTTAAAAAATGCTACTCTAATTAAAAGTGAAAGCAATGTACTAATACAAAAATGTTTAGGAAGTGCTTTAATCACTAGATGATCCAGACTAAATTTGTGTCCAGGTTTTTACAATATTTACAATTCTTGGCAGGTTTTCTTTTATCACAATGTGGGAAAATAATAAACTGATGAAAACAAAAATAGAAAGGAAAAGAATTTAAATGAAATCAGATGAGATTATATCCACAAAACACATAAAAAAAAAAAAATTTTTAAATTTAAAATTCCCAGTGTCTCTTGATCATGCAAGTGTAGTTGCATTAATGTAAATGTAAACTTAGTCCAATTAAATCACAAAAGATGAAACATGTCACATGAAACATTTTCCCACTTTGTCATACTTATTTTCCTTAAAATTGTTCTTGAAATATAAAAAAAATTATATATTGTTATGTAAGAAAATTAAACTAAGGAACCATATTTACTTAGAGTTTAAAAGTTTGAGAATAAACATGATTTTTAAGTGAAAACTTTTAACTTGTTTTGCCTTTAATTACAGAGCAAAAATTTGATATGAAATTTCTCAGATACTGTAAAATAGATAAGAAAAGTAATAGCAATAAATTCTTATGGAACTTAGTTAAATTTGAGATAATTTTTCTGGCCTAAACTCTAAAAATGATAGAAAAAAGAGGTGGACAATAATAAAGTATTTCTTATAACAGACCCATTAATATTAATGGGTAGAATAACAAAACAAAACAGGTACATTAATAAAGAACAAAATATCAAATGATTTAAGAATGTTGTAAAAAGTTTTAGGTTAAATGATAACCTCTCTTTTGATATTCAGTATTTGCATGACATAAGAACTCAACATTTTCCAGTGAAATGTTGAGAACAAAGTGGTATTAGCAACAATGCAGAAGTCACTATGTTTAAAGTTTAAAATGCATATTGTTTAGCTGGGTTTCTTAGTTTAAAAACTTCCTCTTTTTCAATCTTCACTAATCTGCCATTTTATTCACCTCTTTCCTTTATTTTGTTATTTCTTCCATTACATCTTATTCTCTCTTTTTCCATCTTCTTTTCTATTTGAAATTTTAATCAGTTATCCAACCTAACTACTCTTCAAGAAAAAAAAGAAAAATGAAAGAAAAAAATAGAGAGAGAGAGAAAAAAAGGGAATGAGAACATGAGATGTAGAGAAAAACACAGGTAAATGAGAATTGTGAAAGGAGTGGAAAGATATATGCCAAATTAAATAGATGTGTGACACTATTTACGTCGCTAGAAAGAAAGAAGAAAAAAAAGAAAGGCGAGAATTAAATTTAGGTGATAAGAAGCCATCACAAAAAGGACACTAAGCAGTGTTATTTTTCTGACAGGGAAAGTGGTAAGATTTTTATTTCCATTGTCGAGAAGGTGAAACACAGAATTTAATCTGATTTATGTTATGGGGCGGCGAGTAAGATATATCCAATCTGCCCATGGCAATGATAAAAAAAGATTTTTTCAAGTTGGACAAGAGACTTCCCGCAGGGTGCTGGGAGATAAAAATTAATTAGGTCAAGCTTGACCAAAATCAAAATGTCCATGGAATCATCTCCATGTCATTTGGGAAAAACACCTGTTATTGTCAGGGCTGGCTATGATAGCGAAATTATTTTATCAGAACAGTTAATTAACAACAGAATGCTGTTGCGCCCCCTGAAGGGATAGGTGTGAAATGCCACTGTGAGAGAGAGGGGAAACCCGTTGACACCCTCTGAGGGCATGGTGAGATACCAATATGAGAACAGAAGAAGGTGGGAAGACGAAAGACTTCTAAAAATGGAAAATAATAAAATTCCTGACCGGAAACAAAGAAGTGGATTGTGGGTATAGAATTATCAAGGAACCTCAAACCCTGACAAGCCCACCCTGGTTTTGGTCGGCGTCCGTATAAGCAGAGTTGTAACGAGTGAAAACCAGTTCGAGTTCCAGTGAAGTTTGCAGTGAAGTTCACAGCTGAGTTGAATTGAGTTGGGCCCGCCTCGCAAAGAGTTGACCGAAAGATTCACGCAAATCACGACCTCAACTTCTAGCCAAGAACAATTTATTTTTGAAGAATGACTTAGACTCATACCCCCAAAACAAGTTTTACGAATATCGCCTGAAGATACACCAAGAACCAGTTTCTTAAAGAACAAACAACTTAAGATGTTAAGACTCGCCTAACAAACACAAAGTGTCACGAATCCATATAGTGGGTTGGGAAGAAAATGCAGTCCTGTATTCAGCAACCAGATATAAAATATTGTTATCCTTTTTTTAACACATTTGAACTTTTTGAGTTATTATTTTTTTTTCTTTTACATATACTTGTGCGGTGTTACCCTTGATCAAACTCGGCTTGCATTACGGCTTGGCGACTGATTGATTTCGTATGCCTAAGATCAATTCACAACGTGGGTAGGTTAGACTGGAAATCAAAACAGTTACTTCGGTAACCAGACATTGGAGGCGAGCTGGGAACGACAAGGCTGATACCGAATCCAACCAGATTCCCATCTGAATCACTAAAAGGTTAGAATGTCACATTTGGTGCCGCGACCAATACCAAGCCAGTTGGTCGTCACAGGACAGGATAGCACGACGGACGCGGATAGGCAGACATCACATTTGGCGCAGCGACACCGGGGGGATGTCACAATTGGTGCAGTGGCTGGGATAAGACCCTGGATCAGCCGCCGCCACAGGAGTTGCAGAAAAAATTTGACCAGGACAACACACGGCGTCTCAAGGACTCAAATTGAAACAGACTAGAGTGGGAACCAAAGGACTTTGGTTGGCTATAACCATACGGTTCCAGACACTCTAGTACGACAACCCGGAACCTGAGAAAAACGAGCTGAAGTCTGTCAGGTAGGACACTTTATTTTCGGTTGATCTCCCAATTTCAATTGTTGCTGCTCAGATTGTTTTTCTTTTGCTGTGTTAAATATGTCTGACTATGATTCAGATAGGATAGACATAGAGGAAGAGGGAGCTGGACAGGGATTGCCGGCAGACCTAAGAAAATTATTGGGTGGACCAAGGGTCCCGGCCTTTGATGGGAGTTCAAGGGATTTTGGGGACTGGCTGGCAGTCCTGGATAAGAGCCGCGTAATATATAGACTCTCAGACCAAGAGGCCCTATATTTGGTGTATGATGCCACCAGAGGGAAAGCGTCTGAGTCTTAGCCAGTGAACCCTACTTGACATGGGAAAGGTTGGAAGAATTATTAACTCGGGAGTTCGCTGACGAGGGGATGGCGATAGAGGCCATGAGAGCCCTCCTGAAGATGACGCAGATGAGGGACGAAACCCCTGGAGAATTGGGGGCCCGAGCAAAGAAACTGTCATCATTAGCTTTCCCAGAGGTAGCGAGAAATAATGCGGTCATGCAGGCCCAGTTGGCTGATCTGTATGTGGAAGCGCTCAGTGATGAGTGTGTGTTCGTCATGATGTTTTAAAGGAACGACCGCTAAGATTATTGGCAGCAGTGGCGCTGGCCAAAGAGAGCCAGGGAGTTTGGGAGAAGGTAAAAAGAGGTGGGAAGAAGCAAGAGCTAAGTCGAGAGGTTGGAAGAAAGGGGGAAGGAGGAAGTGCGTGGAATTGGAAGGTCAAGCTAGAGGTGGATGAGCCTGAGGTGTGGGAAGAAGATCCCACAAGAAAGGCTTGGTCAACAAGGCATGGGTTCTATAAGCCCACGCCGGGTTGATACGGGCTGGTCTGCTGGACATGTGGATATGAGGACCACAGAGCAGCGGAATATCCGACGAAGTGGGGTTTGCCCCCAGACTTTGAGTGGGATAAGTGTACTAGGTGTGGGAAGAAGGGACACCTAGCCAAGTGGTGCGGGTTAAGAAAAGGTGCCCCACCAATGTTGTTAAGGAAGGCCGAGCCCAAGAGACAAAACCAGGGAAAAGCCAGCGGGCCACTCCAGAATTAAGAGGGAGGGTGGCCCAGTTAAAAAGAAGGAAAGTAAAACGTTGGACATGTGGTCAGGAGAGCCACTTAGGTAGAGGGCAGGTCCCCCCAGGAATAAGAGGGAGGGTGGCCCAGTTGAAGAGAGGAAGAGTAAATGTTGGATATGTGGTCAGGTGGGCCACTTTGCAGTAAACTGTCCAACAAGAAGGTCCTGGTTTTGTAGGAGACCAGGGCACCTGAAGAGGAATTGTATTCTTAGGAACAGCCGCAACAGACTGGGAGAGGTCCAGCCGGGACCGCCCAGGTGCAGAAAACGCAGAACTCCCCCATATGAGAAGAATGAAAAAAGTTTGTTGTTACCGGCGCCTATGTCTGGGATGACCCAAGGGTGGGAACCCAGGAAAAGGAAAGCCTAAGTATTCTCTTTGCTGATGCAGGACAAGGAGCTAACTTGTAGGGCAGAGATAGGAGCTAGGGCAATGAAAGCCCTGATAGACACAGGAGCGTCTGTTTCATTGCTGAGAGAGGAAACAGACAGACGGGTGAAACAGAAGAATGGGTTGCAGGAAGCGGAATTAGAAGTCACGCAGGCAGATGGAGCTCCCCTGGAGATAAGAGGGATGGCGAGGATCCCTGTGAGGATTGGGAAATTAAGAAGCACCCAGAACTTCCACGTAACCCCCAACCTGTGTATGGAAGCAATCTTGGGAGAAGATTGGCTTCGGAGCCAGAGGGCTCGGATAGAGTTCAACCCCACTGTGCTTGTAGTGAATGGCGAGAGAACGCCACTGGGATGCCCACCAGAAGAAGATATAACAATAGTGGTGGAGGAAGATGTAAAGCTACCCCCCAGAACGGCGGTGTCGGGAAAGGGTAGGCTAATGTCAGGGAAGAAAATAGGAAAAGAAACCCTGCAATTGGTCCCTGTAGAAGGGATGGGCCTTGAAGAAAATGAGGTAACTCTGTGTGAGGCAGTAGTGGAGGCAGCTGAATTAGTGCCCATTATGATGGTGAATCAGGCCCAAAAGATGATAAAGGTTAAGAGAGGGGAAGAGATAGGAAAAGCACTACCCCTACGAACTCTGAATCGGGTGAGATTTGAGGAGAAACAGGGAAAACTCATAGAACAAACAAAGGGAATAGTAGACAAAGATATATTGGCACCTGATCAATTTAGGGCCAGAGGGGGAGGTCTGCTGTGAGATAATCGAGATGTGGTGGCCCAATCAGATAAGGAATTAGGCCAGACCCACACAGTAAAATTGAAAATCGACACCGGCGATCACCCCCCTGTGAAATTGAAGCCCTACCAAACACCTATTCATAAGAGACCCCTTGTGGAAGAGGCAGTAGAAGAGATGTTGGAAGCTGGGATGATCGAAAGATCGATCTCCCCTTGGAGCTTTCCAATCGTGATAGTAGGTAAGAAAGATGGTGGGCACCGTTTTTGTGTAGATTTTAGGAAACTGAATTCTATATCGAAGCCGTTGGCGGTGCCATTGCCACTAATCAATGAGATATTGGCATTATTAGGGAAAGCGAAGTACTTCTCTATGTTGGACTTGAGGTCCAGGTATTGGCAGGTAGCCCTTGATGAGGCTGACAAGGAAAAGGCTGCATTTGCGTGTCACTTGGGACTATTTCAGTTCAGGGTGATGCCATTCGGTTTAGCCAATGCCCCGGGAATCTTCCAACAGCTGATGTCAATAGTATTAGGAGGATGCGAGAGCTTTGCCATGGCACATTTAGATGATATTTTGATATTTTCAGAAACAGTAGAACAACATTTTTTCCATCTAAAACAAGTGTTGGGAAGACTAAGAAAGCACGGCTTAAAATTGAAATTGTCGAAGTGTCAGTTTCTGAAGGAGGAGACTAGATATTTGGGCTTTGTTATAAACGGAGACGGTATTAAACCCGACATGGATAAGGTGAAAGTCATAAGGGAAATGCCAGAACCTAAGACAGTGAGACAAGTAAGAGGCTTTATAGGAGCTATAGGGTACTACCGACGATTCGTACCGGCATTCTCGAGAATTGCCATACCCTTAGTAGGCCTGATGAAGAAATACGCTAGGTTCAAGTGGACAGAAGACTGTCAACGGGCATTTGATACCTTAAAAGAACAATTGACAGCCGTCCCACTGCTGACGTACCCAGACCTCAGCAAGCCCATGGTACTATACACTGATGCCAGTGAGCAGTGTGTAGGAGCAGTTCTTACCCAGCCGTGTCCCAATAAAGAAGGACCAGTGCCAGGCATACCAGAGGAGGTACCAATATACTTTCTCTCTCATAAGATCTCAGAGACACAACAAAGATGGCCAGTAATAGAAAGAGAAGCATATGCTATCATGTATGCTCTCCCAAAACTGGACTACTACTTGAATGGTGCGGTTTTTACTATAAAGACAGACCACAAGCCTCTGCAGTACCTACTGCAGGCAGAATGGACAAATAATAAGATTCAACAGTGGGTGCTAAAGTTAAGTGGCTACCACTGTAAGATAGAGTATTTGGCAGGGAAGGAAAACACATATGCAGATTTACTCTCAAGAATACCGAAACAACTGGAAGAAAGATCTGTAAAAGTAGAGCAAGGAGTAGATGATAAAGCCTATAGAATCAGAGTAATTAACTCTAATAAGCTAAAAGATCGCCCTATGTTAGAATCGGATGAGGAAGGGGATGCACAGATAATAACCGATCCTTACTGGATAGAAGGAATTGAGAAGGAGCAGGCAGACAGTGAAATAGCTGCCCTTAGAGAAAAGGTGGAGGCTGGAGAGACCACCAAGTATGCAATAATAGAGGAAAGGCTGTATTATCTTTCAGGCAGAGATGAAGAAGTCAAGCCCAAGTTGTATGTGCCCAAAAGTTTAAGACCAGAGATATTGGAACAGTGCCACGAGAGGTTGGGTCACATGGGTATTGATAGAACATATGATCTAATAGGGAGAAAGTACTATTGGCCCAAACTATACGGAGAGGTCACTAACTATGTTCGGAGCTGTGTAGTGTGCCAGTCGCAGAGCAGAAGGCAGGAAATGGTACCATTGGTGGAGATGGACGTGCCGAACTTCCCCTTCATAAGTGAGTATGGATGTATCAGGACCATATGGGGAAACTGCACAAGGAAACAACTATATAGTGAGTTTTGTTAATTGGCTAACAAATTGGCCTGAGGCATATGCAGTACCAGACAAGAAGGCGAAAACTGTAGCCGATTTGATAATAAGTGAAATCTTCCCTAGGTATGGCGCCCCTGTGCAACTTGTCACTGATAATGGCACAGAGAATATAAACAGCATAATGAGAGACGTGCTGACAGGTTTGAATATAGAGCACGTAAAAACATCTCCATATCACCCCCAAGGAAACGCTAAAGTGGAAAGGTTTCATAAAACCTTGGGAGATGTGCTGGCCAAACTGGCCAGACAGAATACAGGAAATTGGGATTTGTATTTGACGCAGGCTCTGGCAGCCGTGAGGTTTACGATAAACGAAACCTCAAGATTTTCTCCTTACTTTATGTTGTTTGGCAGAGATGTGGTCCTGCCTGTGGATAACCTGTTGAAGCCCGAAAGAAAGTATATGGGAGAAGATCATCATCAGCTGTTGCTGGAACAGCAACATAAAATACTTGTACAGGCCAGAAGAAGAATAAAGAGGGCACAGAAGAGAAGAGATGAGAGAGTCAATGCTGAAAGAAAGGTAGTAGAATTGAAGGTTGGAGACCCTGTCTACTATAAAATCCAACAGAGAGAAGGAAAGCTGGACCAAAGATGGGAACCGTACTACTGGATAGTAGAGCAGATGGGTCCAGTATCATATGTAATATGGGATCAAGAAACAGGAGAGAATTAGACATCGAGTCAAGAAATAATGAAGACATCCTGAACGGGAATTAAACACCAAGGGAAGGTTAGAGGTTGAGCAAGAACTACCTCTGAAGATGAGATTGAGAAGGGTGAAGAACCCCAAGTTTCAGTGGAACAAAGAAAGCAGTGCAGAATAGAAGCACTCGGTGTCGACAGATAACGACACTGGCTCATCCAAAAACCTACTGGCTGACTGTGGTGGATGTGGATGGAGGGGATGGAGTCGTGAGCTGCACCTCACAAAGGACGGAAGAAGATTATTGGCATTGCTGACTGGCCATCAGTGGTGTCATGAAGTATGGCCTTTGAAGTAGGGGCTCCACGCACATGTCTGGACCATTCTGTCTGCTAGGAGCTAGTTAGTGGAGGGAAGAGCTGAAGGATTACAAACTTAGTAAGAAATTATGGAATAATTGAGTGAAGAATTGAACAAGACCAAATGGTCATGAAGAATAAAAACAAGAGAATTTTGTTGCCTTGCAGGAATGACCAAAATGAAAGCGCTGATTGTAGCCACGCGAATGGTAGCAAGGTACAAGATGGAAATAGAATACATAGCTTTAAATTCAGGTAGAACAAAATTCATGTTGCTAACAGTTGAAGAAGTTAGAAAGTGTAGAAATGATGCTGTAGGAACTTGTACATCGTTGAGCCCTATCTATATAGCTGGTAACCACAAAATGTGCATACTAGAATTGTTTGAAGGGAAGAAAGAGGGAATTAAGAGAACTTGTCAAGTGGAGGTATTAGCAAACACGGCATTACCACAAGCTATCGGTGTGTCAGAAACCCATTAGCTAGTGGGGGAGAGTCCACAAGGACATTAAGAGTAAAGCCACCATTATCCCCGTTAAAGTTACCCCTGGGATGTTCGGCATTTGGGATATCTATTTCCTTACCCCCCTATTACCAGGAAGAAGAAGATATTAAGAGAAAGATTCAATCATAGAAATGATTGGCAGAAGTTTAGTCAATTGTACAGAGTTGTGGGAGCCAATAGTGAGGGATTCTCCAATGTTACCTTGAATAAAATGCCAGTACTAATGAAGCCGATAGAAAAGATCGATATGGATCAGTTGAGGGACAAGTTAAGTGCATTGAGAAATGAAG
The DNA here is from genome assembly GCA_963932145.1 of Acanthosepion lycidas. Classification (NCBI taxonomy): domain Eukaryota; kingdom Metazoa; phylum Mollusca; class Cephalopoda; order Sepiida; family Sepiidae; genus Acanthosepion; species Acanthosepion lycidas. The sequence continues at coordinate 90,024,432 of OZ010590.1, read as the reverse complement.
GTATGGCTTGGGAAGATGATGAGCAGATTGCGATAAGTTGGTCAGCAATGATGGGTACATTCATAATTATAGCCATAGTGGTTATGGCAATATGGAAGATTAGAAGTAAGAGGAAATTAACTAGCAATAATCAAATGAGCATGCAGCAACTTGAGAGGGAGATGCCGAACAGTGTTCCTTACTCATACAGAATCGGCAAAGTAATTGCAGAAAGACCGGTGGAGGAGGCTGACGTGAAACCGACACGTGCGGCAGAAAAAACTCCTCCACCAGAGAGAAAAACATTGACCAAGAACAAGCCATAGTAACCACACACATTCACCCACAGGCACATGCACACTTTAAATTGCATGAAACAGAAGAAGATGAAAAGAACATTACATTTGCATGTAGAACAGAAGAAGATTAAAAGAACATTACATTTGCATGTAGTACAGAAGAAGATGAAAAGAACATTACATTTACATGTAGAACAGAAGAAGATGAAAAGTACATCATGTTGCATGTAAAACCGTAAAAAAAAAAGAAACAAAGGAAAAGAAGAATAGAATTGCATGGGACAGATCCATGATGCATGCTAAATAGTGTATTTGGGTTTAGGTGTCATTTACGAGTAAATGACAAATAGGTTAGGGGAGGATTGTGACACTGTTTATGTCGCTAGAAAGAAAGAAGAAAAAAAAGAAAGGCGAGAATTAAATTTAGGTGATAAGAAGCCATCACAAAAAGAACACTAAGTGGTGTTATTTTTCTGACAGGGAAAGTGGTAAGATTTTTATTTCCATTGTCGAGAAGGTGAAACACAGAATTTAATCTGATTTATGTTATGGGACGGCGAGTAAGATATATCCAATCTGCCCATGGCAATGATAAAAAAAGATTTTTTCAAGTTGGACAAGAGACTTCCCGCAGGGTGCTGGGAGATAAAAATTAATTAGGTCAAGCTTGACCAAAAATGTCCATGGAATCATCTCCATGTCATTTGGGAAAAACACCTGTTATTGTCAGGGCTGGTATGATAGCGAAATTATTTTATCAGAACAGTTAATTAACAACAGAATGCTGTTGCGCCCCCTGAAGGGATAGGTGTGAAATGCCACTGTGAGAGAGAGGGGAAACCCGTTGACACCCTCTGAGGGCATGGTGAGATACCAATATGAGAACAGAAGAAGGTGGGAAGACGAAAGACTTCTAAAAATGGAAAATAATAAAATTCCTGACCGGAAACAAAGAAGTGGATTGTGGGTATAGAATTATCAAGGAACCTCAAACCCTGACAAGCCCACCCTGGTTTTGGTCGGCGTCCGTATAAGAAGAGTCGCAACGAGTGAAAACCAGTTCGAGTTCCAGTGAAGTTTGCAGGGAAGTTCGCAGCTGAGTTGAATTGAGTTGGGCCCGCCTCGAGTTGACCGAAAGATTCACGCAAATCATGACCTCAACTTCTAGCCAAGAACAATTTATTTTTGAAGAATGACTTAGACTCATACCACCAAAACAAGTTTTATGAATATCGCCTGAAGATACACCAAGAACCAGTTTCTTAAAGAACAAACAACTTAAGATGTTAAGACTCGCCTAACAAACACAAAGTGTCACGAATCCATATAGCGGGTCTGGAAGAAAACGCAGTCCTGTATTCAGCAACCAGATATAAAATATTGTTATCCTTTTTTTAACACATTTGAACTTTTCGAGTTATTATTTTTTTTTCTTTTACATATACTTGTGAGGTGTTACCCTTGATCGAACTTGGCTTGCATATTTCATCTGCCTAAGATCAATTCACAACGTGGGCAGATTAGACTGGAAATCAAAACAGTTACTTCGGTAACCAGACGTTGAAGGTGAGCTGGGAATGACAAGGCTGATACCGAATCTAACCAGATTCCCATCTGAATCACTAAAATGTTAGAATGTCACATTTGGTGCCGCGACCAATACCAAGCCAGTTGGTCGTCACAGGACAGGATAGCACAACGGACGCGGATAGGCAGATGTCACATTTGGCACAGCAACACTGGGGGGATGTCACAGATGGAAACATATGTGACAAATCAGGCAAAAAGAAAAGAGGAAAAAGAAAAGAAAATTAAATAAAAGCAAGAGGAAACAATTGAAATAAAGAAAATGAGAAAGAGAAAATTGGAATAAAGGACAGATGAGAAATTAAAAAAATGAGAAAAACTGTTAAATAGACGAATACAAAATAAGGAAATTTGAGGAAAAAAGAACAATTGTTTAAGAATCGAATAAATAATGAAAAAAATATAAAATGAAAAAAGTGAAAAAGAAGAGAAAAATAAGAGAAATTACTGAATCGGGGGAAAAAAAAAAAAGATAAGAATGTGTTACCTCCCTTGGCCCAAAGAATCCGTGAAGCAAATAGAGTCACCTCCCTTTAAACTAAAACTGATTTGTTGGCATTATCAGTTTCTTACTTAAAGTACAGTCTACACACAACTAGGATTTAACCCAATTGTAGCAACTTCATGTCATACACACATATTTAATTCATATGCAATTTTAATAAATCTTGATAAACAATGAAAAACAAATTAATTGTAATTATTGAAAGTGTTGATATCAATGAAAAACGTGATGTAAAAATTCTGATTTGAAATAAAAACATTAATAAAATTTTGTAAGACAATAAACCATTTCCTTCTTCCAAAGTGATGTAAAATAAAACTTTGCAATTTAACATTTATTACAGTGCACTTACAGCATTTTTTTTTTTATTGTTGTATATAAAATCTGTATGTATTTTCTTAATACTTTATAAAAGCAACTTATAGTACCACAATAATAAAAAAGCATTACACATTTTAATTTTATACATTAATCAAAATTGGTATATAAAAAAAAAAATTGCTAAAAAAAACTCACTGGTAATAGTATTACAAAAGAAAATAGAAAAAGTGAAAAAGTGTTGGGGAGGAGGGAAAAAAAAAAGAAAGAAACAATCAATAAAAATAAGAATTTTTTCTTTCTTTTTTGAAAGAAGAAACCCCCTCTCCCTATTTTAACTGATTCAAAAGCTTTGAACCTGCTTCCCTTCCTTAATCTCTTCCTCACTTTATGCTAACTGCTGGGTGGAGTGGGGAGAATCACACAATCCTTATACCTTTTTCTTTTATTCCTTCCGCCTCTTTCACTACCCACCCATAAAGCATCACATTTCCTCCTTTATAAATGCCCCACCTTCTGAGGTCTTAAGTCACTCACTTTTGTTTCCTTCAGAAGAGGTCATCAGTGGGGTGGAAGAAAGAAGGTTAATACAATACATGGTAATTTTTTTTTCTTTTTGACTCTCCTCATATCACATGTCCAAATACTTGATGACTGAGTTACAAATTAAAATCATGGGAAAGATAAATCAAAAAAATATTTATTTCAAGAAAGAAATTAATGACCCCAAGACTTTATTAAACTTTAAGTAGATTATAACACTGCAAAAATGTCTATGTTTGGGGCTATGATGAAATTCCAGGGTGATTTTTTTAATATCTGTTAAACTACAACATTACCAGGCAATATCTACTATGACAGTATATTGGAACATAATAAATAAACAAATGAAAATATATTTTGATTATAAGTAATTAATGTAAGTATATAGAAGCTTTTGGGGGTACCAATTCCACCAGCATTCTGCTTAATTTTCTTTTTAAATTGTGTCATTTTAACAGTGGTAGGATTCAATTTCTTTTAGAGTGCAAATTTTTTTGTCAATAGTTTTGAAGGCAAAAGAGAATTTAAGAATCAGTTCTGTGAACTTCCATTATTTTAATAAATGGTCAATCTGCACAAAAACTGTTGTTAACTTTTGAATAACCATCACAGATTTTATTATATTTTATGAATTTCTAGGCTTTGAGTCAGAAGTAATTTCTGTTTTGGGGGACCAATTGTAATGATGAATACATCAACCTAACTCTTCGTTAAACATTTCTTTCCTCTTTTTTTTAATCATTTCACTCCAAGAAGGCAATAAAGCCACTAAGATGCAAGAGGGTTATAGAGTGAGAAAGAATAGGAGAAAAAAAACATTATTAAGGAGAGAAAACAATAAAAAGAACTGGAATTAAGACAAAAGATAATGATTAACATCACAATTAAATTTTTGAAGGTAAAAGGCTGGAAGAGAGTTCCATAGGCAGGAAGTGCGAAAGAAGAAACTGTTAGCATAGAACTTATGGTTGCATCTTGCCATTTAAATTGGAAAATAATGAGACCTAGCCGCCAATCTGGGATTGTGCTTAAAGTCAAGGTACCAAAGTGAAAAGCACACCAGAACTATTACCATGAAAATATTTATAGAAAAGGCAGATGAAAGATACGTTCTGGTGATGGGAATGTGACTGAAGCCAAGATGCCAGGTCAGAGAGCTGACAAAAAATGAGTTAGATATGACAATGTTCAATGCAAATATTCTGAGATGTTTTTGAAAATGTTTTCAGGCAGTCTTGAATTGGTTGGTTGTTTTTTTTTAGTGGAATACCAACCCCTATGGGTTATTTAATGCTATAATCTAAATATTTTTAACAGAATTTTATGGTTTCAACCACAGATAAGACGTATCGTTTGTAATTCTACTATAAAATAGCTATTGTTGGTATTTTTACTATAAAAATGTATTTTTATATTTTCATATGGTCTTATTTTTTTTAGTGCGGGGGGTCACTATTTGCTCATAGCTATTTTGATGGGCCTTCAAAACCTCTAATCTCCTGATAAGAGGTGTTGCTTCTTGCTGCTGCTGCTGCTGTAGTTTATTGTCATATCAAGGACTGAGGAGTTATCATTATTTACACTATTTATATTTGTACTATTATACACATTTTTGTGGTTGTTGTCACAACATTTCAGCCATTTTGCTCTCCGGCCTTCCTCCAGTGTATATTGAATACTGGAGAATGAAGAACACTGGAGAGTTAGAACTCTGAAAAGAATCACTGCATATTCTAGGCTACAAGGACCTCCTTAGTAAGTCTAGCATAGAAATAAATACAATATGGGAGCCACTAATAAAGTAATAGAGAAATGACAGCAAGTCTTTGGCAGCAGCAATCAAAACATGGCAGCTAGCAGTAGCATTTGCAACCTAATCAGCAGCCAGGTTAGGTTTAAGGCTTTAAGTTTACTACAGCAAAATCTCCTATGGGGCAATGGCCTAGTGGATAAAAGCATTGGTTTGTGAATTTGGTGAGGATAATTCCTTGGTTGGCCAGTGCATACTTTCACTCAGTGGAAACAGGCAAGCAATAATTGAATGGTACTAAATAAAATAAGAACTAGATGATATCCCTAGATGAGCATTGGAACAAGAACAGACTACCCCTGTAGATTAAATAAAGTGTTTCAGTTCAGATTTTCCTGTAGGTTACCCAGATCAATATACACCTGAAGAAGGCCATAGGGCACAACAACTGAAACAAATATATATAAATAACAAGTAATATTGTTTGTAAAAAGCTAAGGGAACTTGATTATTTAACAATTGTCATTTGTCAAATTAAACAGATGCAAATATGAAAATTTAACAATACTTCCAACATGAGTAGAAATGTTTTTCTCTCCAATTTGGTAAACAGAAGAAAAATATTTTATGTATCAAGAAAAATCTGACAATATATTAATTCTCTATGCTATTTACATTGTTCAGACTGTTGTCCTCATCTTTATTGCCATATTCACAAGATTTCAGCTATTGTATGTTCCAGACTTCTTCAGTATTTTGGAATTTTGAACTGAACCCTTTACTTAGTCTACATGGCTAGATTGTTCTAGTTCCACATGCCATGCCGTTTTTGGATATCTTAGTTTCAGTTAATTCCCTTTTAGTAATTGAACTCTCCAAGTTTTTATTCCCTCTGCTGCGGCCAGGTATTGAACTCACAACTCTTTGGATCAAGTCACTTTTTGGATTACTTCAACTAATGCTTTTATCCACTGGGCCATGTTTTCATGTTGTCCCCACAAACAATTGGTCCAGTGGATCAAAATTAGAGTTACTAAGGTTAATGAAACTGAGATATACAAAGGCATATGGAATTAGAACAATCTACCTCTGTGAACTAAATAAAGAGTTCAGTTTGAAATGTTTCTTAAATGTTAGCTGGATTGTCAGATTCCTGAAGAAGGATGGAGAGCGAAATGGCTGAAATGTTGTAATAATAATAACAACAAAGACAAAGATGTTAGTCAGAATGTAAATAAAGTAAACAGCAGACATATTTTTTAAGAAGAGTTAAGAAGACAAACCTTCTCTGAGATTGATGTTTTGTATTTAAAGGTAGACACTTTTTCTTTCTGTTCACAGGACATTAACTTATCTTGTATCTCTCCGAGTTGGCTGTTTAGTCTAGAAACATCCTCTGAAATCAGAGAAAAAGAAAATCAATTGAGAATTGTGGAACCATCAATAAATTATATTATTCTATATTCGATAGTATCTAATTTAGAATTGAAAATAAAACATTGTACATATTTTAAGAAGACGCAATAAAATTTGACATAAATTTGATCAGGTTAATTTTGTCAATACAACTGATTTTTAAATGCATGTAAATTAATTGTTATATATCTGTGTGTATAATTTTTTTCCTTATGAAAATTTTAAATATCTGTGTGTGACAAGTCATTACTATTTTATTATTTTACTAAATATTTGAGCAAAGCACAGGGTGCGATGGATAAATTGTCGAAAATTTTCAAGCATGTTTCATTAAATAATACAGATACATTATGTCTACTTATTTTTACAATAATCCATTTTAGTTTTCTAATTATCTTCTTGATGTTAAGTTGAAAGTCATCAAGGAAGGCATCATAGTTCTTTCGATCTCCTCTGATTTACCATCTCTGATTACCCATCTTGCATTGGAAATGCTTGTTTACAAATTATCGTAACCATAATGATTAATTTTTGAGTGTATTTACAAGAAAGCATGCTTACAAAATTCACCATCACAACGATTACAATTACATTAAGTTTGTCTTTGCAATTCACCCCTGCGGATGATCTCGGAGGAGAGTGAAAGTACTTGGGTTAACAAGAACTATGATGCCTTCCTTGATGAATTTCAACTTAACACCAAGAAGATAATTAGAGAACTAGAAAGGATTATTATGAAAATAAATAGATGTAATATGTCTATATTATTTAATGGAACATGTTTGAATGAAGATAGGCTGCCTATATATATTATATATATATATATATAGTACAGGTAATAGATCCATTGTTAAGCAATCCAGATGGATCCTAGTAATATCACATATTAAAACTAATCCACAGAGAGGTCAATGTATTTATTATACTTAGTTTTTGAGTCTTGGGCTAAGGATAGCTGGCATATAGTAGTACTAGTTTCAAATAGACTATTTCCACATGAGGAATTTGGATTTTTTGCTGTATAATATATATATATATATATATATATATATAAAAGTTGCGATGGATAAATTGTCGTTTAAATTACACAAAATTGAAAATAATACTGACATCTCATTTTAACAGATATATTAGATATATTTACCAAAATTACACAGATATTTCTTGAAATACTAAAGAGTAAATTTATTCAATAAAATTGCCATTGGTTTTAACCATGGCCTCCAGATGACTTTAGAATCTCCTGCAACTCTTCTGAACAGTTTCTTTGTTTAAGTTGGTGAATGCTGCCATAATCCTTGGCTTCAGTTTATCTTTGGTGCTACAAGGAGTTTTGTTGGTCTTACAGTCAACTTCGCCCCACATGTAATAACCAAGGACATTGCAGTCTGGGGGGTTAGGTGGCCAGATATAAGGGGTGATGTGGTTGCAGAAATTGTTTGACAACCATGACTGGATTCTAATGCTTGTGTGGCATGGTGCAGAGTCCTGTTGCCAAACATAGGATCTTACAGCAGCCACCCTCTTGACCCAGGGCAGCACTAACTCCTCAAGGCATTAGATGTAGGCCTCCATGTTGAGTCTGAGGCTCTTTGGGAAGATGAATGGAGGCATAACATTGCCATCATTAGTGATCACTCCAGACACCTTCGTAATCACCATTAGACTCATCCAGTTCTTTCTGAATCCTCTGCACTGTCTTCAGATTGACACCCAAACATTCTGAAATGTTCGTATTGGAGTTTCCAATGCCAAGTAATACAGCATGTCGTTTTGATATTTCTGGTGAAGTGAATTGTGTCATGGTTCTCTTTTTCTCAGAGATAGTGCCTAACTGACCCTACTATACTGTGCATTTGACAAAATTAAAAAGAAACAACAGGTATACATTAAATTAAAAATATAAAATGGCGACAATTTACCCATCGCACTCTGTATATAAGATGGAATGCACAAAACCATCTGGATGTTTAACTTTAAAAATTTTTTTTTCAACATTTCTCTCATTACATGAATTCTCAAAACAACTGAAAAAAAAAAAATCTAAGCATAAATTTCTTACCATGGCAACATTGCTACTTAAAAATATTGTGGTTAATTTGAAAAATTTTAACAAGAACATTTAAAAATAAATATCTGTAAATAAATCAATGAAATTTGTATATAGTAAATAGGTTAAAATATAATGTAAATATGGAGATTTGATATACAGAAATAAAATAAATAAAAGTCATGTCAAGAAAAATAAAATGTGTGTGTGATGATATTTCTTTTATATGTATGTATATGTGGCAAATACGGGTGTGTGGCTAACTGGTTAGAAAATTTGCTTTCTAATCATAAGACCCTGGTTCAAATCTCGGGAAGGTGATTTTTTTTGATGATATCAGTATGGGGGGGGGAACCACACCACAGATTGACCAAAGCCTTGTGAGTGGAGATGAGTAGACATTAACCTTTATCACTTTATATGTGACTTCATTTGCTGTACAAAAAGTTTATCCTGCCACTGAAGGTGACTCTGATCCCTGAACAATAGTGAGTTTGAGTTTCGTAGCTGTGTTATTATCTCCTGCTATGGCAACAGAAAACAACTCTGAATGAAATTAACAATAAGGATGCTGTAATTGAGAGGCCTTGAAAAAGAATGCAGTAGAAAGAGAAGTAATATTAATTATGCAGAGTGCTAAAGGTTAGAAGTCATTGATGGTTGTGCCAGTATGGAGTCATAAGTAATAATGACAAGATTTGAGCGTACTGGCCTTGTTCAAACAGTTGATCATGCCAGCTGACACAGACTCTAAACTGTAAGAAAGGCCTGCTCAGCAGTATAAACCAAAAAGGTGGGCTATATGAGTGTTGAATAAAAACAGATGTGCCTGAGAAGGTGTTTGTAATAGGGACTTGCTAGCTACCCTTCTAGCAGATGGGTGTACTTGGAAATAAGGAGGTAGACATTATTATATCTGACAGACCAGTGATAAAAGATAACGAGATTTACATAACTGAGAATATAAGCATTCTGGAAACCAAATAAGAATTTGAAAATTCTTTTTTTCTTTTAATTGGAAAAGAATTTGTGCTATAGTTTTGATTTTGATGAAAAGGATTGAAAAAGAAAGCGCTATCCACAGGAAAATGTTAAACTTTCAAGTTTCAGGAATCATTATTAGCAGATAAATAGATTCTTTCAGTTTTAGTTGCTTGTGAGGATGGGCTGAAAAGTTCACAGGCTGACTATGAAGGAGTGATGTCTTGCATGCATTAATTTCAACACTTCTTGTTAATCACTGCATTGTTTCTCTCCAGGTATGAGGCTGAAAAGTTCATAGGCTGATTATGAAGAAGTGATGTGCTGTAAAATCTTGCATACATTAATTTCTACTCCTATTAATGAACATTTTAGCTGACCCTCATCAGAACTGCAACAAAAAACATTCAGAAGGTTTATTTGGATTGTGCTCCAGCTCTTTGGATGGACACAAAGTGATTTTGTCAGGGTCATTTTAACCTAAATGATCAACCATGTTCTGGGCAACCTTCCAATGTTGATGAAGATACTCTGCTTGCCATCGTGGAGAAGAAAGCAAAGATTTTGACGAAGAGATTGCTAAGAGTTTAAAAATCAATATCTCAACTGCCTTTTGCTATTCTAAGAGACTTGGGTTCAGTAAAAATGGTTGATTTTGGCAAATTGAAAATGATCATTCATTTTCCACCACAACAATGCAAAACGTTGAAGAAGGTTAAAGAACTGAAATGGAATCCCACCCTCCAGCATTCACCGTAACTTCCTGACTTGGCTCCTTCGGATTCTCATCTGTTCCTCTCTCTACAGAACAATTTAAATGACAAAATAATTCACTCTGTACAGTCAATTGAAAACTATCTCACAACATTCTTCCAACAAAGAACACAAAGTTTCTATGAAAATAGTATCAACAAGTTTGTAGAACAATGGGAGACAGTTGTTAAAAACAATGGAGATTATCTACTTGACTCATAAATGTTTTTCTTATGAGTATGCAAATTTTGTTTTTAATTTTCTAATTGAACACAAAATTTTGCAATGATCTAATAGGATAAATAATGATCAGTTCTAGATGTGAAGAGGTAAAGATTGCATTGGTTGGGAAATATGAAATATATTTTATGAAAAAAGGGAGAATTCCCTTTTAGTAAAACAGAGAAAAACTGTAAAATCACTTGTCTACAGTATAAGAATAAAAACTAGATTTTTTTTTAATCATTTTACCCCAAGCAAGGTAATAAAGCCACTAGGATGCAAGATGTTACTAAGTGTTAGAGAATATAAGAAAAACTGCTATTAAGGAGAGAGAATAAAAGAACATGAATTAAGAAGACAGAAGATAATGATTGACATTGCATTTAAATTTTTAAAGATCAAAGGCAATAAAGCCACTTGGACACAAGGGTTTACTGAGTGTTAGAGAATATGAGAAAAACTACTATTAAGGAGAGAGAATAATAAAAGTATATCGATTAAGAAAACAGAAGATAACGATTGACATTGCATTTAAATTTTTGAAGATCAAAGTTGACTGGGAAGCAAGAAGCCAGAATAAAGTTCCACAGGTGAAAAGTGTGATAAAAGAAACTGTTAGCATAGAAATCACCTTTACCTCTAACCGTTTCCACTGTCAATTGAAGAGACGTTGCTGCTAATCTAGTATTGTGCTTAAATTCGTAAAATTTAGGTATCATTGAGAAAAGCTCATCAGAACTATTACCACGAAAGTATTTCTAGAAAGGCATGGGGAAGCTATGTTGTGGCAGTAGAAAAAGGACTGAAGCCGAGATGCCAGGTCAGGATCAATAACATTGTAGATTTTTCTTTGGATTTTATCAAGAATCTCTAAGTATATAGCAGGTGTACCATATCAGATGTAGCAGCAATATTCAAAGCAAGGATGAATGGTAGACTAATAAATATGTAAGATAGATTCTGGCAAAAATAATTGTCTAGTACTACACAGTGAACTAACTTTCTCAGCTGTAGACTTAGCAATTCATTCAATATAATCTTTTCACTTCATGTCAGCTGAAAATGTTAGTCTGAGAAGGCCCAATGAGACACTTTCCTGGAGATTAGCATCAGCCATACTGATGGAAGGTAAAAAGGGTTCTCTCAGATGATTAAAAGAGAGTAGATTCATTTTTTGAGGTTTTAAAATTAACAAACCACTCTTTGCTCCATTTAACCGGTTGTATGTCATTTTTTTTAGATCAGCCGTCAATTTGACTTTATCAAACTAATCAGACTTAATATTAAGACAGGATTAAATAGTTGTCCTTAGCATAGATACTGAGCTGAGAATTGATGATATCAGGAAGGTCATTTATGAGAATTAGAAACAATGCCGGTCCAAAGATAGAGTCCTTGGGAACACCTGCATTTATGCAAAAAAGATCTAGAAGAGTGGCCATTCAAGACATCTTTCATTTTGTAATTTGATAGGAAAGACTGAATCAGTTCAAACATTTGTCCAGAAATACCTTGTGAAGAAGACCAGTATGCAAAACACTGTCAAATGCCTTTGAGATATCCAAGGCAACATTATACTCAAAATCAGGAAAAGATAGTTGAAATTCCTTGGAGATGTAGGAGGGGGGGGCTTGGAAAACTTAACCCTCATCAGGTATATTGAGGGCAAGTGAGATAGAGGAAAGGCAGTGAGCCATTTACCTGATGAGCTTGAGTGAATGGATTGAGGCAGTAAAAACATGATAAGAACCACACAAGATAGGAAGTTGTGGAGAGCCATGATTGCCTATGTCCTGAAGGGAAGAATAATATTTTGAAAAAAATGAGAACAATAAGAGAAATGCTAGGATATGAAACCTGTTAGACAAGCCTGCTGCTGCTGCTGTTACAACTACTACTACTACTACTGATCATCATCATCATCATCATCATCATCTTATTCATTTATTGCATCAATCTTTTCACAAAGAATTTCACAGTATATTAAAAATATCTTTCTTTTTTGAGGTCATATTTTCTTCCAGTTTTAACAATCAACTGAATGCTTTTAATCGGTGAACTTTAGAAGTCACACAGCAATATTTGGGATATTTACTTAGGCAGCAAGAATCCATTATTGAGACTGAGCAAAGCAACCAGTTCTGCTTGTTTAAGCATTTTTATTACATTTATTACTCCTGACCTTTTCAAGAAACAAAAGTTCTTACAACATCATTGAAATTGGATCCATTAAATATTGCAAAATTGTAAGTGATTATTACTTGGCCCATCTATATAGGACTGTTAATATATAAACTTGATTTGTTATTGTGATAATTTCACTAATCTCTATTCTTATATATCAATTATCTAAAAACAATAAAGTAAATGATCCTACTATACTTGCCAAATAGATATAGTATTAATTCTACAAATTTCTTTAACTATTATATACACATAAACCTAATAATGGCATCTTTGCTTCCTTAGAGAAACTTTAGATATAATAGTCTAAAATGTATATAAACCAACTTTTCTCTCATCTCCCACTATAAATCCAACAATTGTATATAAACTTTTATCCTGTACTATACAGCTTCCTTTCTATAAGCATCATGGTAATATCAACACATGGACTAATGGCATAGGTTATGGGGATCACCTCTTATTAGGAAAACTTTGTTCAACACTATTTAACAGAGTTCCTTCCTTTAATGTTTTAATAGATTCTAATAGTTATAATTTGACAAAAAAAATCACGTCTTTTCAAACCATAATGGGAATGACTGAAAAACACTTGCCACTCACATTTTATAGACATAAGTATACAAATGCAGGCCTGGGATTTTTTTATTAGTTAATAAAATAGGCTGGTTTATAGTTTCACATTACTCAGTCAAGAAGACACAATGTTACGTCCGCTTGTCCGAACTTGCTTTTGTGTGTCAACACCAATTCTTAGTTTGTGAACTTTTTGCCTTCTAACTGTTAATTTGTCTGCCATACATAGTTTGCTTGTTTGCTTGATATTATTTTATTGCAAACTTTGTTAATTCTGTTTCTTAAAGAGTTCTATTCTTTATTTTACATTTGACCATGTCTACTCACTCCTCTAAATTCCAACACACTTCAGAAGGAAGTATGCAAAAATTTGTGACTTTTATAGAATAAAAGACTTTTTTTTATTAAATCCAATAATTTTTTTTAGATAATTCTAAACTATTTTGAAGATTCACTGGATCTAACTAATGACTTTATCCACAGTGGATAAAAGCATTAGTTAGATCCAGTGATAGGATCCAAACAGTGTGCGTTCAATACCCGGCTAAGGCAGTGGAGAACTTTCAGAGGGAAATTAACAGGAGATAACTGATAACTGACATCCATTAATCATGGCACGTGGAACTAGAACAGTCTACCCCAGTGAGTGAAATAAACGGTTCAGTTCGACATTCCAACCACCTGAAAAAGGCCGGAGTGTACAACAGCTGAAACGTTGTAATAAATATGGTGACAAAGATGAGGACAATAGTTCGAATAATGTAAATAATGCGAAAAAAGCATTTGTACAATACAAAAAAGAATACATAATCTTCATTTAATACCTTGTAGAATAGCCCTTATTAACTTCTACAGCAACCAACCTCTTCTTGTAATTCTCAATTAATGATTTGCAAATTTTAGTTGGTATTTTGTTCCATTGTTTTTCACATATGGTCTTCAGATCTGGGATGTTTGTTATAGCTCTCGATTGGAATTGAATTTTCAAATAATTCCACAGATTCTCAATTGGGTATAAATCTGGGGACTGGGCCATTTCAGGATATTTACAATATTTTGAGCAAGCCATTTCTTTGTAGATTTTGCAGTGTGCTTAGGATCATTATCTTGTTGGAAGATCCAATCAAGAGGAAATTCAAGATTTTCAACCCAAATCATTAAATTTGCTTCTGAAATATTTTGGTATGATGTGGCATTCCTTCTACCATCTATTAATAATATGTTGCCAGTACCTTTTCTAGAAAAATATCCCTAAACCATGATTCTGCCACCACCAAATTTCATATTTTTTTGGCTACAAATAACTACTAATAACATTACTGGAACATTCTAGAATATTCCACTTGAATAATCTAGAGTATCAAAGCAATTTAAAAGTTTTAAAATCTGAAATTTGCATTGTATGAATACTTTTTTCACCCATTAAAATAGATAAATGGGATTTATTTCTAATAAATCAAGATTTTTTCTGTTTTCTATGCATATTAAGTTATTATGCATCTGTGTACAGTTAAAAAAATATGTTATCAGTTGGAAATACAATAAATTAAACATTTGTATGTGTACATGAATATGTATGAATATTTGTTCCCCACCAACTGTGTGTGTGTGTGCATATATATATATATATATATATATATATATATATGGTAATTCATTGAGTCTAGAATAAGAATCCTCAACAGAATGCAGAAAGCACTGGATGACCATTTTGTCCTATTTGGCACTCATCAGCAGTGCGTATCCAATACCAAGAATCAAACCCAGACTGTTTCAATACAATGGAGGTGTCATACCAACTGTACCAATGGGCCTTGTTAATGAAGACAAAAACTGAATAGACTCGATATAGCACTACTACTCACAAATTCCATGGTGTTACTAATCCAGGTATTGATAACCTAATGGATTGTGTCTCACAAGCAACATCTTTTCTTTCCCCTTAGCTGCTCCATCACAGAGCATTAGCTGGGTCAAGCAAGGATAGACAAGTGATAGAATTTTGAGGAATTAGAATAATTATGATTAATTAATTATTATTCTAATTCCTCAAAATTCTATCACTTTATATATATATATTAAGAAATAATGTATTTTAATTTTAATGTTATTTTATTACTTCAAACTTTATTTTTAGTGGATACCTGTATTTGGGTAAACACTCCTGTTTATTTTAAGCAGTATTTATTTTAACTACTGGCCTGCATACACGAGCAGATGGCACATATTTTTTTATTAAATTTTGTCGCATTTGCAGACCAGTAGACAAAATATATACTGTTTAAAATAAACTGAGCATCTACTCAACTACGAGTATCCACCAAAAATAATGTTTGAAATAATATATATATATATATATATATATATATATATTCATACATGTTTCATTAAATAATATAGACAAGTGTTGTCTATTTATTTTATGTAAATTCTTTTCATAACGTCTGATAAGCTTAATAACATTATCATTAAATGAAGAAAGAAAATCACAATATTGATCCGTATTTTTTAATCCAATCTAAGCTTTCGGCTTACATAAGCCATTATCAAAGATGTCAATTACTGTACAACATATTAAGCAATATACGGACAAGACAGTGATGATAGTCGGTGATTGTTTACATGGATGATTTCCTAGCAACGATAAACACGTGCATATAAGATGCTAGATGTGAAAATCGCACCGCAGCTCATGACGTTACACATGATCACGCGAGAGTGAATTGGAGAAGTATGAAGTATAGGATGCCGTTGGTATAAACCAATGGCTTCTGTTACCAATTATAGACATTTAAGGATATTTGTAGAGATTCCATAGTTGATTTTGTTTAGGTTAGGTTTCAACTGTTTGATGTATATTACTTCAAGGATTTTTAGTTTTTGTCTATTGTTTTTATGTTGAAGTATAATTGTGTTTTCGACAAGGATATATGTATATATATATATATATATATATAGTAAACAGGTATTTGGGTTTACTCAGAGAATATAGTTTTCACAGGGAGTCCTCTAACCAACAACAACATTCCCAGGTAGAGTGAGTCCCATTTCATTGTTTATTCCTCATCTCATTGGATAAGAACACAGGTGTGTCTGAAAATTCTGACTTTAAAATCTTTCTCTTTGTGCTTCAATTTAGTCAAAAAGGCTAATAATAATAATTACCATCAATCTTATAGCCAATATTGTTATCATTTTGTTGTCTTTTTATTCCTCAAATTTCATTAAGCTGCCTATTAAATCTCTCTCTCTCTCATATATATATATATATATATATATATATATATATGTATATATAATTAAGTTATGAAGAACTTGGTAATCCGTATGGGTAATCCCAAGGAGGATGAAGTCCTGAGAGCTCAATGTAAATCCAGAGCTAATATTTAAAAGAAAAACAGATCACTTTAAGGTACCATTATAATAATTTATTTCACCAGAGTCCTTTTAAAGAATGCCGGATCATCAGATAGCACTTCCAAAAATGAAATGAAATGAAAAATGGAATTAAAATTGATGGGTAGTGTAAGTTTTTGTAATTTAACAGAGAGTGTAAGAGGGATAGTTAAAGAGACATGGTAGAGTATAGGGAGGGATTAATTTCATATCTCTCTCAAGTATACTTTATATTGTGGGAGGAGGAGTGACCAGACCGTGACCTATTTAGATGGTTAACTTAACGGAAGTGATATATAGAAATGGGAGGGGAGTAGGGAGAAAGGAAAAAGGAAAAAGAAGGGAGAGGGAAGTAAAGAGAAAGAGGCTGTAATTGGGTTTTAGCAATTTATGTAAAGAATAGATTTAAATGCTTGATAGAAATTTAGATGTCTAAAAAAATTTGAGGTTTGCTATCAATTTAAATATTTAATTTTTTTAAACAAATAGTTTAGGGACTTAATATAAGTTAAATACTAAATATATATATATATATATATATATATGGGTTGATGTGAGTTTGTGACCCTGGGTTTCATGCTTTTGCAATCATCAGACAAACTGGTTAATTTTTTAAAATTTTGGATTTATGTAGGGTTGCGTGTATTGAGTTTTTATGGAAGTGGGAGGAAAAATTGTCATTGTGACGCCACTCATACTTACGCAAATATACATACACCTGCGTACACTAATTGAGGTACGCAGACACACATACACACGCACTCACTCACCGGATCTCACACAAATTTAAACATATGTGAACAGTATGGGACTTGATATATATATCTATATGTGTACTGTTGTGTATATACGTACGCATTTGATTCCTGAATTGAATGATGGATTGTGTAGCAAATAAGTTTCCTGAATGTAGTGATGTCCCCACGCAGACTGTTTTTCTATTTTTCCACTGAATAATATTTCCTCGCATGCACATATATATGTATAATGGGGTCTGTATAAAACTATGATAGGTAAAAATTGCTATTATTTTTAATTTTTTAAGGCTGTTTTGTTATTATTTTAAAGCCGGTTATTTGCTTGTTTTTGGTGATTGTGCATATGTAAATGGTAGAAATTCCAATTTGTAATCATTATTAGTTTTTATGCGGTGGTATTAATTTTGCTGGGGGAGAGAGGAGTAATTTACATTAATGGTGATTGCAGACTAATATGGCAATAGTAATTGTGATGTGGTAGTAATGGTGGTGGGAGGGGTTGATTATAATAACAATTGTAGTAACAAATACTTATTGTAAAGTGGTAAAAAGCGGGAAACCCAGGGTCATAAACTCACATCAATCCAACTAAATATGTTAGCTCTATCTGATATTGAGCACATTCCAATAAGTACCGTGCATATAATATATAAATAATATATATAATATATTGCACATATATATATTGTTATATCTCGTGCAAGATATAATAAACAAAGTAACCCGAGTGTAGGTTTTCAATAATAGATTTATAATCGGATGTATGTGTGACAAGTACAGAGTCGAGAGTATTGTAACCTCAATAGGTGTTAACAAACGAAGTCCTCCTGACGGTCCGCTATGGTCATACTTAATCGGCAACCAGTCCATCCATTACAGTGAATGGGGAAGTTGGGTTATATCATCACAACATATATATTAGAATATTAGAACAAAAATATGTGAGGATTGTTAAAAAATTGCAGTCGTGTTTCAACACATAATGATGCATCTCTTCAGTAAATTACTGGCAATTCCGTAATTTACAATCGCCTGAGGAAACGCATCATTATGTGTTGAACCATGACTGCAATTGCGTAGCAATCATCACCTTTTTGTTCTAATATCCTAAAATAAATACTATTGCTCTATTATGTATTGAGCCCTCTTTTAAATTAAATGTTATGAACTTTGATGGAAGTGTATTCTAACTGTTCTCATTGTACCTATATATATATATATATATATATATATATATATATATATATAAACTCATTTTTATTGGTAAAGTTTTGCTCCCAATAATTGTTACACAAGATGTCACCAAAGAAAATTTTAAACTTTCAGCTTTGCAAAGAATATCAAAAAATTTTGCTTACTACAAGGACACCACATGGTTCTTGAAAATGACTGAGACAGTTGAAATTACTTGAACAAAGCCACAGTACAAACATGAACTTAAGACAGTTTATTCACATCTTTCATCACAATACACAACACCTTATTCCAAAATTAAAAAAAATACATTATGTATGAACATATATATCAATATATGCATATACATTTATCAATATTAATAAACACATACATGCCACCTGTATATACATACATACATACATAAATACTATCTTTATATGCACAAATGTGTTTATGTATGTGTGTATATTTATAAATATGAAATATAGACAGATAGAATTTGCACACATATATTAAAAGAGCGAAGTCAAAACTGGAGAAAGGCTGATGAAATAAAGTGTACATAGCAGTGATTTACACAAAAATAATATTTTCATTCCATCAGGGAGCAGATAAATCAATCATTTTTTTTCTCACCCCAAATGGTAATAAATATCTTTTGGATCTGGCCCTTGATCTTGACACATGGGCTATATCTTCTGATTGTCCCTCTCTCTTCAAATGAATTAGCATAATATTCTGAAACCAACAAATATTGCAGAATGCCTGCCTGAGGAGCTGTAAAAGACCTGTTCATAATCATTCATTAAGTAGTAAACATTTCAAGATTCATCTCTTCATTGCAAATAATAATTTATTATTGCACACTGATGGATGATACTGAACTGATTTGTAGAGTAGAAAATGAATGACTGTTTAGTCCACTGATAAAGTAATGGAATTTCCATAACATAATGAAATAAAAGTCACTGAAACAAAATGATAGATACGCCATATTTGTTTTCTTCATTTGTCAATTTTCTTGATATTTATTATCTCTCTTTATTTGAATTTTCAATTCTAAATTCATTTGATGTGGTAAATGTTTCTTTATGACTTTTTATTTACTATTTTTTTTTTACTAATGTTCACTACAATACAAGGCTCAAGAGCTACTCAAGGTAGAGGGTTACTGCATGATGTTGTATGAGCATAAGAAAAGGCAAGAAGTAAAGTTCTTTGGGTTAAGTGGGAAAGATAACAGCTAATTCTAGACTTGAAGAGGTCAAGATTTAATTAGTGAATAAAATTTAAGAGTTCAGTTGGAGACGTTAAAAGTATAGAGTTGAAGCAGACTTCAGAAGGAACTGGAAACCCAATCACAAACAGAAAATAAGGAATAAATCTCTATTCTGTCTATATTTCTGAGATGAGGTATTATGTACAGTATTTACATTAGTCGGACTATTGTCCTCATCTTTGTCGCCATATTTGTCACAACGTTTCGGCCGTTGTATGCTCCGGCCTTCTTCAGGTGGCACATGGAACTAGAACAGTCTACTCCAGTGATCGAAATAAAGGGTTCAGTTCGAAATTCCAACCACCTCCAAATAGTTCGATTAATCTAAATCTCTATTCCTGTTCAAAAGATCAGCAGGGAGCATGAACTGGATGATAGACAAATCTATCTACTATTGTGAGAGAAGAAAAAAAAAAAAACCCTAATTACTGAATAAAATTTCAATGCTCAGTTAGATGCGTTAGAAGTATAGAGTTGAAGTAGACTTTAGAAGAAACCAGAAACCCAATCCTAATCAGGAAAAGGGATAAACCTCTACTCCTGTTCAAAATTCACTTACTTTGATTTTTTTTCTCCTTTTTTTACTGAACTGATTTGTAGAATGGAAAGAAAGTGGTTGTTTAGCCCACTAAGAAAGCAATGAAATTTCCTTAACCTTACTAAATAACATGCCATATATGTTGTCTTCATTTGTCACTTTTCTTGATATTTATTATCTCCCTTTATTTGAATTTCCAATTTTAAATTCATTTGATGTGGTAAATGTTTCTTCATAATAAGTTCCTACCTTTAATTTCTTTTCTCTTTTTTTACAGTTTCTTTTTTCTTGTACTTTTTAATATATTTCTTTCTGTTTTTCTTTCTTCTTGAATTCTTTAATCTTTTTTATTTCTTTTCCTCTCTTCATTTTTCATTTCATGTGAGGCTTTTCTTCCATTTTTTTTTAATCCTCTTGCACCTTTTGCCTAATTCATCTTCATCTCATTCACTTTATTATTGATTGATTAAATGCCCATTTTTCATTCTTTACTTATTTCCATCTTTTTCTTTTTCATTATTTATCACCCACTTTCTTCATCATATCGTCTTTCTTTCTCGTTTCATTTCTATTCTATTAGGTTGGTGCAAAAATAATAGCGTTTTTTTGACGTATTTTTTAACGTCAAAAACGTCATTATTTTTGCACCAACCCAATATTATAGTCCCTAAGAAATATGCTCCCAAACTGTCTCCTGTTCTCTCTAAACTATATACACTTGATACACTGTCAACATAACAAAAAGAGAGGTGTGGGGCAATACTGCACACATGTGTAGATGACAACACAAGAAGGATGTATGTCACCAGGAAACAGTAGACAAATGAAGTGGTAGGAAGTATAGGAAGATTTTAGTACACCAATGGCAAAAATTCAACATTGAAATACAAATCAATTGATGAAAGAACACGAATTCCAATGCATGAACATTTTTTCGGCTATTTAGAATGGTACATGGGAGCTGACATGAATTTTCTGGAAAATAGGGTTGGCATGGATGATGAGACTTAGCTGCATCCATTGCCTTGAAGACAAAGGCTGATTCCATGACTTGGTAGTATTTATCATCAGTGACCACCATCCAATTATAAGTTCAGCAATCAGTGAAGAAATTGATACTGACTGAGTTTCAGTGGTGTAAATAGTGTGCTGCTTTTTTTTATATGGCATGGTCAGACACTTAACCCAATCAGATATTGTGACATACTGGACTAACTTAGGAAAGCTGTTCATCAAAAAAGACCAGGATGTTTGCAGAAGACTGTCATCCTGCTATATGAGGATATCACCATGTGATTTCTTTCTTCAGAGAAATATTTTTCTTTCTCTTTTTTGCCATGTGAAAATGAAAGAGAGCATATGGCAAAAAAAAAAAAAAAAAAAAGAAATAAAAATCAATTCCTAAAAAAAAGGAATTAAAGAAAGCACATGCCAAAAAAAAACAAAAAACAAATAATTTGTTTGAAAAAAGCAAGAACACTGAAAAAATGAGAAAAAAAAGGAAAAACTTCCTTTAATGAAAAAAAGAGGTTGATGAAGAAGATGGAGGGAATAAAACATTTCTTTAAAGAAAGAAAATATGTAGCAAAGAAAGAGAAAAAGCTTTTACTAAAGAAAATGCTTTGTGATAAATAAGAGAAAAAAAATTCCTGAAAAAAAGAAGTAAAAGAAATGGTAAAGAAAGGAAAAATGACTGCTGCAGACAATATTTTTGTTTTCTTAAAGAGAAATCAAAAGAAGAATTATTCTCTAGGATCGTCTAAAAAATAAATCTTAATCTTAATATCATTGAAAGAAGAATCTGTCAGATTCCTAATGAAATCAGCTGACCTTGTATTTTGGTTCAGAAAGAAGACTTTTGTTTTGTACGAGGCTCACAAGAAAAAAAAGGACATCAAGTTGGCCGAGTCAAAAAAATGAGTTTGAAAATGAACAATGAAAGAAAGAAGGTAGGATATTTTGATGAGAAGAATGTCATACTGTTGATCTTATCTTCAGAGAGAGGAACAAGTTTTTCCCAAACATCCACTTGGCAGAGGAGCTGTGATGGTGTTGTTAATAAAAGCTGTAAGGCTGCATCATAACAGCCTAACAATACCACACATGGTTATTGCTATTTGAACCATTGTCTAATGTGACATGAATCAAATGAACAATTACAAATCAATCATCAAGTGCTTTCTATTGGGGAGAGAATCAAAAGCTTGCTAACTCATGGACTTAGTTTGAGTTTCTATGTAGTGAAGTCATATTGGCATGTGTGGTGTAACAATGCTTCAGACACCCACTGCAATACCCACATAATAAATTTTACCTTTTTTTTTCTTTGGTATAGGTGTGGGAAGCTTTTTCAGCCAAAAGTAAAGCTGAACTGATGATGATAAAAAGTAGGAAAAATGTTTAGGATTTCAGAGAAGAGTTTTATTGCATTTATTGGCCATTAATATTTAACAGAAAATAGAATTCTTGTTTTCTCCTGGTATACTCATGATAAGCAGGAGCGGGGCGAGTAGTCAGGCTATGCTGATGACATAGGTATTCATAGTTCACATAAGAAGGATCTTGGACAAAATAATAAACCATTTCTACTATGTGTTCTAAGAAGTGAGATTGAACCTTTACAAAAACAGGAACTATGATTTTGAATTAAAAGGAAAGCAATAATGGCAAATAGCCCAAATCCATCATAAAAATTCAAGGTCTAGAATTAGTAAATACTAAACAATTCAAGTACCTCAGCGTATGGATCATTTATAACAAATTTTGCGTAAGAGTTAAGAAAATTGAACATAGGCATAGGTTCGCCCAATACCACAAATTGCTACAAAACCAAAACATTAACCACAG
Organism: Acanthosepion lycidas; assembly: GCA_963932145.1. NCBI lineage: Eukaryota > Metazoa > Mollusca > Cephalopoda > Sepiida > Sepiidae > Acanthosepion > Acanthosepion lycidas. The sequence goes on along the minus strand of OZ010590.1, from coordinate 90,001,275 downwards.
AACTAGAGTTAAGCTTTTAATCTCACCAGATTATGACTTTCATATGGATGTTATGCATAGCATCCAACTTGTTCAGAAATATCTAAACTGACAACTGTATACAACTGTTTTCTAAGATCAATGATTAAAAATGACTTTGAGTAAATGAATCCTGTAGGTTTTTAGAGAGGATCATCCTTCATTAGAACTCATAGGCTGACACTACAGAATCTAAACCAAAAACTTTATTAAATAATAGAAATTGCATCACTTGAGAACTTTCAACAGCAACAACTAAAATGGATGGCACATGTAACTTGAGAAGAAAATAATGGGATAATCAAGATATTGACCTTCTACACTTCTTCAAACAAAAGTTTAGAAAGGGAACTCCTATCATTACTAGAAATAGTGATAACAGCAAAGTTGCAAAACCTATTTTCCTGAAAAATTGCTTAAGTAGAAAAGTTTTATATATTTCAACCAACAGTTAACTGTTTGGTTAATGAATATTGAATATTTCCATATAAAGGAAACAGTTAATCTTACCATTAGGAAGAAATTTTGTATTTCAGAAGGAGGATTCAGCCATTCACACTGCTAAAGTCAAAAAAGAATGGTTTGAGCACATGTACATTATGGTTATGAACTGGGCTGCAAACTGTCCAGATTGCACTCTTTTTGAGAACCTGTGAGACATATTTTCAAGACAGATTGAAAAGAGGAACAATGAAATCTTTTCGATTAAATATTGCTGGGATAAAATTCTGCTTGCCATGAACATGTTTTACATGTGACAGAAGGTATCCTTTTCTGAAACTAAGCAAGGCATTAAGAGATAGGAAAATTTTGCTAGAAACAAACAAAAAAGACTACAGGATTGCTATTTAGCAATTTCCTGTAGGACAGTGAATGAAGAGATTAGAAGCGACAGAGATACAGTTCTATTAATGAATACTAAAAATGACTTATTATTACTTTAATGACAACTGAAAACAAACTGTTCACTCTGACACCCAGTGTAAAAATATATATGGTCGTTCCTTGTCATGGTAGAGGGCTTACTTGTCCCAGTGATCCCAAGAATGAAGCTGTCTGGAGTTTCAACTCCTGTAGTGCAACCCACGACCGTAAGGCTGAAGAGGAAGGACCAGATTGAATGCAACCAACCACCAAAGACCCCAATGGTGGAATAGGCAAAGATCTACATGATCTCACTGGTAGATGAGGGCAGTGCTAGTTGGGCTGGTGTAACCAAATCAGACTTTAATAGACCAAGCATCCGACAGCCTCCACCACAATCAAATGGCCTCATCAAACTCTCTTTGATTCACAGACATCTCTGCCACTGCCACCAGGGGAGAGAAAGGGAATAGAGAGGATGACGATTTCAATGCTTGGATGTGAGTGGGTGCTGATGACAACAGAAACAGCAACAATGAAGAATGCAATAGTCAGAACATGTAAGCAATGAGGAAGTGTTAAAGAAAATAAAAACAACAAGGAAGCAGACAATCAGAAAGAGACTGATGAAATTTCTAGGTTTCAAAATGAGGAAAGAGAGCTTGGAGAATCTAAAACTCACAAGGCATAAAGCAGATGGGAACAGCAAGTAACCTAATTAATGATTTTGTGTGAATGGATGGCAGAAGTGTGACAAAGAGGGTAGTAAAGAGTCAAAAGTTACTTAGAGCAACAAAAGACAGGAAATTGTGGAGAGCCATGACTGTTTATGTTCTGAAGGGATATATAGCACATAAAAATATAGTGAGTAGTCAAATGACACAACAGAAAAAAAATCTGGCAAAGTTTAACAAATGTACCTTAAAAAAAGGGTGTATGAAAAGGGGTAATAACACTTATTACTGTATACTCCCTTGGCAATATTTATTGTTTTAAAAATCTTTTAGAATCTTGATAAGATGACACTCTATTGATACATTTTTCTCTCCAGAATTGACAACAAAATAATTAAGTGATGAGAAAAATATATATTTAATGACTCTTATATATAAGAGTAAAGTCTTAACCAAATACGAATTTCATATTTTTCATGGCTTGTGTACACTGTATGTATAGTGTAACAAATGTATTAAAAGACTTATATTAAGAAATTATCCATGAAGTAAAAACTGTAGGCAGTTCTGGCCAAGGGCAGTTTATTCCCAACAAGGATTTAATTTAATGATCGACATCAAATTATCAGACATGGAAGAGCAATTAAGTGTGTTTACCTTTCAATTTCTGATTCTCAGCTTCCAGTGCTATTTTGCATTCTGAAAATCTTTCCGAGATCTGCTTCAGGTCTTGACGGGCCCGTAGCAATTCATATTCCAGATTCTGGTGCGTAGCTTCACTTTTCTCAAGGAGTGAACGCAGACGAGCAATTTCACCATCTCGGGAAATTAGCTGCAAAATGAAAGATAAAGAAAAAATTAAAACAAATAAACATAAAAGGAATGAAAAAGTTATTGTCTGTGTTGTATTTTTCAAATTTTATGTCAATATTTGTTCATTATAGGTCATTATTTGTTTTAACAATATTTCTTGTTTTGCTTAGCTTTCAGAAGGCATCTTTTGCTATTCCGATGCATCTTTGAAATTTGGTGTTACATTTTCTGTCATCTGTTAAAACATTACCCAAATATTTAAACTTGTGTACTTGTTTGATTGTGACAATTCGTAGCTTGATCTTGGGCATTCTCTCTTGCTGACAAATGTACATTGTATCTTCTTACAACCGATGGTTAGTCCTTTCTTCTCATTTTCCTATACTAACTTGTCTCAGAGGTCCTGTTGTTTCCTATCTGTGTCTGCCATCAATACAAGAATTCACAATTTAAATATCCCAATATATATATATTTTAAGACATTTTTATGTTTATACATTCTTTTTATAGATACAAATATTTAAGTAAATGCTCTGTTTATAATAAACAGTATTAAACAACATTTACCGGCCTGGATGTCTGAGAAATTTTCACAGAAAATATTCATCCTACAACAGGATTCGAACCTGTATCCTATACGGAACTGTCATTTAGCTTGACGTGCCTTGACCGATTTGGCCACAGAGGAGTGTTCGGTAAATTTGACCATGCTAACCGAACGCTCCTTCGTGGCAAAATCGGTAAAGGCATGCCAAGCTAAATGACGGTTCCGTATAGGATACAGGTTTGAATCCTGCTGGAGGACGAATATTTTCTGTGAAAATTTCTTGTACATTTTGGCTGGTAAATGTTGTTTAATACTGTTTATTATAAACAGAGCATTTACTTAAATATTTGTATCTATAAAAAGAATGTATAAACATAAAAATGTCTTAAAATAATTGTCAGACTTTGTCCATTTCATGATATATATATATATATATATATATATATATATATACACACACACACACACATACAGAGGTAGTAATCCGATTGTATAATCCAGGTGAGTCCTATTAACACAATATAGAATTTGAAATATGTTAAAACTGACTCACAAAAGAGCGCTCAATGTTTATTTTCATTAAACAGAGCCAAATTTTCTTTACATTTGGAGTTAAGATACCTTTAGTTAATGACCATTTTAAACTATGAATTTTAATTTTAAAATTTGCAGGATTTTTCAAATTGTTTAAGGTATAAGTTTGTAGTGATATATATATATATGTATGTATAAAACATCAATTGGCTAATAATGTGTATATATTTGTGTATATTTCTAACCTTCTTGACAGCAAGTAGTTAAAATACCAGGGCCAAAGAAAAAATCAAAACACATTCAATAATGTTGATGCAAATGTGAAGCTTTACTTGAGACAACCTGAAAAGTATTATTCAGTTAAAGAAACTTAATTAATTGGGGGATTCAAAATTTTCAGCATCATCATTGTTGTAGAGTAGCACTCAGTGTACTTCCTGCTCTTCCCTACTACTGCGACAATGAACTGCTCCTACTTATAAATATGGCAAGTAGCCACATTAGAGTAGGATTTGAGGTGTAGTTGATTTACTCAAGTTTTTCTGTTCTATGTATGAATATTTAATAAACTTCTTTGTTTCCTCTACCTAGTCTTCTGTTCTGTTGATACTTTAACTATGACCTTCCGAATCTTTGGCTATTTTTGAACAAAGACAAAATTATAACAGTGGCAACTAAGTCTTTGAATTCACACCAAAATGGAAGATTTAAAGACAGTAATCCTACAGCCACAATGACAACTGCAAGTGCAACAATGACCAACACAAAAGCAATAACGATTGCAAGAGCAACAAACACAAATGATATTGTTACTCGTACAAAAGATAAACGAAAAAGGAATGAATGTCTCATTTACTCCAGACACTGTAGCAAATTCAATAGTTCATGTATAGGCCTCAAGAAGGTCAATTCTTCATGGAATCTTCAAAAAAGACTGTCAAGCCTAGCCAGATTAGAAAAAGGGAACAACTGCTTTTAAGGAAACTGGGGCTTGCAGAGCATAAAAATTTCTCTAACTACATTTTACTGAAAAATCTGTTAGACAGCAATTTTGACTTGATGGTAAATATACTTTCTAAAAACAGGGAATGTGAAAAATTTAAATTCCCTGAAATATCCTCTGACTGGTTTAAATGTCTAATTTTTGTAAAAGGGTTGACTTCTAGCAAGGATTCTTAAATGCGTTTGTGTATTCTTTCAAAGTTAGAACAACACCATAAATTAACATTGCAAAGTGTTGTGAAAGAATGCTGATAGATATTAGATCTTTAGCATGATACTGACAAAATTGAAGGCAAATAGGTAGACATTCAGACTGTTAAACGAGAAAGAAAAAGTCAAAAGGTAAAAGACCTGACCCATGTCACAGTTGTGGGGCCAGAGATTTTAAAGACAAATGCTCATTTAAAAATTCCAAATGTTTTTGTTGTCAAAAGACAACACATTCAAAATATGTACAGAGAACAAAATAAATAAATAAATAAATAAATAAAAAACCTAATTATGTTAAGGTTACTCTGACAACACAAGGACAGTCTGTGGTTAATTGAAAATGTATATAAAAGTAAAAATGAACAGAAGACTTCTAAAACTACAATTACACATGGGTTCCAAGATAACGGTTATAAGTGAAAAAATAGGGAAGGATATTGGTGCCCCAAAAATTGTAAAAAATGATTGAGGTGCATTGGGGACAAAATTAAATATAATAGGAAAAATAAATTCTAATGTTTCTTTCTGAGGCCAGAATTTGAAAGATAACCTCCATGTTGTGAAAGGAATACCCTTGAGCATTTTTGGAGGTGACTGGACTAACAAAGACTTTATAACAAACATTTGGAAAATCATTAGGGAAATCACAGAAGTGGCCTTGAAATTTACTCAATTTTTTTCATTTATTTATTGCTTGTGTAATGAGTTACATTGTTATTTGCATGACTTAGGAAAAATTCTGAAGCCATTTCAAAAATGAGCTGCAGTTAATATTTGTCTTTCTTTTCTCACCTGATACAGGAAAAAAATTATTTTTGGTAAAAACAGTCGCTGGGATTGAAAAAAAGAAATGAAAAAATCCTAACTTGATTTAAGATAGCCTTTAACATTTGAACTTGAAGGATTTTTTTAATGTCATATTCTTTCAGGGTGTAGGTGATCACGACTCTGTACATGCGCATTCTATATCTGTGAACTGCAATGCACATGCATTCCTGGGAAAAACAGTGGAATTGTTTCCTGTCGCCTGATTCATGGTTTTTCTTCCCTTAGACTGGTTGCCATTCAAGGCTAGAAAGCTTAGCCTTCTCTGCTATTTACCCATAGCTGGTGCAAGAAGAGATTGATTCAGGCCTTTCCTTTGTGCAAAAGTGAATGCAACAAACTAGTCTGGAATTTTAACCCAGTTTGCAGAAGCAATATTCTGTGCTGATAACCAATACACTACCTTCATGTCCTTCAAAGAACTTTTTATTGCAAATCCCCTAAATGTTTAAGGGGTTAAAACAGGTTTCAAACAAGTGAATCGAAACTGGAATTGTTCTTTTTGAATGAAATATAGAATTTGGCTGAGGGGAAAATACAGTTCATGGATTTGTTTTCTATGGCTTATCAATCTTTTGCAGGTTATTTAAAGCCAGCAAACATTTATTTTTTGTAAGAATTTTGGCGAGATAATAACTATTTACTGATACAAGTCTTACTAATTAACCCATAGTGGAGAAAAGAGGTGAATTCATAATTTTCCCAAGATATTAGTGAATATAACAAATTTGGCTGGAATTGGAAACTCGGCTCTCTGACTTCCAATTCTGAGCTGTTATCCATTTCACCACCTGCACATCCATGCTTACAGAACTTGGTATTCCCAAGTGGTCACCCATCTAAGTACTGACCAGGTTCAACATTGTTTAACTTCGATGATCATATGAGTTTCAATGTGATATGGCTGTAAGCATACTATCAAAAATTTATATAAATAAAAGATTTTGTCAAGGAAATGTTGGAAACTTTAGAATCAACTTAATGTGAAAATATTCTGAAAGTAATGACTCTTATTATTTTTTTTCCATAAATGGTTCAATAGTAAGTGTAAAGTCAAAGGAGAAAAAAAAAGACCTTTGAAAACTTTATTCTATCATTTGTCAACTGAAATTTCACCTTCAATATGACAGCATTTATTTATACTTGGTAACCTACTCACAGACACTACAGTGAGGTGATTCTGAGAGAATTACAAGTCCTACCAGGATTCATTATCGGCGGCCACAATCTTAACATCATAAGATATGCAGATGACACGGTGTTGATAGCAGATACGGAAAAGAAAACTACAAGATCTCCTACAGAAGGTAGTGAAGAAAAGCAAGCAGGAAGGACTGACCATCAATGGCAAGAAGACAGGATGCATGGTTGTTAGCAAAAGGATGAACCCAAGTTACAAATTATAAATTGAAGATACTAAAATTAAACAAGTACAACAAATTAAATATCTGGGAAGTGTTTTTAACAGAGGATGGAAAGTGTGACACAGGATTCTGAAGGCACATTGGGATGGCAAAAGGTGCCTTCCAAAAGCTAAGCAAAGTATTAAGAAATAGAAACAAAGAAAAGAGGACTGAACTATTATGTAATATCAGTCCTTCTACATGGTTCTGAATGCTGGAAGCTCCTCGCTAAGTTGAAGTCAAGATTTTGAAGCAACAGAAATGCCGTCCTACAGAAGGATGTTGAGGATTAATAAGATATTAAGTCAAAGATAAAAAGATTAGCACAATGCAATCAAGTACTTTCTAAATGAATTAAAAATGAACAACTTTGGGCAACCAAATTAATTAATCCTTGTGAAGAGACTTGAAGCAGCAGTAATGTGCTTCTACAGAAGGATGATGAGGATGCAATGGACCAAACATGTGAGCAACAAAAAAGTTTTAGAGAAAATGGAAACAAATAGGAAACTTATACTTAATATCAAGAAAAGATAGTTGAAATTTCTAGGGAATATAATAAGGAAAGAGGGCTTAGAAAATCTGATACTCACAGGACAGATTGAAGGTAAGTGGGCCAGAGAAAGTAATACACAAACTATCTGGCGAGCCTGAGCAATTGGATGGCAAAGCAGGTTTTGGGAGAGACAGCAAAATGATAAATGTTACAAAGGATAAGAAATAGTGGAGAGCCATGATCGTCAACATCCTGAAGGGATATGGCATAAAATTCAATATTCAGATTTATTTCAAAATTGTGATCCATCTTGTTGTGGTGAGCAACTAATACATTTAATGTATTGTTTTTATAAAATTAAATGCATTAGTTGCTCACTTTAATGAGACTGACAATAATTTTGACATAAAAAATGCTTCTCTAATGCAAAGAGAAAACAATTCCCTAAGACAAAAATATTTAGAAAGTACTTTAATCACTAGTTTATCCAGTAGAAATTTGTGTCCAGGTTCTTAGGTTTCACCATTCTTGGCAGATCTTCTGTTATCACAGTGTGGGATATTTAACAACAAAGATGATGTAAACAAAAAACAAAAAATCTAAATGGCTAGATTATAGATCCAAAAGACATTATAATAAAAAATATATTTTTTCTTAATTTAAAATTCCCAGCATCTCTCATTTATGGATCTCATGTTCACATTCACAGCTTAGAGAGATATTGGTCAAAAATACATCAGTTCTCCATCAAGATAATAAGCAAAAACTTAAAATTCTGGAATTCCTTTATGTAAGAGAATTGCAGCATAAAATAAAATCAACTATGAGCATAGCAGCAAAGTTCTTAAATGTTTGTAGCGGCAAAGTGCTATATAAAAAAATACTAAATTGAAAGGATTAAAACTAAAATAAATAGACATAATGCATCTAAATTATTTAAACAAACATGCTTATATATATATATATATATATATATATATATATATATATATATATATATGTGTGTGTGTGTGTGTGTGTATTAATATGAAAAAGTTTTTTTTTAACTTAACTCATGTTTACTTTGGAGTTTTGTGGCTATATAGGTATAACAACTTGTTGGAACAAAGTTAATTCTGTTCAATTGGTTATACCGATATAACTATGAAACTCCAAAGTAAACATGAGTTAAGAGCAAAAATTAATTCTATTAATGCTCTATCTCTAATATTGAGCACTCTACCACAAAGCCTGCTTGCCTTAAATGCCTCCTTATCAGAAAAGCACTGAAAAGCAACAATTAGCATTTCAAATTAATGCTATATATAGATATGTATAACTATCTCATAATATTTAAGTGTGAATTTAAACAAGAGCAGTCTACCACCAAAGATTAAATAAAGTGTTTGCTTTAGAATTCTCTGTAGGTTACACTTGAGGAAGGCTGGAGAGCACAACCCCCAAAATGTTGTGATAAAAACAAAGATGAGGGCAATAGTCTGAATATAAATAGTGTAAATAATGATAAATCCTCATTCCAGAAATTCCTCTTCCACTTTCCTCTTTTCAACTGACAACATGTCCACATGAATCTGATGATGATAAAAATGAACCCCAGTTCCTCTCTTGTTTCTTCATTTATAGGAACCATCCTTGACCCCAATCCCTTATACTAACTGGTTGTGGTTGCAGACACTGACTACACCTTTTCAGTATCTCAGTTCATTCAGCTCTTCTCTTGCTTCCAAAAAAGACAGATATCATATAAATGTTTTAGAAGGTAATATTTTTTAGAAGAAAAAAAGAAAAGAAAAATGGAATACAAAGTTTTCTGATTTATTTTGAAAATTAATGACAATTACTATCCGCCCATGCTTCGAATATTTCTGCCATATTTGATCTGGTGCTTCTGCTATATATTTAGAGATTCTTGATAAAATCCAAAGAAGAATCTGCAATGTTATTGGTCCTGACTTGGCATCTCGGCTTCATTCACTTACCCACCACCGTAATGTAGCTTCCCCATGCTTTTTCTATAAATACATTCATGGTAATTGTTCTGAAGAACTTTGCTCTTTGGTATCTAGACTCTTCTATGAATTTAAGAGCAGTACTCAATTGGTAACAAGGTCTCATCAATTTACAGTTCAATTGGCTAGATGTAACTGTACGTTTTTTGCTAACAGCTACATTTTTTTGCATTTCTCACCTACAGAACACTCCTGGCTTCTTGATTTCCAGCCAATTTTGATCTTTAAAAATTTAAACTCAATACCAATTGTTGTCTACTGTCTTCTTGATTTCACTTCTTTTAGTGTTCTTGTTCCTTAATAAAGTTTTTCTTTTTTCTTATCTTTCACACTCAGTAACCCCCTTGTGTCTTAATGGCTTTACTGCCTTGCTTGGGGAGAAATGATTAAAAAAATGAATAATACATTTCAATCAAATAGCATTGTCACAGACTGAGGTGAAGAAGACAAATTTAATTTTCTGTTTAGTTTTGAGTTCCAATAAAAGGTGGAGGGGGAGCTGAACCCCACCATATACCCTCCCTATATTATTGTAGCTAGTCATGTGTAAATTACTAATTCCATGAAAACACCATGACCATGGCTACTGATTGATGATACTGGGCTAGGATATAAATGAATGAATCTAATTCATACAATTTTAGATAAATTTCATTGTAAGATTTTTAAAAAGAAATGATTTCACTTTACTTCCCCGTTTTTTCCATTCCACACAAATTTCATTACTCCTTTTCTTTTTCACAAAATTTTTTATTTTAATTTTTCTTCACAACATTTTTTCTTGTTTTTCATTTTTCTTCACAACATTTTTTCTTGTTTTTCATTTTTCTTCACAACATTTTTTCTTGTTTTTCATTTTTCTTCACATTTTTTCTTTTTCATTTTTCTTAAAATTTTTTCTTGTTTTTATTATTTCTTCACATTTTTTCTTGTTTTTTTTCATTTTGTCTTCATAACATTTTTTCCACAACATTCTTTTCTTGTTTTTCCTTTTCTCTTCACAACATTCTTTTCTTGTTTTTCATTCTACTTATGCCCAACATTCATTTCTTCTTCTCTTTTATTAAACTACCGACTTCTCTTTTGTTTTTATTTCATCATTTACCTTCTAAACAGTCTTGTGTTTTATTTGGAATTCCCTAATTTATTTGAACAGATACCTTTATCTATCTTTGTTGCTATAATCACAATACTTCATCCATTACACCTGCCTTAATTGTCTTGTCAGGTAATGACATTAAGTGGAATACAATTAACTGAAGTCATTCCTAAAACAGGCAGTAAAATTTATCTACCTTGGTCTAGTTGAACAAGTCTGGTCAGTGTCACATAAATTATCCACTATAAGTTATCTCCTCTTAGCTTGGATAGTGGATTGTAAACAATCTACACACATAGTAATATTAACTGTTTCTTTATATGAAAACATTCAGAATTCATTAACAGAGCAGCTAGGGCAACTTTTATTTGGAATTTATAAAATCTTTAGATTAAAATAATTTTTTTTAGGAAAAATAGGTTCTCATGTCCTGTAATTGTTATGACTTTTCAGTATTAATGGGGGTTTCCTTCCTAACCTTCTATTTGAAGTTGTGTGTTACATTTTAGTTGTTGCTGTTGTTAAGTCCTCAAATGATGTGGTTTCAGTTATTTGGTACAGTACTTTGTGATACTGTAGTGCCAGTCCATTAGTTTCACAGAAGGATAGTCCTCTCTAAGACCTACAGGATTCATTTCCTCAAAGATGTTTTCAACAATGGATCTGAGAAAGTGGTTGTATACAGCTGATAGTTTAGATATTTCTGAATGTGCTGCTATGCAAGGCATCCGTATGAAAGTTTCAATCTGATGAGGTTATTTAAGAACATGGTTTGAGTTCTTAGAAGTAAAATTCCAGAAGCTTAATGAATACAACAGATACCTGAAGAAGGCCTTAGGGTGCAATATTTGAAACATTTTTACTATAACAACCAAGATGAGGATACCAGTTTGAAGAAATCCGTGTGTAATAAGGATATTTATTCTATTGCTTTTGAGCTTTTATCTTTTTCAGTTAAATACTTTTTATATACCCTTGTATGTAAAAATATCCCTGTGCTTTTCATATAAATACTTTCATAGTAATTGTTCAGAAAAGCTCTTTGCTATGTTACCTAGAAGTTTTTAATTTAAGTGCAGTACTAGACTGGCATCGAGTTCTCATCAATTTATAGTTGAGCTGTCTAGATGTAAGTGTAAATTCTATGCTAACAGTTTCTTTTCTCACATGTCTCACTTGTGTTTCCATGCTTTCCAGTCAACTTTAATCTGCAAAAATTTAAATGCAATGTCAATTGCTATCTACTGTCCTCCTGATTACTCTTTTCTCTTTCTGCTGATTATTAATGTTCCTGTTCTTAATTCTTCTATACCCAGTAACTCCTTGTGTCTTAGTAGCTTTACTGCCTTGCATGGGGGTGATACAGATTAAAAAAAAAAAAAAAAAAAAAAACTATTTAAATATTTTTGTCTTTTGTTTTTAGCATAAATCTGGTTTAATTTTTTGTATTTTCTTTCTCTTTCTTTTCCATGTTTTTTTTTCTTCAAAACTTACTTAACATTTTCTCCATTTTTCTTTGATTTCTTCTTTCTTTTCTACTTTTAATTTTTTACCCTACTCTCCCTTCTTTTCATTGAGTAGAACAAACACTCTACTATATCAATACAGTTACCACTCTTTGACTGTAATTAATGATTTTCAATTAGATATCAACTCTCTCCAAATTGTTTATTAAAAGCTTTATGTTCTTTATCCTCTTTGATTTTACACCTTCAGCCCAACAATATATCTCCAACATTCAAAAGTTTGTAATTATGGAGTAACCCATTTTACATGTCAGAACGTTTATTAATCTAATTGTTTTTTTGTCTTTCAAATAAAACAGGAGTTGGCAAAGAGGCAATGACCAAATTCTTTATAAAAAAAATTTTATCCTAGTAAATATTTCATTATAAAATTGAAATGCTTCAGTGTTGCTTAAGGAATATCGATAATTAAAAAAGATGATTACAAAGTGGTTGGATTAAAAAAAAAAAAAAAAAGAAAAAAAAAAGAGGCCCCCACCAGCTGATTCGCACCATAATCCCTCTTCCAAAAGAAAAGAACAGATCTGCATTTAACATACAAAGAAGATATATACTCATTGGGGATTTTCCTCAAATCCTATGCAATCTGGAGTTTCGTTTTCTTGAATAAAACAAGCAAAAAAGGTTTTTACTGTGAATGAAAATGGTAATGGTGACATTAGCTGTTTCCTTACAAGGAAACATTCACCAACAGGCCAATGCCAGTTGAAATTGATAAAATCTCTAGATTAAAACAATTTTTCAGGAAAATAGGTAACTATTTGGTAACTGTTATCGCTCTTTCCAGTATTGATGGGGTTTCCTTTCTAACTTTTTGTTTGAAGTAGTGTATAATGTCAATATCTTCATTATGTTACTATTTTCTCTTCCAGTTACATATGTGTTGTGGTGAGCAAATTTTTTTTTTCTCTTCCACCGTATGAATCTGAATTCCTTGTCATCAAATATTGTTGTGGAGTGATTTCACAGTGGAGGCTTGAATTTGTACTAAGTCAGTCCTAAAATAGGTTCGACGTACAAAATGTTAGGAACTTGATATAATAGGTAATGACACAGAGAAATCTAGTTGTGGTCGCTGACACTTTAGTATTCGACTAACTGTCGTCCGACATCAACTGACTCACTGACTGACTCACTGACTCGTTACTCTTACTACTCCGACTTATTATAGGTGGGAGAGTCTATTAACTATAGAATAGGTGTGTTCCACTATAACAATATGCTATCCATTTTAGCTGTTGCCGCTGTTGGTAGTCCTCAAGTGATAGGGTGTCTGTTATTTGGCACAGTTTTTTTATTTGTGATTGTGTAGCACCAGTCCATGAGGTTCAAAGAAGGATGCTCCACCCTAAGATCAATAGGCTTCATTCACTCAAAACCATTTTTAACCATTGATCTTAGAAAGTGATTGTATACAGCTGACAGTTTAGATATTTCTGAATGAGTTGGGCACCATGCATGACATCCATATGAAAGTTTCGATCTAATGAAACTATTTAAGGACATGAACTGTAACTAATGATCATTGTTTCTATTTATCTAGTTTGTTATTGTATTTTTCACAATAGTTCCTTTTAAAATTTAATATTCTTTAAAAACAGTTATAACACACACACACACACATATATATATATATATATATATATATATATATATATATATAAAATAATTGATTGATTTCCATGTTTAAAGACATATGAACACTGTATGGGTCATTTAATGCTGAAATTTAATTTTTTTAGGAGCTCTGAATTAATAAAAATATGTCATGTTATTCTGTTTTCACAATTGAATACATGGTAGATGATACTCAGCTTTTGTGCATATACATGTTTGTGTGAACATAATTAACAGAGGCAGTGATATGTGTGTTTTATGTTGTTTTGTTGAAGTTATATTTTGGGGTACAGTAATTTCTTTAAAAAAATTATAGGATATTATATGGATTAATATCATGAAATAGTTCTTTCATGTTGATTCATGTAGTGTTGATAATTTTCCTATAACTAGATATTGTTAATAATTTTTTTATAAAAAAATGTACTTTTATACTGTCATAGTGTTCACTATTTGACCATAGATGGGAGCTTAGCAGGTGCTACAAACCCTGGGTGAACACCATTAATTAAGAAGTGGTTCCATGCTCCTCAAAACCACCAATCTCCTAATCTGAGGTTTTGCCTCAAGATGTAGTTTACTATCATACCCAAGACTCTATATAATAATTTCATCCCAAGTAAGGTGATAATGTCACTAAGACACAAGGGGTTACTGAGAGTGAATGAAAATGAGAAGATTTTATTGAGGAGAAAGGACAATAAAAGAACAGGGTTCAGGAAGACAGAAAATGGTAATTGATGTTGAATTTAAATTTTTGAAGAATTCATGTGGCAGGAAAGCACAAAACTGGAAGATTGTTCCACAAGCTACAAGTGCAAGAGTAGAAACTATTAAAATAGAACTTACGTTTACATCTAGCCATTCCAACAATAAAATAATGAAACCTAGTTGCAAATCTAGTAGTATATTTAAATTTATGCAGTCAAGGTACCAAAGAGGAATGTTCATTAGAACAATTACCATCAAAATATTTATAGAAATGACAGGGGGAAAGTGATTGAAGTTGAGACACCAAGTTAGGACTGAAAATGTTATTAGACCTTTCTTTGGATTTTGTCAAGAGCAGGAGCCTTGCTGGATGTTGCAGCAATATTCAATGGACGAATGATAGATTTATAAAAATGCAAAATGAATTCTGGCAAGGAAAATTGTCTAGCATAACTCAATGAACCAACTTTCCTTCCAGGGGATCTAGTAATTCATTCAATATAATCGTTCCACTTCATGTCAGAAAAAAAATATTGCGTCATCTGTGATTGCATCAGATTTTTATTATGCCCAAGCACTATTGTTTCAACTGTCAATTAGTTGTCCTATGCGATGGACGTTATTCCAAAGAAGAGTAAAAAAAATTGTAATGCTGCACAGACACACTGGCAACTCTTACCAGTGAGCAAATCAAAGTACTATAGACTGGCCTGGAAACTCTCCTGTTTAAATCCAATTGAGAATCTGTAGTATATGAAGTACTAACATGTGCCCTGGGTCAAGTTTCATTGGAAAAATGGGAAAAAAGTAAAGAATAACAGAATTATTCATTTTGTTTCAATTAATTTGCACAAGGGTGTAGTTGTGTCATCAGCATAAATATCTAGTTGGGAACTGATGACATTGGGGAGGTCGTTGATGATAAGAATCAAAATAGGTCCAAGGATAGAGCCCAGTGGGGACCCCTGCATTAATGTGAGATAATCCAGAAGAGGGACTTTGATGTTACTTTCATGACATGATTTATTAAGGAAGGTTGGATTAAATATCAAATTTGACTGAAGCCCTTTGGCTTGTGAAGAAAGTTAGCATACCAAATCCTGTCAAATGCTTTTGAGATATCTAAAGACATAGCCTGAGCCTCAACAAGCTTGATAAACACCTTCAGTAATAATTACTGGTTGACCTAGAGAAGTGAAAGCCATATTGTTTATCTGAAAGAAGGCCATGAGAAGTAAGATGTTTAAACAATTCAGAGTTTATTAGAGTCTCAAGTGCATTACAATTAGGAGGTAAAATACTAAAGACGAAGAGGAAAATCTGAGGCACCAAAAGGTGTGTGAAACTGACCCAAGTAATTGCTTTCCCAGCTGATAAAGTCTCTCTGTATACACAGTACCACATTCATGAGCATCTTGCCCTTTTTCTCTCGTGCGTGGTGTTTTTATGCCAAGCTGGTCTTGCGAAAAATATGCATACACCCATTCACTCTCACCAATACTCTTAGCTCTGAGATTGTGTTTTTCTTAACTTAAAGTGTTAAGGTGACCCTATTTCTTTTCCCCTTTCCTTCACTGATTTTGCACACCAGGGCATATTAGGCTGATCACATCTAACAATTGAGGGAGGAGTAAATGGTTGTGTCATCAGTGTAGATGTCAACTTGAGAGCTGATGTCACCAGGAAAGTTATTAATGAAAATTAAAAAATAGAGTAGGACCAAGGATAGAGCCCTGGTGTGTGTGGGGGGGGGGGCATCCATGTTAGTATGAAAGGATTTAGATGAGTGGCTGTTCAGGATAACCTTCATTTCACGATTTGATAGGAAAAACTGCATTAGTTCAAAAATATGTATTGAGACACTGTAATTTTTAAGCGTGTGGAGAAATTCTGTATGCCAAACCCTGTCAAAGGCTTTTGAGATGTCCAATGCTACAGCCCAGGCATCACCGTTTTTATCTAGAGCATGATAGACTCTGTCTGCAATCAGTACATAAGCAGCTGATCTGGAGAAATTAAAGCCATTTTGCTTGTCAGAAAAAACGCTCTGTGATGAGAGATGCTGAACCAATTTGGCTATCGCATTGGTATAGCCGGAAGAAGTGATTCCTGTGGGTTATAAGAGCTGAACAGGCAGGAGTGAACCAAGAAAATTGTGGTTTTACTTGGTATTTCTGTAACCACACAAAATCATTGATGGCAGTTTTCAACCTGGAAGAAAACTTGGTAACACAATTTTCAATGGTAAGATTAAAAATTTCACTCCAACGAGTGTCATGAAGAAAATCATGAAATGAATCCCAATTAGTGTGTTGGTGACAAACAATATACTGTGTATAGGGGGTTCTTGACTATTAGATAAGTAGAAAGAAATATCTACAGATACTACTGTGTGATCTGAGTTGCCAAGAAGACAGAATTGCAAAGTGAGACAAGAGCTGGTGAGGAGGTAAAGAAGTGTGTCCATCAGAATTAAGAGGGGGAAACGAGTAGAGAAATCTAATATTTTGCTGGGAGATTGAGCAATTCAAAGTCTAGATGCTGGCAAGATCAGTGGTATTGAAATGATGAAGCTATTTGATGTGATGAGCATTGAAATCGCCAGATATTTACAATTGAATATATAGAAAGAGCTAGTTCCATACTCTCATATAACAAGCTACAGTTCTGAGAAGAAGGTGAATGATAAAGAAGAGATAACTAACAGAGTTTAAT
Source organism: Acanthosepion lycidas (assembly GCA_963932145.1). Lineage (NCBI taxonomy): Eukaryota > Metazoa > Mollusca > Cephalopoda > Sepiida > Sepiidae > Acanthosepion > Acanthosepion lycidas. Next base: position 89,984,212 of record OZ010590.1, on the reverse strand, counting down.
AGAGGAAGTTGGAAGCACATATAAGAACAATATGGAGACTCAAGACCTTGCCTCTGGAAAATTTTCCTGAACAGAGACTCTGAGGTCATACATGTTCATCATAGAAGTCTTTTGATAAAGATAGCCAGATAACATTTTTTTGATAAAGGGGAAGATAGTTAGATACCAATGGAGTCATCAGGAGACAATGCATTTTTTTGGGGAGGGGGATTACCTCTCAATAGATTTTACTCAGCACCGTCTCCACCTCACTGATGTGAGACCCCAACAACTTCAACTGGTTTACTGCCTGTTGACTACTTTGCATTTTTTTTCAGGAGATCTTTTCCCCAGCCAGCTTTCAACGTTTCATTTAAGCCAGATCCAATGGCTCAACAAGTCAGTTGATGCTTGGATATTCATTAGGGTGGTGTTTGCTTTTCTCTGTTTGATTCCAATGAACCATAGTCATTTCCGCAAGTGTGCAGCCAATTTGAACAGGGATAAGTTTAGCCTGCCACCCTGCATCTTTACATTCCTCCACCAGTCCTTCACAACAGTCTTTCTTTCCGAATTTGAGCTGCATCAATTTTATTGCAAGCAGAAGAATCAAGTTGCTTTGACAATCTGCATCTGTATGACAAAGATACTAGAAAATAAGTCTCACTCTCTTTCTCTCCCACACACGTTTATATATATAGGGTGTATCAAAAATATTTTTATAAACTTTTTCAGGGAGGTGTTCCTCACACCAAAACAAGGACAAAAGTCGATGAAAGATGGCTAGGTAGGAGAGGATCGGTTCCATGGCCTGCATATTCCCCTGACCTCAATACTTTGAATTTTTTTTCTGTGGTGCCATCTAAAGCAATTGGTTTATGAAGCAGACATTGATAATGCAAAGATGCTTCATCAACATGTCAGGGGGGGGGGCTGCAAAACCATTCAACACCGTGTGGGAGTATTTTAAAGGGTCCACCAGTCCAATAGATTCAAGTGCAGGATATTTTAAACATTTGTTATGAGTTGCTATGTTTAGTTACAATGATGGCTTTTGGACACATATTTATATGAACATTTTACCTTGTTTTGGTGTTAGGAACCTGCCCCAAAGTTTATAAAAGTATTTTGGGATTGTATCTTGGATTGTACATTTAACTGTGCCTGCTGTAAACTTTAAACTTAATAACTCAAAAAACGAAGGATTTGTGGACATACATCTCTATATGGACTTTTGTCTTTGTTTTGGTGTCAGATACTTGCTCCCAAAGTTTGGAAAATTATTTTTGATACACTCTGTATGTGTGTGTGTGTGTGTGTGTGTGTGTGTAATATTAATTGTATCATCACATCTTGTGAAAACAAAGATCTAAAGCTGGGAAATCTTGCTTTGGTTTGAGTTAGGAGTATCTTTCTTTCTTTCTTTTTTTTTTTTTTTTTTTTACTAATGTTCATTCTATACAAGGCCCAAGAGACACTCAAAAGTTACTGAAGGAGTTTGTTGTGTGAGCACTTTGTTTAAAATTTGCTGTATTTGTAGAGAAAGAGTGGTCATTACTGAAGAGAGCTTTTGTAGAGATAGATAATGTAGCTATTTACACTATTTATATTGTTTGAACAGTTATCCTCATCTTTATTGTCATATTCATGACATTTCAGCCATTGTATGCCCCAACATTCTTCTGGTGATGTACATTGGAATTTCAGATCAAACCCTTAATTTTGTCCACCTGGGTAGATAATATAAATAGTTATAATACCTCATTTCAGAAATATAGACAGATTGGATAATATAGATACAAATAATGTAGATATAGAAATCAACACTGCATAGTGATTGTCAATTTCCCAACACAAATGATCTTCAGCCCATATCAACATGGTTTTGAATACTGCTTGAGGCACGAAATATAAAGTCATAATGCTGTGTCGATTTCAATATTCACACTATCTAATAAGATTAAGATTTGTCATGTTTACAGGAAAGAGTGCTCAATATCAGAGATAGAGCATTTGTGGACATAGAGAAATCAATACAGTTTAAGCCATGTTGTTATATGGTGGAGGGGTAGTTAATATTTCACTCTTTTATTTTTACAATTCTTTTACAATTTTTATTTATAGAATAAATATCCTTATTAGACACAGATTTCTTCAAACTGGTATCCTCATCTTGGTTGTTATAGTAAAAATGTTTCAAATATTGCACCCTAAGGCCTTCTTTATCATCATCAGATAAGTAAGAGGAGTTCTAGAGAAAACAACATGCAAACAACTGTCTTTGTACAGCAATCTAAACTATAGCTTTTTTAGCTAAAGTTTAGATTGCTGTACAAAGACAATTTTTACTTTTGAAGAAAACAAACCTGAATTTAAATAAGTAATAAATTAGAGTTAGTAACCAAATGGTGGTAAGGTCTGTAGGTGACCAGTGGGGCTCCTCGCAGGAGGCAGTGTTAATGTGTGTGTATGTAAAAGTGCATGCAAAACTCAAAGGGAATGTAAAGAGAATTCTTTTTAATTTTTATGCTTCACCTTATTGATTTATACAACTTTCAGGAATTATTTAAAAAAAAAAAAATTGTTATAATACGTTACAATATACAATATACTAAATCAGTTTTTAGTGTAGTAGTAGTAGTAGTAGTAACAATGACAAGGTTGTCACAAGTAATCACCACAACTGTCAAATGGGACAAACAAACCTTATGGTAATTAACTATGGTTTGGATACTTTGTGGGATTTTTATGGAAATCTAAGTTTATTTAGATATATATTAATTGCCCTTTTATATTAAGATGTATAAAAGGTGGGGTGATAAACTTGAAGTTAGACAAAAGTTGAAGGAGTTTATGGACCTGCTTGTTCCTCGCATAGAATCACCATAATTTCTGAGACATATAATGAGGAAAGAAGGCCTGGAGAATTTCACACTCACTAGACATAATGAAAGAGAGACAAAGAGAAACAGTGAGTAACCTACTTAATGAAGTTACGTGAATGAATTGTAGAACAAAGAGGAATGATAAAGGGTTGAAAATTATTTAGTGCAACAAAAGACAGAGAGTTGTGGAGAGCCATGAATAAAACCATTACTTTATACTGGCTTTTAAAGGCATCTTGAGAAATGACATTATTTAAGTAATATATATGATTATTATTTCTTCTTCAGCATATATGTATGTTGCGGGATTCTATGATGTTCGGTTAAAAATAAGTCACCACTTAGTTGTGGCATTCAATACTTTTGATATGAGTGTGTTGATGTTTTATAGTAAATAATCATAGGTCCCACAAACAATATTGATGGACTCATGTGAGTCCAGGTAAAATAAGACCACATAAAAAAATTAAAACAAACGGCAATTATATGCATGTATTAACAAAAGTAATTCTATGTGTACACAATTGAAATCAAAGGAAAATACATTAAAACTATAAGAATGTGCTTGTTTGTGTGTGTTTAATACATGTGTGAATGTACATGTGTATGAGAGTTCAGTCAATAGAGGACCAAAGAAGCAAACATGCCCCAGTGTTTTTTATCAACATTCAACTACATCTGGATGCAAGAGGGAAAAGAGAGAATATGCTTGCCTTTTTATACACTTAAATAACACCACCTAACAGACATTTTTGGTGAAGCCAAGTTGGTTAACCGACATGTAAATGCCTACAATATGGCTCCTAGGAATTCTCACTTTTTAACTTTTCTGTTTTTATTTATTTACATTTTCACACATTACTCAGGAGATACAAGTCATGTGTCTTTGGCAGAATCTGTTTTGACTTTGATTTTCCTCCTCCTTTAGACTTTAACTTTGATGTCTGTTACATTCTTCAGGAAGAACTACATCCGACAGCAAGGCCTCTGAATGGGAGATTGGAGGTTTTGAGGAGTGTGGAAACACCTCTTAATTTCTGTTCTTCCCAGGTTTTGTGATGTCAGTGAACACTTGTTGCCACTTTTGTGATGTTAATAAATACTCGTCACTTTTGTAACACTTGTTGTAGTAGAGACTTTATAATCGCAAATACAACTATAGTACGCTGTTAACCAATTCTGGTTTCAGACGCCTTCAAATATCATTTGCACTAATAGTACTTGCTCGATAATACTCGCTGGAATAGTAATCTGAATAGAGGAATAATATAGTGAATAGAGAAGACAATAGCGGTCCGTGTATATGGACCACTATTTCTAGTCTATCCTATATTAATAGGATAGACTAGAAATATTGGTCCATATAGTAATGAAGGATAGAGAAGAAATAGTGAGCAATCTATACATCACATGACTTCCTATATATGCGTTTCCTCTATGGTTACATGATCCACTTAATTCAATGATGGGATTGCCTGTGTTTGCTCACTGGTGATCTATGTTCAAACTCAAGTGTCGGCAGTGAACCTGGGTGGTAGCACCTGTTAGGGTCCCAGCTATGGGCCAATAGTGAACACCCAAGCAAAAGCAAAACACTATGAAAGTATAAAAATAGCAGCAATACATTTTTCTATCAAAAAAGACCAACAATACCAATTTATAGCAAAATGACCAACAGTACATTTTATCTGTAGTTGAAGGCATTCAAATGCATTCAAAATATTTAGATTTTGGCATTAAATAAAGCATAAAGATTGATATGCTGCTAAACAAAATCAACCAATATGAAAGAACTCTTTCATGATATTAATCCATATAATCTCCTACAATTTCTTAAAGAAATCAAACTGTATTCCAAAATATAACTTCAACAAAACTATAACATAAAACACATATATCACTGGCTCTAGTAATTATGTCCATACAAACATGTATATGCATAAAAGCTAAGTATCATTTACCATGTATTCAATTGTGAAAGCAGAATAACGTGTCATAATTGCATTACTTCCAAGTTCCTAAGAAAATTAACTTTTGGCATTAAATAATTCATAAGGAGTTTATATGCCATTAAACCAACAAACTAGGGAGAATGGATGATAGCCACCAAAAAGTTCCAAACAAAAATCAACAATGCAACTCATATAGACCAATAAAAAATTTTGGCATGCATATACACGTATATGACCATGTGTTTTCCATGATTTGCAGCTCCTTTTTATCAGATAGGTCCATGAAAGTCACTGTTAATGGTCAGTTCTCTGAAACCCATGAGATCAATGCCAGTGTACCTCAAGGTGATCTTTTCTGTCCTGTCCTATCCTCTTTCCCAATGGTGAAAGAAGAATGACATTTTTATTACTTCAAAACTCCCAAGAAATTTAAATTTTGGCATTGAATAACCCATAAGGAGTTAATATGGTGTTAAACAAACACATTCTTCCATTCCTACTGTGGGTAGCAGGACAAAAATGCATATGAGTCAACACACGCACATACACACCAAGAGGCTGATCCATCTTACCTCAGAATTCATCTTGCTGGAAAGTTCTAATTTTTCAATTTCAACAGAGTTTAATTTTTTGCGACTTTGGCTGGCTAATTCTGAAAAAAAAAATACAGACAAAGTTTTACCATTACAGAAGCAAACGTCAATAAGAATATACAGAGCTAAAATATGGTCCTGGTTCCAAGTGTGTGTATGCAGATGTAGGCAAATTTCAATTTGTATGTAAATTACTGAATGCTTTTCAGGTGTGTAATATAGTAACAACTCTAAGTAGAAGCTTTATTTGACTCATTGAGCTTTAGTGCTGAAAAACGTTTATTTTATTGTGATGGATGGTTACAAACGAGAGGGGAGATGGAATGTGCTTATTTTATTGCCACAAGGTGAACGGATTTAGTTTGGAAAGCAAAGAAGAAATTATACAGAAACTGCATCTTGTGTGTTCGTTGAATGTGTAATCAATAAGAAAATAGTGTAAGATGGCATGAGAAAGAAAACATCACATTGCATTGAAACTTTAATATTTTGTGACAGAATGGTATCATGCTAGTGAGTGAGCATTCAGCAGAATGGTATCATACCTGTGATTGTTGGTTGGTTGTTTTTCAACTACCCACCAACACCTCTATGGGTTATTTAATGCTGAAATCTAAATATGCAATTTTATTTTATTTTTAGAGATAATAATGGTTTAGCAATACAAGTCTTACTAATTAACCCTTAGGTGGGGGAAAGAGGTGGATTCATAACTTTCTCAAGGGTATTTGCATGTAAGTGAATATGACAAAGCTGACTGGAATTTGAACTCAGCTCTCTGATTAACAATTTTGAGCTATTATCCATTACACCACCTGCACACCCAAGCTTACATTTGGTATTCCCAAGCAGTCCCCCATGTAGGTACTGACCAGGCTTGATGTTATTTAATTTTGATAATCATATGGGAACCAATGTTTTAATGTTATATGGCCATAAGCCATCATCGTACCTGTGAGGATTTGGCTGGATGGAGTCATGTATGTTGGTGGGCTTTTGGTTGGGTTGCATCATGCTTGTCAATGGACCTTTGGCTGGATGGCATCATGCTGGTTGGTTGGCATTTGGCTGGATGGCATCAGGCATGTAAGTATTTGATTGGATTGTGCGAATGCTTCTAAGTGAAATTTTTGATTCTTCAAAGATGGGTTCTATTTGAAGGTTGGACAGCTTTATTGCATTTTATTTTGTTTTGAATCAGTCATTTATGTGCCATGTGTGATACACGCTTAGGTGATCATGTATCTTTTGATATATGACTGACGAGGCAGATTTTTTTCCCCGCAGTAGGTTGCCATTATTTTCTGCAGTAGACCAGTTGCTGTCCAAGGTCTGTCCTGCTATTTACCCATAGCTGGAGGGAGAAGAGGATTCATATCTTTCCCAAGGGTATTAGCATGTAAGTGAATCTAATGGATTCCACTGGAATTCAAACTTGGCTCTCCGATTCCTCAATCTGAGCCACTATCCATTACTTCATCACTTGTATTATTGATTAAAGGTGCAATCATAAGATACAGGATTTGAGTTTTACATGGTATCATTGTATTTGTTTTTCATATTTAACAGTGATTTGAGTTTCTGTGTATAGGCCTACCACTAGAAATGTTTTAAAATACCTGTAAACAAGTCCCAAAACTTTATGGTGGATCTTATTGATCAATTTCAAATAAGATTTTCTAGCTAATCCATAAATGAAGCAATTGTATTCTCGTTTTGAACAAATTCATCTTCTATAAAACATCTTGCTTCAGGATGTTGGCAATCATGGCTTTCCACAATTTCCTAGACAAAATTTACTATGAGCTACAAAGGACAGGAAATTGTGGAGAGCCATGATTTCTTAATCCTGAAGAGACATGGCAGTTAAAAGAATGTTTTCTCACCTGGCAAAAATGAAAATATTTTGTTTTTGAAAATTTAAAAACAGTCTTTCATGTTTATTTTATTTCTGTATTATTATTCTGTAATTTTATTACTTGCTTGTCTGATGTATTTTGATCTGTAGCATATCAAAAAATCATTGACAGAGTAGTTAACTACTGGATTTAGACATTAAAGAATATTGTTAATCTTGATGCTAAATCAAATCACTGACAAAATGCTTCCTTCTGGAGAGCCTTCATCTAATTAGTGAAAGTCAGAGGGGTGAGAGCCTACATGAAATTTGACAGGAAATTATCTATGAAGTTTGGCAGTCTGTCCTTTAACCAGAGATCCTGTAGCTCTCACCAGGTGATGTCATAGACCTTCTTCAGAGCCAACCCTGAATTTTTATCTATTGCAATGAAATGGTTGCTATCTCAAGGAGGCTCTGTGCCTTGAGGAGTGCTATTGCGAAAAACTCAATTCAAATCTCAAGTGGAACATGTATAGGATACATCGCTAAAGATGCTAGAGGAATGGTTGGTTCCCTGTACCACTCCAGTAAGTATCTGACTCCCCCTGCGATCCTCTCCCTCTACAAGAGTCAGCTCGGGCTGAAAATGGAAAACTGCTGCTATATATGGGCAGGAGTTGCTCGGTCTTCATTTTCCAGTCTCGATAGAGTCCAAATGCATCCTTGTGGGGGATGAATTATTTTCCCCCCTACAACCCCTTTCCACAGATGAAACATCACTAGCCTCTTGCTTCTCTATCACTATTTCCAGGGAAAGTGTTATTCTCTGTTGGCAACACTTTCAGTCAAGAATCCACCAAAAACTTGGCTAGTCCTAATGTATATGTTCAACAATCTCTTTTGCTCTTTTGTTTTGGTACCCTAGGTACCTGGCTGGTAAGGTGTTTCTGGCTCAAGCAGGAGTTCTGTTGCCCTGACCTCTAGGTGGATGAGGCACGCACACTCGGACATTCATGCTCGAATCTTTCCTGAGTCATTTGTCCCCTCATTAAGGATGCTGGAGGTAAACGTTTTTGGGGTTTTGGTGTTATCAGCCTGATAGTCTGCGATCTTAACCTTCGAGCAATTTTGAAAGAGACTATCCTATCAGCAGGCGTATAATATCAGGTCTAATGTATTGACATTTTGTGAATGGTTTCTAGAACCTTCATTTGTCTTGATGGGGCCTCTTGATACCATGATGAAGATGGGTACTGTTACAGGGGTATCTCCGGAACAGTCAACACAGGTTATTTATGCATGCATCTCCAATGTGTGTCTGTTTCACTGCCTACTAGTCTCCCACCAAACCAAATTATCACTGATCCTTCCAAAATTATTTAACTGCTGCTTGAAGAAGAAATCTTTCTCAAGCATGTGGAAGGGTGCAAGTGTATGCCCAGTCTTCAAGAATGTGGGCAGCCAATCGTCCCCATTAGTATTCTCAGTATCATTAGTAAGCTTTTTGAAGCCTTAATCAAGAAGGTTGCCGAGCACCTGGATATGAAGAACCTCTTTTGTGTGACCAGCAGTATGGGTTTTGATCAGCCCAATCCACTGCTAACATCCTAACTACCATTACACACAGGATTAGTGAGTCCCTTAACAACACACATACTGCAAGGACCATTGCATTAGATATATTGAAGCCCTTCAACAAGGTGTGACACAAAGGTTTGTTACACAAGCTCTCCAGTTATGGAATCACTGGAAGGGTTTTCTTATAAAATACTTCTTAACAGGTAGTTATTAATGGCCAGTCTTCATAGGCCCTGTTGGACAATGCAGATGCCCCCCCCCCCGGTGGTCACTTCTCGGACCAACCCTCTTTCTGATTTACATGAATGATCTAAGAATATACTATGATCATTTGTATATGTTTACACGTTGATATGACCATATATGGGCAAACCTCTAAAACTCTTGATGATCAGAGATTGGTAGATGATCTCTCTTCCAATCTAACATTAACTTCTCAGTGGGGAAAAATCTGGCTGGTTACATTCAATATCTAAAACCAAACTGGTTACATTCCATCACTGCTGATCTGGCCCTGAATTACCCCCAGTCATGATAAATGGATGTCACCTCAAACTCAAACCTGACCTCAAGTGGAACTCCTATATACGATCCATCACTAAATATGCAGGTAAAATGATTGGCTCTCTGTACTGCTCCAGTAAATATCTGACTCTGCATGCTATCCTCTAACTTTATCAGAGCCAGATCAGGTTGAAAATGGAGTACTGTTGCCCAGACCTCACTTTCCTGTCGTGATAGAGTTCAAAAGTGACTTCAAGTTCTTGTTGGAGAAGAATTATATTTCACACTCCAACCTTTCTCTCACAGGTGGAATGTAGTGAATTTCTCACTGCCCTATTGCTACTACCATGGAAAGTGCTCAGATGAACAGCATTTCCTAGTTCTACCAGGTTTGATCTTCATAGCTAGGACCTGCCATGCCACCTATATAGTAGCAAAACACCCATATTCTCTCCATATTTGATTGGTGCAGTTTCACTCAAACAGCTTCTTCCTATGAACCACTGCCTTGTGGAACAGACACCCAAGAGGATGTTTCCTCAATCAGTAAATTCTTAACCTGTTAAGTATCTTCCACTCCTATACATATAAACTGCCCCTTAACATAAAACTTTACCTTGAGTGCCCCCCACAGCCTTGTACAGGTGAACCTTACTGCATATAAAAAAAAAGAATTTAGTTCCACCAGTTCTAACCATCACGACTAGGACCTGTCATGCCATGCAAACTTAGTGAAGATTTTCTTCAACTGTATGATGCCCATTTCAGTATTGTTAGAAGTATTAATTTTGTTAACTTGTTTCTTTAGTAAATTTATTTTTTAATTTTAAACAGTCATTCTTCATGATCAAACTAAGATGACATAAATACTGGCTTTATTATCTTTTTTAATTATTATTTCTGTATTAAAGCAAAGATTTTTGGCAGCTATTTTCAATTTCGTGATTGAAATAGAATTTTGTTTATTATCAGAAGATCAGTTTTAATACTTTCTGCTTTAAGCAAACTGTGTTAGGATACGTTCTAATCTGATTTTCTGAATGTAGTTGTTAAATTGATCGTTACAATATTTGTTTAAGTCTTTTTGTTTATTAAAGAGAAAATTTAATATGTAGGTGAGAGGTCAAAGGTTGAGGAAGTCTTTTTGCCTATTGGCAAGGTCGTACTTTCAGACAATGATGATGTTATCTTGGGATTTGAGAAGAAAAGATTTTTATGTCTTTTTGTTAATGTTGTATTTAGTAAGCAAATTGTTTGGTTTTATTTCACTTGGGTCAGCTTCGTGCCGAATGTGACTGTAAATATCTCCAGCCATGTTCAATTTCAGAAACACCTCATATTGTGCAATAAGGTTTGTTGCTGAAATTTGAATTTTTTTTTTGGCGGTTGGGCTAAGAAATTGAAATAATGTGTATTGAGGCTAGAGAATCTTTTATTATTTCAACTTTGATTAAAATATATATATATATATATATATATATATATATATATATATATATATATGTATATATTTAAAATATTATAAACAACCTTTTCTGCTAATGCAATTTCCACCAATAAAGGTTTTTTTCTGGCAGTGAAAAGGTCAATTGTTTTACTATTACATCATTTATACACTTATGGCATTATTGGGAAATTTAATATATATATATATATATATATATATATATATATATATATATATGAATAGATGCTTTTATGCCAAAATGTTTCATTCCTTGAAAAACTTGGTGATGGCAAGTGTAGAAATTTTATTTACTAACCTATAATTATGCACAGAAGTAAAATGGATAAGAATAATGTTAAGCATTCATCTTTTGAATTTGATAATGATCTAAAATATCCTAAAAACTTACTGTGTGAAGGAAAAAGGCAAACTATGGTGTAGAAGAGCCACTTTCATCCAATTTGACATCTTGGATTTTTACTCTTCTATTTCGGAGGAACTATTGAGTAACAGCCTTGATTTCGCCAAAGGATATACGGAAATAACGGATAATGATCTGAACATCATTTTAGCCTCAAGAAGATCAATACTTACATACAATGACGCTACTTGGATGAAAAAGAATAATGGTAGTTTCGATGTACCTATGGGAGCCTTTGATTCTGCCCAAATTGCAGATCTGGTGGGCATATATATTCTCAACACCTTGAGTAGAGTAGTTAAACTTAGCCAAGTCGGAATTTACAGAGATGACGGCCTAATCATTGTCCCAAATAGCAATGGTCCCTTGACTTCCAGCTTACATAAGATAATTAGGGCCTTCAAATACTTAGGCCTTAAAATTGAAATATCTTCCAACCTGAAAATAGTCAACTTTTTGGATATTACACTCAATCTATCGAATGATACCTTTAAACCCTTCCATAAAGTTGATCAAACACCCCTATACATCAACGTCCTCTCTAACCACCCTAAACATGTGATAGACCACATCCCCAAAAATGTGAATATGAGAATAAATAAGCTATCTTCTAGCCAAAAAAATCTTTAATGATAATATATTTATATATTAGGTTGGTGCAAAAATAATGACGTAATAATGTCGTTTTTTGACGTTAAAAAATACATAAAAAAAACGACATTATTACGTCATTATTTTTGCACCAACCTAATACAGGCCCTCAAAAATAGTGGTTTTAGACAAGAATTAAACTTTAACGGAGAACTTGTAAATCAGAATAATAACAGAACTAAAAATAGAAAGAGGAAGGTAATATGGTTCAACCCACCATATTGCAAGCTCTCTAACATTGATATAGGAAGGTTTTTTCTGAAATTAATTGATAAACATTTTCACAGTAAACATCCTTTATGTAAAATTTTCAATAGGAAGACTCTGAAAATTAGTTACTCATGCGTTAGAAATATGGAGAAAATCATATCTTTCCATAATTGCAGAATACTTATAAACTACCATAGTAATGTAACTCAATCGAGTATCCCTACCTGCAATGGTAAATGTAACTATGAAAATGTAATATACGAGGCAACAATCTTTCCCGAGGAAAATATAAATGAGAAAAAAAGATATATAGGTATATCCGCCAGTGATTGGAAGCAGCATCTATACAACCATAGACGCTCTTTTAGATATAGATGCCTCAGAAGTCAAACTTCCTTATCCAAACACTACTGGGATCTGGTGGATAAGGGATTAACCCCACTTTTGAAATGGAGATACCTATCAAGAGCCAGAACACCTAATAACTTCTGCGATCGGTGTGATCTGTGCATGGCGGAAAAAATTTTTATTATCAAAGATAAGAATCAAGATGAACTGCTGAATCTTCGTAATGAGATATTTTCTAAATGTAGACATAAGAAACGATTCAAAACATAAACACCGTTTTGTAACATTTTATCACTTATGTCAGTTCCATCTTGGTTCAAACAGCGGGCACGATACTTTAAAGGTATGACTATTATGT